>CM021103.1:295738377-296359402 GCA_007115665.2 Sequoiadendron giganteum | reverse complement strand
TAGAGTGGAGAGATATAGGAGTGAGAGAGTGAATGAGTGAGTGAGTGAGAGAGAATTGAGATAGGGAGAGCGGGTAGGAGGGAGAGATGTGAGATAGAGAGAGAGAAAGAGAGAGGGAGTGGGAGAGAGATAGAGGGTAGAGGGTTTTAAGGGTTAAGGGTAGATGGGAGAGAGATAGAGAGACTTGAGAGAGGGAGAGAGGGTAGGAGAGAGAGAGAGAGAGAGATGAGGGAATGATATATATGTAGGTAGAGAGAGTTGAGATAGAGATAGATTAGAGAGGGAAGGAGAGAGGGGAAGGGAGGGGGAAGTTAGAGAGAGAATAAGGAAGGTGGATAGATTGAGAGAGGGAAGGATGGAGAGAGGGAGAGAGAGAGAATGAGGTATAGAGGGATAGGTACGTAGAGAGAAGTAGAGAGGTAGGGATGGAGAGAGAGAGAGGTAGGTAGAGAGAGTAAAGGGAGATATGGAGAAGTGGAGAGGGAAGGAGAGATAGATGGAGAGGTAGGGATCAAGGGAGAGATATGGATTTAGAGAGAGGTGAGAGAGTTCAATAGAGAGAGAGAGGTAGGTAAGGAGAGGGAGGGGGAGATAAAGGGAAGTAGATAATGGAGGAGAGAGGGAAGAAGAGGTAGGGAGGGAGAGATAGGTGAGATAGAGAGAGAGGAGGGAGGGAGGGATATTTAAGGAGAGAGAGGTGAGATAGAGAGAAAGAAAGTAAAGACAGAAGGGGGAGAGAGAGAGGTGATAGAGAGAAGTAGAGGCATAATGAGGAAGGTAGATAGATTGAGAGAGGGAAAGAGAGAGGGAGAGAAAAAGAGGTATATAGGGGTAGGCTAGATAGAAAGATGTAGAGTGAATTTTGGTGGAAGAGAGAGAGGAGGGAGGGATAGGTAAAGATGGATAGTTGAGATAGATATAAGGAGAGAGATATAGGTAGAGAGAGGGAAAATAGATATAGAAAGAGGGGGAGGCAAAGAGGATAGATAGAAAGAGGGGGAGGGAGGGAGAGATAGAGAGAGTAGAGAGGGAGAAGAGAGATAGAGAGAGGTGATAGAGAGAGAATTAGAGAGGGAAAGAAGGTGGAGATATTGAGAGAGAGGAGGCAAGGAGGGAGAGAGAAATAGGTATAGAGGGACAACTAGGTAGAGAGAATTAGATATGAAAGGAGAGATATAGGGAGAGGTAGGGATGGAGAGAGAGGTGAGACAAAAATAGAGAGAGGTCTAGGTAGATAGAGGGAGGAGGAGATAAAGAGAAGTATAGAGGGAGGAAGAGGTAGGGATGGAGAGAGAGAGGCGAGAGAGATAGGAGAGAGGAGGGAGGGATAGGTAGGGAGAGGGGTGAGATAGAGAGAAAGAGAGTAGAGAGGGAAGGGGAAAGAGAGAAGTGAGATAGGTGATAGAGATCTATGATGGAGCTTAAAAGTAGAGAGATAAGGAGTAAGGTGGAGAGATTGAGAGGGAAGGAGGGGGGAGATAAAAAGATGTATAGAGGGATAGGTTAGATAGCGAGAAGTGGAGAGCAAAGGTGGGTGAAAGGAAGAGAGAGGGAGAGAGAGAGAGGGGGAGAAAGAGAGGTGAGATAGAGAGAAGTAGAAAGGGAAGGAGAGAGGGAGGGAGATAGAGAAAATTAGAGAGGGAGGGAGGGAAGAAGAGAGAAGTGAGATAGAGAGAATTGGAGAGGGAAGGAGAGAGAGAATGGCAAGATAGAGAGTAGAGAGGGGAGGAGAGAGCGAGGGAAGCAAAGAGAGAGAAAGAGGGGAGAGGGAGGGAGGGAGGAATAGGTAGGTATAGAGAGTAGAGAGAGATATATAGAGATAAAAGGAGAGGAATGAGAGAAGGAAAAATGTAGAGAGGGAAGGAGGGATGGAGATAGATATTGGAGAGGGAAGGAGAGAGAGATGGACATGTAGAGACATAGTTCTTGAGCTCAAGGAAGATATTGTTAGATAAAGGGATGGAGATAGTGAGAGAGAGAGCTCTAGAGAATAAGAGATTAAAATGAGTGAGATAGAAAGAGAAAGATGAAATTTGACCTCCTGAGTACTAAAATTTGACCTCTTGATTACTAAAATTTGACATACTGATTACTGAAATTTGACGAAGTCTGAAATTTTTGAGATCTTCCAAAAACTAGAATTTGCATTATAGCTCTTAGAGATCTGAAACCACTCTGAAACATCCTGCCTATATATACATGAAATATAACTTAAAGCATAAGAAAGTAAATGTTCATATGTAAATTTCAACTTATACTTAAATTTTTATTTCATGTATATAGTTTCCCTAATAGAGAAAATGAAAATCTAGTTATGTGCAAAGCAGTCCATTTGGAACTCGTGAAATGACTCATCACATTTGGCGCTCACCAAATGGCCTACTTTGGACGTGTTAATTATAAGGATTTGCCAAATTTTCTCATATTTTTGTCTGTGCTCCTCGTCTCATTTGCACATCTTTCAATGCAAGTTTATAAAAAAATCGTGATAGCGTTAACCTCTCTCTTAGCTATCTAAATATATAATTTGTTGTGCAGTTTTTGCACACACACCCCACTGAAAGTGGGGACCCTCTTTTTTTTTATTTTGGGTGTTTTGGCCCTTCTTTCTTGGGGGTTTTGCTTGCTTTGGGATTTTTCTTTGATGTTCATCTTGCCAGTTGAAGTGGCATATTTGTCAATTTTATTGAAAATCTTGAGTTCTGAATGCATTCCAGAGTTTTCATTATTTTCGGGAAAATCCGCCTTGGTTGGATTCTCCCGATTTTCTTTCGGAGTCCAGAATAGATTGCCTTTTGACCTGAATCCGCAGAAATCCATTTCGTCCAGACTTCTCTGAAATCCATTGCCTTGTTGAATCTCCGAGTTTTGTGGTCATGGTTGTCTTGTCGACCGCATTAATGGCAATCGTGCGACCCTTTTGGGGCATTGATATATTGAATTTCGGGAAGTAATTGGTCATTTGAGTTTGTTTGTTTGCTTATCATTGAGTTTGAGCCACTGGTGTATTACTGGATCATGGATTTTGAAGCTGTTTTGACCCCTACATTTGAATTTCGTTTGCATGGCTTGTATCTTGCTTGCATTTGAAAGTTGTTCATTGGAATCACCAGTTTCGGTCCTTTCGCTCTCATGGTATGTAGATATGCCCTCTTTCTATGATGATTACTTTACTTCATTTTTTGTGTGGTCTTTCATGGATTCCTTGTTTCCTTGGGTATGTGCGTCATGACTGGAATTTTGGGTTTTCTGTTGTTTTACCAGTCCATCAGGTTGATCATCGAATGTTTATTCTTGGCTTGGTATTTCTTTGCTTTTGGGTGTTTTCTTGCATTAGTTTAAACTTCCTATTTTAGTATGTGAGCAAGTTGTGCCTAGTTATTCGATCTTTCAAGGTGTTTATTTTAGGGTTCTTGACCTAGTGCATACCCAATCCTTCTTGAATTGCTGTGAGGAGTGTTCTAAATTCGTATTTGATCTGTTGGAGGTCTAGGTTAAGTCGTTGTCGAAGTGTTGGCTTTAGATCCAGAATCGTTGGGATCATTTTGTTAAAGGTGAGAAAGTTGTGGACGGGTTCGGATTTTCGAGTTCTTCACAGAATTCCGCTTCCCTCGGATTTCCTCGGCCTTTCCTGTTCTTTCTTGTTCGCCATTTTTTCCCGGATTTCATTTGCCTCACCAAAATCCGTGTCCTCCAGACTTACCCGGAATCCGCAGTCGGGTTGTTTTGCTAGATCAATTCTTTAATGATAATTTATCCAAATCTCGCGAATATCCATTTCCTCCGGATTTTCTCGAATATTCCATGCCTTCTTCATTTTCCCAGGTTAGTTATAACTATTGTTGTTTTCGCCAAAATCCGCCTTTGGCGGATTCTTCCAGATTTTGGGAAAATGTCAAATATGATGATTATGAGAAATTGGTTTATTGATGTTGTATTTAATCGATTAAATGAACTTATGCTAAGTGTTTTAAGGTTACTCCATTGTTAAATTGATGGATTAATGTGATATTATAGGAGTTGTGTGCTTGGTTCACTGGAATCCACCTGGTCCAGATTTTCTTGGAAATCCTCTCTAGTATGGAATCCGCAAAGGGGGGCCAAATCTAGAAATTGGAGATAGTGATTTCTTGCACTTTTTATTTCTTTTGGATCTGATGGTGGTAATCTTTATTTGTTTGCAGGCAGGATCAGGACAAGATGTCGTTGGTCGAGGCAAAGGGAAGGCAACAGATCCAGGTGCAGAGACTTCTGCCACCTCTGATGTAGAGAAGTTCAAGTTGGACATAAAGAGCAGGATTCCTTAAAGTAAGCTGACTTCTATCTGGTCAGGCATCACCGATACCAATGTCGGTATGTGGGACTATGAAGAGTTTAAGCCTAAGATGTTAGCACAAAAACCCTCTGTTGGCAAGGCAGATTGAGGACACTGTGACTGGTATCCATGATAGGTGTATCTCATTCTTTGAGATCATGATAGGAAGGAAGAATTTTCCTCTGAAGCATCTTAGTCTGGAGCAACTTAAGGAAATGGTGGAGAGATGTTTATTCTCTAGTTAATGAAGGACTAGTTACTGGGCATCAGCTAGATGGTGCTGCAACCTATATTGTAGTTATGGACAGATTTCTAACTAATAGATCTGATTGGGATGGTGTAGTTAAGCAGGAAAGAGATGACATCAAGTCTCTTGAGAGAAGAATTAGGGTTTTTCCTATGCCACCGGTTGCTGAGCTGGATAGAGTCTTGTTGGCCATGCATGGTGAAGAAGATCGAGCTAAAGACAAAGATGGGAAGTAGCTATATAGGGTTACATTGAGATTTGTGCTTCCCATTACTCACATGCATTGGGCTGACCCTTCTTGTGTCTTGGTTGATTTGGATGAAATTGGTGCTAATGGGATATTTCATGATTATATTCGAATATCTTTGAGGCCGACCTCTTGTAGGTCATGTTTTATTGTGAATTCTTATTTTTGGGCCGACCTATCTTAGGGATTCTCTCTAAAATAGGCATGTTGCCTCATTTGAGAACATAGATAGGGGTAGATAAATGAGTGGTATTGTGAAATAGAATAGAGATTTGATAATAGAGCGAATTAGGATTTAGTTTCAAGTAAGTGTTGTAATAGAAAACTGGAGTTGTTGCTATTTTGGATGACTTAATATAAGAAAGATATTGTGATTTGGTATCTATCTTGTGAAGTTTTATCTGACATGGTTCTTGTTGTTCTATCTTTAAAATTGCTCATAAGTTTGTAGTTAGATGGTTTGATGATGCTTAGGGTTTCATGTTTGGAATGTTTACAGTGATCTCTAGTCCATAATTTTTGCGGTTAGTTGATTGTTAGCTACTTTGCAAAGTAAGCCTAGACTAAAAATTGTGCTTAGTTCAGTTATAAGGATTTTTTCATCTCAATTGCAATAGGATTGGCCGAATGAATGTTTGTAATTTGAAAATCTTTAAATACCTTAGAAGATTGCACTATTTATGTGAAATCAAAGATTCATTTGGGTTAAACAGAAAGTAGTTTATGAGAGATCAGCCCATTTTATGCATTTTATCTTTGACATTTTCAATCTTAGGGTTAGAATCATCTCTGAAACCTTTATCTTTTGTTGTTTCTTTATTATTAGGGTTCAAATAAAGATTCCAAGTATCAATTCATTGTTTAGATCTAATAAGTTCAAAATCCAGTATTTGCTTGTAGTAAGGTCCCTTTGTGATTACCAACATTTTCACATTTATCACTGGGTTGTTTTATTGCATTGTCAAGACCTGACATTAGAGACCTTGGGGTTATCTCTTTTCCATAGAGATTTACCTTTCAATAGAGATAGGATATCATATTCTGTCCAAGTTATTGCTGTGCAGAAAACACCATCAACATAATTATTTTTTCATTTTGATTTAGTTAAGGTTTTGATCCATGGCTTCTATTGTAAATGCCTTCATTTTTGGTCAAAAACCAACATGTGCTAGGTTTAGGATAGATTTTTACATGTTCATCGAAACGTGAAACAAATTACATTTTTTGAAACTAGACTCCATTCTACACATGATGAAAATAAATAAATCAATTTTCGATTAGTTTGCAAAAAATTTGGGGGGAGCATGCTCAAATTTAAGCTTTTCAGGATGTGTCCACTTTGAAAATTCATAAAATATTATATATTCATTAAAAAAATTATCCGAAAGAAGGAGGATAAACTAAATGTGTTAGCTAATTTATTGTCATTGGGATATTTGAAATTCTAAAAAAAAGTTAACAAAAAAGGGGGGAGCCCTCAGGCGCTATGCTATTTTTTTTATAAGAACAAGATCTATTCCCCCCCCCCCCCTTTTTGAGACCCTTAATCTTCATTAATTTCAAAAAAAAAAATAGTAGCTTAGAAACTAGACTCAGAGCACTTCAACTTTTGTTCTTGCCGCATCTTGAAATTTTGAGTGTAACTATCTTCATTTTCTTGTGCAAATCAGATTTTGCTGATTTCAGAAGAAAAAAAAGTTGCATCTTAAGAGCCAAAATTGTGTCACAGATTGGTGCACTTACCCATGGGTGGATCGGTGATGAAGTGGACCCCCACAAAATGGTAATATTTATTATGATAAGTGACATACCTTAATTAGTCTGAAGAAGGGACACTGGGTCCAATTCCTTCGGATGCACGAAGTTCGAATATTGCATGTTGAGTGAATTATTGTAGGAACTCCTCCTTAGAAGTTGATCCAGGTGGATCCAGGAAACCTTAAAATTTCAAAGTCTCATAATCTCACAAAACTAGCATCATTGCATAGATCTCGCTAAGATGGTCCTGACACAACTTGAACGGGCTTAAAAGGAGTTTGTATGCAGAAGTTATGCGTAGTCAAAGGTTCGGTCAAACAGGTGAATCAAGGGGCTAGGAAAAAGGCAAAAAATTCATCATCTCCAAATTGTTCAAAGTCAGTTTCATGATGAAGGGCTCGTCACCATGAGTCCAATTTTGTTCGTTTCATCGAAAATAGAGTCCGAACGAGCAAGATACAACTAGTCAAAGTTTTGGTCAAAATGATGATGTGGCATCACCATAACTTAACACTTGGTGGAACACATGGCATGTGAATTGGTAGGAGTAGTGAGTTGGAATAAATAATAACCATAATTATTAAAAAAAATGTATTGTTTAAAAATAAATAAGGAGGATTTAGTGGGATTTGATCTCATAACCCATGCCTTAAAATCCTCTTTCCTTCCCACTCTTCATGAAAAGGAAAATCCCTCCATATACATAAATCTTTAAATAATATTTAATTATCCTAAATATAATGTCAACCTTAAAATAATATTTAAAGGGATTAACCCCTCAAAAGTGGAGGAGCCCCAATTAAAAAGGGGATGAGTTATATAAAACCTTTTTAAAAAGGAAAATAATATAATAATCCCTATAAATGAGGATTTTAATCCTTTTAAAATTTTAGAAGTTTGTTACATGATATTTAAGGAGGATTAAAATAAATGAATGGCTTATATGAGTGAAGGGAGTTTTTAGGCTTCCGGGAAATTATTTTTGTAAGCCCAAATTAGAAGGGCCATTCGGGGAAAATATTAAGGAGATTATTATGGAGATTTTATTGTAAAGGGGGGAGTTCACAAATATGTTTACTTTGTAAAGGAGATATGGGTATATTTGCAAAATAATATGGTTTTAGCCCATATTAGCAAATAAATTGGTATATAAAGGGGATGTTTTGGCTTGAGAATTAATCAAGTTTACTTGGAGAAATAATTCTATTGTGAGAATTTTTGGAGGAGGAGAATTACAAGGTGTTATTATTCACCGAAATTATAAAAGTGAGAGAGATTGTGAAGAATTTTGTGCAGGTTTTGAAGCTTGATTATTGTAAGAAGGCATTTTTAGGTGCTTGGTGATATTAATGAAAGCAATCCAACATTGAGAAGTGGACCTAAAGACATAGTCCTTTGAAGGACGAACTCTGTTATTAACTTGTGTCTGATATTTCTATCTTTCATCTCATTCTTCTTCTATGTCTTGTCTTACATTATCTCTAATTTCATTTCAATTTATTTTTCAATTCATATTTGATTTCTAATTACAAAATTTTAGCAATTAGTAATTTCATTAATTTATGTAAAGGTGAACCTAGTCTATAATTTTAACGGTTAAACAACATAGTCACACAATTTTGTCTAGATCGGGAATAATTGTAATTAAGGTTAAATACATTTTCATTGTAAACCTCTAATTATGGATCGAATTGGTATGAGAGCTTCTTAACAAGAAATTGCAAAATTGAATGTTAACCAGGTTGAAATTGAAGTGAGGAGAAGGTGTACTTACAAAGTTCAATCCTGAGATTGGAAAATGAAGGTCTTTTCCACGATCAGAAATGGTAGTTGACCAAAGTCCTACGGAGCTTGATGAGAAATATTTCCAAAAAGCATTTCTCGAAATGAAGGCTACGGCGGAAGTTCTTTTCCAAGAGAGACAAGAGCAACAGAGGAAAAAGGAACTCAAGAACAGATAGAAGAATGAAGGTGAATCCACTTCAAAAGAAGACAAAGGTAAAGGAGTAGGAGGTGGTCGTGACCCTCTTGAACCTCCATCCCCATCATCTTCATCTTCTTCATCCTCTTCTTATTCTTTGTCTAACTCTTCTAAAAAGACACAACTTGTGCAAACTAATTCTCCTTTGTTAAAATTGGATGTTAAATTTGAATTGCCAACTTACAATGGAGAACTAGATGCAAAAAAACTTGATAATTGGATAAAACAAATTGAAGTTTGTTGTAGAATTCAGAAGTTCACTGAGGATTCTCAAAAAATCCAATTAGCCACTCTTTGCTTGGGAGACACAACCTTAATCTGGTGGGAGAGCAGAACTCAGGAAGATCTAAGCCGATATGGTAAAATTATTTCTTCTTGGTTTGAGTTTATAGCTGCATTAAAGAAATAGTTCTATCCATTAGGGCATATGCAAAAAATAGTAATGAACTGGAAATCATTAAGACAAGAGAATGGACAAAGTGTGAAAGAATATACATAGGAGTTCAGGAAGAGGGCTTTAATTTTGGGCATTTCATTATACACACATAGGTGGATTACATGAGAGTTTGAAACATAGCATACTTATTTTTAATCCAACTAACATTAATGAAGTTAGTGTGCAAGCTATCCATTTGGAAACAAGCTCAAGGAATAGCCATGACAATTTGTTGATGAACTCAAGTAAGCACAACAAAAGCAAGAAAGGGAAGGAGAAATCACAACGAACAAATATTGTAAAGAAAGAGGACGAGAAGCCTTATTGCTCACATTGCAAGAAGAAAGGGCGCAAAGATACAAGATGTTGGAAAATGCATCCCGATCAGAAGCCAAAGTGGTTCAAGGATCAAAGGGGAAAGCAAAATTCCATAGCTATTGTGCAGGGTCTCGATTCAGGTTTTGATGAGGAAACCAAGATTTTAATTGTGGGTATCAAAGGTAATACTCCTACTGTCAGTACTAATTCTCATGATTCTTCTCTAAGCTATAATGAAGTACTTGTTGAAAGTAAAAGGAATGAATTGTTTTATTTAAGGGCTATTGCTAAACAAACTAAGATTGATACACTAATAGACAATGGGTCACAAGTTAATCTGATCTCAGAATAATTTGTTAAGCAATTGGGATTCAAAATAAATCCTCATCCTAAACCATATCCATTGGGTTGGGTGCATGGTAATGCTCGACTACATGTGTCACAACAGTGTAAACTCCAATTTGCAATCACATCCAAGTTTTTTGATGAGGTAGAGTTAGATGTTATCCCGCTTGAAATTTGTGGGATGGTTTTAGGTAGTCCTTATTTATATGACAAAAAAGACATTTTCTACAGGGAACATAATAGGTATCATTTGTTTAAAGATGGAATTGAATTCAGTGTTAGAACTCATCACATGAAGAATGACAAATCTATGGTAAACACAAGGCATTTGAAGATGATTGAAAATGCAAGCAATACTTTAACCCTTATGTTTGTAACAACTAGTGATACTAAGCATGAGGATTCAAATCATGATAAGGTGTCATAGACAACACAATGTGAGGATCAATTGCAAGCAGAGTCAGACCTTCAACCAGAGGTGGTAAAAGATGGTTTGAATGTTTAATTTTCTAATAATGTTCCTATTCAAGAGATTTAGAATGTTGATACTATTTCCTTTACATTAGTGTATTCAGTACTGTTGCTTGTTATTCTACTAGTTATTTCTATGTGGATGATGAATGTGATAGTGAATATTGATGAACATGCAGTTGATTATATCAACAAAGCTATCTCATATTTATTTGTGTTTGTGATGGGTCAGATGTTAAAAATTTCAACAGGAAGGATAGATGATATTGGGAAAGTGGGGCGACATTTCTCTAGCTCAAATTATACATAAAACAGACCTTTTGGAGGTCCAAAAGCTTCTCAATGGGGAGAAATGATCCAGGTGGATCTAGGAAACCTAAAAATTTCATAGTCTCATAATCTCACAAAACTAGCATAATCACATAGAGCTCATCGACATGGTCCTGACACAACTTGAACGGGCTTAAAAAGAGTTTGTTTGTAGAAGTTATGTGAAGTCAAAGGTCTGGTCAAACAGATGAATCAAGGGGCTAGGAAAAAGGAAAAAGGAAAAAAAATCATCATCTCCAAATTGGTCAAAGTTGGTGTCATGATGAAGGGCTTGTCGCCATGAGTCTAATGTCGTTAGTTTCATCAAAAATAGAGCCCAAACGAGCAAGATACATCTAGTCAAAGTTTTGGTCAAAATGGTGACGTGTCATCACCATAACTTGACACTTGGCGGGACACATGGCATGTGATGTGGTAGGAGTATTGAGTTGGCATAAATAATAACCATAATTATTAAAAAATATATATATATGGTTTAAAAATAAAAAATAAAATAAAAATAAGAAGGATTTAGTGGGATTTGATCCCATAATCCATGCTTTAAAATCTTCTTTCCTTCCCACTCTTCATGAAAAGGAAAATCCCTTTGTATACATAAATCTTTAAATAAGATTTAATTATCCTAAATATAATGTCAACTTTAAAATAATATTTAAAGGGATTTTAAAACAATAACCCTATAAATAAAGGGTTAACCCCTCAAAAGTGGAGGAGCCCCAATTATAGAGGGGATGGGTTATATAAAACCTTTTTAAAAAGGCAAATAATATAATAATCCCTATAAATGAGGATTTTAATCCTTTTAAAATTTTAGAAGTTTGTTACATGATAGTTAAGGAGGCTTAAAATAAATTAATGGCTTATATGACTTAAGGGAGTTTTTAGGCTTCTGCGAAATTATTTTTGTAAGCCCAAATTAGAAGGGCCATTCGGGGAAAATATTGAGATAATTATGGAGATTTTATTGTACAGGGGGGAATTTGCAAATATTTTTACTTTGTAAAGGAGATATGAGTATATTTGCAAAATAATATGGTTTTACCCCATATTAGCAAATAAATTGGTATATAAAGGGGATGTTTTGGCTTGGGAATTAATCAAGTTTACTTGGAGAAATAATTCTAGTGTGAGAATTTTGGAGGAGAAGAATTACAAGGTGTTATTATACACCAAAATTCTAAAAGTGAGAGAGATTGTGAGGAATTTTGTGTAGGTTTTGAAGCTTGAATATTGTAAGAAGAAATTTTTAGGTGCTTGTCGATATTAATGAAAGCAGTCCAACATTGAGAAGTGGACCCAGAGATGTAGTCCTTTGAAGGATGAACTCCGTTATCAACCTATGTCTGATCTTTCTATCTTCCGTCTCATTTTTCTTCTATCTCTTGTCTTACATTCTCTCTAATTTCATTTAAATTTATTTTTCAATTCAGTATTTGATTTCTAATTACAACATTTTAGTAATTAGTAATTTCATTAATTTATGTAAAGGTTAACCTAGTCTGTAATTTCAATGGTTAAACAACATAGTCACACAATTATGTCTGGATCGGGAATAATTGTAGTTAAGGTTAAATACATTTAAATTGTAAACCTCTAATTACAAATCAAAAGCTGGTATGTGATACAACCCGAGGCGATGACCATTCACTGGCAGCTTAAACCTCACAGGGTCAATGGTAGTAAGCTGAACAAGTCCATTGGAAAATACTTCAGCCACCTCATATGGTCTGAGCCACCTTGCCTGCAATTTTCCTGCATTATCCTGATTGTAGTGCCCTCCATGATTCACCCATTTACCAGGTTTGATAAATTCTGATTTGGGTTGTTTGGTTTAAATTTGTTTTTATAATGTTGTTTTCTTTAATCAAGATATTAATTAGATCATTGCCTAACTAGCATTCTGGATAATTAAATATAAATGTATATATATATTTATGAATGATTATGGTTTGTAATAAATTAAATTGTGAGAAGATATTAATTTAAAATAAAATAAATTTTATATAAAAAGATATAAATGATAAATGGTAAAAGCAACTAAAAGGTGGAAAGGTTTCCAATGCAGTTTCATGCATAGTTTTGAATTGAATTCCCTAAGGAAAATGTCTATTTGGAGAGATTTTTAATTGATTTTAGTTTTGAGAACGATGAGCTTTTCAAGGGAAAAAGAAAAAAGTATAAGAGTTTACAGGAAAAATGGTTGGGGGATTGGTTGGGGTACCATTCGATATTCTCTTGAATTTTTTTTTGGCCTGACTTAGCACTTTTTTTTTTAAAGAATATTGAGTATTCGATGTATGGGGAGGAGGGGGGAATTTGTTTAATAGAGTATTGGTGCTTTGAAGGAAGCATATACAGTCATAAAAACCATATTTGTATGCTTTCAATGGGGAGGAATTTTGAACATGGGAAGCACGCAGTCAAGTAGATTTTCTTTTCTTAGAAGAAAAATAGAACCCCAAAGTGAGGTATGGACTCTTTCCCTCTGTTGTTCTTAGATATCAATTCCTATGTTATTATCTCTGTATTTTCGTGGGTGATTGTATCATATCCTGCAATTATTGCATTTCATGAGATAACATATTTTTCCGATTTTGTTTGCTTGCAAGATTCTCAAGCCTTTTTAACAAATCTAATTTTGATTTTATCTTACTTGAAGTCCAAGTAGATGACAATATAATCTAGTGATCCCACTCATAGAACTTCTCCTCAGTGCAGGCTTCCCTGTTGCTGCATCATAACGAATTTCTTAGATCTTCTTGGTAGCCATTCAAAACTATATTTAAGTGAATTCGAAGTTGCATGTACTTGGAATTCATTTTTATAGATTTATTTATATTCCAAGCTCGCGGTTATGCTCCAGGCTTGATTTTGATATATATACTGTAGAGATGGATTGTTGCAATCATATTAGTCCGAGGATCAATGCATAATTACTGGTTATTATCCATCTTATACCCACACATCCTACACACTTGCTAGACATCAATCTTTAGTTTGTGAGCTTGTTTTTAGTTCGAGGGTCTCATTGTGCATTATTTTTGGTATTATGACTTTTATTTGATGTCTCTAGTTTAGCATGCAATTTAGATTTGATTTATTCGATTGATAGTCAATATTGATTTTGATTTCTTTTAATGGTTTTTTTTGAGGTTTAGTATTTGATGAATACCCTCTATGAATGAAAGTCAAGGAATACACCTTATGATTCATAATCGATGGATATTTCAAATAGATTTCATTGGCCATATCTTTGGTATTCGATGGAAACTAAATCTATCTCATCCGTTGCCTTCCCTAGTGTGCCTATCACTATCCTCTCAGCAAACTGCTATCCTCGTCTTCACTAGTCGCTTGACATTGTGCCACGGTTAGTTTTTGGTATAATTTTTTCCGTTTTTCTTTATCTATTGAGGAGCATCTACATATATATTTAAATCATGCCGAACGATAGATCTTATCCTCGTTTAGCGATATTAGCAAAATATTTCGTATATAACAAGTTTCCAAAACTCAGTGTCTTCTTTCCCTCGCTGATTCATGGCTTGTCTTTGATTGATGCCATCGAGTAGCGACCAACAACACCCCATACACCTCTGCAATGATTAGACCGTGCAAGATTATATTATGAATTAAATTCAATGAGAGGTGGCCAGACATTTTCCTCTCCCTCACCGCTTGGCCATTGACATTTGCACATTTCCTATTTCTCTGATTAGACTTACCCTACCAATGGCATTATGTGAGTTTCCTAAGTATCTCCTCCATCTGTTTTGGGCACACCCAACTTTCATCACTTCCCTTTTTCCTGTGGACGCATTATGGTAGACGACATTTACTATAAATTTTGTTCATTGTGGTTTGTTTTCTGCATTTTGCATTTGTTATTGAATATTGTGAACTTTTTTCAACGGTTTCTATCTTTGGTAATTGATGAATATGTAATATATTTGGAAGTCGAAGAATCTACATTATACTTCAATTCGATGGATATACATTATGCATTGGATTTCGATTCTTTATGGAAATGAATATGATCACCTTAAGAGTTGCTTATATGTCACATAGTTGTAGTAAATAGAGTGTTATGTGGAATTCGTAGAATATGTTAGTAATGGGATATGTTTTAGTATTGGCTTTTTATCATATTAATATCTATGTATTTTGTTCTAAATGGGAGTATAAAAATATATAAACATTTATGTGTTGTTTTGAATTCCCATGTTTGATAATACTAAGCAAAGAAAGATAAGTATAATGCACTTCATTATTTTCATATAATAACTAAGTATAAATATATATTATATTTTGTTATGAACAAAGAAAAGATAAAATGACTCAGTAAAAGAAATTTCTAATTGGAATTCTAAGGTTAGAATGAGATTACTTATATAAATTGAAGGACCTAACTATATGAATAAAATTATATTATCATTTTTTTAATTAAGGATGTTGTTTTCTATAATCTTCATTACTTATTATTAGGTTGTATTGTTTCTACAATTAATGGTAGGAATAAGAGTTTCCTTTAGATTTTCTAGTATTTATATTAAATGAATTCTCTTTTCATAATAGAAAGTTATGAAGTGTTTGAATGAATGAGTATAAGTATGGTTTTAGGAAAAAGAATGCCTCGGTCAAGAATTGATGGATTTAAAGATTTGATTAAGAGGTTGGTTTCGACTATCTGGTTTCATATAAGATTGGAGAACTTTTTGAAATATATGGCTATTCTATTAATGATTATCTATAACTTATATAGTGATTGTATACACTCTTATTGTGGAATTTATATTTTTAGTTTACCTTTATTATCATATTTATATAATAGGTTTATTTTATATAAAAATCATTCCCTTGCATGGGTAATGGAAATTAAAGGTTAACTTATTGTATAAAAGTGTATCTTTAGGTAGATATAAAATATTGTTTAATTAAGTTCTTTAATATTTTAAAAGATTTTATAATGATGCAAAAATAAAATGAAAATTGAATGATTGAATGTTCTTTGGAAATTATTTCAATAGGTTGAAACTTAAGGGTACGATATTAAAACAATTTATTTATCAAAGATAAAATGTGATTAGATTGGCTACGCATGGAATTTAGCTGGTGATGGAGTCAACCTTGTGATATCGTTATTTGTTGTATGTAGCCCTTTTTCTTATTTGAGTAAGTTGCTAAGGAAATTGATGGGCTGTTTTAACTTAAATAGATTCGATTTAATGATTGGTGGCTTAGTGGTAAAAAATTGGAAATGATGCCTTTGCGATTGCTAGTTATTATGAATTATTTTGTACAGTGTATTTTGTGGTTTATGTGATTATCCTTCAACTTTCTATTTGTCCAAAATGAAGGGTTATATGATGTTTAGTTTAATTTCATGTTTTGGTTTATCTTTGTTTGACTTTGATCCACAGGAACCCATAATTTATGCTTGTTTCTTTTTCTTATGTTTTGGGAGATATGGGTGGATATTTTTGTAGCTTCCAGAGGCTTGTGGGAAAGATTGATCCTTTTGAGAACTTCATTATTTTGGTGCATTTTTGGAATCCATGTTAAAGGTGGTACCTCCTTTGTTCCTGGTTCTATGTTATGATATGTGTGTTGCGAGATGGTTCAAGCCTCACATATTGTAAGTACACTTGATTATTATATGAGATGAGGTACACCCCTTTACTTGATTTTGGTTTTGGGTAACCGTAGGGAGAGTGGATCTTCATGGGGGCCAGTGCACAAAGAGGCTATTAGAATACCCCCATGGAAAATTTTCTTTAATAAGTGATAACCTGATTAAAGAACTAATGGGTTGGGATAATTAAACTCTTAGCAAGACTAAAAACATGGGCCTCACCCCTGATGTTAGTGCTCTCAAAGGCTAAGGATGGGTGGGAAGACCTGGTTGGTAAGGTCACTGCCTTGTCTCCACGAAAGGTAAGTGGCTCTACATGAGTCACCCTATGGGGCATCACCTTGAGATAGGCTGCCAGGTTAACCTTAGATGGAGGTGGCTCCTAGTGTTAGGTAGCTTGGTTAATCCACATAGATGGAAGCGGCTCCTAATTTTAGGTAGCTTGGTTAGTCCATGCAAGTCCATGTGATGACACTCTCCTACAATACCTATTGGTTTTCCCTTGCTTTGGGTTGCCTCTAGGAGTATTCATGATTCCTATGTGTTATGTGGTTTACTTTTTTTCGAGTTTGTTATTTTTTGGGGTTGTGTTAGCCTTGTTTGTTTGACCTTGTTGGATGTGGATAATTTCTTGTCATCTCCTAGCATGGGGGGGTAGACCTTTGGGTCCACATGGTCGGGTGGAACGTGCTACGTACCCCATTGGGTTCCTAGGTTGTGTTCATGAAGCAAGGAGTGGAAGCAGATGTAGAGATTCTAGGGGTTCATTTGATTGAAGACCGTTCATGTTTTGTACCTTATTTTACATTGGTGTATTACTCATTAATTTGTACTCTTCCCGTTGTTATGAGGGAAGCATTTTTTAAGGCATTATTGTATCCTTGATGTATTGTATCTAAGGAAATATGCTCCACGATTGTATCATTGAACTTTTAGTTTGTCATTTAATACAATGATGCACACACTTTTATCTTCTTTGTTGAATTATGGATAGTTGTATGTGATCATTATGTTATCTTGTATATGTGTATGATTCTATCATTTATTCTCTTGGAATTTGGTTTGTAATGATGTTAATTGGTTAGGAACGTTTTCTAGTAATGCCACCATGTAACCTATAGTGTCCCTCCATTTCGACCATCTTGGATTTTGAGTAAGTTCGTTTAGTTAAATTGCATTGTCTGTTTGTGTTCAATATTACATTGTTAAAATTGCTTTTGAAATTTTAAAGATAATGTAATAATATAACTAACCTTGATTAATCAATTTAATTAAAATTAAATTGATTACAAGGTGACTTAGTCATTTAGGGGGGGAGGTAAAATGATAATTAAATGAATTATGAAAAGGTGTTATATGTATTTTGATTATTAATTAAAACAACGAGATTATAATACTTAATGATAAAGAAACAAATAAAGCTAAATATTATTATTATCATTAGTTTTAATTAACTAATGGGAGAGTAATTTAAGTGGTGTTGATTTATATTACCTATTCCGTTATTTTCTTATTTCACTTGAAAGTGTAATCACCTTCATTATTGTTACTTTATTACCGCTTAAAATAAATAAATAAATAAAAATTAGCTTCTATATAGATACAGGTATTGAAAGAGATATATATTTAATTAGTTAAAATTAGTTGAAATTTCCTAAGCAAAAATTTTCTTGTGTTTCTTTTGTTGGGAAATAGGGTTTATGCCATTTCTTTTAAGCCTTCAAGATTTAGGTTAGTTAAGTTATTTATTACATAGACTCCATCCAAGTAAATAGCAGAGAGAAATCAAGTTTTCACTTGAATCAGGTGTAATATATAAGAAAATGGAAATAAGATAAATTGGGTAAACAAATGCTTATAAGAAATAAGATAATTTTACTTTATGAATAATTAAATTAAGGATAAGTGGAGTTGAATTGTTTAATTTTGAAAATAGAATAAATTTTTATCTTTCTCCATGCAATCCACCTGTCTTATGGAGGGAACCTGACTTTACACTTGTTAGTTCCAAGTGTTTGAAAGTTTCTAAAGCTTTTATTTCCCTCGCATCTATCCATTGCATGGGTTGGGACATTTTACCCTCTCTACACCTGTCCAATGCATGAAAATCTACTTTACACCCGTTATTTGCATATGCTTAAAATTTTGCAAAAGCTTTTATTTCCTTACGGTTGGCAATTGCATTGGGGGGAGGAACCGAGTAAAAGAAAAACGCACTCTGGCCAAAAAGAAAAAAAAGAAAAGAAAAGGAGGAAGAGGACATTGGGATCTGGAGGAGAGGAGGTTAACGGGAGTAACAAAGGAGCTTGAGGAAGCCATAAAAGTGTGAAGGTAATTTGTATTTTATTTTCTTTTATACTTCCTACGCTATTTTAATTTAATCCCTTTCATTATTATTCAATGGATGCCAATCTTTTATTCCTTTCACGAGTGGTGTTGGGTTATTTCTTTTAATCAATAAGTATATATAATCTCCTTGCTACCTTCAACAACTTACCACTGTTGTCATGTTTAGACTTTGGAGGGTGTATAAATTTAAATAATGTCCCTGATACCATTCTCAACCTATCACAATTGAAGTATTTAGGCTCTAGAGAGTGTATAAGTTTAAATAGCCTCTTGATACTGTTGGCAACCAGTTCTTGAAAATAGAATGTTGTAGAGGTTTAAATAATCTCCCTGTTCCCATCCGCAACCTGTCTCAGCTGCAACAATTGAGCAGATTAGCCTAAAATTATATATATCTATATAAATATATGATATATATGTTTATGTGTTTTAAGCAATATGAAGTTGTTTAAACAATAATTTATTTTATTTTAAACTAAATATATATATATAATTATATGTGCATATGTTGAGTAAAAACCTAAATGATGGATGTTGGAAATTCACTAAGGGTTTAGTTATTTAAAAACAACTGCCTTTACAATAAATGGTCTTGTAAGCTAAATACGTTGAGAAGTTAAAATAGAGGAAATAAAGTGTTAGAGAGAAATGTTATTGATTATATTACATTTGTTTTGTGCATTGTAAATTAAGAGAATTTAAGACAGCAACTATGTAATAACAAATTAGAGTAGTAATATTATTATTAGTTAAAACTGGTATTAATGTTTTATTCTCAAAATTATTAGGAATTTCATATTTGATTTATTGGTATGATAATTTTATTACCTTAAATATGGTATTACTTAACAAAAAGTTATTTGAGAATATTGCTTTAAGTTGTAAATTTTAATAGGGTTTCATTTTACTTTGTTAGTGAATTTAGGAATCAAATAAGTAAATATTGATGATTAAAAGATTTAATTAAGTTGAGTGAATTAAAAGTTATAGAATAGAATTTTAAATTTATAAGTAATATTTAATTATATTATTATGTAGGAAAGGTATTTCGTGGATTAAAATTAAAGAGTTGCATTTTTAGAAAATATGAGTAAATGTAGTCTTTTTTTTATATAATATTAAATATTTAAGTAAATATCCTTTAAGAGAATTAGTTAATTAAGTTAAGTTAAAATATATATATATATATATATATATAGAATTTAGGAGATAATGCTTTCAGAATAGAATAGAAGTTAAAAGGATATTAATTTCAAGTAAGTTAATACCTCGGAAAAAGTGGTAATTAAGAAATAAATAAATAAAAGAAGATATAAAGAAATCAATATTCATTATTATTTTTAGTGAGAAGTTAAAATTGAAAATATTGATTTTCTTTAAGAAGTTAAAGTGAATAGGTAAATTTTGAAATACTAATTTATGAGGAAATTAATATTCATTATTATTTTTATTGAGAAGTTAAATTTAAAAATATTAATTTACTTTAAGAAGTAAATTTATTTTAAGTAGTGAAAAGGATATTAATTTGAAGAAAGTTAATATCCCGAGAAAAGAAGTAGTTAAGAAATAAATAAATAAAAGATAATTTAAAGAAATCAATATTCATTTCTTTTTTCTTAAAATTGAAAAGTTGAATCTGTAAATATTAATTTATTTTATTAAGTTAAAATGAAAAGGTAAATTTGGGAATACTAATGTACTTTAAGAAGTTAAGTTGTTTCAAAAGAAGTCAAAATGATATCAGCTATTGAGAAAACCTAGTTCTTAAGAATTTATACTACTTAATGGAAGATATATAGTCATTTTGCGGTTCCACGATGTGAGACTTATTTTTGTGTTAAGTTTGATTAAGGAGACTTGTTGCAATGACTTTCGTGTAGTCTTATTTCTTGATGGTTGGGAACTTGAAGTTTTTGAATTACCCTCAGTGGGAGTTTGTGGATTTTCGGTATTTTAGGCTTCTAGAGGCAATGGAGAAACTTGAATTGTATTGATTTTCCATGCTTGGACCTTTGTAATTCATTGATCTTATTTCTGATTTTGAGTTCTTGTGGGTGTTACCTTGTACCATGGTGTTGAATTTGATGTGGCTTTGAGCGAGATGGTTCATGCCTCGCACATGCATCCGTTTTATGACTTTTATGTTTGGTACACCCGTTGTTGTAGTCTTGTTTCAGAACTGTTGGGGAGGGTGGCTCTTCATGGGGGCCAACACACAAAGGGGCTGTTAGGGTAACCCATGGAAGAGTTTCCTAAATAAGTGATAATGTAATTAATGAGCTAGTGGGGTTTGGGTAGTTAAACATTAAACAAGATTAATTATGTGCCTCACACATATCGTTATCACTTTCATAGGCTAAGGATGGGATGAGAAGACCTGGTCAATAAGATCATTGCCTTGTCCTCACGAAAGGCAAGTGGTCTCGCATGGGTCACCTTATGGAGCGGTGCCTTGGTATAGGTAGTCAGGATAACCATAGAGGGAGATGACACCTCGTGATAGGTTGTCTGGATAATCCATGTAAGACTATGCGATGACACTCTCCCATAGTATCTATTTATTTTCCCTTGTTAGGTTGTCTCTCAGAGTGTTGTTTGAATTGTTGATGTTGTTGAGGTAATTGGTCCTTGGTCTTTGTTGTTGAAGCCTCCAACTTCTATCTTTTAGTGTCACACACATGCCTCATGACAACTTGATTGATGTTAATGAAAGGTGCCCTTGATATTTATTGCTGGTTGATATTGTGATTTCATTTGTAGGCTTTGGATCCTATTGTTGTTGGCACCTCTTATGGTTATTTAGTGTTGATCTATAATTTTGGCATTTGGTTTTGTTGGACTTTTCATTATTTTTTTGTGGCTATGTGATGGCAATGTTATGGGTTGTTATCTTATATTGTTGTTATCCTTGTTGTGGAGTCTGGTTTGCAATTGGTTCATTTGACTATTTTGGTTGAGGAATGGGGATCTTTCTTGTCAACTCCTAGCATGGGGGTGATCTTTCAGGTCCACGTGGTCAAGTGGAACGTGCTATGCAGCCCATTGGGTCCCCATTTTGAGTTTATGTTGATGCTATGGATCCAGGACTCTACCTCAATTCTTTTGTACCATGTTCAATTATGTAACATTCTTATATTTGATGTATCCTTTCCTTTGTGTGATAGGATACGTATGTACTCCTGAAGTGATGTAATGAACTCTTGAAATGACTGTAATGTATTGTTTTACCTTTGTAAACCTTATGAGGTAGTTGTTATCTGATGTGTTGTATCTGTGGAAATACAATCCACAATTTTCATATTGAACTATTAATAAAATGTTATTTGTATCTTTATTTTATCATGGATGGTTGTATATTATCTTGATTCGTTCATTATCATTATGGTATTAGTTTAGGGTTTCTTGATGCCATCTCGTGTACCCCAGAGGATATAATGGTAGTTGTAATCATATAATTTCCTTATATGTAATATATGTTCATGTTCATCTTATGTATTTTTCTTCTTTCAAAAAAAAATTGTGCGGTAATTTGTTGTTTCTGTTGTTCTTTGGGGTCCACATGTTGGGGCGTCACATAACCCCATGGGACTAGTTAAGTGTTGTTATGTAATTTCCATAATGTTGTACATTTATTTAATCAATGGTTATTGCATAGTTGTTATCCTATAGAAAAAAAGTGTTCCATCTTTTATTTATTTATTGCGTCCTATGGGGTTTGCGTGGCGGGGCATTACAACATGGTATCAAAGCATAGGTTCACACACTGGGCACTTTGGATTCATATGAGCTCATTATGTGACCTAGTTTCTCATACTCTTGAAGTTATGCTTTTCTCTTTTGTGTCATTCTCGTTAGCAACTCGAGTTTTTCCATAGGTAGTGTTGGTCTGACGATGTAGGAAACTGGTGGAAAGGATAGGACCCTCAGTCTAGTGTGTAATGCACCGATATCCTACCTACTGAGGATGCATCATGGACCCTTGTGTAGCCTTGTGATGCATTTCTTAGTGATGTGAGTTTGTTAGTTTGTGTGGAGAATGTGTGTATTAAATTTGGAATCTTGTGTGTATTGTGTTTATCTTGATTCTAAAAGTGTAAAATTTTGGTCTTTTGTCGATTATGATGTGCACTTCACACTTTGTTGATACTTTCTTACCATTTTGGATTGGGTTAGGATGACATTTTATATG
The DNA here is from genome assembly GCA_007115665.2 of Sequoiadendron giganteum. NCBI lineage: Eukaryota > Viridiplantae > Streptophyta > Pinopsida > Cupressales > Cupressaceae > Sequoiadendron > Sequoiadendron giganteum. The sequence goes on along the minus strand of CM021103.1, from coordinate 296,336,784 downwards.
ATTTTGGTGTTCATGTCACTATTGATTTATGTTATGTTATGAATTTTGACACTTATTGTATCATTATGGTTGGTTTAGATCAGACTTTTGGATGATCATATGCTATTTTTTTTTATGTGTATGACAATAATGGATTTATAAGGCTATCTATGTATTGGGTTAATTGGATTATGATTATCCTGAAGATGTTGATTATGTTTATTGTGCAATAACTATGATTTATTAAATTTTTTTGATGTGATCGTTCATATGGTTATTGTTGAGGTCTAGTGGGGGAAAAAATATGGCATTACTCATTCGCAAATACCCTGCTACGCTATGAATTCCTCTCACGGTGAGCTGGATTATATTTTATATATATGTTGTTTCAAAACTTGGTTTTATGCATGATTGTAGGTACTGGGCATCGACTCCATCCGCACCATCAGGTCTAAGCATGCCTTACAAAACCCAATGGTACAATGTGGAACAAAATGGAGTTGACAAGAAAATTCCCCATCCTTGTCCATCACCCCATCATTATGTTTGATGATGTGGTCCATTTGCAACCTTGTTCTCATTTTTGATATCGTCTTGTTTTGAGTCGTTCAATTTCAGTTGTCTAATTAATGTCATTTTAATTGCTGATATTATTTTTGGTTCATTATGTTGTTGTGCTTATGATTGTGTGCATTTTAGTTCACCTTGTGACTTCTTGGAGTAAGATGAATTATTGGGGGGGAGGATGTAGTGCCCTCCACGATTCACCCATTTAAGAGGTTTGATAAATTCTGATTTGGGTTGTTTGGTTTAAATTTGTTTTTATAATATTATTTTCTTTAATTACGGTATTAATTAGATTATTGCCTAACTAGCATTCTCGATAATTAAATATAAATATAAATATATATATATATGAATGATTATAGTTTGTAATAAATTAAATTGTGTGAAGATATTAATTTAAAATAAAATAAATTTTGTATAGAAAGATATAAATGATAAATGGTAAAAGCAACTAAAAAGTGGAAAGGTTTCGCATGCAATTTCATGCATAGTTTTGAATTGAAATCCCTAAGGAAACTTTCTATTTGGAGATATTCTTAATTGATTTTAGTTTCGAGAACAATGAGATTTTTGAAGGAAAAAGAAGAAAGTATAAGAGTTTACAGGAAAAATGGCTGGGGGGATTGGTTGGGGTACCATTCGATATTCTCTTGAATTTTTTTTTAGGCCTGCCTTAGCATTTAAAAAAAGAAAGAAAGAATATTGAGTATTCGATGTATGGGGAGGAGGAGGGAATTCGTTTAATGAGCAGTGGGGCTTTGAAAGAAGCCTATACAGTCATGAAAACCATATCTATATGCATTCAATGGGGACAAATTTCAAACATGGGAAGCATGCAACCAAGTGGATTTTCTTTTCTTAGAAGCAAAATAGAACCCAAAGTGAGGTATGGACTCTTTGCCTCTGTTGTTCTTAGATATCAATTCTTATATTATTATCTTTGTATTTTCGTGGGTGATTGTATCATATCCTGCAATTATTGTATTTCATGAGATAACATTTTTTGTCGATTTTGTTTGCTTGCAAGATTCTCAAGCCTTTTTAACAAATCTAATTTCGATTTTATCCTCCTTGAAGTTCGAGTAGATGAAAATATAATCTAGTGATCCCACTCATAGACCTTCTCCTCAATGCAAGCTTCCCTATTTCTGCATCACAACGAATTTCTTAGATCTTCTTGGTAGCCATTCAAAACTATATTTAAGTGAATTTGAAGTTGCATGTACTTGGAATTCATTTTTATAGCTTTATTTATATTCAGAGCTCACGGTTTTGCTCCAGGCTTGATTTTTATATATATACCATAGAGATGGATCGCTGCAATCATATTAGTCTAAGGATCAATGCATAATTACTAGTTGTTATCCATCTTATACCCATGCATCCTACAAACTTGCTGGAGACATCAATCTTTAGTCTGTGAGCTTGTTTTTAGTTTGAGGGTCTCATTTGATCATTATTTTTGGTATTATGAATTTTATTTGATGGCTCTAGTTTAGCATGCAATTTAGATCTGATTTATTCGATTGATAGCCAATATTGATTTTGATTTCTTTTAATGGTTTTTTCTTAGGTTTAGTATTTGATGAATACCCTCTATGAATGAAAGTCAAGTAATACACCTTTGTGGGAGAGATAATAGGAGGCAACATATTAGAACAAAACATAAGATCATTCACAATTATAAACACTGAAGTTATCAGATTAAAACATTTGCATCAAACCTAGATATCTATATTATATTAATTTTCAGAAACATATTTTGACACTACAGAGCTTCAGCTCAAATCTTCATCTTCTGAAAACAATTTATTTTACTCTGCTCTTGGGAGCCTTCTGTTCATGTCACCTTTTCTTTTACTATTCTGCTCTCTATCGATAACAAAATATATTCTAATATATAAAGATTTTTGACCCACACAAAAATTAAATACAACTTAAATGTCATAAACATGCCAGCAGATAATAGTCCTATACAAGGTCATATCGATTTAATAAATTGTCCTAGTCATGAAGAAAAACCAATCAAAACCATCCTTTTATGCCACCTTGGAGACCACTTACAAACTACGCCGAAAAAGATAAAAAGTCAACCGTCATTGACTACCGCACTACCGCCACGGTTTACGAGGAGACCACGATGGCCACAGTAATAGCGAGTGTTGACAGAGAAATGGTTTACCACGCTACTTTCACGGTTAAGAAACAGATTGCAATGGCCGCGGTAACCGTGAGCGGTCAGAAGGAATGAGCTTACCGTGCTACCACCGCGGTTAAGAAATAGACTGCGGTGGCCATGGTAACCGTCCACTAATGGTCAACAGACTGCGAGAACCAGAAACCATGCTACCGTGAGGGGTGAAAAGCCAGACCGCGGTGGTCACGATAACTGCCAAGACCCGGTCAACGGACAACGAACAAAGGCACCGTAATACCGTAGGAGGAAAACAGGCAGGCCGTGGTATAGCGGTTAAATAGCCCAACCGTGAGGGATGAAAAGGTCAACACCGAGGTAACACGGTAAAGACCAGAATTTGGGATTATTTCCAACACTCCCTCTTAATTTCAACTTCTGCAACTACCTCTTTCATAGATTGTTGATAGCTCAATGAGCCTTCTCTTTGTCAGGTGCATTGCACGAAAAAGAACGATCTCTTCAAGATCATCTTTAAATATTTTCCTTCAGCTACGGTTGGATCTCTTCAACTTTAGAGTTCTGACAAGCTTTTTTATCCTTCCATCTGATCTACCTTTTCAGAAACCTTCTAATCATTATTCTCAACTCTCTCATCTGTATTCTCAGCTTTGTCATCTGTCCTCTCCATTGCAACTGTCTTCTCACCAATTTTCTCATTCTTATTATCATTCTTTGACCATTTGTATCTTTGTTCTTCTCCAAGGACTACAGCCTCATTCATCCATTTTTCATTATTTTGCAATCTTCCTGCAATTTTTCAATCTACTATTATCTTCTATCATAGAGGTGGTTTCAAATTACCACAAACTAGTTGTTCATCAGTTAGGTTTTGAATCTCTTCTCATTCTCTATTTCCAATTCTTTTAAATCTGTTGCTTGACTTCATTCCTGATTTCTTTCAACACTTCCCATGAAAACACACTACAGGTGCATGGGAGTTCTGTCATTAAATCTATCTTTGTCTTCATACTGATTACTGAATGCTGCTGCATATCATTGTGATATATCTTCTTCTTTCCTTAACTTTTTCAATTTCATTACTTTCAATGTGGTGGTTTCAGATTACCACAAACTAGCTGAAGTAAATTCATTCATCACTTCCCATAGTGGCACTTTTCTGGTGCTAGGGAATCAAATCATAGTTCTATCTTTTGACTTTATTCTTGCTTATAGAATGCTACAACAATTCATTGTGTTGTTTCTCCCTCTTTAGCCAAACTCCTCTTCTTTCATATTTTTGAGTCTTGTTATCTTCCATCACATTTTACTTTCTTCCTGCACTTTTGACTCTGTCCATATTCTTTTGACTGTGTCTTCAGATTTAATTCTTGATGATGACCATTAACAACTGCGGCTGTAACCTCTATTTTATCCATTCAAATGATGAATTCTCTCCAGTGCATAAACAACTTCTATTACAATTTTCTTTCTTGATAGCTTTATATAAGTTCTTTCCAAAGACATCCTTGAATGTTGTTTTAACTAATTCTCTGATAGCTGCTACTGTATCAAACTTTTAAATTTTGCAGTGGCATCAACTACATTTCTAACTCTTTATTTCTCCTTACACATGACCAATCTTCACTCAAACTTAGAAGTTCCTATGACTTCCTCTGCACTTCTTTGTTCTGTTATTTCAGCAATGTTTTCTCATACTTCAAAACAATCAAAATTTCACCACACAAAAAAGATATCAACCATTTTACCCTTTCAACTCTAGTCTTCAATACTTCAAAAGATTAAACTGAGACTTTCTTCTTCACTCTTTGCAAGTGACTCATTAGACTGCATCTTCTTTTCTCTCCAAACATTTTTCATTTCATGTGAACTTTCATACCTCTCAGAATTTCTATTAACCTTCACATATGTACACTTGTACAATTTCTTAAGCATACTAGTTAGCTTCTGCCAACCTAAATCACAAACCCATCCACAGTTCATCTTTATGCATTCTGATGTAGACTCATTCTTTGACACCTTTTTCCAGCACATTTCTTCACAATGATTCTTTGATCCACAAACCATGCAAGGATGTAGATCCCAACACTTCTCCTTGATGTGACCTCTTCTATGACAGTATGAACACTCATTACTCTTCATTTCTCTAACAAACTTACCTGCACTTGTAGCAGTATTTCCTTTTCTTGAATCATATCAGAGACCTTCATTCTTCGGCCTCATTGTAGCCACAATTGGCTCTATTCTCCCTTGTTCATGTTTTCCAAGACCTTGTCCTGTGTAACCCATTCTTTTCATGATTTTCAACCCTGCATTCTCTTCACAACAACCAACTTCTTTTGCAGATTCTAACACTTTCTCACAACTAGCCATATTTGCAAATTCATCAACTTGTTCATCTAGACATTTTATATCACCAGCATTTTCAATAGAAACAAATTTTTCAAATGAAAAACACAAATCTGTTGTGTCACATGAAACATCACAAACATAAAATTTTGTTTTCACAGATTTATTACAAGCTCTTAATTTATCATTTTCTTCTTTCAATTATGTGATTTCCTTCAACTGTAAACAATTTTTCTCTTCTACCCTTTTCAAGAGTTTTCCCAAATCTTCATTCTTTTCCTTTATTTCATCAAACAACTTCATTTTCTATTCAACCTCCTCATTTCTTTTCTTAATCTCTTCAAAGGACTTCAACCTATCTTCTAGCTCTTCATTTCTAGCCTTAACCTTTCTCAATTCTTTCTCTAGATCATCATTTTCATCTAACAACAAACACTTTCCTTTCAACAACTCTTTTATTCTTTCAATAAAGCACCCATTGTCCTTTTTAACAATACCCAATTCATCTTTAAGCAATATTAACTCTTCTTCTAAAACATCTTTTGCAGATGACAAATTTTCATTCTCTTTCTTAACTCTTTTCCCTACTTTCCCCATTTGTAAAGGAAATTTCAACTTACCTCTTTTGAACTTGTTCCAGGGATATAGCAGCTTTGTGTGACTCTAATCTTCTTTAGCCTCTATTTTTTCTTTGTTCTGCAACTGGGTCTACAACTCTTTGATTGATCAAACAACTGGTATTCTGTTCAGTTCCTTTTGTGATAGTTATCTCTTTTCTTTATCTTCAAAATACAGCTCTTCTGGCTTTTCTCAACAATTCACTTTCAAGCATTCTTCTTCTGTTCTCTGATGTACATAGCCTCCTATTTACTTCTTTCTACAACTGGTTAGAAAAACACTTCTCAGGCTTTAAACACTCTAAATCTCCTTGACAACTAAACTGACTTCAACCTTTTGCAAGCATTCAACCTTTTCTAATATCTTCCTCTCTAGGAATGAATTCTTACTCACTTGACCACTACATATGACACTAGCAAATTTTCTATTGACAGAGCACTTGAGGCTTCTTTTTCTTTTAAAACATTTTTTATGTTAACCCTCTTCATAAATCTCTAAACCCAAATAAACTTCTCATATTTTGCAAACATACAAGTCCTAGACACTCTATGGCTTTCTCAAACTAGACAGTGATTACTTCACACAAATTCACCATAAAATTCTACTCCCAGTCAACCTGACCGATAAGGCTCTGATACCATTTTGTGGGAGAGATAACAGGAGGTAGCATATTAGAACAAAACATAAGATCATTCACAATTATAAACACCAAAGTTATGAGATTGAAACATTTGCATCAAACCCAGATATTTATATTATATTGATTTTCATAAAATATTTTGACACTACAGAGCTTCGACTCAAATCTTCATCTTCTGAAAACAATCTATTTTACTTTGCTCTTGGGAGCCTTCTGTTCATGTCACCTTTTCTTTTACTATTCTTCTCTCCATCGATAACAAAATATATTCTAGTATATAAAGATTTTTGACCCACACAAAAATTAAATCCAACTTAAATGTCATAAACATGCCAGCAGGTAATAGTCCTATACAAGGTCATATCGATTTAATAAATTTTCCTAGTCATGAAGAAAAACCAATCAAAACTATCCTTTTATGCCACCTTGGAGGCCACTTACAAACTAAGCAGAAAAAAGACAAAAAGTCAACTATCATTGACTACCGCGCTACTGTCGCGGTTTACGAGGAGACCACGATGGCCATGGTAACAGTGAGCACTGATGGAGAAAGGGTTTACCACGCTATCGCCGTGGTTAAGAAATAGACCGCAGTGGCCACGGTAACCATGAGCAGTCAGAAGGAATGACCTTACCGTGCTACCACCACGGTTAAGAAATAGACCGCGGTGGCCGCGGTGGCCGTCCACTGACGGTCAATAAACTGCGAGAATCAGACACCACGCTACCGCGAGGGGTGAAAAGCTAGACCGCGGTGGTCACGGTAACCACCAGGACCCAGTCAACAGACAATGAAGGCACCGTGATACCACAGGAGGCAAACAGGTAGGCCGTGGTATAGCGGTAAAACTGCCTAACCGCGAGGGATGAAAGGTCAACGCTGAGGTAACGCGGTAAAGACCAGAAGTTGGAATTATTTCCAACAACCTTATGATTCATAATCGATGGATATTTCAAATATATTTTGTTGGCCATATCTTTGGTATTTGATGGAATCTAAATCTATCTTAGTCGTTGCCTTCCCGAGTGTGCCTATCCCTATCCTCTCAGCAAACTACTATCCTCGTCTTCACTAGTCGCTTGACATTGCGCCACAGTTATTTTTTGGTATAAATTATTCCATTTTTCTTTATCGATTGAGGAACATCTACATATACATTTAAATCATGTCGAACGATAGACCTTATTCTCGTTTATCAATATCAGCAAAATATTTCGTATATAACAAGTTTCCAAACTTTGGTGTCTTCTTTCCCTCACCTAGTCACGGCTTGTCTTTGACTGACGCCATGGAGTAGTGACCAACAACACCCCATACACCTCTGCAATGATTAGATATTGCAAGATTATATTATGAATGAGAATCCATGAGAGGTGGTCAGATGTTTTCCTCTCCCTTACTGCTTGGCCATCGACATTTGCACATTTCCTATTTCTATCATTTGACTTACCCTACCAATGGCATTATGTGATTTTCCTAAGTATCTCCTCCATCTGTTTTGGGCACACCCAACTTTCATCACTTCCCTTTTTCCTGTAGACACATTATGGTAGATGACATTTACTATAAATTTTGTTCATTGCGGTGTTTTCTACATTTTTCTTTTGTTATTGAATATTGTGAACTTTTTTTGACGGTTTCTATCTTTGGCAATTGATGAATATGTAATACATTTGGAAGTCGAAGAATCTACATTATAATTGAATTCGATGGATATACATTATGCATTGGATTTTGATTCTTTATGGAAATGAATATGATCACCTTAAGAGTTGTTTATATGTCACATAGTTGTAGTAAATAGAGTGTTATGTGGAATTCATAGAATATGTTAGTAATGGGATATGTTTTACTCTTGCCTTTTTATTATATTAATATCTATGTATGTTGTTCTAAATGGGAGTATAAACATATACTAGCACTTGCACCCCAATAAGGTGCAATACTTACGCCAATAGGCTAGGCCCACATTATTTACAGTCGTGAAAAGTAGTGGATGGCGTGAAGAAAGAAGTGATCTATCTCACCTATCCATCTCTACCTCTCCCTCCCTCCCTACCCCCTTCTCTCTCCCTCTTGCTCTCTCCTTACCTCTCTATTTTTCTCTATATCACATATCCCTATCTACCTATCCCTCCCTCCATCCCACCTATTTTTCTCTCTCTCTCTCACTTATTCCTTTCTACATCTCTCTCCTTCTCCCTCTAATTCTCTATAACTCCCCTATCCCTCTCTACCTCTCCTTCCCTCCCCCTCTCTCTCTCACTCTCTCTAGCTCTCTCTTTCCTTCTCCACTTCTTTCTATCCCACCTCTCTCTCCCTCCCTATCTCTATCTCACTTATCCCTCTCTACCTCCCTTTGTCCCTTTACCCTCCTCTCTCTCTCTCTCTCTGTTTCTCTATCCTTCCCTCTCTACTTCTTTACCCTCCTCTCTCTTTCTCTATCTCACATATCCCTCTCTACCTCTCCCTTCCTCTCTCCCCCCTTCTCTCTCCCTCTTGCTCTCTCCTTCCCTCTCTACTTGTCCCTCCCTCCATCCCACCTATTTTTCTCTCACTCTCTCCTTCCCTTTCTCACTTATTCCTCTCTACCTCTCTCTCCTTCCCCCTCTAATTCTCTATATCTCCCCTATCCCTCTCTACCTCTCCCTCCCTCCCTCCCTCCCTCTCTCTCTCAATATATTTGGATCTCTCTTTCCTTCTCTACTTATTTCTATCCCACCTCTCTCTCGCTCGCTATCTCTACCTCCCTCTATCCCTTTACCCTCCTGTCTCTCTATGTTTCCCTCTTTACTTGTTTTCCCTCCTCTCTCTCTCTCTCTCTCTCTCTCTCTCTCTCTCTCTCTCTCTCTCTCTCTCTCTCTCTCTCTCTCTCTCTCTCTCTCTATCCTTCCCTCTCTACTTCTTTATCCTCCTCTCCAATTCATTCCAAAAACAACACTTCCTATACAACTTTAGTTTTTCATTTTTATATTTGTTTATTTTTTGGATTTTATAACACAAAACAAATTTTATTTTTATTAAAAATTTATTATATTATATTACTTTATTTATTTAAAGAATCTTTTTTATTTTATTTATTATATAAATTATATTATTTTATTGTATTTTTATTGTTTGGATTTTATAACACAATTTTTTAATTTTTTTTATTGCAAATTTCTTATATATTTTTATTTATTTTATTTAAAGAATCTTTTTTATTTTGTTTATTATATAAATTATTATTATTATTATTTATTACATAAATTATTATTATATAAATAAATTATTATTATATAAATAAATTATTATTACATAAATTATTTTATTTTATTTATTATATAAATTACTATTATTTTTATTTTTTTGGCACATCCACCAACCATATGCATCGAGTTTGGAGTCCATCCTAATTTGCAGTTCCCTTGTTTTCAACAAAACTGATCTTCGAAATCTTGTAAAGCTTTGAATTTGACCTATGGATAATCTGTGGTAGGTAGGCATTGACTTCTGCTCACTCCAAAATTTTAAAATATCCAGCCATTGTTGTTTACCGTATCGTCTGTGCGTTAACTACTTCTGTGTGAATTTTTAACTATAGTTTATTGCATCGTCTCTCGCATAAAGCGCCTCCTTGTGCAATTTTATATCCCCTATCATGAAGTTCATGGGGTTCCCGTCAACATTAGACTGCTAGAAATGCCAGTGGGGTTCCCCATGTAGAATAGCCTATCAGCTAATAAACATTTATGTGTTGTTTTGAATTCCCATGTTTGATAATATTAAGCAAAGAAAGATAAGTATAATGTACTTCATTATTTTCATATAATAATTAAGCATAAATATATATTATATTTGGTTATGAACAAAGAAAAGATAAAATGACTTAGTAAAATAAATTTCTAGTTGGAATTCTAAGGTTAGAATGAGATTACTTATATAAATTGAAGGACCTAGCAATATGAATAGAATTATATTATCATTTTGTTAATTAAGGATGTTGTTTTCTATAATCCACATTACTTATTATTAGGTTGTATTGTTTCTACACTTAATGGTAGGAATAAGAGTTTCCTTTAGATTTTCTAGTATTTATATTAAATGAATTCGTTTGTCCTAATAGAAAGTTATGAAGTGTTTGAATGAATGAGTATAATTATTGTTTTAGGAAGAAGAATTCCTCAGTTGGGAATTGATAGATTTAAAGATTTGATTAAGAGATTGATTTCGACTATCTGATTTCATATAGGGTTGGAGAAATTTTTGAAATATATGGTTATTCTATTAATGATTATCTATAACTTGTATAGTGATTGTATACACTCATATTGTGGAATTTATATTTTTAGTTTACCTTTATTATCATATTTATATAAAAATCATTTCCTTGAATGGGTAATGGAAATTAAAGGGTAACTTATTGTATAAAAGTGTATCTATAGGTAGTTATAAAATATTGTTTAATTAAGTTCTTTAATCTTTTAAGACTTTATAATGATGCAAAAATAAAATGAAAATTGAATGATTGAATGTTCTTTGGAAATTATTTCAATAGGTTGAAACTTAAGAGTATGATATTAAAACAGTTTATTTATCAAAGATAAAATGTGATTAGATTGGCTACATATGGCATTTAGTTAGTGATGGAGTCAACCTTGTGATATCGTTATTTGTTTTATGTAGACCTTTTTTTAATTTGAGTATGTTACTAAGGAAATTGATGAGTTGTTTTAACTTAAATAGATTCAATTTAATGATTGGTGGCTTAGTGGTAAAGAATGTGGAAATGATGCCTTTGTGATTCCTAGTTATTGTGAATTGTTTTTGTACAGTGTATTTCATGGTTTATGTGATTATCCTTCAACTTTCTATTTGTCCAAAATGAAGGGTTATATGATGTTTAGTTTAATTTCATGTTTTGGTTTATCTTTGTTTGACTTTGAGCCATGGGAACCCATAATTTATGCTCATTTCTTTTTCTTATGTTTTAGGAGATATGGGTGGATATTTTTGTAGCTTCCAGAGGCTTGTGGGAAAGATCGATCCTTTTGAGCACTTTTTTGTTTTAGTGCATTTGTGGAATCCATGTTAAAGGTGATACCTCCTTTGTTATTGGTTCTATGTTATGATATGTGTGTTGCGAGATGGTTCAAGCCTCACATTTTGTAGGTACACTTGATTATTATGTGAGATGAGGTACACCCCTTTAATTGATTTTGGTTTTGGGTAACCATAGGGAGAGTGGATCTTCATGGGGGCCAACACACAAAGAGGCTATTAGAATACCCCCATGGAAGAGTTTCTTTAATAAGTGATAACCTAATTAAAGAACTAGTGGGTTGGGATAATCAAACTCTTAGCAAGACTAAAAACACGAGTTTCACACCTACTGTTAGTGCTATCAAAGGCTAAGAATGGGTGGGAGGACCTGATTGGTAAGGTCACTGCCTTGTCTCCGTGAAAGGTAAGTTTCTCCACATGAGTCATCCTATGGGGTGGCGCCTTGAGATAGGCTGCCAAGTTAACCATAGATGGAGGCAACTCCTAGATTTGGGTAGCCTAGTTAATCCACATAGATGGAGGCAACTCCTAATGTTAGGTAGCCTAGTTAATCCATGCAAGGCCATGCAATGACACTCTCCTACTGTACCTATTGGTTTTCCCTTGGTTTGGTTTACCTTTGGGAGTATTGTTGATGCCAAAGTGTTATGTGGTTTACTTTTGTTCGAGTTTGTTATTTGTTGGGGTTGTGTTAGCCTTGTCTATTTGACCTTGTTGGATGTGGATCCTTTCTTGTCATCTTCTAGCATGGGGGGTGGACCTTTAGTTCCACATGGTCAGGTGGAATGTGCTACGCACCCCATTAGGTTCCTAGGTTGTGTTCATGAAGCAAGGAGTTGAATCAGATGTACAGATTCCAGAGGTTCACTTGATTGGAGATCATTCAGGTTTTGTACCTTATTTTACATTGGTGTAAATTAATCCTACATTTGTACTCTTCCTATTGTCATGAGGGAAGCATTTTGTACAGAATTATTGTATCCTTAATGTGTTGTATCTATGGAAATATGCTCCATTATTGTAATGTAATACAATGATGTACATACTTTTATCTTCTCTGTTGAATTATGGATAGTTGTATGTGATCATTATGTTATCTTGTATATGTGTATGCTTCTATCATTTATTCTCTTGGAATTTGGTTTGTAACGATGTTAATTGGTTAGGAACATTTTCTAGTAATGCCGCCATGTAACTCCATGGGACTAGTTAAGTGTTGTTATGTAATTTCCATAATGTTGTATGTTTATTTAATTAATGGTTATTGCATAGTTGTTATCCTATAGAAAAAAATGTGTTCCATATTTTTTTTTTTTATTACGTCCTATGGGGTTTACGTGGCAGGGCATTACATTGATATTGTGATTCATAGAGCAATGCCCAATCGACTAGCTAAAATTTCTTATCCTTGATAAATTTATCATGCCACTTTATCTGTTGATTCTACACCACCTCTATGTGATGCAAAGCTTCCTTCCTTATCTCATCCAAAGCATTCAGTTTCATGATTCTATCTCTTTGTGCCTCAGAGATATCCAACCCCAATTCTACTACAGTCCTCAAAGTCTTATGTTCAAATTCAATGAGCATCATGGTTGTCTTTCCATACAACAACTCAAATGGAGTGAATCCTGTAGTTGTTTTCCAAGTAGTTCTATAAGCCCAATTTTTTTTTGTAATATGCTTGCCCAATCCTTTTTATGGATAGCCACTATTTTGGTCAAAATGGCTTCAATTTCTTTGTTTTTCATCTCAACTTGTCCATTGGCTTGGGTGTGATAAGGAGTGGAATTCATGTTCCTAATGTTGTACTCATTAACCAACATTGTAAAAAGGGTTGAAGTGAACTGAGTCCCTTGATCAGTCACTATCTCTCTTGGAGCTCCATATCATGTGAAAATTTTATCATACAAAATTTTTGCAACCTTATTATCTCTTGCATACTTCATGGCCTTTACTTCTACCCATTTAGTTACATAGTTAGTGCATAGCAAAATATAGGATTTACCTTTTGATGGAGGATCAATGGGTCCTACAAAATCCTATCCCCACTTATCAAATGGAGTGACAACTACTCGAGGGTAAAGTGGAATTTCATCATATTTGGTTGGGCGACCCATCCTTTGGCATCTATCACACTTCCTTGTATATCTCCCTTCATCCTTGTGGAGTGTTGGCCAGTAATATCCTATGCTCAGAATCTTCATTGCTGTTCTCTTGGCTGTAGAATGTCCTCTATAGGGTTCATTGTGATATGCATGCAAAATGTTAAATGTCTCATCTTCTTTTACACATATCCTCATGACCTAGTCAGGTCCAGTGTAGAATAAACATCCAACAATCTAAGAGAAAGGAAAATATTTTTCAATGAGCACTCTCCTCTCTTTTGGAGAGAACTGAGGAGGGATTCTCCCAGTGACCAGAATATTAGCCATGTCAGCATACTAGGGTGTCTACACACTGATGGAAAACAAGTTCTCATCAGGGAAATAGTCATCTATGACTTGATTGTCCTCTGATGTGGTCAGCCTTGAAAGAAAATCTGCAACAACATTGGCCTTCCCTAGTTTATCCACAATGGTTATGTCAAACTCCTGCATTAGCAATAACCATCTTGCTAGCCTTCCTAAAATTAGAGGATTATTCATGAGGTATCTAATGGCTACATGATCGGTTTGCACAAAGATCTGGTAGCCTATTATGTAATGCCTGAATTTTTTTAGAGCATAGATCACTGCTAGCATTTCTTTTTCTATCACTGTATAGTTGAATTCAGCTCCTTACATATTTTTGCAAACAAAGTAAATGGCATTTTCAATAGCTCCTTCTTTCTATCCTAGGACTACTCCTATAGTTTGATGCATCTATATGGATATGAAAAGGAAACTGCCAATTAGGTCCCTTGAGGATAGGAGCATGAGTTAAAGATTTTTTCAAGTTAGAAAATGTCTTGTCACAGCTTGTTGTCCATTAGAACTTAGCATCTTTAGTTAGGATATTATACAATGGTGTTGCCATTTTACTGAAGTCTTCGATGAACCTCTTAATAACCTACATGTTCTAAGAAACTTCTAACATCTTTTTGTTTTGTAGGGATAGAAAAATTGGTAATCACTTCAATCTTTGTAGGATCTACTTGAATTCCTTTGTGAGAGATGTAGTGGCCAAGAACTAAACCTTCCTGCATCATCATGAAGCACTTTTCATTGTTTAAGAAAAAATTGTGGTCTTCACATCTTTGTAGGACTCTCTTAAGATTTTCCAATGCTTCGTTTAAATCAGCACCATAAGTAGTGAAGTCATCCATATAAATTTCCATGCAATCAAGAGAGATATCTAAAAATATGCTAATGACTGCCCTCTGAAAAGTTGCAGGTGCATTGCATAAGCCAAATGGAAGTACTAAGTAGGCATAGGTTCCCCATGAATAGGTAAAGGTGGTATTCTCCTAGTCCTCTAGTGCAATTTGGATTTGGTTATAGCCACTGAATCCATCAAGAAAAGAAAAGTACTGCTTTCCTGTAAGTGAGTCCAAAACTTGATCTATGAATGGTAAGGGAAAATGGTCCTTTTTAGTGGCAACATTAAGTTCCCTGTAATCAACACAAGCTCACCACTTCCCTCCTTTTTTTAGGCACAATCACCAAAGGGGAAACCCATTGGCTATCTGAGATGGGGTAGATAAATCCTACATCTAGCAATTTTTGTAATACCCCTTTCATAATTTCTCGCAATGCAAGGTTAATTATTCTTTGTGGCTATCTTACTGGTGTACAATTATCTCTTATGTATATCCTATGAGTGAAACTATTAGGATCCAATCCCTTCATATCTTGATAGTTCCATGCAAATGCATTTTGGTGGGCCCTCAATAAGTTTTCCAATGACAACTACTATTCTTCACTCAATTTACTGTTGATATTTACATATTTCCCCTTTGACACTTGCACTCATGTAGTTGATTCTACCATAGCTTCTTCACTAATGCTTGGTACCTTGAGTTTATGTGGTAGTAATGTATGAAACATACTTGTTGCTGCAGGAAGTTTTCTTGTAGGAAGAACGACTGCAAGAAGAACAGGTATGAGTGTCTTCATTGTATCAATAGAATCTGATGCATGAGAGGATGATGCTTCCTCTACCTTATAATGGTTCTAAATTATGTTAGACAATACTTAATATTCATCTTGAAGTTGCATGAAAGGACTTCTATTGAACATCATAAGCTATGCCACAAAATTAACTTCATCTACCTCTTCACCAACATGAGGCCTCAATGGATTATCCTTATCATGGGATGGCTGAGTAGGAGGATAGAGAACAAGATTTTTGGTACTCTTTCCATCAAAAATGGCCATGTATCCTATTTGACATCCGATATAAGAATCTATTGTTGTTAACCATGGTCTTCCAAGGATAATGGGGTACCCACCTAGTGTGGCTTTAGGAGAAATAATCATAAAATTTGTTGGGTACTCCCAAGAGTCTAAAGTTACCACTAGATCTTCCACTATACCATTAGGTATAATAGTAGCACTATCAGCAAGCTACAAGACAGTAGGAGTAGGTCTCATGCTTTCAATATTTAGTTGTGCAGGATGTCCTTAGTCATCACATTTATTGTTGCTCCCAAGTCAATCAAAGCATTCTTTATATAGAATCTTATTTCATATTTCTTCCAAGTCCTCTCTTCTTTCTCCATCACTTTTATTATTATTGAGAGGGATTTACACTATTGGTACCTAATCAAACATTGTTTTGATTAAGGGTAAAAAATGGGTTTTGATGGGGCCTAGAACCCAAAACAAAGAAAGGAAAGATGGAATTAAAATACATCATAAACCATCAGCAACCCCACAACGACCACTAAAGATAGATCAAGACTACACACACTACATCAAACAAACAAGCAAGGGATAGAGACCCTTTAACAACCTGGTTTTAACTGGGACTAGCAACCTTTATAGATACAACATAGCCTGCCTACATCTGTTAGGCATCAACAAACCAGCCGCTCATGGAAGACACCCCAAAGCCAAGAAAGATAATCTGCATGATGGTGTAAGACACCCCAGAGCCAAGAAAGATAATCTACACGATGGTGTAAGACACCATTAGACCCCTAATCACAAACACTAGTAACCACCTAAAATAGTTAGGCATCCAAGCAGCCAATCTTCCACAAACCATTTGCTCATCAACCAAAACTAAGGCCAAACAAATAGAGTACTTGTTTTCCTCCCTACAACACCATCCCACTCGATCAACCATCCCAAAATCCACCTCTAAAGGATAGGGCTCCCCTTTGGTAGAGAGAAATAAAAGAAGAACCTTCCCACCAAAATCTCTATGCTCTTGCCCACAAAATCTCCACCTCAATAGGACAACTACCACCTTCACCTCAATAGAAGAGGGTTCCACCTCAAAAGGAACAATCTCCCCCTCTATAGGAGACTTAAGTTGAAAAATCCAGTGGCAATCAACTTCAGTAGGAAGGGAAACCACATCCTCCTTAAGAATCGCGAGCCACAGGAACTGATAGGAAGGAACAAGACACATAAAAAAAGACTGGGCCAACGGAAAAAACCCAACCATCAACAAACCTACATCAGCCAACCTACAAAATATAAAAACAATAGGGATCTTCCACCAGAGCCCCAAAACAACCATCATTAGAGAACAACCTCCCAACATAAAGATAAACTTCACCAACTTAGGGGGGTTCACACACAAAAGGTCAAACAAAAAAAATACAACCCCAAACAAAGGAGGAACAAAAACAACTGCCAAAAAGCCACCACAACACCAAACAATAGGAAGCTCAACTGGGTAAACAAAAATACCAAGATGAGAAACCTAGACAACAACTCCTCCTTAGACCAAGAGGAGGCAACACAAAAATTCAAAAAGAAGCAAAGGCCAAAAGACCACCAAAGACCCACACCCAAAGAGAGCATCAAAAAACATGCCCCAAAAGAGAAAGAGCCTAGACATGAAGGAAACATGAAGAAGGCCAAACAATAAAACCAGCTAGCTACCCTAACACACAAGTTAGAGCCACAAATAGGAAACAACTCCACATAAACATCCTAAAGTAGGCACCACCACTCCTCAAGAGGGAAACTAGAAGCCAAAACTCTCCAACAGCAAGAACCTCCAAAAGGGTATCACCGGACAAACAGTTAGAAGGGGCTGAGGGACACCAAGTAGGCGAATAGACTAGCATGAAAATCACCCAAGCCTTCCTGTTACACTAAATAGGAACAATAAAAGGAACATACAACCACCAAACCACCCTAGAGAACCCTGAGCACACACCCATGAGTTGCAAGGAAAGTGACACAAACATTACACCAGACAAAAAGGGTAAGAGGGAAGAACAACCTCCACCCACACCAAGAGCCGCAACACCCGAATACATCAGCCACCCAACAAGTTGCAAGTAGAAGCAAAAGACACCCAAGAGGAGGTCAAAAACAAATTAGACAAGCAAGAGGAACCACCAAGCCTTCCTATTATGCTGAATAGGAACATAGATCTGTCCATTTTGCACCCAACAATCCTCAAAGAGGTCAAAGCTCTCCCACAACAAAGTAGGCAGCCTCATAGAAGGAAAAGAGTGCAAAAAACCACACCCTCTCACAACAATGCCAATGAGAAAAATAGGGGCAGGCAGAAACCCCAACCACCTCCAAAATCCATTCATCACAAACCAAGAGGAAAGGCACCTCACCTAGATTAGAAATACGTATCTCACCCGCCCATCAACACCATGCCCCAAATCAAAAAGAACCAGCCCAAAATCACCAATCACAGCCCCCAAAGACTTCTCAGATGACAAAAAACTTTACAACCATAGTCAAAAATCACCAGCCGTAGCCACCAAAGACTTACCTCTGTCAGGGTCTCCATCATCATTGGCATCTCCCGCAGCTTCTCCATCGCAGGTTTTGAAACCCCCCTCCTACACATGCCTTCTCAATCTAGAATTCTTCACTAATCAAATATTGTTATTGGGAACTAATTGAGAATTTGCCTCCTTTTTTCCATTTTATCTTCCTACATTGCTCTTGATATGGGTTTTTTGAGTTTTAAACATTCACACTAGGATCAAAGTTCATTTCATTCCACTAGACTACTATTACTCTCATTTTTACTTATTTATCCACTGTATTACTTAAGTTTACTAAGTCAATTGTGTCATTCAATCATTCACTCATGTCTTATGCATGTGATAAATACTTATCTAGTTTAGGTTGAGTTATCTCTCATCTATCATATTAATTTATATTTAGTTAGCTTTCACCAATCATTCTAGATCATCTTTAGTTGGCTTTCATCAATCATGTATTTATTAACATCAACCTTTCTTTATACAACCATAGAATAATTTATACTATGTAATTAATAAATAAAATAATGTTGTCAATCAAAGGTGTTCTTACCTTGCTGCACTTCAAATATTAGGATACCATCTAAATACACTGTCACACTTCCATTAATGAAATCTACAAATAATTCACTTGTTAATCTCATAAAATCATTTGAGCAGTCCATAAACTAAAAGAAAGAATAACCATTCATATAGACATTGTTGTTTTATGAAAGTGATATTTCATGAATCCTCCTCCTTGTGAGCTTGGTGATATCTAGGTATAAGATCTAAATTTGTGAAAAAATTAGCATGTTGAAGTTGGTCCAATAAATTATCTATTTATGGGAGGGAATAGCTAGTACAATGATAGCTTTCAATACCTTGAAATTAATAAAATACTCCAAAAACCATCTTTGTTTCATACCATGACTATAGGTGAACTAGACGGTGGGGTTCTTGGTTGAAGGACCAACTTCTCTATCAACCCTTGAATTTGATTTTTGATCTCATTTCTCTCGAAGAGTGATTGCAAGTAAATTTTTATGTTAAGAAAAATATATATGGGAGACAATTAAATCTCATTCTTTACATACCTTCTTGGTGAGAAGCTTTTGGTCTCATAGAACATTTATTGAAAATATGTCAAAAAAATCATCCAAAACCTTTCATTTCTTGTTAGTGTCAAACATTATAGAAATATCTAGTCCAAGAATTATGTCAAAATCATCAAGACCTGAATTACATTTGGATCCATTTTTTCAATTCTCTATGGATTGATAATACCAAATTATTTGTAACTTTAATTTTCACACCCTTTTTAACCCAACCAAATTGATATTAATGAGGATGATCATATGTTTTCAGCCCAATACTTTTGACTTGTTTAAAATCAAATTAAATTGATAATGGGGATATACACAAATGTACTCACCCTTATTTTGCTAGCTTATAATTTGAGTAGAAAAATCGTATTCATATTTTCATGCTTCTTTTCTATATTCATGACATTGGTAGTTGTGTGCCATAGCCTATTTTCCACATCCTAATCATCCTTGGTTTCACCACTTTTGGCCTTATTATTTGGGTTCAATTTTGAATGCAACTTCAATCATAGCATCAATATGTTCATGAATGATATAATGACTACAATGCTTTGTTAGATCTTTATATTGGTCCATAGCAATAGTATCTTAAAATTCCAATTATCTTGCTTGAATAACTCTTCCTTGTCCTTATTAAAATCCTTGTTCCTTTATCCTTTTTTGGAAGAGTCTCCTAAAAAGAAATATTCAAAATCTCCATGCAAGTGAGAATTACAAGTTTTTTGGTCTAAAATAGTTTGAGTAGAGTTTTAGCATATAAAATATCACTTAGAAAATAACAAGAATAGAGAATAGAAAATGAAGAATAAAGAGAGAAACACAATTAAGAGAATAGTAATATACCCTATAAAAATCCTTTCAATAAAAAAATTGGCATTAAACCAATACATTATTGTGGCACCCCAAATCTGAACCTCACATAGTTAATCATTAATTAATTAATAACTTTATCTTTTTCCTCTAAAAATTAATTAAATTATATTTTATTAATTTCTCCTTTCTTTTAAAATTTAATTAAATAAATTTATTTAACCTTACTCCCCATCCTTTTATTCCTCTAAGATCATCAATTAAAATTAACCCAAATTAATTAACTAGCTAATCATCCCTTAAACCTCTATTAACATTTTCTTCTAATTGTATTTTCTTATACCTCCCAAAATTTCCATGTCCTCCTCCTTCACATGTGCAAGCTTGCACATTCACCCAATAGTCTCAACTTCACTTTCCCTAAATCCACTAAGGACAAATATCACCTTTTAGTTTGACTTTGCTTGGTGTCATCTCCCTCTTTTCTATTTTTCAATTCTCACCTCCCTAAAAATAGGAAAAATTCAAAGATTTCCTCTTTTGGGAATCCTATCATATTCTCCCATAGTCTTATCCAATATCTATCATTTAGCCCTCATCTTTAATAAATATTCATTGTACACTTGTCCATTTCCTCTTGCTTGAGAGAACCTCTTCAATCCAAGACCTTGATCTTCTGGCAAGATCTAAGTCATCCATCTCCTTTATCCCAAGTCTATAAATTTAAGCCCCCACCCTTCATTTTTATCAAGTCCATTTCTATCAATATTATGGGTATGTGCAGGGAAATGGGGGACCAAAATAGGGTCGTAAGTGGTCACTTTTTTTTTGAAATCAAGAAAAACTTATGGGTAAAAGCACAAAATTGTGTCACACTTTAGAAAGGAAACGACCAACACTGATCCAACTTTTAAACTTGAATCACTAAAAAGTGACATATATGTTTTCAATTTTGAAATGATGTAAACTAGTAAAATATGTATTTTTTAGTATATTTTATGTTTATATTAAAAAAAAAAAATTAAACTAGTTTTTAATCAATTAGCACTATAATTTAGTTGTTGATAAAATGCTGAAAAATGAAGTTGCATGAGATGTCAAACTTTTTATAGTAATTTTTTTTTTCTTTCAATTTTTTTGTGTGTATTTATAACTTGAAACTTTAGTGCATGGATATATTTTTTTGCCAATTTTGATAAAAATATATTTTTAAATAAATATTAAAATGTGTGTGAATCCAAAAACAATTGTTTCCATCGAACACCAACTTTCATATTAACTATTTATCTAAAATGGAAAAAAAATTATACCATCTTGAAATAAATTCTTTTATTTAGTGCATCATATTTTTTTCAATTTTTTTAATAAGTTTAAGTATTTTTCCTTGGCATGGTAATCAACCTAATATTTTGTGTTGATAACCCACTTTTAGTAAAAATACAAAACAAAATATTAATATTAATTAAACTATTAAAATAAATATATTTTTGAAAACTACAATTATGGATCTACAAAAGGGTATTTTTATATTTTTTAAAAAATTATTATTTATATTACTAGGAGTTATTGAAACTTCAAGTTTTTCAAATAATTTTATTTTTTTGGTAAATTGGACTCAAAGTGATGATCTATATTTTTAGCCAACAATTTTAGTTGAGAAAGTTGTGGAAGTATCTAACTTAGCTATAATGAATCTTACTAGATCATATGTTTGACCAAAACTGATTTTTAGTTAGAAATACTCAAATTCAATTGTGCTGATAAGTTGGTTGAAAGTGTGACACAACTTTATGCTTTTACCCTTATCTTGGATGAGAAATTGAAGATATTTATGCTCAAGATTTGAATACATCATAACAACAAGAGTTGTAGTGCTCTAAATCTACTTTCTGAAAAACTATTTTTTTTAAATGGTGGATATTAAGGGATTATAATAGGGGAGATACACAAAGTGCTCCTATTTTTATCAAAAAAGCATAACATAGCATCTGGTGTTGGCCCCTAAAATGTTAAACTTTTTTAGTATTTCAAAAATCACTTTAGTGAAAACATAGCTAAGACCATGTACTTTATGCTTGATTTTTCTGCTAATTTTTAATGAATATATGATTTTTTTAATAATTTTGAAAGTGGACACATCCTAGAAATTAGAAAATTGAGCATTCTCCTCTCTTTTTTTTTCTTGGAAATTATTTGAAAATTAATTTTTTTAATGTGAAAATAATAGAGTCTATTTTTTAAATATGTTATTTGTTTCAAATTTTGATAAATGGGCAAAAAATGAAACTGAAAATACCATATGTTGGTTTTTGACATAAAATGGAGACACTAGCAAAAAAATTAAAGATCAAAACCTTAAAATATTTGAAAAGTAAAAAATATTATATGGTTAGAAAGCTAAGAGGGATCTCAATGTTACTATGTTCTTTTTAACTTGATATTGAAATATGCGCAAAATTTATGGAGAGCATTCTTGACATTATGCCATTTAAAAAAAAAATTCCAAAAATATGCATGTGGTTATTGACATGTAAGTCCAATCCTTTGGGCTAGATAATCAAGGGAAATCCAACCCTAAGGGTTGTAAATTTCCAAAGTAGGTAATAACACAAGAATCTTATAACATGCTCTCATTATTGTGAAAAAAATACTTCACCCCATGCTCCCTCCCTTTTTCTTCACAAGAACATGATCATGTTATAATGTGCTCGTATTTGTGTGAGGAAAAACTCTCACCTTTTCCCACCCTACCTCTCTCTCTCCCTCTCTACTCACTCTCCCTCCCTCCCTCTCTAATCTCCCTTTCTCCTCCCTCCACTATCTACCCTCTATCTCCCCTCTCTCTCCCCTCTCTACCTCTCCCTCCCTCCCTCCTTCCCTCTCTACTCTCAATCTCACCTCTTTCTTTCCCTTTCTCCCTCCTTCCCTATATACTCTATATCTCACCTCTCTTCCATCTCTACATCTCCCTCCCTCCTTCCCTTTGTACTCTTTCACCTCTCTCTCTCTCTCCCCTCACTACATCTCCCTCCATCCCTCCTTTTGTCTCTACTCTATATCTTACTCTCTCTCTCTCCTCCCTCTCTCTCCCCTCTCTCATTCTCCCTCCCTCCCTCTCTCCCCCCTCTCTACCTCTCCCTTCCTCCCTCCCTCCTTTCTACTATCTATATCATCTCTCTCCTCCCTCTCTACCTCTCCCTCTCTTTTTCTCTCTACCTCTCCCTCCCTGCCTCCTTCCCTCTATAATTTTATCTCCTCTCTCTCTCTAAATTTTTTATGGTTCAGGGTTTAGAGTTGATGGTCTATGATGGAGGTTTCAAAGCTAATAGTTTAGGGATTAAATTTTATCTTTTAGGTTTTAGTATTAAATTATTTCTTTCAAGTTTTAGGGCTTAGGGCTTAGGGTTTAGGTTTAGTGATGGAGGGTTGAGCATTGATATTTTAGGGATTCAATTCATTTTTTTAGGGTTTATCTCATATGGTTTATGGTTGATGATGGAGGGTTAAGTGTTGAGGGTTTAGGGATAATTTTATTCTTTTAGGTTTTAGTGTTATATTATTAATGTCATTTTTTAGGGTTTAGTGTATAAGGTTTAGGGTTTACACTTGATAAGGTTGGGTTTAATATTGAGTTTTTAGGGATTAAATTTTATTTTTAGGTTTTATTTTTATATTTTTAATGTCAAGTTTTAGAGTTTAGGGCCTAGTTTAGGGTTGATGGTTTAGGGATTAAATTTTATTTTTTACATTTTACTATTAAATTATTAATGTTAGATTTTAGGGTTTACCATATAGGGTTTAGGGTTTATAGTTGATAAGGGAGAGTTGAGTGTTGAGGGTTAAGGGATTAAATTTATTTTTTAGGTTTTAGCACGTTAAATTATTAATGTCAGGTTTTAGGGTTTATCATATAAGGTTTAAGGTTTAGGTCCTAGGGTTTAGGGCTTATGGTTGATAAGGGAGGGTTAAGCATTGAGGGTTTAGGGATTAAATTTATTTTTTAAGCTTTAGTGTTATATTATTATTTTTAGGTTTTAGAGTTTAGCATATAGGGATTAGGGCCTAGGGTTTAGGGTTTATGGTTGATGATGTAGTGTTGAGCATTGAGGTTTTAGGGATTAAAGTTAATGTTTTAGGTAAATTAGTGTTAAATTATTAATATCAACTTTAGGTTTTAGTGTATAGGGTTTAGGTTTTAGGAACTAGGATTTTTGGTTTATAATTGATTAGGGAGGGTTGAGGTTTAGGGATTAAGTTTTATTGTTATATTATTAATCAAGTTTAAGGGTTTAGAGTATACATATCATCTTCTTAATAGTTCCCTAGTATATTTTTTAATAGTTGTTTATCCCAGATGTATAGATTATATAATTAGTGACATCTACTAACATCCCCCACCATCTAATAAGAACTAAAGACCTCCCAACCACCAAATGTGACTAACCCTTATAAACAAGACCTCAATATATGATCATATTTACCACATTCATAACATCATGCAATGGTACTTGGATAGATAAAATATGACCTACTCAATTATTTAAACCTTGAGTTACGATAGATAGGATTACAACCTCTAGATGATTGTTAAGAACTTAACACCTCAAGTTTCATCTTCTTCTAAGAGTAGGAATAATCACCACTAGTTTTGTTTCCTTATGGTCTCTAGTAAGGCTTATGGTATCTACTAAAGCTTATACTTCTTATGTTGTTTCTACTAGTAAGGAGTCTACTAAGGCTTATAATTCTCTACTTATCTCTACCTACCTCTCTCTCTCTCACTCACTCTCTATATTTATCTCTCTCAGTATCTTTACCCCTCTCTTGCCCTTCTTCGTCTTTTGTCTCTATCTCTCTCTTTTTATCTCTATATATTTTACTCTCTATCTAATAGGGTAGGGTTGGAGGAATCACTCCATGATTCCTGCTCTGGGTATTGCTTGCAAGGCCTCCTTGGTGTCTTACTTCACCACCTTAACCTTTAGGACCTTCTTCATGTTTAGGTACCCGTAGTTCTCCTGGCCAACCCTAGTACCATCACTAATCAACCTACCAAGTCAATCTTGGTGCAATGTATCTAACTCTTCCTTAGCCCTTAATCTACCCTAAAGGCTAACAAACTCCAAATTTAGAACTTAACTCTGCAGGGGTGTGGAAGTGTTCCTATTAGGTGCTATTCCTCCCATTATGGTTCTGAAGGATCCATTTATCCCCATCTTTTCATCGCTTCCACCAAACCCTCATTTAGGGTTAAAAAGGCTACTAGCCTAGGAATTCCATTTAGGCCTCCATCTCCAAGAAATTAGACTTCTTCTCCTAAGCTCTCCAAAGAACACCCAATCTTCCTTTGAGGTTCTTAGTGCCCATGCCCACCTCTCATTGATTTTTTGGATCTTAAGTCTCCACTGCTCGTACAGTACCCTAAACTGGAAATGAGCAAATAACCTAGGTTATTGTGAGTCTTTTCCTGACCACCCGGTAGACTGTCAAGTCTTTTCCTCACCAGATGGATTGGTGGAGTCTCCTCATTGCTTCCACAGCTTTATAAGCATCACATTTTCCCTCTCCAGTAGGAAGATTTCCTTGAACGAACACCCTTGCACTTTATAGTGCTCTGCACTCTGATCTTTCCTAGTCGGGCCATCCTCTAGCTCGCCTAGGATAAGACTTCACCATTAGCCCCTATAGTATCACACCTCCTAACTCCTACAATATTTATGTCCATGGAGTCTAGTCACCAATCCCAAGGGGTCGTACCAATTGTACGGTGGGATAGTGAGCTAAACCTCCATGTTTTCCAAATTGTCTAGTTCAAACCAGCAACAGTCCAAACACCAAAACAATTACAAAAATGCTTGAAATTAAAGATACTAAACTATTCACTACCACACAATATTCAAAGAGTAAACACACTATTCTATGCATGCATTACAACACTAGAATTAATTCATTAAGGATCACTGTAACACCAAGAACAAGAAACTACACAAACTTCTCACTGTATTTTCTTAAATTCATAAATGTCAAATAGTTCCAATGCTTTTCACAAAATCAAATGCTTCCAATCTTTATCTCAAGTCGAGGAACCTCCTATATAGGTCAATAAAAGTAGTTATACCTCCCCTTGGTTGGAAATTGTAGTTACATTGTGGCAAAGTTGCAAAATGCACCATTTTGCCACTTTTGCCAATTTCTAGTAAACTTTTTGTAAAGTTGTTCAAGGACTCATTAAGCCTTTCCACACCTTATTCTAATGATCACTAAGGATCAAGATATGTCCCTAAGCCTCTAATTCTTTCTAACCTACTCTATGGTCAACATGACCTTCAAGGGAAATATACCAAAAACAAGAATCAAAACTAGATTGCCTAATTTCCTAGTGTTTCCTAGTTGCTCCTACACCATTCTCCCCCCCTCTACACAACCACTAAGGAATGTGAGGAGAGATCAAGGACACATCAATACCTTGCTTCTTGAAATAAGCTTCATCCACCCATGTAGCCTCAGATTCTGATTTATCCTTCCATTTGATGAGATGCTCCATGTACACCCTATGTCTTGTAGACTTCTTCACTCTTCACTCCAAGATCCTCTCTACTTGTAGCTTGTCTTTAGGAGGTAAGGCTATGTTACTCACATATTTCAAGACATCCATACTGGTTTTATGCACCTCAATGACTGTTCCCTTATACCGAATCAAATCAGCTACATTGAACACTGGTGAAATGCCCAAATTTGTAGGTAACTCCACCTTGTATGCATTCTTCCCATATTTGGCTAACACCTTGCATGGTACCACTATTTTCATCTGCAATTTGGTTGATGTTCCCTTCTGCAACTTAGATTTGTTGAGGTGGACCATGACATAGTCTCCTACTCCAAATTGTAAATCTTTTCTAGACATATCCACCTTATCTTTCAAATTTTGAGTAGCCTCGGTGACTATCTTCTTCACCTGCTCCTGAATCTCCTTCATGGTCTAAGAGAAATCCTCTACATGTCCACTCCTATGCTCCATAACTCCTAGATCCCTTAGCTCACACACACCTCTTGGATGCATTCCATACACTATTTCAAAAGGACTCTTCCTTGTGGTCCGGTTCACACTGTCATTATATGCATACTCAGCCTGTGAGATAACCATGTCCCATGTCTGTCCATACTCTTTGGTTAGGAATCTTAGAAGGTTACCTAACACCCTATTAACCACCTCTATTTGTCCATTAGTCTGAGGATGGTAAGCTGATCCAAAAGATAGGTTGGTACCTAATCTGCTCCATAGAGTCTTCCAAAAGTGACTCATGAACTTCACATCCTTGTCTGAGACAATGCTCAATGGCAATCCATGAATCCTAACAATTTCCTTGAAGAAAAGGTGAGCAATATAGCTAGCATCATGGGTGGTCTTGCAAGGGATAAAGTGACTCATCTTACTGAATCTATCTACCACCACGTAGACACTATCAAACCTTGTCTTGGTCTTAGGGGGTCCTACCACAAAGTCCATGCTAACACACTCCCATGGTCTATTAGGAATGTGTAGGGGTTGATATAAACATGCATTACTAGCTCCTCCCTTGGCTTTCATACACACTACACACTGCTCCACATACCTCCTAACATCCCTTGACAACTTAGGCCAATAGTAGACCCTTTTCACTACTTCCATTGTTTTGTTGATGCCAAAATGTCCACTAAGACTGCCATTGTGCTTCTCCTAGATGAGATTATCTCTCATTGATCCTCTTGGAACACATAATTGATTCCCCTTGAATAACAATCCACTTTTCAATGTATGCTTTGAGTATTTACTATGAAAATGATTCTCAAAGTTAGAACATACCTTGTAGGCCTCCGAGAAGTCTTCATCTTCCCCATAGAGATCTTTGAAACTCTCTATTCCAATGCTCTTGATCTGTACCTCTTGCACTATCAACAATCTTCTACTTAGTGCATCTGCTACCTTGTTCAACTGTCCCTTCTTGTGCTTGATGGTGAAAGTGAAAGCTTGGATGTACTCCATCAATTTCAAAGGTCTATTACTCAAATTCTCTTGAGTGTTGATATAACTAAGTGCCTGATTGTCAGTAAAGACTACAAACTCCTTGGGTAGAAGGTAATGCCTCCACTTCCTAAGTGACTGAACTAAAGCATAAAGTTCTAGGTCATAGGTAGAATACTTCTTCTTAGCTTCATTGATATTTTCACTAAAGAAGGCTATAGGCCTACCTTCTTGACTTAGCACTCCTCCTACTGCAACTCCACCGGCATGACATTCCACAGTAAACAACTTGTCAAAGCTAGGTAATAAAAGAATAGGTTGAGTTGCCACTTCTTGTTTTAGTTTCTCAAAACCTTTCTCAGCTTCTCGAGTCCACTTAAACTTAGTCTTTAAGCCACCTTTGATTGTGTCTAGGATTGGTGCACATATGCCACTAAAGTTCCTTATGAATTTTCTATAAAATTGAGCCAATCCATGAAAACTTCTTACCTCTGTCCCTGTGGTTGGTGTACGACAATTTAGGATAGCTTCCACCTTGCTTGGATCCATCTTCAATGATCCTTGGGATACTACAAACCCCAAAGACACAAGTTCTTGTTTGAAGAACTCACACTTCTCTAGGTTCATGGCTAACTTCTCCTCTTGCAACCTTCTAAGAACCAACTCCACATGCTTTAGCTATTCTTTTGCTGTCTTGCTAAAGATGAGTATATCATCAAGATATACCACCACAAATATCCCTATAAATTCTTTGAGCACTTCATTCATGAACCTCATGAATGTGCTAGGGGCATTAGAGAGGCCAAATGGCATAACTCTCCACCCATACAACCCATCAGTTGTCTTGAATGTTGTCTTCCACTCATCTCCATCCTTAATTTTGATCTAATGGTATCCACTTTTGAGATCCAACTTGGTAAAGTACTGAGATCCTCCAAGACAATCCATCAAGTCCTCAATCCTGGGAATAGGGAACCTATATCTGATTGTGATTCTATTTATAGCTCTAGAATCAGTACATAATCTCCTCTTTCCTCCTTTCTTGGTTGCTAAGACCACTGGTACTACACATGGGCTGATGCTCTTCCTAATTAACCCTTGATCCAATAACTCCTACACTTGTCTAGCTACCTCTAGATTCTGATCCGGTGTAAGCTTATAAGCTTCTTTATTTGGCAATGAAGCTCCTGGTATGAAGTCAATCTGATGAATAATGGCTCTCTTTGGAGGCAAGGTTGTTGGTGTTCCATCACTCACTATGTCTTTGAACTATTCTAACAACTTTTGGACTGCTCCAGGTATGACTGATTTCTTAGCCTTGTCCTCTTCTTTGGGTTGCAACATAACCACATATCCTTCACCTCCTTGTTGTAGGTTGTTAATGAACTCTTTACCATTGCTCAATAAGATATTAGGTGTCTTTGACTGTCCTTCTTCCTCATCTGATAGTGATTGTAATTTAAATGTCTTCCCATCCTTCGTGAAAGAAATGGTGTTCTCCTTACCATCGTACATGGCACTTCTGTCATACTACCATGGTTTTCCCAATAGAAGATGGCATGCATCCATGGGTAACACATCACAAATCAACTTATCCTTGTACCCTCCAATGGAGAACTCCACCATTGTTTGTTCATTGACAAGAACACTCTGCCCTTTGTTCAACCATGTTACTTTGTAAGGGTTGGTGTGGGGTACCTTCTCCAATTTCAACTTCCTTACTGCCTCTTTTGAGATGATGTTATCTATTGAACCTAACTCCACAATAACCTTACATACTTTTTAAAGTATTTTGCATCTCACTCTAAATAAATCTCTTCTTTGCTTTGGCTCTTCCTTGACCGGTTGTCTAATCAAAACACTCCTAAACATCAGATTCTCCCCCATTTCTGATTCAATGTGACTGACCTTTGTTGATTTGGTACTCATGGTGTCCTCTTGAGCATATGCCACTCTCTTCTCAGTATTTGATGAAGTTGCTTTCTCCGGGCACCTATAAGCTGGATGTCCTACTTGACCATAATGATAACACTTCATATTAGCAAAGTATGAGTTGCTTCTGCCTACTCCTCTTCCTCTTCTTGATCCTCCTTGAGATCCTCTACCTCTTCCATAACCTCCTCTAGAAGGTGTTTCACTTCCATGCTCTGTGAGTTTAGATTCTCCTTGGTTTCTTTGTTCAGTTCCTCTACCTTGGTAGCCACCTCTATGCCCTCTTTGATCTCTGCCTTTGCCTCTACTCTTAGAAGTCTGATCTTGTTTTCTCTTGCTTCTCTCCTCAATCTTTATAGCTAATTGGTGACATTGGTGTACTTTCTTAGGACTTAGAAGAGTCATGTCCTCTTGAATGTTCCACTTCAAGCTGTTAAGATACCTAGACACTTTTTGACTTTCATCTTCTGAAACATTAGATCTCATACAATTTTTTTGAAACTACTCAGTGAAAGTGTTCACATCTTGTTCTCTTTGCCTCAATCTTTGTCTCTTCTTATGTAACTGAATCTCATAATCATCTGGTATGTATGCTCCTCTCACTTTTGCAACCATACCCTTCCAAGTTGAAATAGGCTTCTTGCCTTCCTTTTCCCTCTCTGAATGAATTTCCACCATGTCAACGTAGATCCTCTCAATCTACACTTGGCCTCCTTCACTTTTTGTGCTTCAGTGACTCCATCACACTCAAAATGGTTTTCCATGCCCTCTATCCAATCCATGACTAGATCAACTTCCAATTTGCAACTAAACAGTGGTATGCCTTCAAGTGCTTTCCCACTCAAAGCTTTTAATGCCTTCAAGAAAGGCTCCTCTTGCAAAATAGGGTTAGGTTCAGGGGTCTTGTCTTCCTTTGCAACCTCTTCACTCTTTGGTACCCTACCTTCCAATCTATCACTGACCTCATCAGCCTTGGTCTGCACATTACTCAATGCTTCCTCAAGTTGTGCTAGTCTTTCTCTAAATCTCCTATTGTATTCCTCCTCATCTTCGACCTTCTTTTCCAACTCAATGTTTGTCACCATGGTTGTGGAACCACTAGATTCAAGGTCTGACATACAAGATTATATCCCAAATATTTAACTTGCTCTGATACCAATCTGATAAGGTAGGGTTGGAGGAATCACTCCATGATTCCTACTCTAGGTCTTGCTTGCAAGACCTCCTTGGCATCTTACTTCACCACCTTAACCTTTAGGACCTTCTTCATGTTTAGGTACCCCTGGTTTTCCTAGCCAACCCCACTATCATCACTAATCAACCTACCAAGTCAACCTTGGTGCAATGTCTCTAACTCTTCCTTAGCCCTTAATCTACCCTAAAGGCTAACAAACTCCAAATTTAGAACTTAACTCTGTAGGGGTGTGGAAGTGTTCCTATTAGGTACTATTCCTCCCATTATGGTTTTGAAGGATCCATTTATCCCCATCTTTTCATCGCTTCCACCAAACCCTCATTTAGGGTTAAAAAGGCTACTAGCCTAGGAATTCCATTTAGGTCTCCATCTCCAAGAAATCAGACTTCTTCTCCTAAGTTCTCCAAAGAACACCCAATCTTCCTTCAAGGTTCTTAGTCCCCATGCCCATCTCTTAATGATTTTTTGGATCTTAAGTCTCCACTGCCCGTACAGTACCCTAAACTAGAAATGATCAAAGAACCTAGGTTATTGTGGGTCTTTTCCTGACCACCCAGTAGACTGTCAAGTCTTTTCCTCACCAGATGGAGTGGTGGAGTCTCCTCATTGCTTCCATAGCTTTATAAGCATCACATCTTCCTTCTCCGAAAGGAAGATTGCCTTGAACAAACACCCCTGCACTTTATAGTGCTCTACATTGTGTTCTTTCCTAGCCGGGCTATCCTCTAGCTCGTCTAGGATAAGACTTCACCATTAGCCCCTATAGTATCACACCTCCTAACTCCTACAATATTTACATCCATGGAGTCTAGTCACCAATCCCAAGGGTTTGTACCAGTTGTATGGTGGGACAGTGAGCTAAACCTCCATGTTTTCCAAACTATCTAGTTCAAACCAGCAACAATGCAAACACCAAAACAATTACAAAAATGCTTGAAATTAAAGATACTAAACTATTCACTACCACATAGTATTCAAAGAGTAAACACACTATCCTATGCATGCATTACAGTGCTGGAATTAATTCATTAAGGATCACTATAACACCAAGAACAAGAAACTACACAAACTTCTCACTGTATTTTCTTAAATTCATAAATGTCAAATAGTTCCAATTCTTTTCACAAACTCGAATGCTTCCAACCTTGATCTCAGGTCGAGGCACCCCCTACATAGGTCAACAAAATTAGTTATACCTCCCTTTGGTCGGACATTGCAGTTACATTGTGGCAAAGTTGCAAAATGCACCATTTTGCCACTTTTGCCAATTTCTAGTAAACTTTTTGTAAAGCTATTCCAAGACTCATTAAGCCTTTCCACACCTTATTCTAATGATCACTAAGGATCAAGATATGTCCCTAAGCCTCTAATTCTTTCTAACCTACTCTATGGTCAACATGATCTTCAAGGGAAATATACCAAAAACAAGAATCAAAACTAGATTGCCTAATTGCCTAGTGTTTCCTAGGTGCTCCTACACCACTATCTCTATCTTTGTCTGTGTCTTTTTTTATATCCTTGTATTTTCTATGTCCCAGTGTCAATCTCTCTCTCTTTTGGTGTATATTTTTCTCTCTATCTCTATATATGTCTTTGTATTTGTCTCTTTTTCTCTTTCTATATCTAAGTCTCCCCTATTTACTTGATTTAATTATCCATGCACCTTATAACTTGAGTGTTTTATAATGCACTTATATTTATTGAAGTCATAAAAAGTAAAAAGGCATGGGTATCTCATGATTTGGGACCCACATGCCCTATTATTTTCTCTAATTTGTGATTTATCTAACATAGAAATGCACTTTTCATGATGTTGAAAAAACTATCAATAATTTTTTAACAATTCCACCACATTTTTTTGTTTTATCGACATAGAAGAAGTAAAATGCATATTTTTAGGCTAAATTTTATTCTATGAACTAATATTTTCATGCTCCTAATGTTGAAATGTTAATTATCATGTTTTTTGTTTAAATTTGATAATATAGAATCATTGTTTTCATAATATTTACTAATTATATCCTACTTGATTGCATAACCTATCTTTACAATCCTTTGAAACCTTAAGAGATAGTGTATTCTATTTATAGTATTAGTGTTATGCTCAAAGGAGTTCTACTCACACATATGACTCATTTCTTTAACAATACTATATCCTGAAGTGAGTAGGTAAGAATCTTTTGTCTAGTTCTAAAATTGGATATGGGGTCCCTCCATGTTAACCTCTCTTGGTTTTGTTCAAATTAACATCATTTCACAATTCCAACAATAAATGTGTTCTTGGAAAAAGTTTTAGTCGACAACAATGCAAAAATGGAAAGAAGGATATTTTGTCTTGTGTACATCATGAGGAAATATTACTATGGAAACACATCAAAGTGGTCAGGTGAACACTAGTGAAGGCCTCTATTCATTTCCCAAGCACCAAATCATTTTGAGCTACATTATTTTGATGTAGTATCTTAAGAGCCCTAAGTGAAAAGAACCACCAAACTATGATGGATTGTTTCTCAAAATCATGTCACCTAATAATATTTTTTCTAAACCTACAACTTCATGTAGGGTCCCTCCATAACAATATCTCTCAATTTTTCTTATCTTCAAACCATTTTATTGTGGTAACAATGTATGAAAATTTATGAAAAAAGTGTCATTTATGTTCAACTAGAACTTGTCAAGTGGCATATTTTTCATTTTATACATTGTGAAGCAAGACTGACTATACCAAAATATTAAACTATGTCTCAGTTTTTACATCAAAACTAACACACAGTTTAATCCAAAAATCCTATTACTATACCAAAAATATTTGATTGGGTGATTGAGCACTAGGGAAGGCCTCATTTTTATTTCCCAACATGCTTGATCATTTTGGGCTACACTATTTTGGTGTAGTCTCTTAAGAGCCCTAAGTACAAAAACCTACCAAGCTATGACAAATTGTTTCTCGAAATTTATCACCTATGAATATTCTATCTAAACATAAATCTTTATGTAGGGTCCCACCAAAATAACCTCTTTTTTTTATTATCTCCAAACAATTTGACCATGCTATTTATGTATGAAAAGTTGTAAAAAATATCATTTATGTTCACCCAATGATTTTTAGGAGGCATATTTTATGTTTCATACATCATGAATAAAAAATGACTACAACAACATGTTTCAGTGGGAAATTAAATGCTATGGAAGTAATGTTTTTGTTTCCCAAGACACCTAATTGTTATGGACTATATTATTTTGACATAGTCTCTTAAGAGTCCTAAGTGCAAAAAACTGCCAAACTATGATGGACTATTTATTTAAATCTATGTAACCTACAAATTTTTCATCTAAAACTATAGCTTTATGTAGATTATCTCCACAATAACCTCTCTCATTTTTTCTTATCTCTAAACAATTTGACTATGGCAATGATGTATGAAAAGTTACAAAAAGTTTCATTTGTGTTTAGCCAAAAGTTGTCATGAGCCATATTTTATGTTCTTCATCTTGTGGGGCTCAAATAAATATTTAAAACATTGGTATAGTTTGGTGAACATTAATAGAGGATATTTTTTACACCCTAATTGTCTTGATCATTTTGAGCTACACTATTCTGACACAATCTCCTAAGAGACCTAAGTGCAAAAAGCTACCAAACTATGACAAAATATTTCTCAGAATCCATGGAACCTACAAATTTTTTTCTTAAACATAAAAATTCATGTAGGATCCATCCATAATAACCTATCTTAGTGTTCCTTATCTCTAAACCATTTGACCATGATGATAATGTATAAAAAGTTGCAAAAAACATCATTTGCATTCAACCAAAAGTTGTTGCGATCTATATTTTACATTCTTCATCTCCTAGGGCTCAATTGATTGTTCAAAAATGTTGGTATGGTTGAATTAAAATTATGGGAGGCCTTCTTTTGCACCCCAACTATCTTGATCATTCTATCCTACATTATTCTGGCATAGTCTCTTAAGAGCCCTAAGTGCAAAAAATCCAAAACTATGATGGACTATTTCTCAGAATCTATGGCACCTACCAATGTTCTATATGAACCTAAAAATTCATGTAGAGTCCCTCCATAATAACCTATCTCAATTTTTTTAATCTCCAAACCATTTGATCATGGTGACGATGTATGAAAAGTTACGAAACTCATCATTTATGTTTAGCCAAAAGCTATTGGAACCCATATTTTACGTTCTTCATCTTGTGGGGCTCAACTAATTATGTGAGCACATTGGTCTGGGTGGTTGAAAAATAGGGGAGGCCTTTTTTGTACCCCAAATATCCTAATCATTTCAAGATACACTATTCTGACATAATCTCTTAAGATCCCTAAGTGCAAAAAATTGTCTAACTATGACAAACTATTTCTCAAAATCCATGGCACCTATGAATGTTTTGTCTCAACATATGTGTGGATATTGGGTTACTCCATATTAACCTATATTTATTCTATTCAATTGGATACTGTTTGACCATTCCAACAATGGATGTATTCTTGCAAAAAACATCAGTTGAGAGTAGTCTAATAGTGGAAACAAGATTTTGTGCATTCTATGTGTTGTGGGGCCCAAACAAAAATACCGACATGTCAATATGGGTGGGTCAATCCATCAAAATACCTAGATTCTTATTTTATCATGGAAAATCTAGGGTTGTCCCATTTATGATGATTATATCATCACTCTTTATGGCTCTACAACAAAAAATAATTAATTATTTTTTCTTATCTTTTGGACATAATGACAACCCATTACTAGTCCTTGGTGTGCACTACTCTAGGACACAAAAATATTTCATTTATATAACATTTATTTATGCTATTTAATGATCTTGTGGGATTTTATGATTGCCCAACATGACAATGGATTGATGTGTGAATTATAATAACCGTAAACACTTGAAAACTCTCATTTTTATGAAGATATCCATCATTACCTCTTCTAGTGATCCTCTATAAACCTTAAGAAAAATTCTAAAATTCATTTCATTATGATATCATGAGTAATAGGGTTCCAAATGGCATGATAATAGTCCCATATGGTTATCTTGGCTGGGTATGATAGTGGATTTCCCTAGGGCAACAATCAATAAAACATTACTCTCTTACTCCTATATTTTATATTCATTCTCTTATATTGAAATAAGGGTTTCAACCAAATAAACCTTCTGAAATTCTTATAATCCCTCAATAACTCCATTAGAGCTTTGTCTTCAGTGCTTCCTCTCAAATACCTATCAACAAAAATGTATAGTTAAATATAAAGGAATGAAATCCTTTCTCAAATCTAAGTGTGGGGTTAGATAAAAGAAAACCAAAGTTCACATTCTCTAACCAATGAAATGGCACAACTTACGTTCATTCCCTCTCTAGGAAGCCAAAACCATGAAAGTCAACAAAATCCACTCTTATAAAATAATGCATCCAAAATAAAAAGATAATCTGAAAATTATTATTTTAATACGCATACTGAAAAGGATATTATTGATTCTCTTATATATAACACCTTATATTCATATTTTAATGTAGATTTAAAACTTTATATTATGTATAATGATTATTTTCTATGCATGATGTGTCTACTTTCTCTCGTTATATATTATATAGTGGTAAAATGCAAATAATTATGAAATTGATGATCAATATTATATGATTTCTATACATGAATTGTCTTATGATAAATGTATTTAATAATCTTCTTTCCACATAAGATTGGTGAATATAAGGTATATTGTGTCAATTTCCATATTCCAAAACTAACTAACACCTCTTATAGTGACTTTGGACTAAAGACACTCATCCAACCAATAATAATATCCAACACTCCCAAACTTTCTCTTCATCTAATAAAAACATCTTCAATCATGACATTATTTTTTGTTATCCCTAGACTTATTGATACCCTTCTTCTCCTAGATATGAAAAGTTACATGGAAATTTTATATGGCATGTTATGAATAGGCCATTATTGGAATAAACTAGAAAAATATTCACATGCTTTGCCCAAAAGTGTGCTACACACCAACAATAATAATTTAAAACATCCAATTTCCCACAATATTCACCTCTTCACATCAATGTGATCATTTCCTACATGGGGGCTCAATTAGGTAGGTAAGATTACCTAACCTATTTTGTAGGGCATAAATTTATTGTCATAATGGAGAATTATTTTATGAAATGGGTTGAGAAAATAATACTAAAGGGTCCTATGATTCTTGATATTTATAATTTTATAATTAATGGCACATCATTTAAGAATAAAGAGACAAATAAATAAAGAAATGATTTCATATACAACAAAATTTTTACACACCACATTATCCACATGATAATGGAAAATTTAAGGCCATAAATATCTCTCTTTGTCAATAGACTACTCAAGTAGAAAAGTTGTGATTTCACCATGATAGGAAATCAATCAGTAGGCACTGTTTGTTACTCACTGCCTTCAATTAGTTGAGGTTTTTATGCCTTGTCACCTCACCCTATCAATCGGCTAAGACTAAATATCTGCATCATGTTTACTTGGCACTGTGACTGTATCTATCTCCTAAACCCATGCATTCAAAAATTTGTTTGGAATTCTCTTTGAAACCTATCACTATCACTACATTATGCACTCTGCAAAGCTGTTCAACAATGGATTCAATGGTGATAGGACTAAAAGGGGTGGCATCACAAACAATGCCACTTGAAATAATTATCTTTGATAAGGTACATTCAAAAAGATTTCAAGGTCTTTATCTTGAAGTAATTGTGTGTGGATCTATGATAAAATCTAGAACAATGCCATCTATTGTAAAAGGTATAATTTATTTCTCTTCTATAAACCCTACAACTCCTTCCATCACCATTATTTGATATTAAAACTTCACCAACCCTTCCTCACTCAATAAGCTGCAACTTGAGGCTGAAGTTTACAACAGAAGGTTGTGAACTCACCTTTCCAATTAATATAACCCCACTATATAAGTTTGAACCAATAAAAGGAAATCCATCATTGTCCAACTTATCTACTCTAAGGTTTTATGTGTTTGGCTTTCTGAAATATACTCTAATATTGGATGATTTTTAGAGTCACTATCATCATGATTTGTCTCTTTACATCTTGAAATCTACTTGCTTCTTATTACTCTCTATGATCAGTGTATTGTACTACATAGACTACCTTCATGCTTTGACACTTCTTATAATAGCTCATAGTGCTACCCCACATAGGTAGTTATCCCATTTATTGATTATGGAAACCCTCATTGTACTAAAACCCTTCATTATGTTTATTGAAATAACTACCCTCTTTTTATTACCAAGAGGCAATCCTTAAATACATTTGCAGTCTCAAAGTGCAATAGAAATCTATGTCAGGACATCTTATAGTGTGAACCATGCTCAACAAATTTCAAACATATACTGATATGTAATGTTTCTCCCTTGATAATAATGCACCGCTTTGACATATTCATCCTTCATTACCATAGATTTCATTGTCATAAATCTATCCTACATCTATGTGTCTTCATAATGAAATCCCTCTATCTTTCTCAAGGGTTGTCAATCAATAAAGTCATGAATATTTGAATACTACAATTACCTTTCCCTTTGAGACTGGTCCTCTTATTTGGGACTATGTGGATTATCATCCTCTATCATAATACATCACCCTTTACTAATTTATACAAAATAATAATGATTATCCATTTTTCATGAAAAGATGACTATGTAAGGATTGCCAAAGTGACTATCTGTAGTTATTCGTTTACATAGTCAATGAGACATTGTTACTGTGGCCCCATTTTAATAGCCTGACCTCAAAGACTCACCAATATTTCCTTAACATATGATATTCAAGGATCAAAGATAGGTTGTTGCCTCTTATTATCTTATACATAGTGGAGACTCCATTGATTAATACCCCCATCTATTGTATGAGGTTGTCCATGTGCAAGAGAAATCGTGTCTACATACTATTGACTATCATAGACCTAGGTCTTCCACTATCATACTTGTGATAGTCATAGGGAATCCCATAGCCTTTACCCTACTATGCCACTCTTTCAGAAACATTGTCCAAATATCTCACTTAGAATAAACTATAATCATAATTACAAACACAAAGATCAACAATGAACTTCAAAGAATAGCCATAATCCTTGTATTAAGAGCAAAGACAAGGTAATATACATTTTTGGATGGATTATAATCTTCATCCATTGATTGTGATACCATTCCTCTCAAACTTGTTGACTTTTTTTCTTCTTTTGCATGGGGCTACTACTCTTTTTGTATTTTTTTGTAGCACTGTGACCTTTTCTATGTTGAGTCATGATCTCTAAAAGCTATCATTATCCATGTAAGACCTCTTCATCATTTACAAACCTCTCCTCAAGGATATGAAGGGAATAAACTATCATTTATTGCAGGAACCCATGCACTCTTTTGCATTCTTTAATGATTTCTTGAGGTGATAGTCCTATTAATGAAGTCACTGCACTGCCTTCTTAGTAATTATTATATCTTGGTTATGGTGGTAGTAAAGATGAATACTATCCATTTCCTAGTGATTATGTGGATTGTGGTAATTCTCAAACTCTCCCATTAAAGGTTTGCATTTTACTTCTTTGAACATCCTTCACTTGATGCAAAGTATGAATGAAATTCATTGAGGTTGCTTACTACCCTTGTTCAAATGAAGCAAGAAGATCTTTTGTGTAAGTATCCATTAGCTATGTGAAATGAACTTTTCCATATATGTGAGCTCCAATCTGCACACTTATACCACCAACCCCAAGAAAACCTTCATCAAATCTTTACTATAGACTAAGATACTATCATGCCTTTGTGTTCAACTCCAATCCATATTTGTGTTGTCATTCAAAAGGTTGCACAGGTATAGGAACCAAAAATACAAAGATTCATCAAAAGAGATAAGATTGAAAATCACATGAATGCACAATAGAAAAATAGGAAAAAGTGCTATACAATCCTCCAACCTAAGGTCTACAACTTTGCTATCCATATGCAAGCTTGTTAGCTTATGGACCTTCAATGATACAACCATGCACAAAACTAACCTACACTTACTTCCTCACTGCTACATTCAAGATCTTGGCACAATTCTCACAATATGAATAACAAGCTTGTCTTCTTTGTATTGCTTATCTTGAAGACAATGACTGCCATTATGAAATGAGTGCCATTAAACCTCATAAAACTTCATGGAGATAGCCATTATTCATGAAATATTTTCCTTTAAAAAAATAGGATGCTCCCACAATACCTAAGGTTTCAAAACTTCATAAACCTTCAAAATTCAATGAAACCAAGAAAGAACACCCATCTGTATTTTCCAACACAAAAATGATATCAAAATACCTCTAAAGAAGGAAAATCCATGAAAAATAGAATTGAAATGTTGTAGACTTGAAACTCATTCTTTTATAAAATTGTAGTTTCTTTCACAACCCAAGCCTTCATTATTTTCCTTGTCAAAAAATCTAAAATCAAAGTTGGAAACTTTATCTTTTTTTCCCATTTGCACATGGATTTCTATGAAAAGAAGCCTTTGGAAGAATTAAAATACTTTTCCAATGTTTTGTTCATGAAATAAAAGACCTTTCAATTGAAAACTTTACCTTTAATATTATGATTTGCACTATGATAATATTTGAAAGGATATTTTCCTTAAAATATACTTTCAAACTTAGCAATAAGGAAGGATTTTAATATCTCATTTTCCCTTTTTGATAAATCTTTTTACATGGAGGCCTTGTAAAACCTAGAATATTTGACTTATTGACCCATGTAATGCACTATTTTAATCTGGAAGGTAAAAATATGTAACATTTTGGTGACATTGAAGGGGTTTTTCCTATTGAAACAAGGACCAGTAGCCTAATATATCCATTGGGCATAGGAGTCAAACTAGCATTGAAACAAATCTAGGGAAAACTTTGTAACCTAGCTGAACGATGAGAAAAACCTTTTTTTAGGAAAGTAAACCTGTGCACCAGCACTTAGGGAAAGGAAAACTAAACTAAAAAATTGGTGCAACAACACCTTATTTAAAAGAAACATCTACTCTAATATAGTCTAACTAGCAAAGGATGGTGCTCAAACAAACCCATTAATTGGATTTTAAAAATAACTCCCTTTTTGAACCAACAAGTGATGCTTTGCATGTTCATGAATTGATGATAATAGGTGAGAAACAAAAAGGAACTCAAAAAATTGTCGTAATACATTGTGAAGAACACAACCAAATTCACTCACCCCTTGAATCTAACCAAATATACCACTGATTTGGCATGAATGGGTAAGTTGGATCAGATGTTCTTCAACTACAATCTCATTCCTAGGTGCATTGATAACCTATTGTATCTTGTTGGTAACTTTGTTGGCCAAATATCTAATGGGGCATCCTCATGAAAGGATAAATTCTGATTACTGATTTATTGTTGGTTATCTATTGTTTTGACCTCATCCTTCTAATTGAAATCACTTGAAAAAATGTCATCAAGCTTTGGAAAAAAAATTTCTATTATGTTTATGTATAAATCTTCATCAAACTCATCATTAGTTTTTTGATTCATGAATGCTTTCTTGAGAGCTCAAAAAGATATCGGAACTCACACCTTGGAAAGCAATGTAATTCTTTTTTTCTTGTTCAACTTGCACATGTAATGCCCTCCAAAGATGGAATAATAAAATAAACCGAAGTGGTTAGATTTATTAATCAAATATCAGCTATTAGCTTCTTGACATGAATATACATCAAAGATAACACAAATTTTGATACTGCAATGGACTAAAGAAAATTAAATATTAGTTATTCTATCCCCTTTATTAAGTTTACAAGAGAGAGAATGTAGCAATAATATTGATGACAAATAAATGACCTAGAGTATAAAAGAAGAACACTTTTCTTACATTAATAATTAATGCAGAGATAATTAAACCTCTCTTGTTTAAACTAATTACTACAAATATGTTAACCAACTTATAACTTACTTGAAGAACAACTAACACTTAAATAAGAAATCCTTAAATGCTATTATTTCTATTTTTCCCTTATTACAACAATACTTTAGAATTCATATCCACTATCAATATAAGCATAATATTTATTTGTTCTAGATTATTTATTACCAAGAACTTATTATTTATATATATAGACTATGCAAACAAAAAGAAGCTATGATGTTGTATCATTAAAAGCCTTGTATATTAGACACCATGAGGGAAACCACAGTTTCAGAAATAATTATGAAACCTTTCACACCTTTCTATGAAGGTCTTTTCATAACTGTTTTCACATCCTATTTTCTTGCACCTCCCTCAAAAGGATTACCTAGGCTTGGTCTTTATCTCCCACAAAACCAAACTATTAATTTCCTATAATTACAGAGTCAAACAAGAATATGATCACTATCCATAATATAAAGGAAAAAAATTTAAGTAATTTAAACATTAAATTTTTGAATCTCACCAAAGAAATTCCTCACTAAAAATCAACCATAAACTCAAGGAAACTTCATCTTTGAAAATAGATGCATTGATATAGTATTTTATTTTTAAAAAATAGTTGAAATAATCAATGTAGAGCCATAATGAGTTTCCAAATAGACGTGTTCCAATACATGAGTTGGAAGAAAAATTATTTATCCTCTCACTTAATTCAAGTATTAGTAGTTTCTTCTCCTATTCCAAACAAAATTTAGTGTATATCACCCAAGCCTTCGCTTATAGATGGTGGTTCACATTTAGAGATTTTGACATATTCTATATTCTTGATACATTCCTACACATCTAGCATATTTCATGTAGTATAATCATGCGCTGATAAACTACATGGGCCCTTTGTCACAAGAATAAGATCACATTGCTCTAATACCAATATGAAAGAGAAAGAGTTCAATGATCATGTCATGGTTCTAGTAAAACAAAGAGCTTGAAAGGAGAATGCTTTCCGATATATTCAATCTATAGAGAATAGATGTGAAAGATGTTGGAATTTATTGTTTGTCCCTGAGCCTACCGTTGCTTCACCTACTTGTCAGGAGCTTTTTTTCCTTTTCCAATTTTGGGATCTTCATCCCTGTAGCTTTTGACTACTCAAAATTGAATGAGGTAGAAATTTTTGAATTCCCAATTAATATTGGTAGGTAATTTCGAATTTTAGAGGGAATGTTTGTGAAAGACAAAAAGGAATGAAGGCAACTTTGTTTTGTCAGTTGGAGAATTGGAAGAAGTCAACTTTTGTAGCAACAAGTGATTAGCAGAAAGAAGAAAAGTTGTAGCAAAAATAAGGAATGTTCTTAGAAAATTTTGCAGAGTGTTTGTAGTGACTAGGATTGCTCCTAATCATTCTGTGTTTTCCAGGAATAGCAGATAGTTCCAGTCGAGTTGTGATAGTGAGCTCTAATTAGCTTCTGATTGTTTATGAACTACTTGAGCAGTCTTTGATAGCTTCCAAAAAGTTGTAATAGGTAGTTTTAGTTTGTTTGAAGTTTTATGCTTTATGTATTATCATTTCTAGCTCAGTTAATAGAAGAAAAATATATTGCATGTCTCCTCTTGTTTGTTATTCCACATTTTGAAATTTGGGTATTTCTAGCTTGGCTGGAAATCAGAGCAGCAACTTTGTGTCTATGTTTTTTTTGTGCATTTTTAAAATCTCTACATGGTATTAGAGTCATAGGCCCCATTTACTTGTGAGTTAAGGCATTTATTTTGTCTAGGTACTTAAGTTTTTTCTAGAGGAGACATGGTTGGAGATGATGGAAAGAGTTGGCAGCAACCACTATCCTTTAATGGAAAAAATTATGATGTTTGGGCCAAGAAGATGAAGACCATTATGGTTGCAATTGATTTGTGGGATTTTCTCATAAATGGGTTCGTGGATATCACTGACCCAACTATATTTGCAGCTCTCACAAATAACTAGAAGACCCAGTTGAAGGAGAAAAGAAAAAAGGATGCAAAAGCTTTGAGTTTGATCGAAGCAACCTTGATAGAGGCCATTTTTCCTAGAAAAGAAACAATTGAATACACAAAAGAAGCTTGGGAAATCCTCTAAACCGGATACAAAGGGATTGATAAAGTTAGAGATTTGAAGCTCCAATTACTTTGAAGAGAGTTTGAAGTCATTGAAATGAAGGAAAGCGAGTCTATTTTAGATTTTCATACAAGGTTCTTTGGTTTGTTAAACTAGCTGGGAGAAAATGGAGAAATGA
The DNA here is from genome assembly GCA_007115665.2 of Sequoiadendron giganteum. Taxonomy (NCBI): domain Eukaryota; kingdom Viridiplantae; phylum Streptophyta; class Pinopsida; order Cupressales; family Cupressaceae; genus Sequoiadendron; species Sequoiadendron giganteum. The sequence goes on along the minus strand of CM021103.1, from coordinate 296,292,276 downwards.
TAGAGGAGTAGAAGATTTTTGAAAAAATCCTTAGGTGTCTACCCACGAGGTATGATGCACTTGTCATTGCTATTGAAGAGGCGAAGGACCTCTCTACTTTGACAATAGATGAGTTAATGGATTCCATAGACACGTAAAATGTACAATTTCATCCATCACACTTGATCCTAATTACTAATGACATTTCTTCCTAAATCACAGTCTCAGCTTATCATCATCTTTTGTCTCTTAATTAGATAAATCATTATTTATTTAATTAGGTCTTTCTCCTCTGTTGATTAAATTAATCAATTTAATTTAATTAACCCTAAAATCCCCTTTAATTCAATAGTTCATTTTATTTGATTAAATCCCTAAAGTCCTCTTATTAAATTTAATAAATTAAACCTTATTCAATTTAATCTAACATTATCCCCTTTGGTTAAATAAATCAAAAAAAATTATTTAATTAATCCTTTCCTCTCAATTCTGATTTAAATCAACTCATAAATTTGAGTCAAAATTGTCAAATCATCTAATCCCTCATTAAATTTATCAAATCTTGATTAATTTAATCTCAATCACTAAAATCCTCTAGAGAATGCAACTTGCACAATAAATCAATTACTTTGATTTATTTAATGGCCTATTTTCTCTCAACATGGAATAAAGGAGGAATATTCCTTCAAATTTGAATTCAAAATCCAAGGGGATGGGTACTTCCAACAAGGCATTTAAGGCCTTTTACATGTCTTTAGCCTTGTGCCAAGTGACACTAACTCCATTTCCTTCTCCCTCCAACATGTCACATTCAAATTTTAAATTTGAATCTCATGGCATTTATCATGCACATTGACCAAAATGTGCTCATTCCTCCTCTAATCACATGTGGACAAGTGGCCTCTTCTCATTGGTTGGTCTTTTGTCCCACATTGCTCAATATTACTCTTTCTTCCAATTTGGAAATCTATAAATGAGAGACTCTTCCTCTCATTCTAACATCCACAATTTGAGTAAACTTACTATACTTAACTTCATCCTCATCCAAAATCTCATGCAAAGTTACTCTCTTCACATTGAGAGCTAATTTTGTCCATTTCATAGCTAGGTTATGCTTGAATCTCATCAAGGAGATTCAATCATCCACAAATCATCAAAGAGCTTACAAAGGAGTTGAGAAAGGGCCAATTTCGATGCATCAATTGGCACCAATTCCCCCATTGGATCAAGAGTTTGATTTTCTTAAATAGATTTGATTTAGTTTCTTGTATTATTCTTCATTTCATTTCTATTATTGAGCATTGTTAATGGATTTCATGGGGAATCCCTCTTTTATCTTGCATATGAACCTAACTATGTGTTTTTTTTTTGTGTTTGTGCAAGAATAGGATTGGGGTTCACAGGTTTGCTTCCAACCCATGAGCATCACCTAAAAAGGTCTGCTACTTCTTCCCAAGAGAAAGTTTTCAAATGCAAGAGGCAAGGGGAGAGGTAGAAATGGCTCCTAAAGAGGTAGAGGCAGATCTGGACAAGGAAATGCAAGAGGAGAAAGCTCAAGATGAGCAAGCAGCTAAGAAGGAGTGAGCAACTCTCAAAACAACTCCCGAAGAGGCATGAAGAACACTAGTTCAAGTGGGATAAATGAAAAGAGCAACGTTGAGTGCTACTATTGTCATAAGTTTGGACATTATGCTAGTGAGTGCTAGAAAAAGCATGGTAATCATCAAAAATAGAATGCTAATGTAGTTGATTCAAATGTGGCTGAAGGAAATCAGTCCACAACCTTTATCATGTGCAATGTTAGTGAAGAAGGCAACCTCGAAGTCTAGTATTTGGACAGAAGTTGCAGCACCCACATGAGTGGTAATGAAAGTATTTTTTCTTTCATTGACAAAAATGTAAAGTCTAAAATTAGAATGGGGAACAATAGAATAGTTCCAATCAAAGGAAAAGGATCTATCATGATCCGCACCAAGCAAGGTGAGAAGAAGGAGGTTCAAAATGTGTTCTTTGCACTAGGGTTAAAGCATAACCTCATGAGTGTAGGACAGTTGATCCAAAATAGATACAAAGTGCTGATGGAGAAGGGCCAATGCGTCATTTATAACAAGAATGAGAGGATGAAGGTGTTTGCAATAATTGCAATGACAAAGAACCAGATGTTTCTATTGAAGATTGAGATGTGCTTCTCATCTTAGTTTGTTGTTGCACCTCTCATGGATGGAAAATGTACAACAATACAACAAACAGCCCTCAAGAGCACCATTCAAGACCCCTCCAAGCTATGGCATCTCAAGTATGGACATTTAGGCTTTGCTATTTTGAATATTTTTTCCAACAATAGAATGGTTGATGGTTTTCCAAGCATAGTAGAGCCTAATGTTAGATGTGAGGCTTGCATTTGGGCAAGCAACATAGGAAGCCCTTTCAATCAAGCAACTCTACAAGGGCAAGAGCACCATTGGAGTTGGTGCACACGGATTTGGTAGGCCCTATGCAAATCACATCTATTGGTAATAGCAGATTTTTTATGACCTTCATTGATGATTTTAGCCATAGGACATGGGTTTATTTTTTGCAGTATAAGTCTAATGCATTTGATAAGTTTTTATTTTTTAAGGCCTAAGATGAAAAGGAGAGTGGACATTTCATCAAATTCCTAAGGTCAAATAGAGGAGGAGAGTATACCTCTAATTGTTTTATGAATTTTTGTAGGCAAAATGGCATCAAGAAGGAGTTAAAACCAGTTATACTCCACAACAAAATGGAGTGGCTGAAAGGAAGAATAGGACCATCATGGAGATGACAAGAAGCATGATGAAATAAAAAAGACTCCCAACTGAATATTGGGGAGAGGTTGTAGCAACAACTATATATTTGATAAATAGAAATCCAATAAAGGCGGTCTATGATAAAGTCCCACAGGAGGCATGGACAAAACATAGATGGATGATTGAGCACTTAAGAGTGTTTAATTATGTGGCTTATGCACACGTTCCTAAGGAAAAGAGGCAAAAATTGGATGACAAGAGAGAGAAGTGCATCTTCACGAGTTACTGTTCAGAGTCAAAAGCCTACAGGCTATATAACCCAGTCAACAAGAAAAATGTTATCAACAGAGATGTGGATATTTTAGAAGATCAGTCATGGGATGGAAAAATCACTCTCAATCACTTTGAATTGCTCCCGATCGTTCTTGATGTTGAAGGAAAGGAACAAGAAGTACAAAATGATGATTCATTGGAGCCAGCAGTCGCTCCTAATAGCTCCAAATGAGCTCTTGAAAATTTCAAAAATCATTTTTGATCGGTTCTGATTGGTCTTGATCAAAACAAACAAAAAGGCAAGCAACTACATATAGCTAGAGAATGGGTCACAGAGAGCTCCCAACCACTCCTGACTACTCCCGATCACTCCTGATCGCTCTAGAACCAGTTTGTTCGGCAGAACAGTAGTAGTAGTGAGAGTTCAGACCCCACTATCACCTCCCTAATGCCAAAGAAGACCAAAATTCTAAGGGAGATCTACCAAGATGAAAGGTATGATGAAGAATTTGATCAGAACATGAATTTTGCATTATTTTCTCATAGTGATCCAATTTATTTTGAAGAAGTTGTGAAAGAGGATAAATGGTGTGAGGCCATGGATGAGGAGATAGATGCAATAGTGAGGAACAACACATGGGAGTTAACTAATTTGCCTCCAAACAAGCAAGTTATTGGAGTGAAATGGGTCTACAAGACCAAGTACAATGTCGAAGGAAGGATAGAGAGGCACAAGGCATATTTGGTGGTTAAGGGGTACAAACAAAAATTTGGGAGAGATTATGATGAGACATATGCCCCTATTGCAAGGATGGAGACCATGTAGGCAGTCATAGCAATTGCAGCCCAGGACAAATGGAAGATGTTTCAAATGGACGTGAAGTCTGCCTTCCTAAATGGAGTATTGAAAGAGGAATTTTATGTGGAGCAACCATTTGGATATGAAGTATGAGGTGAAGAACACAAGGTGTATAGGCTGAAGAAGGCTCTTTATGGGCTTAAGCAAGTTCCACGTGCAAGGTATAGTACGATTGACTCATATTTGATGAGAAATGGCTTTAGCAAAAGTGATGGTGATCCCACTCTTTACATCAAGGAAACAAATGGTAATATTTTGATTGTTGTATTTTATATAGATGATTTATTTTTTACTGGGGATGATGATTTCCTCATTGTTGATTTTAAAGAGGCCATGAAAAGAGAGTTTGAAATGATAGATTTAGGTCTCTTGAGTTATTTTCTAGGCATAGAAGTAAAACAAATGCATGATTGTATTTTTATCTCTCAAGAAAAATATGCACATGAGGTCTTGAAGAGATTTAGGATGCTTGAAATCAATCCTACCTCAACACCAACAACTTTAGGTATAAAGTTGAGCAAGGAAGATTGAAACAACAATGTGGATCTGACCATGTATAAAAGCTTGGTTGGAAGCTTGATGTATTTGGCAACAACTAGGCTGGATACAATGCACATAGTGAGTCTAATCTCTAGATTCATGGAGACTCCAAGAGACACCCATTGGCAAGTGGGTAAGAGAATCCCAAGGTATGTGAATGGTACCAAATGATATGGCGTGATGTACATAGCAACTAAAGAGTCTGGGCTAGCTGGATACATTGATAGTGATTGGGTAGGAAGTTTGGATGATAGGAAGAGAACTTCGAGCTATGTGTTTCATTTGGGTCCGGGTGCTATCTCATGGGATTCTAAGAAGCAACCTGTTGTTTCCCTATCAACACCTGAAGCTGAGTATATAGCAGCAAATGCAACAACATGTTAGGCTATTTGGCTAAGAAGAATCTTGCCAGATTTGAGAGAAGAACAAGAGGATGGAACAATGATCTTTTGTGACAATGTTTCATCGATATCTTTGACCAAAAAATCCCACGTTTCATGGAAGAAGCAAGAACATTGAAATCATGTATCATTTCATTCATGAATTGGTTGAAAATGGTGAAATCAAAATGGAGTTTTGCAGGTCTAAGCAACACCTAGCAGACATATTCACCAAGCCTTTGAGTAAGGATAATTTTGAGTGCCTAAGAAGTAAACTGGGTATATTTGATTTGGATTAGGTTTGATCCTATTTTGATTGTCTTAGGACAAAGGAGGAGTGTTGGAATTTATTGTTTGTCCCTGAGCCTGCGATTGCTTCACCTACCTATCATGAGCTATTTTTCCTTTGCCAATTTTGGGATCTTCATCCCTTTAGCTTTTGACTGCTCAGAATTGAATGAGGTAGAAATTTTTCAATTCCCAATTAATGCTAGTGGGTAATTTTGAATTTTAGAGGGAATGTTTGTGAAAGACAAAAATGAATGAATGCAACTTTGTTCTATCAGTTGGAGAATTGGAAGAAGTCAGTTTTTGCAGCAACAAGTGATTAGTAGAAAGAAGAAAAGTTACAGCACCAACAAGGAATGTTCTTATAAAATTTTGCAGAGTGTTTGCAATGAGCAGGATTGCTCCTAATCGCTTCATTTTTTCCAGAAACAATAGATAGTTGTAGTTGAGTTGTGACAATGAGCTCTAAGTAGCTCCTGATTATTTATGAACTGGTTGAGCAGTCTTTGATAGCTTCCAGAAAGTTGTAATAGGTATTTTTTAGTTTGTTTGAATTTTTATGCTTTATGTATTGTCATTTCTAGCTCAGTTAATAAAAGAAGAAAATATTGCATGTCTCCTCTTGTTTGTTATTCCACATTTTGAAATTTGGGTATTTCTAGCTTGACTGGAAATTAGAGCAGAAACTCTGTGTCTATGTTTGTTTTGTGCATTTTTAAAATCTCTACAAAAGATCATAAAGATAAAAATTATAGCTATAGAACCCAATGCATTTGAACCCAATGCATTTGAACACAATCCATATCCCATGGAAGGATAGCATTACAATGAATGAGCACCACAATGCTGGAAGGACAACATTAAATTTCAATGCAAAACTTGAAGGAAGATGTCATTGCTTAAATAGGAGAATGATTAGTGCGGAGTGAAACAGTTTATAATGGTTAAAAAGGAAACAATAAAATAATCAGATAAGAGCAGAGAATAAAAGGCGTAGATCTGACCACACAACCATTGACAGTTGGTTGAACACACGAAGTGCATTCATTAATTATGACACTGCTTGATAAACCTCATCAATAATATGTTTTTTCTCTTGAAGTGTTGCAGTTGAAAACTTCTACATTGCAACCTACATCAAGCATAACATGAAATTTGAGGGTGCTAAAAGTACTGCTCTTAATGGTGTTCTTTTATAATATTTCCACTATTCTACTTCAAAATGTGTTCGATAGAATTTTGTTGTAGATCCTAAGTTCTTTTCAACCGTGACCTGCTAGAAATTCTTCATTCGGGAGGGTCTTGATCTTGCAGAAATTTAATTATTTTCGATAGGCATGATTCTCCTAATTTGACCATCTCTTGTTCCTTGAATACCATTATCTCTATGAAACCTAATTATTCCTTACTTCCTCATTATATGATCTTCAACTTCAGCTGTTACCCATATTAGTCAACACAAACTTAGTATTGAGAAAAAATAAATTTGATACCATCTCACCCTCCGGATGCAGATGGTGAACCATGGTTAAATAGTGAAAACCCCTTATTTAGGGGTCCAATCTATATAGTATAAATTCCTACAACTTGGCAATAATAACACAATGGATTGATTGGAGGCTATTCTTTACTTGATAAGCAAGATCTAAATCGTAACCTCCATTCCAAAATATATTCAATACTAGAGGAAGTTGAATAACATTTCATGGAGATTACGATGATGGCATATTAAATATCATCTTGCAACATAAATAATAAGGAAAATTCACTGTTATCAATTCATAGTCATGGAAAATTCACCACCAACAATTCACCACGAAAAATTAATCGCATTAATTTTATTAATAAAATCAGAGTTTTTGAAATATATATTAAAAAAATATTAATGGAGTTAATTTTCCATTGCGATGAATTGCTAGTAGTGAATTTTACTTGACGGTGAATTTTCCATGGTGATGAATTGTTGACAATAATTTTTTTTTGTAGAACCAAATAATAATACCTTGCATATGCAACATGTAGAATTAACACCTATTTAATTGCACTATTTGATGTCCAATGCTCATTCCTCCCATTTTTTGAATTTACCACATCCTCCACTGATAACGTGCTTGGCTATACATTTTTCGAGATTACATCCCTTACTTCATACCTAGTGGAAGAATCTTGATATACTGCACAATAACCTTTAACAGTATTCGGCTATTTTGTGCCATAAACTTAACCAGTAGCACATGGTTAGATCCATAAAGTTGGGTGTATTTAAGGAAATAAATATAAAATGAGAATCACCTTTTTAACATCTTTGTGCATGCAAAAATTTCTATACTAAGAATAAGCTGTGAAGGCACCAAATTTTAAAATTGATGTGTTAAATAATTTTGGGTTAACTCAAACCAAATATATTTCTATTAACAAAAAGTAGAATAATAATATTTTTTGAATTGACAGACATTGAAGATGTATTGTCTAATAATTAAGATAACTTTATCTATTGCTTATTTTCAGGAATTCTCACCTCTATATTTTAAAAACATTGAGAAAGTGCTCACTACTTGTTTCGTAGGCAGCCTTGGCTTCAGATCTGGTAAAAATGGTGTCAAAAAAATGGCTTCATTAAAATAATTAGTACTTCCCCCCCTTCCATCCTCCAAGTGCATATTTTAAATCCTTCCAATCTAGCCAAATCTTTCAAATGTAGTTCCACTTCTTTATGGGTTAAAATATAATTTTAAATATAAGAGTTAGTTTAAAATTTTAAAAGTGATAATTACATTTGCACCAAAACTAACTAAATATCAATAATAGATAGATCTCTTTAAATATGAAAATTTAATTGATTACTTTTCTTTAACATTTATTTTGGGAATAAGAATGTAACAATATTGTTTGACTCTATGTATTGGACTAAATTCATTATCCAATAAAATTACAGTGATATGTTATGCATGGAATTGAAATTAAGTTCTATGTAATAATGATATTACCAGCAATGAAAAATCTCAATCATTGTATACTTGTGTAGATAAGAAATAGGACTCACTTAGCTATCACACAAAGTCAAAAAAAAAACCACTACTTTAGTTAGCAAAATAAGCAACTTGATATATAGGTACAATAACCACCAATCTATATTGTCCAACATAAAGTAACATGAACCATAAGTAACCCATAAGATCAATAAGGCCACAAGGGATGAGGCCTTACACTCTCCCCCCCTAAGATCATGCTTCCTTTTGGAAGTCCCTAGGAGTGAAGGTAAACACAAACACTTGTCAATAAAATTTTATACAAAATTTCTTAGGTATGATAATAGCAAATGTTACCTTCCAAAACTTTCTAAAATATTAGGAAACTTTACAATTTACCTATCTACTTCAAAAGATGATCCCTCCATGCTACACAACAATATTGTAGATGTCAATTTCACTTTAATTCATCTATCACTTATAAGGTTATTAAGTGCTACACTATACATATAGATATTCACTTCAATCATCAATGCTTTGACAAATCAGTCATTTCTTTTACAACGTATTGAATTTACATCTTAAGCCATCATTCATTTCTTCTTTTTATCCATGACAATACCAACAATTAATGAATAAGCATCACGAATATTGGTTTACAACACCCACACCACCCACAGAAGATTGACACATCACACTGTTCAAGGAATGGGATTTATGAGGAGGACAGTGTCCAATGCCATATCACTGATCTGAAACAATTGACAAAAGCATGCACAAGATAAATTCCCTAATGCATGTACACCCCCATACGACTTGCTAGGGATCCCTCCTAGATATAGAAGTTTGCAAAGTTCACATCACAACACATATTCTAGTAGTTCAAAGAAGACTCAAACTTAAGATAAAAACAAGATTTCAAACTTTACAACAAGGTCTCAAGAAGTAAAGAAGAAAATAAATAAATCAAGTACAAAGAAGCATCTCAATCCAAATAAAAACAATTTAAATTAAATTAAGTCCTTGAGGCAAAAAGGATTGCACAAATTTAAATATCCAAAAGTATAATCCTACTGGAAAAAGAAAAAAAATTAAATTAAATACACATTTCACAAAAATTGGCACATTACATGCACTATGTGACTTCTTCAAGCCACTCAAGGGGTGGAGGGGAATAGTGGTTCTCAAACCACATAGCCAAAAAAATATAGTGGTCTCAAACCACAAAATAATCATATAGTAACCAAGCATAGTCCCACACAACTCGGGACATGCCAACCAAATAGCCATAAACATATATATATCTGAAGTATCCTATAAAATAAATCACCTGTAAACTGAATCTTACCCAAGACAACATCATTGACCAACACATATCTCTGTAATCATCCTTGTAGTTGTATCATAGTCATTTTTAATCATGTAACTTAAGAAATGATGTAATGTATATATATATATATTTCACAAGCCTTACATTTATTTTATTTTATATTCTTTCAGCAATTACTAGATGACAAGATTTAAACAATTGCATTCTTCTCCCTCTATTTCAAACATTGCTCAAGATCATGACTAGTTAAAAAATTACTTGTATGTGAATAGACCAATACCAATACCAAAATAATATTGCATATAATTCTCATACCTTTGAATATCCAATCTCTATAAATAGACCAAGTGGAAGCTCATCAAAAGTTTGGCACACTAGATCCATCATCAACCTATGGGGTACACTCAAGGAAAGAGGTTTTGCACCATGGACCAAAAAATTTGGTCCTCAAAGGGGGAGTAGATCCAGATCAACAATCCAAGGGGGTTCATTATTTTTGACACTTGTCCACTAGCTAGCAAAAAGATGCATCAGGAACAATCATACTTCTCTAATGGACGAGGGACTCCCTCAACCCTAAACGAAGGAGGCTCTCAGCCCTCAAGTGAGATCCACTCCTCAAAGGGGGAGTAGATCCAACTCAATGTTCTTCCAAAGAACGGGGAGCTCCCTCAACCCCAAACGATGGAGGCTCTCAACCCTCAAGTGAGATAAGCTACTTAGGCACCCAAACCCCCATTACACAAACAAGGCTCCACACTAAATGAAAACACACAAAAAAACATGCAATATCATCACACATAATTTAACACGAGGGTATATGCAAGTAGATCATCCTAGATTTCCACAACACCCTTATCCCAAGTTGGATACCTAGTATCTCAAACTTGATTCACAAACATAACATTCATTGGTTTATCACAACAAATATCATATTGCACTTTAAAATATTTAGCCACATAAGAGAAATAATACTTAGCCACTTTGAACATATATAAGATCACTTATCACTATCAAGCAAGAACAGGTTCACATTTAAAATAATTACCAACACCTTAATATATTGGAATTTCAAAAATGAATTTCACATAATTCTCAATCCGCAACATGACCCTCAAAAAAAAAATTACTCTCTACTAAGTCACAATAACCACACATTAACTATAACAATCATTATACTATGTATTAATTATGTAGATGGGTATGTGCAGGATCATCATGGAAAAAATAGGCCCTTGCATGGCAATAAAAAGTCATAAAATCAGAGTTAGATAACTTCACATAAAAAAATGAATAATTTATCTATATTATTTCAAAAAAATGTAAAAATAGAATTTGTAGCAAATTCAATTTAGTTTCTAAACTACTAGACCTTTATTTTATTTTTAAAATTCTATTTGGTGAAAATTTGAAATTTCAATGTAGTAGTACTTAAATTTCAGGGTAAAAATAAGAAGTAGGTGTTTGTCTAACCACCCTAACCACAATAAAATGATAATATTTTTTATTATATTTTAGATATAAGTAGACTCATGTCCCGATGTGACACATATTTTTTTATAATTTTTTTCCAAGTAAATAATTAATTACGAATTGTTTATTACAAGTTTTAAAAAATATAAAATCTTGTCTGTCTAACCACCTTAACTTGGTCAAAAATTCATGAAATTAATTAATTAATTTTTTTAATCCTATAGTATACGAAGCATAAAATGTGACGCATGTTTCAGATTCAAAAAATGTGATACAATTTGAAAGTTATAGATGTTTTTCAATCAGCCTATCAATCAGGACTTTATTCGTAATTCTAATAGAAAATAAATAATACTTATTTATTAAATTCAAAGTAAAAAATAATTTATATTGGTGGAAATATGAGAATATCCTCTAAAAACCCTTTTCATTTCATGAATTTTGGGTAAAACAAAAGTCGTCAGCCACATGGGCCATCATATCACTTACATATCGCCACTTTTTGGCCCATCATGATCCTGCACATACCTAGATAATATATAGGAATTCCTTATTCAGATATCACTATACAAATCATAACCTTACATGTAATCACAAGTGGATTAGATGAATACAACTCTTACCTTCAACCCAACTTTTTCTTAGAAGTGTATTTGTCTTGAATCACTAAATCATGCATTATAGTTTTATTGATTACTTACCAAAATCCAAGCTCTTTTCAAATTTTACTTTTAACCACTACCCCAATTTAGATACTCTTACCTGATTAAAAAAAGATTGCTCTAATTTGTTTCCAAATGATCTAGCTATTTGTGACTACATCATACATCCAATCGTTACTTGGAGATGACTTACCAAGAAAAATCCAAACTGTTAGTATCAATTTCAATAAAGCTTTTGTAGTACATGATCTATCTAATTAAAGAAAAAAATATAACTTTACTAAGATATAATATTGATTGAACCAGGATTATAAGGTCAATGAATAATTAAGGTCTTATTAATATTGAACTGATAACCACTAATTAGTAATTCCTTAACTAAGGATATCACAATAAGTAATATTATCCAATGTACTACAAAACAACTTGCACACTAGCAATAGAAATCTACATCATTCTTCAAATTATTATAAATTGTCCTTATCCTCGAAAACCATTACAATTAAAAAAAATTGCACTACTTCATAAAATTAAACATCCACTAGGATTTAACTCTAGTAAGAGTGATTATTACCTGTCAATTTTGAATTCAAAGGAAAGGTTCACAATATTATTTGAAGGGGAAATTTTGACATTACCGCAAGAAAATGAAACTAGCAATATGTTAGTAGCAAAGCACACATTATTTATATAATCAAAGAGATGATCATTGAAAAGGGTCAAGCAATGGAAATATCAAGGAAAAAGAAGAATATTTAATTTGATATGCCTACACCATTATAGGAAGCTCAAGCTACGATAAATAAATAAATCATTAGGAAGGATGGACAACTATTTCAAATCCATACCTAGTTGAGGAAAACAGTTTAGAACTAGATAACTTACCCTCAATATGAAATCACCTAATCTAGATATATATTAATTGTGATGATATCCAAATCTCAAATGCATTCAAAACCAAATACCTCTAAATCAGGTTTGTGAAGCAATTTTACATACCTAGTTAGATTCGGCTTAATAGTTATATGATTCACATAGCTCGTGTGACTTAGAGTGTCCTTAAAATTTTAGCATCTTCTCCTCATGATCTTGTGTCCATACCCATCAATTTTTCCTACCATTTTTCCCCCAAAGCTCCCTAGTGTTGCAATCCTGGTGCTTTGATAGCTATGTAATGCCCTCCAAAGATGGAATAATAAAATAAACCAAAGTGGATAGATTTATTAATCAAATATCAACTATTAGCTTCTTGACATGAATATACATCGAAGATAATGAAAATTTTGATACTACAATGGACCAAAGAAAATTAAATATTAGATATTTTATCCCATTTATTAAGTTTACAAGAGAGAGAATCTAGTAGTAATAATGATGGTGAATAAATTACTCGACGTATAAAGGAAGAATAATTTTCTTACATTAATAATTAATGTGAAGATAATTAAACCTCTCTTGTTTAAACTAATTACTACATACATGTTAACCAACTAACTTACTTGAATAACAACTTACACTTAACTAAGAATCCTTAAATGCTATTTGTGTGCAAGTGTTTTATCTACCCTAAATATGAAAAATCAAATGAAATGAAAATAAACAAAACACAAAAAAACACTCAAGATTAACCAAAGTTGAATCCAAACAAAAACAACAAAGAAATGAAATGTTATACCTTTTTCTTGGATTGATAAGTTGGTTGGCCCTTTCATGATGCTTGGTTGTATGCTCCTTTGATGGAAAATACATGCAATGATGGATGCAAAATGGAAGGGAGTGGATGAGGATTGTAATAATGGAGATGGGTATTGTAATGGGAGTGGTAGGTGAATGCAATAAAGTATTCAATGGATGCAAATACTAAGTGTGCTAATGGCTTGGCCTGAATGCTTGAAGGAAAATATGATCTAACTCTTATAATATCTAATTTCTTTAATTTCAGACCAAGCCTTCCAATTTAAAGAAGAATGGATGGCTAGGATTTATCCATCATGGACAAGATGGAAGGTTGTGGTGAGTTGAGGATTCACAAGTCTTCACATCTTGCCATGTGGAATGTGAGGTGTGAAGAGAACAAATGACATAGAAAAGGACATGTGAGGTGGTGGTACTTGCAAGTAACTTGGGATTAGGAGAGGATTTCTTCAAAAAAGAAATCCTTGTCCCCATATGGGGCTGATAGTGACAAGTGAGGAATTTTAGAAAGTCCTCTTTTGTCACCATGGGGATGGAAGAAGTTGTTGGAGAAATAAATGTGAATTTTAAATTCACGTGATTGGAAGTACCCAGTGGATAAGACAAGGTCCTCCTAAAAGAGGTCCTTGTCCCATGTGACTGATGTGACCTATGAGAGGTTATGACGAAGATAAATGTATGAGATAAATAAATGTGAATTTTTTATTCACATGGGGAAGAAGTAAATGCCTAATAAGGAAAGTACCTATGAAAGGTTGACTTAAGGGACATACCAGAAAAGGTAAGTGATTAGATTAAGGTTGTGCAAACATGTGATTAGCTAAATTAATGAGGATTAGAGGCAAGTGGCCAAATATGGAGGATGTGACATTAACCTTGATTAAGGATGTGCATGTCATCTTAGTCGTGGATTAACTAGATCAATCTAGATTAGAGGAAAGGTTATGGAGGATGGGACAAGGAGAGAGAAATAATGAATTTTAAATTCAAGAAGATAAATGACTAAATTAAATAAATTGATACATTTATTTAATTTAGAGAAGAAATGGTAAAAATAAAGTATTTAATTAAATAATTTTAGAAACCTTAAGGGAAGGGGAAATATTAATTAAATAGGTCATTTAACTAATATAGACGAATTAGACGAATAAATGATAGTATTTTGACCATATGGGAGTGGTCAAATTTGAATGTCTACATTTTTCCCCTCTTCAAAATATTGTTAGAATAACGATGTTTCAAAGAAAAATAAAATCGAGATGACTCTATAGAGGAATAAAATAGAAAAAGATGCCCCAACATGGGAGAGTTTGTGTGAGCTTCCCAAATGGAGGGAAGTGAAGGGAGATGCCCCAATCTCATGGGAAAATGATCGAGAAGGAGGAATGTATGAACACGGTAGGGTATGCCCCCTTGAGAGGGCAGTTGGGGAAGAAAAAGGGACCCTAGGTGAGTTTTCGATATGAATAAATAGAAGGTGCCATTGGATACAACTCAAAAAACCATGAAGATTAGGTTTTGAACAAAGTCAAACGGACACATGGGGTGGAAATGGTGGCCTCGGGAAGTTAGAGGATTAATTGAATTAAAAGAGGGTTAGATAAAGGGAAAAAATACCCTTTATTTAAAAAAGGAAGAAATGGGGGAAGTTAGAAATATTAATTTTAGAATTACTATTCCTCATTTGTATAGCTGGTAGTTGAGTGAGAGAGAGAAGAGGAAAGGAAAGAGACAAGGAGAGAAGATGCCAGAGGACTACAATGATGGCATCATCCACCGAGGAGATGAGGTGTGGAGATTCTACCACGAGGACGTGGTCCCATGCCAAGTTAGGCCCAAACCCTCCTTGTGATTTTCAGCATTTTTATTATTTATTTTGGAGTTTCAATGCTATTTAAAAGCATGGGTTTTGGGATGAGGGTAGATTAGGAAAATGGGTAGAAGGCTAAAGTCTATTTTTCCCACCAGGTAGGTAGAAATGACTATTAGAGGCGTGGGGGGAAAGAGGGAAGAAAACCAATAGATGAAAAGAAAAAATAGTTTTTCCCCCAATAGGGGCAACCGTGCCCATCAAGGGGTGGCCACGCCCCCTGATAGGTAGCCTCACCCACCAAGGGGTGGTTGCACCCTTGTGATGGGCGAAAATGGACAACAAGGGGCAGTCGCGCCCATGGGATGGGTGGCCTCACTCCTGCAGGGGCGGCCCCACCCTCATAGGGGCAACTTCACCCCAATGGGCGGCAAAGCCCCCAAAGGGGTGGCCTTGCCCCTTGGGGCAGTAGCGCCCTCAAAGGGGTGGCCCCAACCCAAGGGGTGGCCATGCCCCAAGGGGCAGTCACGCCCCAAGGGGCTACCACATCCCAAAAGGGGTGACCCCACCCCTAGGGGTGGTCATGCCCCTAAAGGGGTGGCCTTGCCCCAAGGGGAAGTTGCACCCTGAAGGGAGGACATTGAAGGAAAAAAAGGGGGGAAAAAAATAGAGCAAAGAAAAAAAGAGATGAAATTGGGACAACTTGGTAATTTTTTTCAAAGAAGGGGGAAGAAAAAATTAGTAAGAAGAGAACCTAGGGCCGGGAAATAGATGAAAGAAGGGATTTAATAACTGATATATTGTGTATTGTGGTTGGAGCATTTCAATATTTTTTGGATGTGGGAGAGGAGATCAAAGGTGTTAGAGGCGACAAGGTGAGTGATGATTGAAGCAGATCATGAGGCCCTATCCCAGGCGGGGTTGTTACATATGTTAGGATATCCGTCGATTAGAGTGCATCAGGCACTGTTGACAACCCTTATTGAGCACTGGGATTCAGTGATCTCGACCTTCCATCTCCTAACAATGGAGATGATGGTGACATTGGAGGACGTGTGAGAGATATTGAGACTTCTTATAGTAGGTCGCTTGGTTAGCATGATGAGATCAGAGGGGGAGGCACTAGATTAGACTGTATGGGTCATAATCAGGTGAGATAACCTATCTATTCAGAAGAAGGGGTTGGACATGGACAAGTGTTTGAGATTGAGAGTACCAGGGTTGCCACTATACTTGTGTGGACTGATCAATGAGATACTAATACCAGATAGGAGTGGATGGTTCTGTAGCTTGAGCTACATGGAGGTGATTCAACACATTATCTAGGGGAGAGATGGGGAGTTTGCATGGGGGCCATGTGTCTTAGCACAACTATACATGGACATGTATGTAGTGTGCTATTGGGAGGGAATCAACATGGCACATGTGATGCTACTATAGGTATGGGCATGGGAGCACATTAGTGTGTTCAGGCCAGAAATGGTGATAGTAGGATCAAAGGATGAGACCCAACTAGTGGCATATTGGTATGGTGCAAAGTATGGTTGGGTATGGTATTATCAGGGTTGCAGGGATCTAGATGGATGGAGGAGGCTATTTGATGATCTCGAGGAGGAGGAGATAGTATGGAGGCCATATATGACATGACACTTTACCAAGTGGAGGAGAGATGAGGAGAGACACATAGAACATTTTCGTGACTTGATGCTATATAGTTGGGAAGGAGCCATAGACAGTGGAGTCACACAGGTGGAACAGGGTGACTAGGAAGTTTGGGCTAACATAGGATATTCTCAATGGAGCAGAGAGGTTTAGATGGATTACATGAGAGTGACCATGGGGGGAGCTGATTTCACAAACATTTGTGAGGGAGCATTGGGAAACACTGGATCAAGGTCTGGTGACCTATCCATGGAGGAGTGGAGGGATGGCAAAGGTAGGGGTGACGATTAGATATGCCACATGGTTTTCTTGTCATCAACTCCCATGGATTATGCCAGAGGAGCTGATTATAGAAGCATTGGGGTTTGGACAAGAGGATGAGGTGAGACTAGCAGGGTAGAGGAGAGGGAGAGGGAGGGTGTAATGCCCCGCCATGCAACCCTAGAGGAAGTTGCAAACAACAACTTAAACAGGCTAATTTTTTTTTTTGCTTGAGTAAAATTAACATGCAAGTTCACTAACTAATGCCAACAACCTCTAAGGTTACGAGACAAAGGTTATATAGAACCTCAAAAAGAAACATGAATAAAACCATGTCAATTATTAATATTAGTAATAACACATTCATTCCAAGAAAGATAACTTTACAACAAGCATAATATATAACTTTCAAATGCATTAATCCATTCATTAAACAATAAGGTTACAATGCTCATTCCCTGAATGAGGCAAGTCCAACAATTAGGATTACAATTACAAAATTCCACCTCGATAACAAAGAGGGGTAGAATTACAAGATCAACTGAAATGAAATAAAGCAAAAACTGATACTAGCACCCACGAGCTCTCCAACTGGAAGTCTCATCCACATGAGCAAGAAGAAATAACCCAACGGATTAAGGTGCACACCACCCAACCAAGTGGAACCCAAAGGCCCACCCCCCGTGCTAGGAGATAGTAACCAGAATTTCTAACCAAGGATATCTACCTCTAGACATAGGCTAACACAATCATACTACAATAAAAATAGTGACATCACTAACACAAGGTTACAATGCTTCTAGAAATTACATAATCAACTGCATCACTGATGCGAACATACTGTCAACCTAGGAGAAGTGTCATCACAATGTTACATGGGTTACCCTGGTGAGTCTTCCTAGGCCCCAACCCCCATCTTGGGTTACCCTAGTAACCTCTAACGACTTTCGGCCCCTCATGTAAACCAATACAGAATCAATTATCTTTCATAGAGACAAGATAACGATCTTGCCATTCCAGGCCTTCTCGTCTCAACCCAAGTCTTTACAAGTCCTTGTGATCCTGAGTGAGGAAAAATTATCTTATTAAGTGTTTGGTACTATGTGATACACTAATAAGTTAATTAAGTCATCAGTGGATTAACTAACTTACAACGAGTTACTCTGGCACCACTTTGTGTGTCGGCCCCCGTTACAAGCCACTCCTCTAAGACGACACATGGAACAACTCCACAACCTAAGAGTACACAAGTGCTACGCGAGGATATCACATCCCTAACCGTGACATATAGCCAACACACTCCCGTTCATGATAACCGGGGAATAAACTAGCTACGCACTACCCAAGGCAATCCCAAGGTTGACCACACAGTATGACAACCCACAAACTTGAAAATCCAACTGGAAGACTTGCTAGCATTAAAACTCACATTTTCCAAATGATAATGAACGTAGATCAATACCAAGGCAAGAATTAGATCTACTTTGGATTCACTAAACCCATTTCCTCACTAGCATTCAGTAAACAGTGCGTTAAATGAACGAAATTAATTATGCCATTTAAAAATCATTTTTATTTCCACGCAACATTTAAATACATGAAACATTAATCCGAATCCCAATAGTTTAGATAAAAGCATAATCCCATATTAAAATAAAATATTTATTCCACAATTAATTAAACTCATTTTCTAAAAAAAACAATATTCCCCATTTAAATAATGTAATAAAACAATGAAATACCCATTTTCAAAATGCTAATGTTAAAACATTAAAAGAATTATTATTATTTAAATCTCACAATTATCATCCAAAACATCATATTAGGCCTATTGAAGGCATTTAATATTAAATTAAATCATAATATTAAAATCATTTAATATTATATTAAATCCTAATATTAAAATCATTTAATAATATCCCAAATTATAACTTTAACATATATTATTATATCATGATAATAAAATATTCTAAAGATTATAGTATTAAATTATAGTAAAATATAATAATATATATAAATTTATTTAAATATTAAAAGGACCAAAAAGCACGACCTTGGTTCATGCGCCAACCCTAGAGTGGGGTCGGGCGATCTTGGACTCCGTGCGCGGTTAGGGCTGATCAGAAATGGCTTGGCTATGAATTTCATGGCCGATGGTGACGAAAGGGACTATGGCAGCCGTAGGAGGTGGTGCCACTAGATGAAGGAGGAGGGGAGGTAGAAGAGCCCCACGTAGGGCGCGGGTGGAGGGTTGGCATGGGTGGCGGAGGAACCGTCGCGGTTACCTCATGGGCGGCGCAGGCAGCGCTACCACCAACTATGGTGGTTGTTTCCTACACAGTCCGCACGGGCTGTGGATGGGGAGAGCCGCTAGGTGTGCTCCCCCACACCGCTTCCTATGGGGCGGCGGTGCGGTGAGCCCCAACCCCTCTTTTTTTTTTTCCTTCAAAAATAAATGATAGTCTTTTATTTTTAACCAAAACTAAAACTAGAAGCCCCATGTATTAAAATTTTGGATTTTAATAAAATTTAATAAAATTTGGCTAGCATAACCTTACAAGAGAAATTATAAAAAATATAAAAAAAAAAAAACACAAGCCTATTTATTTATATAAGAATATATAAATAAATAGCCAATCATCCAAGCATAAAACTTTGAATAACTTGAAGAACAATTGAAAGCAAATTAAATTGAATTTCTATTTACAACCAAGAATAATCATTTTCAATATTGAACAATTTCACCCAAATCATGCAAACAAGATCTCAACAAGTTTTACCCTCCATACAAAAGCCAATGGATCAAGAGACAAAATTTCCATCAGAGCAAGATGAGAACCTGATTTTTCTTGAAGTGTGATGAAGATCCTGATGGTGCTATGAAACCCTCTTAAGCTCCACAGATTGTTTGAGATTTTCCTCCAAACCCACAAAATTTAGCAATCCTTCCCCTTCTCTTCTCAATTTTTTTCCAAAAACTCCATTTTTAAAAATTTGTGAAGTAATTCAAAGATATGCAAAATTCCTTCCAAAAATCCTACAACCACCCTCATAAATTCCAGAAAATAGAAAATAAGAAATATCTATTTTTTGAATTTTTGAATTTTCAAATTTCAAAATTGACTTTTAACTCATTTTCCTAATTTCCAATTCCAACTTAAATATGCATGCATTTCCAAAATAGATAATGTAAATCATTTCAACATAAATAGCTTAATCAGTTAATAAAATAAAGCTGCCATAAGATTAAAATATTTATTAATTAAATTAAATTACTCAATAATTTAATCACATTTCTAACATTATTCTAACTTCCAAAATAAACTGAAATCAGGCAATTAGAACAAAATAGAACAATTGGACCATACTAGGACCGATGACACACTACGACCAGGGTGACAACTCGGTACGAAAATCCTAGCTACTATCTCCCAATCAAATTTCGTTGGGCAATGGACACGCTTGAACCTCTGAAACCAAGTGGAGTCGATGTCCTATACCTGTCAACCTACGAACAAAGAATATAACCACATGCAATAATATGTCATAAATAAGGCACACCGTGAAGAGGAAATCATGAAATTGCAGGGCACTCGCAAGCGAGTGATGTGATACCGTCCTCTTCACCAATACAGTAGTATTACCTAACGCATCTAACATAGCAGTATAATCAAAAGCATGAAACATCATATATTTAAATATACACTTATGCTAATTCCAAACATGCCATAATAATCACATCAAAATATAGTATCATCACATCAAGATACATCATGATAAAATGGTGATCAATTGTAACCAAGTACATAGTCTAAGTACAACACAAAACTAAAGCATAAAGAGGAAACAACATAGTTCACACAAAAGAGAAAAATGGAGGGGTATTACATCCTCCCCCCTTAGGGTCAGGCTTACTCCTGGAAGCCTACAAATAGATAGGGATATAACTCCCTCAAATAGATTGCATATAAATCAAAACCTTGACCCCTGAGGTCGAGCATCCTGCACTAGACAACCAACTCCAAAAGTCTCAACAACAGCTCCCTGATACCCAGGCTGATGGTTATCAACCGCAACATAAGATCAATGAGATCTACCAGCATCTCCAACTGTCGGCTCTGAAATTGTTGGGCCCTGAACAAAACCAAAATTATTTCGATGCGAACAGTTCCTAGCAAGGTGGCCCTGTTGGCCACAAGAGTAACACCCAGTGTCATGACCAAAATCCTCTACCACCTAAAGGTACAGTAGACTATTGCACACTACCCCAACCAGTCATAGACTATGAACTATAAGCTAGTTGCTCTTGCCGATTGCGCTTGTTGCACCACCAATTCTGGCTCCTCCTAGGTGAAGAACCTCCATCATCCTAACATGGCTGAGAGTCCTTACGCTTCCCAAGCGCACTCTCTTGCTACTATTTCTGACCACCTTGAGATGGCCCCTACTGAGACCTAGGAGGTAAACCTCCCTGAGACTGTCCTCCTCTAACACTAGATCCTACCACTGCAATACTACCAACTGGAACACTCATGTGTCCCCCAAGTGCCATACTCAGGTTCTCCTCAGTAAGGTGTGCTTTCTCTATAGCCACATCCATGGTCTTGGGTTCAAAAACCCTCACACCACCACTGAGACGGGCATTTAAGCCCCTGACAAAATGGTGTACCAACATGCTCTCATCGTCACCAATCCCTGCATACTATTTGAGCTCATAAAAATGATGCTTGTACTACTCAATAGATAATGATAACTAATGCAAGGCATGTAACTCGCCCCCTCGACGCTGACGCCAATGCTTAGATAAAAATTGAGCTTTGAATCTCTCTAAGAAGATCTCCCATGATGCAGTGTGAATGTCAATATGGAGCTTCTGCTCCTCTAGTCTCCACCAAGTGGATGCAAATCCTCTCAACTACATGATGGCATAACAAGCTCTAGTGTTACTACCATACGGATGCATGGTAAAACACCTATCCAAGTCTATGAACCAAGTCTCAGCCTCTAACCCAATACCTGATCCATCGTATAAAGGAGGGTGCCCCCTAAGCAAGTCCCTCATATGAGACTCAGATTGGGGTCGAGATTCCCTCACCACTGGATTCACCTGAACCTCTACTTGTCTTGGTCCAAGGAGTGCCAAAGCCTCCTCTAGCGCTCTACGTGCTGCCTCAATCCCTCCTGGATCCTGCTGACGATTACCAACCCCAGGTGCATTCTACGATGCCTGTTGTTCCTCCTGATCTGGAATAAGAGGAACTAAAGGAGGAGAGTCATGCTGACTCTCACCATGACTACCTATATGACCATGAACATGCCCTCTACCTCTTTCGCGTCTGGGCAGCATAATCCTGCACAGGCACATCAAGGTATTAGGCAAGATATACAACTCCAAATACTTAAACAACTAAAAGCTTAATGGTTCCATCATAATCCCAGAGTACCCAGTGTTTAAACCTAGGCTTTGATACCATGTGTAACGCCCCGCCATGCAACCCTAGAGGAAGTTGCAAACAACAACTTAAACAGGCTAAATTTTTTTTTTGCTTAAGTACAATTAACATGCAAGTTCACTAACTAATGCCAACAACCTCTAAGGTTATGAGACAGAGGTTATATAGAACCTCAACAAGAAACATGAATAAAACCATGTCAATTATTAATAATAGTAATAACACAATCATTCCAAGAAAGATAACTTTACAACAAGCATAATATATAACTTTCAAATGCATTAATCCATTCATTAAACAATAAGGTTACAACGCTCATTCCTGGAATGAGGCAAGTCCAACAATTAGGATTACAATTACAAAATTCCACCTCGATAACAAAGAGGGGTAGAATTACAAGATCAATTGAAATGAAATAAAGCAAAAACTGATATTGGCACCCACGAGCTCTCCAACTGGAAGTCTCATCCACATGAGCAAGAAGAAAGAACTCAACAGATTAAGGTGCATGCCACCCAACCAAGTGGAACCCAAAGGCCCAACCCCCGTGCTAGGAGATAGTAACCAGAATTTCTAACCAAGGACGTCTACCTCTAGACATAGGCTAACATAATCATACTAAAATAAATGTAGTGACATCACTAACACAAGGTTACAATGCCTCCAAAAATTACATAATCAACTGCATCATTGATGCGAACATACTATCGACCTAGGAGAAGTGTCATCACAATGTTACATGGGTTACCCTGGTGAGTCTTCCTAGGCCTCGACCCCCATCTTGGGTTACCTTGGTAACCTCTAACGACTTCCGGCCCCTCACGTAAACCAATGCAGAATCAGTTATCTTTCATAGAGACAAGATAACGATCTTGCCATTCCAGGCCTTCCCATCTCAACCCAAGTCTTTACAAGCCCTTGTGATCCTGAGCGAGGCATAATTATCTTATTAAGTGTTAGGTACTACATGATACTCTAATCAGTTAATTAAGTTATCACTGGATTAACTAACTTACAATGAGTTACCCTGGCACCACTTCGTGTGTTGGCCCTCGTTAGAAGCCACTCCTCTAAGATGACACGTGGAACAACTCCACAACCCAAGGGTACACAAGTGCTATGCAAGGATATCACATCCCTAACCATGACATACAACCAACACACTCCCGTTCGTGATAACTGGGGAATAAATTGGTTACGCACTACCCAAGGCAATCCCAAGGTTGACCACACAGTACGACAACCCACAAACTCGAAAATCCAACTGAAAGACTTGCTCACATTAAAACTCACATTTTCCAAATGATAACACATGTAGATCAATACCAAGGCAAGAATCAGATCTACTTTGGATTCACTAAACCCATTTCCTCACTAGCATTCAGTAAACAGTGTGTTAAATGAATGGAATTAATTACGCCATTTAAAAATCATTTTTATTTCCACGCAGCATTTAAATACATGAAACATTAATCCGAATCCCAATAGTTCAGATAAAAGCATAATCCCATATTAAAATAAAATATTTATTCCACAATTAATTAAACTCATTTTCTAAAAAAAACAATATTCCCCATTTAAATAATGTAATAAAAAAATGAAATACCCATTTTCAAAATGCTAATGTTAAAACATTAAGAGAATTATTATTATTTAAATGTCACAATTATCATCCAAAACATCATATTAGGCCTATTGAAGGCATTTAATATTAAATTTAATCATAATATTAAAATCATTTAATATTATAATAAACCCTAATATTAAAATCATTTAATAATATCCCAAATTATAACTTTAACATATATTATTATATCATGATAATAAAATATTATAATAATATAATATTTAAAATATTATAATGATTATAATATTAAATTATAGTAAAATATAATAATATATATAAATTTATTTAAATATTAAAAGGACCAAAAAGCACGACCTTGGTTCGTGCGCCAACCCTAGAGTGGGGTCATGCGACCTCGGACTCCGTGCGCTGTTAGGGCTGACCGAAAATTGGCTTGGTCGCGGCTTTCATGGCCGACGGTGGTGGAAGGGACTGTGATGGCCATAGGAGGTGGCACCATCGGACAGAGGAGGAGGGGAGGTGGAAGAGCCCCGCATAGGGTGCGGGTGGAGGGTTGGCATGGGTGGGGGAGGAACTGCTGCGGTTACCTCACGGGCGGCGCGAACAACGCTGCCACCAACTATGGTGGCCGCTGCCTGTGCAGTCCTCATGGGCCGCAGACGTGGAGGGCCACTGGGCGCGCTCCCCCATGCCGCTTCCCATGGGGCGGCGGTGGGGTGAGCCCGAGCCTCTTTTTCAATTTTTTTTTTAAAAAATAAATGAGTCTTTTTATTTTTTATTTTTTATTTTTAACCAAATAAACTAGAAACTAGAAGCCCCATGTATTAAAATTTTGGATTTTAATAAACTTTAATAAAATTTGGCTAGCATAACCTTACAAGAGAAATTATAAAAAAAAAAAAAACACAAGCCTATTTATTTATATAAGAATATATAAATAAATAGTCATTCATCCAAGCATAAAACTTTGAATAACTTGAAGAACAATTGAAAGAAAATTAAATTGAATTTCTATTTGCAACCAAGAATATTAATTTTCAATATTGAACAATTTCACCCAAATCATGCAATCAAGATCTCAACAAGTTTTACCCTCCATACAAAAGCCAATGGATCAAAAGACAAAATTTCCATCAAAGCAAGATGAGAACTTTATTTTTCTTGAAGTGTGATGAAGATCCTGATGGTGCTATGAAACCCTCTTAAGCTCCACAAATTCTTTGAGATTTTCCTCCAAGCCCACAAAATTTAGCAATCCTTCCCCTTCTCTTCTCAATTTTTCTCCAAAAACTCCATTTTTAAAAATTTGTGAAGTAATTCAAAGATATGCAAAATTCCTTCCAAAAATCCTACAACCACCCTCATAAATTCTAGAAAATAGAAAATAGGAAATATCTATTTTTTGAATTTTTGAATTTTCAAATTTCAAAATTGACTTTTAACTCATTTTCCTAATTTCCAATTCCAACTTAAATATGCATGCATTTCCAAAATAGATAATGTAAATCATTTCAACATAAATAGCTTAATCAGTTAATAAAATAAAGCTGCCATAAGATTAAAATATTTATTAATTAAATTAAATTACTCAATAATTTAATCACATTTCTAACATTATTCTAACTTCCAAAATAAACTAAAATCAGGCAATTAGAACAAAATAGAACAACTGGACCATAGTAGGACTGACGGCACACTACAACCAGGGTGACAACTCGGCACGAAAATCCTAGCTACTATCTCCCAATCAAATTTCGTTGGGCAATGGACACACTTGAACCTCTGAAACCAAGTGGAGTCGATGTCCTGTACCTGTCAACTTGCGAACAAAGAATATAATGACATGCAATAATATGTCATAAATAATGCACACCGTGAAGAGGAAATCACGAAATCGTAGGGCACTCACAAGCGAGTGATGCGATACCATCTTCTTCACTAATACAGTAGTATTAACTGACACATCTAACATAATAGTATAATCGAAAGCATGAAACATCATATATTTAAATATACATTTATGCTAATTCCAAACATGCCATAATAATCATATCAAAATATAGTATCATCACATCAAGATACATCACGATAAAATGGTGATCAATTGTAACCAAGTACATAGTCCAAGTACAACACAAAACTAAATCATAAAGAGGAAACAACATAGTTCACACAAAAGAGAAAAATGGAGGGGTATTACAGAGGGGACAACAAAGGAGAGAGCTTGAGGTGGCTGGAGTAGGAGGGCAGTAGAGGAGAGGGCCAGAGGTAGTCAAAGTAGGAGGACAACCAAGGAGAGTGCTGGAGGTAGCCAGAGGAGGAGGACAACAAAGGAGAGTGTCGAAGGTGGCCAAAGAAGGAGGGAAGCAAGAGAGAGGACAAGGGGATGAGGGGGTGGGAGGTCAGCGGAGGATGGGTAGGAGGAGGAGGAGGATACCATAGAGGAGGGCTTAGGCGAAGATCGAGGCTAGGGAGGAGAGGGAGGAGGCAAAGGTGGAGGTGATGGGTGAGGGGAGGAGGAGACCTTAGAGGAGAGCTCAAGTGGAGATCGAGGCTTAGGAGTAGAGAGATGAGAGAGTGGATGCAGAGGTGATGGATATGGGAGATGAGGTAGGGGCGAAGGCGATGGATATGGACGTGCATGATATTTTCCCATTGGCCATGATACCGTCAATAACAGAGGATCCAAATGTGCTATTGAGAGGAGTCAAGGTGAGGTTATAGATCATCAAGCAGAGACTAAGAGACATAGAGGCTATGAGGTGCAGACTAGAGGCTGAGGTGAGCATGTTGCAATCTGAGATAGCTCGATTGCGGGCAAAGGGGGAGAGGGATTTCAGGGAGATAGCCGATATGATGTCGTGGCATGAGTTGGAGATACAAAGAGAGAGATAGTCTACGAGTTGAGGTGGACGATTTGCAAGCAGAGGTGACCGAGTTATGAGCAAAGGTGACTCATATAGAGGGAGAGGTATCCAGGGAGCATGAGGTAGGGGAGGTGGTGAGATGGGAGTGAGATAGACTAGAGGTGACAGTGATGATACTACAGGTGAGGGGTCAATGAGATTCTAGAGGAGCAATAGAGCTAATACCGATGGAGATCCTGTTGGAGGTGGAGAGGGATATGGAGGATTTTAGGAGATAGGTGGAGGAAGTATTGAGAGAGAGGGTTGAGTTAAGATAGGAGCGGGATGAGCTCCATGACAAAGTTGAGGTGGCAGAGAAAATAGTAGGAGAAATAGGAGAGATGCAGGAGAGGGAGGAGGCCATGAGGGCCTAGGTATAGGTATTGGAGATAGAGAGGTATGCCTTACAAAAATAGGTGCAGGCCCTACAAGATGAGAGGGATGCAACAATGGCATAGAGATAGGCTATGGAGAGAGAGATGCAACACAAGGGTAGGAATATGTAGCACAACGTGGTGAGATAGGGGTAGAGGTGTAGAGACTATAGGAATAGGTACAAGACATGTAGGAGGAGAGGGACAGAGCTATGGATCAGGTGTCCTAGATGGAAGCAGAGGTGGAGTAGCTATAGTTAGCATAGGGTGCATGAGAATAAGAGAGGAGATCCATATGTGGATTCCGAGAAAGGTATAAGGTAGAGCGAGACTCAACCAAGTAGTAGGTGGTCGAGCAAGATGAGTATATGTGAGAGGCCAGCTATTACATATGTGCCTATTTCTCAGTAGTTCCAGATCCAAGACAACGGGTACCCACTTATGTTTGAACGAGGCGATAGATGCCAGTGCTATACCAGTT
Organism: Sequoiadendron giganteum; assembly: GCA_007115665.2. Taxonomy (NCBI): domain Eukaryota; kingdom Viridiplantae; phylum Streptophyta; class Pinopsida; order Cupressales; family Cupressaceae; genus Sequoiadendron; species Sequoiadendron giganteum. The sequence goes on along the minus strand of CM021103.1, from coordinate 296,264,522 downwards.
AGCAAGGATGCATACCCATAGGTATAGTAGTTGGAGAGAGACCCCTCCACACAGAGGAGTAGTACTAGAGTCACCACAAAGGTTGGATGTAGGAAACTCATGGTTTAGAGGATCAGAGGGATAGGATCTCAGTATTTGATAGGTGCAGGATGGGATACAATACATAGTAGTAGAGATCAGGGTTGATTTAGATCCTTGTACCCATACTTTATTTGATGACATATGATGGATATGTATTTTGATGTATATGAGAGACATTATTATGGACTATGTGATGGAATTTTTATTTTTATTTTTGATATGATATGCGAGAGCCCTTATTGACACTATGTGATGTTTATGTGATGGATGATTTATTTATGCATATATGTATGTTCATGGTTTCATTATGGATAATCATTATGATGTGATGTATGGAGATGCTTGTAATGATTTATGTTTATGCATTTATGAACAATATGGATGATATGTATGATGTCTATCATTTATGATGTAGGATGTGATGGATGAATTATGTTTATATGCTATAGATGTGGATATGGACCTAACAATTTTTGATGCAGGTGACGATGCATGGGAGATGTTAATGGCATGAACTAAGATGAATATGCTACTGCAATGGATTAATAATGAAATGAATTTAAGATGTATAGAATAATCAATTAAAATTAATCTAAACAACTTAAAAATGATTATGAAATGATAATGCACATGGGATGAAATGCAACTTAGCGAATCTAAAATATGGGATGAAAATTCAACTAAATCCTAATAAAAAAGTGAAATGTGATGTGAATCATGAATGTAAATAAGGGCTCGTAGAATGATGGAAGTGAAGGAGATGATGGGTTTGAAACTACACTTATCAAGAACCATAGGAGTCTTGAGGAGAAAGGGAAAATGGAAGGAATCAATGTTTGCACAACCAAAATCATAGGTCATGGGTTGGGGAAAGAAGGGATGGAGGATACATGCAATGCAATGAAGGAGAAAATGAAATGCAGTCCTAATGTAATTCTCCATTTTCGAAGCACTGCATTTTTCTATAGCATAAGACACCAGGTACCATGGTACATAGAACCAAGGCGGATTAGTGCCTAATGCATATAAAAATACATCAAACAAGGAGGATATCCCAACACCCCAAAGTCACAATGAATTTGGTCGGGCCAGGTATTGGGATAACCACAAGCACAAAAGGATGTCCCAACACAACACAAGACCACAGGGATCTTGGTGGGTACTGCATGGGACAACCAGGAAGACAACAAAAAAAATAATCAAGATATTCCCCTATGTTAACAAGTCAAAACACACCATAATATGATGGATCATGGCGACCTTGACAAGTGATGATAGGGAGCTCAAATGATAAATAAAATCCAAAAGCGTCAAAAGATTGCAATCATTCTAAAAACATTCTTTGCCATAGGATCGAGAGGATGGATGGGGTTGATGAGGTCTATAAGGAAGGATGCATCCTGTTGAGACCAAAGATGGATACTAAACTAAAAGATCGATGATGATGCAGGATATTCTAAAACTGATTAAATCTCATGACACGAATGGATCCTATTTGTGAAGAACCAACTAGATAAGGACATACTTGACAACACGACACAAGGCACAAGATACCAAACACAAGACACAAGACATAAGACTAACACACCCTAAAGACCTAGGGTCTTGAGGGTTGATCAAAGATCAGCCTTGCCTACATGAAAGTGCAGAGCCCTCATAGTTTTGGAAAAGACCATCGATAAAAGTGAAAAGAGGAAAATGAAGACAGATGATGGAGGACAATGACCGAACTAACCAAAGATGAAACAAAAAAAAAATCAAAACAAAAGCCCTAGGTGGATCAAATGATCAACCTTACCTACATGCAAGCATAGGGGAAATGTACTTCAAAAAGGATGAAGATAGATAGTGGAGGATGATAGACTAGACAAGAAGCCCTGAGGGTGGATCAAATGATCGGCTTTGCCTATGTGAAAGCATAGGGGCAATGTAGTTTGCCAAAGATAGGATGAAGATCAACATGATGAAAGAACCTAGATGGAAGCAAAGGATGGATAAAATGACAAGATGGATGACACAAGATCAGATGAGGATAAAATCTCAAGATGACGGATAGCGGATGGAGTTCATCCCATGCTCAACCAAAATATACCAAGTGACCAAATGATGCATGTGGATGGAAGGATAAGATTGATAGGATGATGAGGATATGAGATCATGGTGGATGGAAGCATAAAGTAACTAGGATGCAAGGTAGATAATGATTAAGCCCTATACGAATGGCATCTATGGATAGGTTTTCACCAATTGTACATATCCAAGGTGGTTTTCACTGTAGGATGAATTATTTCTCTTTACTATTTTTTGATTTTTTTTTATTTTTGACAATTTTTTACTTTTTTTGTATATTTTGGATTTTGCAGAATAGGATACCCTAGCTGACTTAAGTATAAAACCTTTTTAGGTGCATAATATTAATGGGCTCCTCTAGGGACTCTCCTTCAGGTGTAGCAATTATATACACTCTTGAACCATATTTTTTTGTAATGACATAAGGGCCCAACTAATTTGCTTTGAACTTGCCCTTCTTTTCTCCATCTTGTTGGGTGCACTAATTTTCCTTAAGAACTAAGTCACCAAAATTGAATTTGCAAGGACATACCTTCTTGTTGTAGCTTCTTTTCAGATGGTTCTGATATGCCCGAAGATGGTCATATTCTTTTATCCTTCTTTCATCGAGGAGTTCCAACTGATTTAGTCTTGCAACCCATTTGTCTTCATCACTGATAAGATTTTTTACGGATATTCTCAATGATGGGATTTCTAACTCATTCAGAAAGATGGCATCAACACCATAGATGAGAGAATATGGGGTGGCATCGGTAGGAGTGCAGATGGAGGTGTGATAATACCACAGGGCGGGATGGATATGGAGGTGCCAATCTCGACCAGTATTGTTGACCACCTTTTTGAGGATCTTGATTAGTGTTCTGTTGGTGGCCTCTGCCTGTCCACTACCTTGGGGGTTATAGGGTGTGGGCCAAGGATGTTGGATGTGAAAAGATTCACAAAGGTGCTTCATGGCCTGGTTTTTGAAAGGATTTCCATTATCAGTGAGGATGGTAGATGGGAGTCCATATCTATAGAGAATATGGAATAGGATGAATTTGGAAATCTGAGTACTAATGATTTGTGTGAGTGACATTGCTTCCACCCATTTGGTGAAGTACTTAGTTGCGATGATGATAAAGGTATGGCCATTGGAGTATGGGGGATAAATATTGCCAATTAAGTCAAAGCCCCACTAAGAAAAGGGCCATGGTGCTATTAGAGGTTGGATATCTTGCATAGGAGCATGTATGAGATCTGTATGCTGTTGGAAAGGTAGAAATTTCTTCACAAAATCACAAGAATCCTATTCCAATGTGGGCTAATAGTAACCATCCTAGAGAATAGTTTTGGCTAGTGCCATACCATTTGAATGGGCCCTACACACACCACTATGTATTCTGTCAACATAGTGTGGGCTTCGGTCTCATTTAAACACCTAAGGAGGGTTCCATCATACCCACGTCAATAAAGTGTACCACCTACAATGGTGTAATGAGATGTTTGTTGGTTAAAGGATTTTCATTGGTTTCATGTTAGATCAAGGGGTAAGGTGTTTTTATGCAAGTAGGTGTAGATTTCATGGTACCAGGTTTATGTAGGACCTACAATATCACACACCATCTCACTTTTAGGGATGTCATATGTAGGGATTAAACGTTTCTCCACTAGGAACTCACATTCAGTCCGATCTTTGGGCATGTTAAGGAGGAAACCAATGGTAGCCATGGCGTCGACTACTTTATTTTGCACTTGAGGTATTTGATCAAATTGGATGGAGGTAAAATACTTTTTGAAGTCATCTTTCATATGTTTGTATAGTAACAACTTATCCTATTTCTTCAAAAACTCATCGTTGACCTGTTTGATAACAAGTTGGGAGTCACCAAAGATTTTTAGGTGAGTGATACGCCATTGGACTACAATTCCGAGGCCAGTAAGAAGAGCTTCATATTCAACAATGTTGTTGGTACATGGAAAGGCCAATCTAAATGACTTCAGGATATAATCACCTTGGGGGATGACGAGCAAGAATCTTGCCCCTGATCCATTGTTTGTATGTGATCCATCAAAGTATAGTGTCCATGTGGTAGCTTCTGAAACTGAAAAGACCCCTTCATTAGGAAATTTTGTTTCTAAAGGATAAGCATCTACTAGAGGAGCATCTTCCAACTAATCCGCTATCATTTGTCCCTTGATTTTCTTATGATCCACATACTCTATGTTGAATTCACTTAACAACATGACCCACTTAGCCATGCAACTAGTCAGAATTGCTCGAGATAACAAATATGTAGGTGGGTCAACCTTAGAGATTAGTTTTACTAGATGGCTAAGCATATAATGTTGGAGTTTCTATGAGTTGAAGACCATAGCTAGGAAGGCCTTCTCCATTGGGAAATAATTCAATTCATAGCCTGCTAGGGTTTGAATGATTTAGTAAATTGATCATTCCTTGCATGAATCATCATGTTGTGCCAAAAATGCCCCCAGTGTCACAAAAGTAGCATAAATATAAAGCGAGAGTGGTTTACTAGGAATTGGTGGCTTAAGGATGGGCAGGTGAGACAAATATTCTTTGATCTGATTGAAGCCAAGCTGACATTGTTGATTCCATTTAAAGGAAGTATCTTCATTTAGAAGGTGTGTGAACGACTGAAACTTGTTGGCTAGTTGAGAAATGAACCTTTGGATGGATTGAAACTTACCCTAAAGACTTCTTAGCTATTTTAGATTGTGTGGGGGATGCATCTCCATGATTTACTTAACCTTTGTAGGGTCAACCTCTATTCCTCTTTAGGAGACAATGAAACCCAAGAGCTTTCCTGATGTGACACCAAAGACACATTTCCTTAGATTAAGGTGTAGCTTATACTATTCTAGGCATTCAAAGATCTTCTTGAGGATTGTCGGGTGTTCTTCCCTTCTTGATTTTCCTAGTAGATCATCAACATAATCTTCCATTATTATGTGAATGATGTCATGGAAGATGATGGTCATAGCTCGTTGATATTTTTCCCACACATTTTTGAGGCCAAAAGGCATGACATTGTAGAAGAATGTGCCCCATGGAGTGGTGAAGGCAATATTGTGTTGATCTTGAAGGGAAATCTAAATCTAATTATAACAAGAAAAGCCATCCATGAGGGATAGAATTTCATGTCCAGTAGTTAGATCAACCAACATATCAATGTTTGGCAAAGGGAAGTCATCTTTTGGGAAAAAATTGTTGAGATCTCGAAAATCTATACAAAGCCTGATACGCCCATTTTGTTTGGTGCCAAGTACTATGTTGGAGATTTAGTTTGAATAGTCAATAGGTGTAATGAATCCAGCTTCCAGTAGCTTCTCCAACTCTTTCTTGACCAACATGGTGACTTGAGGATGCATTTTCCTTAAATGTTTCTTGACGGGTTTGGCATCTAGGTGGACATCCAAATGATGTACAACTAGAGTAGGATCTAGGCTTGGCATGTCTAAATAGACCCATGCAAAATTAATAATGCCATCTTTGAGGAGGTTGACAATAGTAGAGTGCTCTTTTGTTTATAAGGATTTGGCTACATAAGTTATTTTTGGATTCTCTTATGTTCCCAAATTTACTGCATGTGTTTCTTCAATGAGGATAAAAGATCTTTCAGACAATTGAGTTCCTACAAGGGGAAGATGAATGTCCCCATCTTCTAGTGCCTCATCGAGGTTTTCACTATCAGATACACCCTTTGTTTTTACTTTTTCAAAGACACAAATCTCCTTAGAGAAGTTTTCACTAGGTGACCCTTTTTTATTTTGCTTGTTTTTAATTTTGTGGCTGGGGCGTTCATCTTCTCCCAATCCCATAAGATGCACATACTGGTCCACAGAGGGAAAGTTGTTGAGAGGTGCACTACCTTGTAGGTCCTAGTCAATAAGTTTAGGATGTTTGATGGATAGGCTAATGGTGCAATTGGATAGGCATTCAAACATGGAAGGGAGGTCAATGTGATCCATATCATCGTACGCGTGTATGATGGACTCTTCCTCTGGTATTCCTTCGAGGGAACCGTTGTCCAAACTAACATTGTTAGAGGCACTAGAAGATGCCACAAGACCCTTTTGCATGGTATCATAGCCCAATCCAAACTTTTTGGGACACATAGAAGCTTCTATCAACTATGATCTTCCTTGTTCTTCTACACCAAGGCTCTCCCCTTGATAATTTTGCTTCTCTACAAACTTAGAAGGCCAAGAATAGACCTCTTGGAAACATTCTTTCAAAGGGGGAGATGGTTCAAGTTCCTCATGATATATCCACTGGCTGATATCATCTTCTGGTGTATCTTGCCTTAACCCAAGAGAGTGGAAGGTACTAGAACCCACATTTGAGGCATTGATGGTGATGGTCTTCTCTTCTTCTTTTGAGACAAACTGAGAAGGTTGGCCATATGTACATGGTGAGAGTGGCATGGTTGCCACATTCAATGTTGTATTCATTTTTTATTCACCACACCCCTTGTCGATGATCTGGACCTTAGTAATGGAGGAATCAGATGTGGATGATGGAGTGGATGAAGTGGTGGTTAATGTGTTGGTGGATGAATGGGACAATGATGCCTGAGGTGTCCCCATTTCTACCCCAAGGCAGTAATGAGAATGGGGAAAGGAAGCTTCTAATGCATGACAATATTTGAATGGTTGAGGATCAACTTGTATGGTTACTTCCATCCCTTGAAATTGGAATTTTAGACATTGGTGATAGGTTGATGGAATGACTTGCATAGATTGAATCCATGGGTGGCCAAGAAGGATGTTGTATGGAAGATCAAGGTCCAGAACATGAAACAGTGTATTACACAATGGGGCCCACTTGAATAGGAAGGAAAATGGTGCCCTTAGAATCTTGTTATGTGTTATCATATGCTTTAATGGTGATGAACTGATTGTTTAAGTTAGCATGGGTGTATTGCATCTGTTGTATGAATTTCAACGTGTAAAGATTTAGGGCAGAACCATTATCTACCAAGACCCTTTTTACTTTATTAAAATTCACACCAACCTCAAGATGAAGTGGACGATTATGGTTTGATTCAATGTAGGGCATATCTTTTTCACTAAATCCTAATTGGTAGGTTACTGAGAGTTGTCCTACCAATGCTTGAAATTGTGTAGGGTCTATGTCATTGGGAAACTAAGTGTCTTGTAAGGCCTTGTTTAGAATCTCTTGGTGAGTAGGAGAAGACTTAAGCAAATCCAAAATAGAAATCTGGGTTGAGATCTTTCCTAGATGGTTAAGAATGTTGTATTGTGAACTGACAAATGGTGGCTGAGTAAATGCGAAGCCTCCTGGAACTATGATACAGGTAAATGAGTTGTAACAACACATTGTGGGTCCTTTCCTCTGACATGTATCATAGATACACATGGTTTTTCTTATTTGATGTGCATGATAATACCTTGATAATTAAATGACATATTTTTGTAACTGATGTTATTAGTGCTATTATTCTGGTTGTTATTGTTGCTAGGCCCAGGATTGGAGTTTGATGTACTAGGACCTTGTTTATGCTTAGGGACAACATTACTATATATTTGTAGTTGAGCATTAGATGAGGGTGCCATGTTGGCATCCACATGTATGTAACCTCGATCTATGAGATCCTAGATGTATGTTTTTAGACCTTGACACTTGTTCAATGTATGCCCTTTAATCTTGTGAAATTCACAATACTCATTTTATTTAAACTAGTTTGGTTTAGGCTTTGATTCATCAAGGGGCTTAGTTATAGGAGATGTGATCAGATAGTTAGCTTGAAGAAGCCTATTAAACATGGTACTAAGGGGTTTCTCCAATTGAGTAAACTGGCATTTGTTTCCCCCTTGGTTGTTTTGATTTGACTGTTGTTGAGGACAAGGTGCTCCTTTTGGTACATATATGGCATTTGGGATCAACTGTTGTGGGGGAGGATATTGTGGCTTCTGTGATGTATTAGCCACTTGGATATGTTGGGTGTTAGTGACACCACCATTGAAAACATTCTTATTTTTATTCTAATAATGAGGTTTTTCCCCAAAGGACCTCTATCAAAATTGAAGATTTTGACCTGCCCTTTAGCAATAAGAGCTCTTTCCAGGATAGGACCTTTTTCGACTATGGTTGCGAAGGTTGTGACATAGTGAATTTAGAAGTTGTGGGCCATGTCTAGATGGGAATTTTTAATAAACAGTGTAACCATGTCCTTCTCCCTCAGTGGGGATTTCATCCAACTAGCTAAAGCTTGCCTCTTTGAAGATAGCTTGCAAATGTTTCTCCCTCCTACTGTTTTTCTTTCAAGAGATCCAACATATCAACATCCTTCTCCAAATTAAAGGACAAATGGGAGACAAATTATTGTGACAGTTGTGCAAAGGATTTAATGGATCCCTTCTCAAGACCCATAAACCAATCAAGAGTTATTCCCTGAAGACTCCTAGGGAACAATCACATGAGGTAGTCATTGTGCATGAATTCTTGAAAATGGGCATAAAAATCTTGAAGGTGGGCCTTGGGGTCTTTGGTTCCCTTGTACTTATCAAATTTTGGCATTTCAAAATGTTTAGGGAAAGGAACCAAGGAAATGAAGGGATCAAATGGATAGGGACAAATTTTCTCAAATTTTAATGATTATTTGCCCGTCCCTACTTGTAAATCCTTTAACGAATCTTTTAATTTTTCCAAATCCTTGTTGATAGGTGTTGCAAGAGTTGGAGTAGGCTGATTGTACGAATGATATTGTTGGTATGATGAGGATGGTACAATAGTGGTTGGATCATAAGTTGGTTGACATGTATATGGAGGCATTTGTCGGCTCTAGTTGATGTAAGTGGATTACGGATTAACGTACGGTGGATGTGAGGATGATGTATTTTGATGGTAAGAGATGGAAACTATTTGTTGGTAGGGTGACTATTGTTGATATTAAGAGGTGGATGGAGAACCCTACTAATATTGTGTAGGATTTTGATAGTATGAAGAGGTGGAAGCCCCTTGTTGATATGGTGATGGTTGTTGATAGTAAGAGGTGGATGGATCACCCTATTGATAAGATGACTGTTGCCAAAGGTAGGATGGATTGGATTGGTAGTGATAGACAATGATGGGTTGTTGTGTGACATATGGTGGTGGTTGTGGATTTGATGGTTTTTGATAAGGATGCATGTGTGGAGGGTTGGTGTAAGGAGGTTGTGGATTCTGAGAGGCCTAATGGAGATTTGGATTAGGATTGGATGGAACAGTATAGGTGGTATACATGTTGGATGGATGGTAGAGATATTGTGTGAGAGGATTACACTATGTTTGCATGGGAATGTGTGTATGTTGGGGTGGATGTTGCTGCTATGGTGGTTATTGGTAAGATGGGTGAGATGGGATATGTATCTATTGTGGGACTGCTACAAAAGTACCATGTGGTGGTTGTGATGTAGTTTGCATCACCTGATGTGGTGGCTATGTAGGAATGGTAGAGTGTTGTTGAGGGATCAAAACATTTTGTTGTGGGATTATGACATTGTGTTGGGGGATTGTGACACTTTTTTGTGGAGGTTTCTGATGAGGTGGTTGGGATGAGGTAATAACAACAACAATATGTGGTGGGGGGATAGACCCTTGTTGAGGGTGTGCTTGCAATGTAGTGGATTGTTAAGGATTAACAAGAGGTTGTTGGAATGTAGGTGGTGGTAAATTTATAGTGTGTGTAGATCCTAGAGGTGGAATCAATGCAAGGACATGTGTGCCCCTAGTATTGATTGGTGGCTAACCAAGATGATGAGGTGGGAGTGGTGGAGTAGATGGAATTACTATGGCATGCCATAGGTGTAAGGGTCATTAGGATCAGGTTGTGTTGCAAAGGCTACAGCTGGGAGGCGAGGATAACTTATAACTTGACATATCACAACATTTATGAACTCAGGGTGATACCAATTATCTTTAGGTGTACTTTCAAGGACATACCAATTCCCTAGAACATTTTATGAAATCTATAGATCTGGAAGTGCTAGAAAGGTGTGGGTACCGGTATATTGTGACACATCAAAATCGGATGGTGGTTTGATTCCTTTCATGATCATAGTAGTGAGAATCTTATCCCCACACTCATTGAGGAGGCAATCCATCATCTGAACATTGACAGGATCACTAAGGTACTCGTCAACTGTGACCTCAAGTTGATTGGCCATGTTTTCATCACCAAGTGGTGTGGTGTTTTGAATAGTAGTATTGGACTGTGATGAAGCATTATTATGGGGATCTTGTGGGATATTTGGAATGTTGTTAGGATCTTGTGGGATGTTTGGCTAGGAACCTTGGTCTTGTTGTTTTTCCATTTGCTTCTTTGTTTGTGATCGGGTCTAAACAAGAATGAAAGTGCAAGACAACTAGGTGAACTAAGGTGTGGTTAAATTCTAAGATGCAATGCAAAGACGGTCTAAATGACGATTGAAGTTTTGATTGGATAATTGGATAAGGATGTGATTGGATAAGATTGATCAATAGAATGATTGGTAGGATTGGATGAGATTGGCTGATTGGAAGGGATTCTAAACCAAGTTCAAAAATCACCCTAGTTGACTTAAGGTGTTGATTGATCGGACTAAAGGATGTATTGATGATCATGACACCAAATCCATCTTGAGATGGAAGGGGATTGATAGGGCCAAGGATGATGATTGACTTAGGCTGGATGGCAATCCTAAGTAGATGTTGAAGAATGACGATTGATTTTAGGCACCTAGGTCAATTGAGATAATAACTTCAAATGAAGTTCAGAGAATTTGGGTTAAGAAAAAGATAATGGATGTGTAACTTAAGGATGATTAAGGATGCACCTATATAATCTAGATGATGATTGGATGTAGGTGGGTTGGGATACAAATGGACTGTCATGAGGATTATGAGTGGATGAAATGTGTATATGGTTGAATGAACAACAAGCTTTTCAAGATCCTAGTAAGTCAGCTTTCTGAACAAATAGCAGGCTCATGTAACGGGTGCAAGGTCACTCATCTTTGGGGCCAAGCCACCCAAATGAGGGCAAGGTCACCCAAACTAGGTTACATTCACCCAAACTAGGGTAGAGTCACCCAAACTAGGGCAAGTTCGCCCAAACAACTTCTAGATTTGACTAAGTCTGAAAAATATTCAAGCGATGTCGATAAACAAGGTGAATGGGCAAATGGATCAGGTAAACAGATGCACAGAATAGATGAAAAAACATCCAAAATGGGGAAAAAAAAACCTAGAATGAGAAAACAGAAACCTATAACGGGAAAACGACACTCAGAATGGGAAAACAGATACCCAAAATAGGTGAATAGGTACTTAGAATGGTGAATGAGAAAATGATGCTCAAAATGGGAAAATGGGTGACCGGGTACTTAGAATGGGAAAACGGATACTCAGAATGGGAAAATGACACTCGAAACATGAAAATTGATACCCGAAATGGGTGAACGGGTACTCAAAATGGGTGAACGGGTACTCGAAATGGGTGAATGGATACCCAGAATGGGAAAATGGACTAACAAACTAAAGGTGGAAATGACTATCTGGAGGGAAAGGTCACCCCTTTGAGGGAAATTTTTCCACTATGAGGGCAAGGTCACCTGTTTTGGGAATATTGATCAAATTTGACCCGAACGGGGTAGAAAATAACTAAGACAGAAGGGCAGGGTCACCCCTTTCAAGGCAGGGTCACCCCTTTTAGGGTAGGGTCACCTCTATTAGTTGATTTTGGACTTGACTTAGGAAAAAATAGTTGTGGAAAAGGACAAAATAGAGCAAACACCAAAGCAAAAGGCCAAAATGTACTGGTTTTGCATAAAGAAGATAGTTCAAGTAGCACAATCCTAAGATTAGTGTGCAGGTATGGTCAACATAGTCCTCTAACTAGGATGAACAAGGAAACTAAAGGAGTCCTCGATATACACATGGTATGTGGGGCACAACCGTGAACACCAATCCATCACAAGTGTGAGTTGGGAACTTCCAATGAGATACTGAAAGATTGAACCAAGTCTTCGCATCTTGTCTAGGTATCACCCTAGCTTTGATGCTCTGCTAGACATAATGTGACTAGATTGAGGTACAAATTTCACTCTCCCCCCTTTATATATGCCAACGGTAACACATGGGTTGGATTGTGCCTTGGGGTGATGATATCCCCAAGCAGGTCCCATGAAGAAAAAGAAAAAAAGGTACAAAAATGACTTAAGTGGACTATGATTTCTCTTCACCCAGGATCACCAAATGGCAGAAGGGGATTGGATACATCAATATTCCACCTTTCAAACACTACAAGAAAGTTCTTTGACTCCCCCTAGTTAGATCTATGTGCCTAGTTAAACTGAAAACAACAAGCAATAATCTAACTAATGAAAGTGGTTTTTCTCCCCCTGCAACAAATATGTTAGTAGTTTGTTAATTTTGGTCTTCAACAATTATGAAATAGCTGCACAAACATTAGAAAAAAATAACACACTCACAAACACAAGAAGTTAGAGGGCCAGTACTAAGGAAAACAACAATAACTAAACTCTAAAAATGAAATTTTAACTCTCTGTTTTACCTCAATTACCTATGTCTAGGGCGATGCCACCTCTGTATTCTAGGTGGAGTTGGCTCTGTGGGTGGAGTCGGTTCTTTGGGTAGGCTCACCCCTTTGTGGGCTAGGTCAAATTTGTTAGGGCGGGGTCGCCTCTTTGTGAGCCAAGGCGGCTCTATTAGGGCGAGGTTACCCCTTTGTGGGCCAAAATGGCTCTGTCAAGGTGGGGTCACCCCGTTCTAGGCCAGGCCGACTATTTTAGGGCCAGGTCACTTCTGGTTAACCTGAACCTACAAAATATCAAAAAACAACAAACATGAAAAGAACAAACCCATTTGTGGGTCCCATCGGGCATTCCAGAAATGTGTGCAATTGTTTTATCTACCCTAAATATGCAAAAACAAATGAAATGCAAATAAAGAAAACAAAAACAAGCACTCAAGATTAGCCAAATTTGAATCCAAACAAAAACAACAAAGAAATGAAACGTTATACCTTTTGGTTGGATTGATAAGTTGGTTGGCCCTTTGATGGAAAATGCATGCAATGATGGATGCAAAATGGAAGGGAGTGGATGAGGATTGTATTAATGGGGATGGGTATTGTAATGGGACTAGTAGGTGAATGCAATAAAGGCTTCAATGGCTACAAATACTAAGTGTGTTAATGGCCTGGCTTGAATTCTTGAATACAAATATGATCTAACTCTTGTAATCTCTAATCTCTTTAATTTGAGACCAATCCTTCCAATTTAAAGAAGAATGGATGGCTAGGACTTAGCCATCATGGACAAGATGGAAGGCTTGGTGATTTGAGGACTCACAAGTACTCAAATCTTTCCATGTGGAATGTGAGGTGTGAAGAGGAAAAATGACATGGAAAATGACATGTGAGGTGGAGGTACTTGCAAGTACCTTGGGATTGGTAGAGAATTTTCTCAAAAAGGAAATCCGTGTCCCCATATGAGGCTGATAGTGACAAGTGAGGAATTTTAGAAAGTCCTCTCTTATCACCATGGGGATGGGAGAAGTTGTTGGAGAAATAAATGTGAATTTTAAATTCACATGATTGGAAGTACCCAGTGGATAAGACAAGGTCTTCCTAAATGAGGTCCTTGTCCCATGTGACTGATGTGGACTATGAGAGGTTATGGGGAAGAGAAATGTATGGGATAAATAAATGTGAATTTTTTATTCACATGGAGAAGAGGTCAATGCCTGATAAGGCAAGTACCTATGAAAGGTTGACTTAAGGGACATACTAGAAAAGGTAAGTGATTAGATTAAGGTTGTGAAAACATGTGATTAGATAAATTAATGAGGATTAGAGCCAAGTGGTCAAATATGGAGGATGTGACATTAATCCTGATTAAGGATGTGTACATCTTAGTAATGGATTAATTAGATTAATCCAGATTAGAGGAAAGGTTATGGAGGATGGGACAAGGAGAGAGAAATAATGAATTTTAAATTCAACAAAATAAATGACTAAGTTAAATAATTTGATACATTTATTTAATTTAGAGAAGAAATGGTAAAGATAAAGTATTTAATTAAATACGTTTAGAAACCTTAGGGGAAGGGAAAATATTAATTAAATAGGCCATTTAATTAATATAGATGAATTAGACAAATAAATGATAGTATTTTGATCATATGGGAGTGGTCAAATTTGGATGTCTATACTATTATTTTTATTTTTCCCTTATTACAACAATACTTTAGAATTTATATCCACTATCAATATACGCATAATCATTATTTGTTCTAGGTTATTTATTACCAAGAACTTATGATATCAATATATATATATATATGTATTGTGACTATACGAACAAAAAGAAGCTATTTTTTTGTATCATTAAAAGCCTTGTATATTAGACACCTTCTACATGGGCAACCATAGTCTTAGAATTAATTATGAAACCTCTCACACCTTTATATGGTTTTTTCATAACCCTTTTCATATCCTATTTTCTCGCACCTCCCTCAAAAGGATTCCCTAGGCTTGATCTTTATCTCCCACAAAACCAAAAAAATAAATTCCTATAATTACACAGGCAAACAAGAGTACAGTTACTATCCATGTTATAAATGAAACAAAATTAAGTAATTTAAATATTAAGTTTTTGAATCTCACTAAAGAAATTCCTCACTAAAAGCAACCATAAATTCTAGAAAGGAAATTTTATCTTTGAAAATAGATGCATCGATATATTATTTTCTTGAAAAAAATATTTGAAATAATCAACATTGAGCCATAATGAGTTTCCAACTAGACATGATCTAATACAATAGTTGGAAGACAAATTATTTATCCTCTCACTTCATTCTAGTATTAGTAGTTTCTTCTTCTATTCCAAAGAAAAATAGTGTGTATTGTTGAGAAGTTGTTAAGATGATTTAGTATTGTTGTTATTGATGCCAAAACCTTGGATCCAGAAGGTTGTGGTCCAGATGATGTATAAACTTGATCTATTTTGTTGTATGCTATCATGTGCATTGTGTGGAGATTATCCTTGTTCTGGATATGGAAGTATTCCTATTGACATCTATTGAATTCAATTAATGTAGAATATTGAAGACTAATCTTTTGCTATGGGTTGTTGTATCTAAAGCTTATTAGATGGGTATCCTTTCTATTCAAACATTCATGTAGTATGCCACAAGTTTTTGTATGTCTGATTGCCTTTCTTTGGTTGGTACTAAAATTAATGTTGATCAAGATTTGGTCTTGGTTGTGGCATTCCTATTCAATTGATGTTAATCAAGATTTTGTCTTGGTTGTTGTGTTCGCATCAGCTCCAAAATATACTTCATGTAATTAAAATTATGCTATCTTATGTATGACCTATTCTTGGTCCCTTGGTAATGTGGTAAGAAGATCTTTATGTATGACATATCTTTTGGGTCTGATACTAGTGTGCAAGGCCTTATTGAATATTTTAAGGTTGTTCCTTATGCCGACATGTTTTTGTGGTGATCTAAATTCAAATGGTGTTTGGCTGACTTAGAAGACTATGAAGATATTATGTGGCAAACTTAATTTTTTTCTACGTGTATACATGCATATATATAGAGAACATCATTTTGATTGAAGACATATATTCATGGAACTAGTATGATGTGTGTTGAACCATCGATTTTGGGAGAAAAGAGGGTTCTCTGGCACTTCTAGGGTTTTTCACCGAAAAGGAAAGAGTTATTTCTACCCCCAAAAATTAGAGGGTTCATTCAATAATTAATGTAGATGGGATGGAAATGTGTCTAAGTGCAATGAAATGGTAAAAGAAACTAACTAGTAATGCAAAACTTAGAAAATGCACTTTATTTGAGAACACATTAGGATATGCGGAAAGATAGATTAAATACAATATAGAACAAGATAAAAGGGATAAATAGAAAGAGTGCACCTAGAAACTGGAAGAGGCTGGAGTGAAGATTGTAAATGTCTTTGAAGTTCTAGAAAATCTAATTTTTAAGCTTGATGGGGCACTTGTGCCAAACTGGGCGACTTAGTCCTATTTTGGGAAAATTCTGGAAAACTGCACCAGAGCCTGTTTCAGCCAAATGGGTATCTGAATATGTAGAAATCCCTAAAAAACTTGTAGAGTGGGACTAATTCACCACAATTAGGGGAAGTGTCCACTTTGACTTTTCTAGAAATTTGAAAGGGGAATTTGTAGATCCCATTTTGTACTTCTGCTCCTGGTAAGTTTTTGGATTCGAGACTACAAAATTCAGCCTCTAGGTGTTATCCAATCTTCTCTTAGGGTTTTGACAACCTTGAGGGGATTTGTCACTTTGATGAAAACTTTCCCAATCTTTCTCTTTGACAAATCTACAAACAAGACCTACAAAACACATGCAAAGAGAGGGAAAAATGGTTGAAGGGTTAGAGAATAGGGGTTTTCCTTGGTCAAATCCCTTTTTTAGGTGATTAAACCAAAATAATGAAATAAGATAATGAAGTATGAACATGAAGTAAAGGAATTAGAGACTTTCCATGGTGACTGATCTTGAATTTTTGCAGCAATAAATGAAGAATTTTCCCTTGAATGCCTTAGAATGTTCAAACCCTAGCTTACTTGGCTTGAGATGGAAGATGAATGATGAATGAATAATGCATGAGCTATGAATTAGGTTTTAGAGGATTGTTTATATAGGAAACCCACCTAAAACACCAGTTATTTTGATCCCCAAGGCCAACATGGAGGAAAATTAAACTTAAAGCCTAATTTTTCCCACTCAAACCCCAAAATAGCTCAAATGGGACTAAGTTGCCAAGCTAGGTGACTTAGTCCCACCTGGATGGGACTAATTTACCCAGTTGGATGACTTGGTCCCATAGGGGCTCTTTTGCCAAGTAGATTATCGAGGAGTGAAGAATTTCAATTTTTATGTTGTTCTAGTTGGGTATTTGAAAAAAATAAGCCTTGGGATGCACAATATGGGGTCGTAGGGGCCTATTAATGATGATGCAAAGGGTAATTAGGGCTAGGATGTCTAAAATAGAACCAAATTAGGTACAAAATTGTCTCTTTCTTCAAGAGTATACAATTTTTGGTGGCACATGTGCAAAAATATAGAAGAGTGCAAAGGAAGGAGTAATCTGTTTTGGTAGAAAGTTGTGTGAAGGTTGTGGAAGGATGGTGAATAGAAGATTCTTATAACCAGATTTGATGCATAAAAAGATTGTGCTCTTAATTAGAACTAAATTAATGCATATGTAGATGCAACTTCATCAATTCACTTTTTTCAGTGAGACTATTTGTAATGAGTTATTTTGTATCGAGTAGTGAGCGAACTGACAATGATCCAACTTGGCAGTGAACCTTTGTAAAAATCACCTTAACTGGTGTCACCTTAATCTATGTTTTATAATTGAGAATCAACATTCTCTGTGGTTTCTCCCTTCTTGGGTTTCCACGTAAATTTTGGTGATCATTGTGCTTGGTGTTATTATGTGCATCTGTTTGATTATTTTTTGATTGGTATAAGTATCCTCTGGATTATATAAAGAAAAGAAAATTATGTTAAGATTTAACTAATTCATCCCCCTCTCAATTATCTAGACTATTCAATAATTGGTATCAAAGCTTGGTCCCTTATAGATAAATCTTGACCGCTTGAGGGAGATCTTGGTAGTTTGAACAAATGGCAAAAGATTATTACTTTGAGGAAGAATTGAAGTCAATATTGAGTGACATGGAAAGTACAAAATCTGAGAATGAGGAATGGAAAGAAAACCTCAAGGAGGAAAATTCTTGCATCTCAAAGCTAAGGGAGAAAATCCAAAATTCAAAGCAAGACACAAAGAGGCTAGTCAAGAATTAAAAGAGTCAAAGGAAAGTATTGCGAATTTAAAGCTACGGTTGGATGAATGCAAAAATATTGAAGAAAATTTCAAGAATACCATCAAATCAAATAGAAAATAGAAGAATGGAAGAAGACTAAAGGAAACCTCAAAGATACAATCAAATGAAAAAGAAGAAAATGAGAAGTTAGACCAAGAGTTAAGGATGATGAAATCAAAATCTAGAGTGTGTGAAAAGAGCATGATTCTGGATCAAATTTTGTCCCTACAAAAATGTCACAAGAAGAAGGAAGGACTTGGATTCTTAGGTGAAAACTCAAATATGAAAACTAAGGGTAAAGATAATGTAGTGGAAGCTGAAACAAGATCTGGTGTAACAAGGAAAGTCTCGAACTTTGGAAGATCTACAAAAAGACCACTTGTAAGGGAACCAATTGCTCAAAGGTACTTTTCATTTAATGGTCATTGTTTTCTATGAAATTTTTTTGGACATAAGGCTATAGAGTGTAGAAGCAAGAAGGAACCAGATATTCAATTCTTTAATTGTCACAAGTTTGGTCACAAAGCAAGTCATTGTAGAATTCAATTATCTAATCTGGATAGAAGGAATGAAATGGACAATCTCTTTTTTGGTTATTGCTACTCATGCCATGGTTATGGTCACAAAGATAATTAGTGCATATCCAAGTTTCACTTAGTTAGGTCAGAGCAAATATGTCACAAGTGTGGTGAATCTAGACATTATGCTAAAACATGTAGATATGTTGCTCCGGAAAAGACTGAATACAAAAAGAAGGTTGAAAAATTAGATGAATCTAAAAGGAATATCATCACCATTTGGAAGAAAAATGAAATGAGTGTGGAGAGCCCTTTTTCCATACTGCATCCCGGTACTAGATCTTCCAAAAATTGAGCCAACTTCCTTGGCTCAGGGGGGAGTTTCACAAATACATATCTCATCGGATCCCCCTCTCTGAAGAAAGATTGATGTGTTTCTAGCATGATTAAGATGGATCCAGGTAATGTTGCATAATTGAGGTTAATTTGACTAATTGAAAAGGGAAGTACAATTGTTGGCATCTGTTAGGACTGGAAAATTCTCACATTTTAACCAGCCTCCATCTACTTATCTCCTAGTCCCCACAAAAAAAAATTTCACATCAATATTGTGATCAATACAAATCAGTGAGATTTGTGTGACAAGATACATTCCACAGTTCCATAATTATGGTCTTTTGCATACAAATACTCCCCTGATTATAATAGAGAAAAACACAAAAGAAATTGATATAGATGCCTTTGAGTTCTTCCTTAAGATTTATCTTTATTTTTCATTTCCATTTGTCATTTCATCATTCAACTCCATTATAATTTTATTCCTAGCCAAAATATAGTAGAGTTGCTTCTCATATCATGGATAATTACTCCTTATTGAGGAGATCATACACATGTCTTCCTGATCAACATGACACATATCCTTCATTTGAACATTTCCTACAATATCAGGGAGATAGGAGCTAGGTCACAACGATCAAAAGGCCCCAGAGATAACAAGAATGAACAATCAGGAGGAAAAAGCCTATCGTTCCATCGATGCAAGTCCATTAGCATCAACAAAGCAGTCAGAGAATTTTTTTCAAGTCATGCCGAGCTCAAAAGTTACACTGATGGAGACTTCATCCACAAGAGCTACACATACTCTTACCAATAAGATTGATGGACTATTATATCAGGGAGACATCTACTATCGGCTAAAATCCCTCGGATCTCACCAATCTTATGGGTCACACCGATGAAGGAAGTTTCAAGGAGAGTCTTGCTGATTCAACCAAATAGACAAAGCAATGGAGGAAACATATCAGAGAGACATGTCTGATTGGACTAAAAACCTCAAGTCTCACCAATGACGAAAGTCATACTGATGAAAATGATTTTAGGGAGAGTCTCACGGACCCTTCCCAGCCGATAAAGTAGTAAAAGGAAACACATCAAGGATACAAAAATGCATCAACAAAGAAACTTATTTTCCTTGTGATGGGTCATGTCAAACCTATGGTGATGAAGAATGACTTATATTGATCGAGGAGATAAATTACTATTGGGAGAGAAAAACAAAGTCTCTCTAATGGATCATGTCATGCGAATGAGCTAGAAGGGGAAGCATAGAAGTGTCATCAATAGGATATCCACCATCGAACATAAAACAAAATGTCCCAACGATTCTTGTGATATTCGCGATGGAAAATAAGGCATACCTTTGTCAAACATATTTACCACTGGCACTTGAAAATATTTCACCAAACATAGAGGCACATATCTTCATCGATGAGAGAAT
Source organism: Sequoiadendron giganteum (assembly GCA_007115665.2). NCBI lineage: Eukaryota > Viridiplantae > Streptophyta > Pinopsida > Cupressales > Cupressaceae > Sequoiadendron > Sequoiadendron giganteum. Next base: position 296,244,188 of record CM021103.1, on the reverse strand, counting down.
TAATATCAGTGGAGATAAAATAAGTCTCCTCGATGTTTTAAGTCACCTCGATACTTGAATACATATGGTCATAATGTAAGCAAAAGATGTATAATATCTTTTACCAAAGATAAAAAGAACAAATGAAAAGTATTCGTTTTGGAAAATAAAATACTTTCAAGAAATTCATGAAGTCGGTAATTATTTTAGCCAAGGAATAATTTTAATTACAAAGTAAAATATTTCCCACAAAGGGAGTTAAAAGGCAGGTAATTATTCTTACCTAAATTATATATTTAGTGGGTGAAAAATGGATGTGAAGTTTCCAACAAAAGAAATGTTGCGAAACAAAAACGAAGATTAAAATATTTAAATTGCCGAAGGCAATTAATTAAATATTTTTGTTGAAGAAGAAAAATACCAAAGAGATACAACAAGTAAATATGAGGGGTCATAACCCTAAAATAATGTAAATATGCCAAATGAAATCAAAGGAGAAGGGGATTAGAATTAGGAGTTAGGTAGAAGATATACAAAAAATACTTTTAGAATGTTTATCATATAAACTTTACTCTATGGACCATGATGCATGCATAAATTTTGGCTGAAATCAATGGAAGATCTTTAATTATGTGCTCAATATTGGTTTCAATTGTTTGTTAAATTCAAAAGAAACTATCTGGTTGTCTCCATATTGCTTCTTCTCTATTATTTGAAGTTGCATATCCAAGTTGATATTTCAGATTCATCAAAACACATTTGTTGTTATTGTGTAGTCAAGTTAATTGGTTTTTGTCAAAGAATTAAAATCCTTTTAATTTGTTATAGTAACATGGGGGTAACAATTGGATCAATAAGAAGAGTTAGGTAATTGATATGATTGTCATACTATCTCCACAATGATTTTGTCTTGTTATTAAAATTAAGGGTATACTTTTTTTTATCAAAAAACATTTTTTATCATTGTGTGGTTTTGTTAATTGGTTCATTCAACGAATGATTAAAATCCTTTTAATAAATCACTGTAACCTAGTAGGATCAATTGGATCAATAAGAAGAGTTTTTCAATCACTTTCTTGCACATTTATAAAAGGTATAAACAAAATTTAGTGCCAAACAATTAGAATTGTAACCAATACCAACCACCTATTATAGAACTTCTTTGACTCCACATACCCAATAGAGCACTGGTCTATCTTATTCATATGCCACTTATCCAAATCACATTACAAATTACCAATTGTCAAATTAGAAGTACATTATTTATCAAGCCTCCATATATCCCAACCTCTTTTCCATTGTGGATAGATCCATCAATTCAACCAAGTCATACAATCCTTTAATCTACTCCATTATAAAGGTCTACTCATGTAGGTCTAGCTGAGCCTGAAGTGTAGGGAGTCATCAAATGAATAGGTTATCTCCATACATTGGTTTAGAAACATTACAAGTTTGATCATAGAGCCTGCCATCCTCTTAGGATTTGTAACCTACATTTTTTAGATCCAACAATTTTGGTGACTCCGCTGGGGACAAACTCAGGAAAAATTCAGTTCTAGCCTATCGATTTAAAGAGTCAATAAAATTTCAAAATATTTCTACAACTAGAGGTTCATAATTGTGTCATTTGTACACCCCATCTGAGTCATGCATCCAATTGATTGATGACTCTACTGGGGAGAACTTGAAGAAATCTAGTAGCAAACCATCTTGCCTTATAAATTCATAATTTTTTTTTGCATCATTGTCATCTCACATAATTAAGGGGATTCTACTGGGGTAAACCAAGAACAATTTCAAAATCAATTTCATTTTCCTACTTTTTAGAAAAGTAGGTGGCGACTCTATTAAAAATTGATAGATAATTCATAAATTTTTTGGAACACCAACACTATTTCCATTAAAAAATAAAAGATAAAAAGTTGTTACAAATTTCTTATCAAGATGTCAATTAGAAGGCAACAATTAATAAGAGTGTAAAGAATTGGACAAACAACTACTATAATTAGACCAACAACTACTACAATTGGGAGTCAAATATGTTCCAAATGCATCACAAAATAGGTCACTCTATAATAAGAATGAATATGTAAATGCAAGAAGACCTTGGACACCACAAGTGCCACATAATGAAACTAGGAATTTTGGCAATGGAGGTAATGGATATCATGCACAACAAAAAAATTCTTCACCAGAAACATTAAAACAAATAAATATTTATCCTATCCCTCCTGGTCAGAGATTAGTAAGCTATCACGATCATGAATAGAATCAGTATGGTGGGCATTATCAATATCACACTTCATGTCAAAATATACAAAGCAATTTCATCCCTCTTGGAAATATCAATTAAAGGTTACAAAAGGAAGTAGAAGTACAAAAATAGTCGATACTTCTCCAAATAAGGACATTGGATCTTAAAATGTACAAACCACTTTATTTCAGAAATATTTAGGGCTGCCCAAATCCTTATCCTTGCGAACTAATAGAAATATTGAAGCATATCCCTAAATTTCATGGAGAAGGATATGAGTCAGCTCATAAGCATGTACACTGATTTTGGGATTTCATTGTGGACTTTAAAATTTATGCTGAAGATGTCATTATGAAATGTTTTTCAAGATCCTTTAGGGATAATGTATTGGAATGGTTTATAGGCTTACCTATGCAAAGTATATCTTCATGGGAAGATTTCAAAGGACTATTCTTGAGCCAATATGAAGAAAATAGTGATATCATTGATGAATGTGGGGAGGTTGATCAAATGATTCAGCCAATAGAGGAAATGTGTACAAGTAAAAAATTTAATGGTGATATTTCAGATTTGAGTGAAGATGAATTTGTTGAGGATCAATTTTCCACCTTGGAAGATAACTGTAGTATTGAGGATATTGTTGAAGACACACTACTTGAGGGATATATCAGCAATAATTTAGATGGTATGGAGGTGCACCCATGTATGCACTATCATAGCATTCACAATAATGAATTAGAAGGAACAAAAAGGAGTAGTTTATTGTACAATAATGAAGAGGGAAATGCTTATGATCATTTCATAGAGGATGGGTATGCAAGTGAAAATAATTTATATGAAAGCCTACATGATGAAGATATAGAGGATATCTCATGCATAATCGATTGTGACTGTTAGTGTTATAAAGAATCCATTGAAAATCTAGGCTTTGATGATAATCATGTGGATTTTCAATTAAATGATTCTTGCAGCTATCATAGAGATTAAGAAGAAGAAGCAATGGAAAATGTAATAGAAGAAGCAAGTCCATTTGACAGTTAGCAAGTGACACTTCCAGCTGTAGTGGAGTACCATGAAGACATGTTTGATGAGGGAGAGGTTTGTACACCTGAAAAATAGTTTTCAAATTTCTTCAAACCCATTGTATGATGAAAATATACAAGAAAATCATATGACATTTTTCTAAGGTGTTCCAAAACACAAATTTCATGTATATTCAAATTGACTTTATGATGAGGATGAATAATTTTCAGATAATCAAGATGTTGCATCAACTTGTGAAGTAAGTGATTGTGCTAATAATGCGTCTAATCTGATGTTTCTTGGTGATCTTGAGTTTTTCTATGATGATGAGAAGAATAAAGAATATAACAACAATATGGTGGATGAAGAAATATGCTCACTCACCAGTAAACAAATTTTGGATTTGATGAAAATGGAATATCAAAGATATACACATAATAAGGATGTTGAACTCTTATGCCCAACACATATTTTCTTTGACAATGAAGGCACCTTTTGTGACAATAATGGTGAACCTCATGATAGGTTTGAAATAGTATAGTCATAGTCACATTTTGAAAAAACATAAACAATTGGTGGTCATGAATTTCATTGCAATAGTAATCCAAAGATGCATACTTCTATTAAGTCTTGGGGTATTGATGATTCCAATGTGTTTAATATGAAAATTGTTGATTTTGATAAAACACAACTTTGTGGGTAGGCTACGTATGATGTTAAAAAGGGTATTGATTGTGCCAATATTGAAGATAGTAAATGTTAAATGCAACATGGTTTGTTTTCCAGTAGAGGGTTTTCATTTGGAGAAGGATAACAAATGGGATGAAATAAAGTTTCATATACAGTATGGGTATGGATGGTTTCATGGTTGTGATTTATTCTTACCACATGATGAGATCTTTCATATTACACCTGATTTTCAGACACATAATAATAAAAATACATGGGCAGTATTGAGCATAATAAGTCAATAGAAGATATAAAAAAATTCAATCAAGCAGATTTTAACAATATTTCCAAACAGGTTTCAGTGTAGTGTGATGAGAACCTAGTGTATGATAGAGGTAAAAAGAGGCTTTTTCTTTTTTTTTGGTGGCTTTGTGCCATCATCTATGGTGTGGTTTTTGCAAAACCATATCAATTCATTACAAGAAAGAGATTGAGTCTATTATTTAATGGATAAAACATTTGGTCTACTACTCCAAAGATTTGGATTCTTGCTATACCCATAGGGGGTATACATCCCCAATTGGAGCCACTGTTAAGACTGGAAAATTCTCACATTTTTCATTAGCCTGAATCTACTTATCTCCTAGTTCCTAGAGAAATTTGTTTCACATCAATATTGTGATCAATAAAAATCAATTAGATTTGTGTGACAAGATACATTCTGCAGTCCCATAATTATGGTCTTTTGCATACAAATACTACCCTGATCATAACAAAGAAAAACACAAAAGAAATTGATATATATGCCTTTGGGTTATTCTTGAAGCTTTATCTTTATTTTTCATTGCCATTTTTCATTTCATCATTCAACACCATTATCATTTCATGCCTAGCCAAAATATAGCAAAGCTTCTTCTCATATCATGGATAATTGCTCCTTATCCGGGAGATCTTACACATGTCTTCCCGATCAACATTTCATAGATCCTTCATTTGAACATTTCCTACAATATCAGGGAGACGGGATCTAGGTTACAACAATCAAAAGGCCCCAGAGATATCAATAATGCATAATTAGGATCACAAAGCCTATCATTCCACTGATATAGGTCCATCGGCATGAGCAAAGAAGTCATAGAAAATTTTTCAAGTCATGCCAACCTCAAAATTTACATCGACAGAGACTTCATCAACAAGAGCTACACATACTCCTACCGATAAGATTGATGGACTATTATATCGAGGAGACATCTACTATCGGCTGAAATCGCTTGGATCTCACCGATCTTATGGGTCACACCAATGAAGGAAGATTTAGGGAGAGTCTTGCTGATTTAGCCAAATGGACAAAGCAATGGAGGAAACATATCAAAGAGACATGTATGATCGGACTAAAAACCTCAAGTCACTCTAATGATGAAAGTAAAACTAATGAAAATGATTTTGAGGAAAGACTCACTGACCCTTTCCAACCGATAAAGCAGTAATAGGAAACACATCAGGGAGACCAAAAAGCATCAGCATAACAACTTATTTTCCTTGTGATGGATCATGTCAGTTTGACGGTGATGAATAATGAATTATATTCATCGAGGGGACAGATTACTATATCCACCATCGAATAGAATTTTTTTTTCCCAACAATGCCTGTGGTCTTCCTGATGGAAAAGAAGGGATACCTTTGTCAAACCTATCTACCACTGGCACTTGAAAATATTTCACCAAACATAGAGGCACATATCTTCATCGGTGAGAAAATTAATATTAGTGCAAATAAAATAAGTCTCCTCAATCCTTTAAGTCACCCCAATACTTGAATACATATGGTCATAATGTAAGACAAAGATGTATAATGTTTTTTACCAAAGATAAAAAGAACAAATGAAAAGTATTATTTTTGGAAAATAAAATACTTTCAAGAAATTAACGAAGTGGGTAATTATTTTACCCAAGGAATAATTTTAATTACAAAGTAAAATATCTCCCACAAAGGGAGTTAAAAGGTGGGTAATTATTCTTACCCAGATTATATATTTAGTGGGTGAAAAATGGATGTGAAGTTTCTAGAAAAATAATTGTTGCGAAACAAAAATGAAGATTAAAAAAATTAATTTTTTGAAGGAAACTAATTAAATATTTTGTCGAAGAAGAAAAATACCAAAGAGATGCAGCAAACAAATATGAGGGGTCATAACCCTAAAATAATGTATATATGCCAAATGAAATAAAAGGAAAAGGGGATTATAATTAGGAGTTAGGTAGGAGATATACAAAAAATACTTTTAGAATGTTTATCCTATAAAATTTACTGTATGGACCATGATGCATGCATAAATTTTGGCTGAAATCAATGGAAGATCTTTAATTTTGTGGCTCAATATTGGTGTCAATTGTTTGTTAAATTCAAAAGAAACTATCTGATTGTCTCCACATTGGTACTTCTTTATTATTTGAAGTTGCATATCCAAGTTGATATTTCAATTTCATAAAAACACATTGTTTTTATTGTGTAGTCAAGTTAATTGGTTTCTGTCGAAGAATTAAAATCCTTTTAATTGATTACAATAACTTGGGGGTAGCAATTGGATCAATAAGAAGAGTTAGGTAATTGATATGATTGTCATACTATCTCCACATTGATGTTTTGTTTTTATTCAAATTAAGGGTATACTTTATTTTGTTAATACACATTTGTTGTCATTTTGTGGTGTTGTTGATTGGTTCCTTCAAGGAAGGATTAAAATCCTTTTAATAAATCATAGTAACCTGGTAGGATCAATTGGATCAATAAGAAGAGTTTGTCAATCACATTCTTGCATGTTTATACAAGTTATAAACAAAATTTAGTGTCAAACAATTAGAATTGTAACCAATACCAACCATCTATTATAGAACTTCTTTGACTCCACATACCCAATAGAGCACTGGTCCATCTTATTCATACGTCACTTATCCAATTTCACATTACAAATTACCAATTGTTACATTAAAAGTAGAATAGTTATCAAGCCTCCATCTATCCCACACTCTTTGCCATTGTGGATAGATCCATCAACTCAACCAAGTCGTAAAATCCTCTAATCTGCTCCATTATAAAGGTCTACCTGCCTAGGTCTAGAAAAGCCTGAAGTGTAGGGAGTCATCAATCGAATAGTTTATCTCTATACATTGGTTTAGAAACATTGCAAGTCTGATCATAGAGCTTGGCATCCTCTTAGGATTTTTAACCTGTATTTTTGAGATCCAATAACATCATCAATACACATTTTTGCGGTGAAGTCATCATGAGAAATTAAGGATAAAAGATGGAGTTTCAAATCATTTCTCACTATTGCAAGCAAGAATACAAGTCTTTCATTGAGCAATAAAGGACTAAAGAAGCCAAGCACGATGATGGAACCTATGTTGATTGGTAGTGAATCCTATGGCAGTGTTCTTTTATGGCTAAAGGGAGTAGATTTGGATGAGTTTGATCATTAGAAGATGAAGGAAATGAAATTGGGGATGAAGATGAATGAATCACAAAACATAAGTTCTCTAGGTATGGATTTATGGGGAGAATTTCCTTGGTTTGCAAATAAAGAATCTATCTTGTTCTTGTTGAGTTGATTCAAGGATGGCAACATCATTTTGGACAAACCTTATCTGGTCACGAAGGAAGCCATTGAAGCTATTACCAGTTTGTGCAGTGTTGGTGATCCCCATGGGAAGAAAACGGTGAAATAAAGAGATGTGGAGGAACTTATTGGTATCAACAAAGACCCTCAAGCTCTATTGATAAATACCATTTTCGATCCTACAATAAGGTATGTTTCTTACAACATTACTTATAAAATCTATTTCAGAAATCATGAAGGTTCTACTTCAGCAATTGTTGTGTTTCTTGCACATAAGATTGTGAAGGAAAATAAACAGTTTGATCTATGTAGCCTAGTAATGGAAAACCTAATTGAGAATGTCAGAATGTCTTTGGTTGAGAGTTATCATTTCTGGTTTGGGTCTCTACTCACATGTTTGGTATTTTACTTTCTAAGTTTGTTACCAGAAAAAGAGAATGTTAAGTGGAAGTCTGACATCCCCATCAGAAAGTAAGTTTACAGGTATTTGGACTGTATGGAGGATAAATAAAGTGCATGCAAAGTCTATTTCTCATCCCTACAAATGAATCTATGCTCTGGTGTGATTTTATCTAGTCAGTTTGAGGAGGGTTCCTCCTCTGGTAAGAAGGAGTTGGAAGTTGTCATTGGTGGTTCTCAGAACCTAAAAGGAGGAAAGTTAACACAAAAGATTTCTCAGAAGTAAAGGGAAAGGAAGATGAACCTCTACCTAGATCAAACTCTTTTGATCTAGATGAAATTAAGTTGATATTGAATGAAGGTAATATGAAGAAGGTTGGTGAAACATGGCGTTCCTATCCTCTGGTGGATAGGCTTAGAATTGATGATGCCTTGGTTGATTATTTTCTCAAAAAGGGTATTACTATTTCAAATGTTTTTGACTCATTGCTAGATGATCTAGTAGAAATTGTTGATGAAAGAATGTTGCTAGAAGGACCTGAAGGACATAAGTTTGAAACTATGATTGAGAGAATATGTGTCCAAGCTAAACATAAGTTATCCAAATACATTGGTGAGACAAGAGCATGAATTAAGGAGATGTCTGCCATCTACAAGAATTATCTCCAGTGGCCTCCAACTATTGATAATTTTAGAAGCAAAATTGAATTTATTGAATCTGAAATGAATAATATTGGAAAGATTTTTGATTTCTTCAAAGAAAAAGATGGAAAATAGAGAATAAGAGTTGGTGAGTTGCAAGTGGAGCTATTGATTGTTCAGAGATAGAGGGAAGACTTGGTTAGAACTTTCTAGTTGGTCAAAGAAATTGTTGAGGTTTGGTTGGATCATCTCTCTAAGATACTTTTTGATGTAGAAGATTGTGGATGACAGTGTCTATCTTTGGACTGGTCATCCTCATTTACATTGTTAACTTTGTTGGATAGTATGAGTGATAGATTGATTCCTACAATGCTAGATTGGAAGAGGATTCTTCCAATTATGAGAGAAAGGTACAAGAATTTTTTTAGGTGAAGTGTTATTTTTACTCAAGTTTCTAAATGTTGAAATTTTGGTCCTTTGCCTTTGATGGAAAAAAGGGAGAGAAAAATGAAAAGAAAATAAAAATAAAAAGAAGAATTGAATTGTTGAACAAAGGGGGAGTTTTGGAGTTTGCAGCTTTGGAGTTGGATTTTTTTGAGTTTTGTGTCTTTGAGTTTTTGATGTTTTGCCATCAATGCCAAAGGGGGAGATTATTGAGAATACGTTGATATGATTTAGCATTGTTGGCATTGATGTAAAAACCTTGGATCCAAAAGGTTGTGCTCTAGATGATGTACAAAATTGATCTATCCTATAGTATGCTATGATGTTTTGTTGTGTGGAGATTATCCTTGATCCGGATATGACAGTATTCCTTTTTGGGACATCTGTTGAGTTCAGTTAATGCAAAATATTGAAGACTAATATTTCACTATAGGTTGTTGTATCTAAAGCTTAGTTCGAGTATCCTTGCTATCTAAACATTCATGTAGTGTGCCATAAGTTTTGGTATGTCTGATTGCATTTCTCCAGTTGGTACTAAAATTGATGTTGATCAAGATTTGGTCTTGGTTGTGGAATTCCTATTCAATTGATGTTAATCAAGATTTTTTCTTGGTTGTGGCATTCCCATTGGCTTCAGAATATACTTCATATAATTAAAATTATGCTATCTTATGTATGACCTATTCTTAGTCCCTTGGTAACATGGTAAGAATATCTTTATGTATGACCTATATTTTGGGTCTTGTTTAGTGTGCAAAGCCTTATTGAATATTTTAAGGTTGTTCTTATGCCGACATGTTTTGTGGTTATCTAAATTCAAATGGTGCTTGGCCGACTTAGAAGACTATGAAGATATTATGTGGCCAAATTAATTTTTTTCTATGGGTATACATGTATATATATAAAGAACATCATTATGATTGAAGACACAGATGCATGGAAGTAGTATGATGTGGGTGAACAGATAGAAGAGTGCAAAGGAAGGAGTAATCTATTTTGGTAGAAAGTTGTGTGAAGGTTGTAGAAGGAAGGTGTGTAGAATATTCTTAACCATATTTTCTGCAAATAGAGATTGTGCTCTTAACCCAAACTGAATTCATGCTTATGTAGATGCAACTTCATCAGTTCACTTTTTTTAGTGAGACTATTTGTAATAATTTTTCTGTATCAAGCAGTGAGCCCATTAGTAGTGAGCCACCCGGTAGTGAGCCTTTATAAAATCACCTTAACCAGTGTCACCTTAACTGATGTTTTATAATTGAGAATTAGCATTCTCCATGGTTTTTCCCTTCTTGGGTTTCCATGTAAATTATGGTTTTCATTGTGCTTGGTGTTGTTATGTGCATCAGTTTAATTATTTTTTGATTGGTATAAGTCTTCTCTAGATTAAATAAATAAACTATTTTTTTTTTTAAGATAACTGATTCACCCCCCACTCAATTATCTAGACTATTCAACATATATCACCCAAGCCTTCAGTTATAGCTGGTGGTTCACATTTAGAGATTTTGACATATTATATATGCTTGATACATTTATATGCATCTAGCATATTTCATGTAGTATAATCATGCGCTAATAAACTACATGGGCACTCTATCACATTTCTCTAATACCAATATGAGCGAGAAAGAGTTCAATGATCATGTCATGGTTATATTAAAACAAAGAGCTTGAAAGGAGAATTCTTTATGATATATTCAATGAACAAAGAATGCATGTGAAAGATCAAAAAGATAGAAATTGTAGCTATAAAATCCAATGCATTTGAACACAAAGCCATATGCCATGGAAGAATAGTGTTACAATGAATGAGAACCACAACACTAGAAGGCCAACATTAACTTTCAATGCAAAACCTAGAGGAAGATGTCATTGCTTAAACAAGAGAATGATTAGTGCAAAGAGAAATGGTTTATAATGGTTAAAAAGGAAACAATAAAATAATCGGATAAGAGCATGGAACAAAAGGCATAGAGCTGACCACACAACCATTGATAGTTAGTTGAACACATGGAGTGCATTCATTAATTCTAACACTACTTGACAAAACTCATTAGTAGTACATTTTTTCTCTTGAAGTGTTGAATTTGAAAACTTCTACATTGCAACCCTACATCAAGTGTAACATGAAATTTGAGGGTGCTAAAAATATTGCTCTTAATGGTGTTCTTTTATAATCTTGCCACTGTTATTCTTCAAAATGTGTTCAAGAAAATTTTGTTGTAGATCCTGAGTTATTTTCAATCATGACCTGCTAGAAATTATTCATTCAGGAGGGTTTTGATCTTGTAGACATTTTATTATTTCCCATAGGCATGATTATCCTAAGTCAACTATCTCTTGCTCCTTGAATACCATTATCTCTATGAGTTTCCTCCTCATTATATGATCTTCAAGTTTGACTGTTACCCTTATCAGTCACCATATTGAGAAAAAAATATTTGATACCATCTCATCCTTCAGATGCAAATGGTGAACCATGGTTAAATAGTGAAAACCCCTTATTTAGGGGTCTATTCCATATAGTATAAATTCCTATAACTTGGCAATAATAGCACCATGAATTGAATATAGACTATTCTTTACCTAATAAGCAAGATCTAAATCTTGACCTTCATTCCAAAATGTATTTAATAATATTTGAAAATCTAATCCCAACTACTCCTCTGTAGTTTCTTCAATGAGTAGTTTCTTCAATCTTTGCATGCACATATCTACTCATACGTGTGTGCATATATTTGTGCATTTATTTCCTAGCTGAAATGAATCATCTTAGCCCCTGTATCAACAAGAGATGTTGTGAGGTTAGATTTGATTGGACTACACATTAATTCCTCTAGCTATTTGTTGTTCCATCAACAAAATTCACACATTTTCTGGGTAGTTTGATATATACTATTTTATGTTTGTTCTCTCTCTGATAGATTCCTATATATTGGTTGATGTCTAATTCTATACTCACTCTTTTGGAGTCTATCTCTAAAGAGCTATCTATGAGTTTATGGTAATTTAAAACCACCTATCTATGAGTTTGTGGTAATTGAAAACCACCTATTTGTTAGTTTGTGGTAAGCTGAAACCACCTATATGTGAGTTTGTTGTAATCTAAAACCACCTATATGTGAGATTTGAAACTGTAAGAGTTTTCCAATGTAATGGTGTTTGGTTGAAGAGATGAAGCTCAACCAAATGTAATGTTTATTTTTTTGAAGATAAATTTCATGTTTGTTTTATATTTTGTTAGTCTACTCCCCTAATTCTTGCATGTGGTATCAGTGCCATGTCGGTCGTGCTCACTGGGAGTAGAGGATCATGTGCATTAGAAGAGGATTTCAAAGAGTTTATATCAATCACATTTGACCATGGAGATTTTAGGGCAAGTTGATTGTGTTTGGGAGAGCAAGACTAGTTTATGTTATAGTAGGTGTTTGTGTGAGGGAAGCTTGAAGTCTGTAGTTGGGTGTCTTGTTCTTGAAGGCATTAAGTTTGCTAGTTGAAGCTATAGTTATAAAATTTTGAGTGAAGTTGTAAAAGATTAAGATTTCAAAGAGGTCATTAGCAAGTGGTTGAAGAGATCAAGGGGATCGCAGTAATGTTAGTCACCCTCCAAATCACATCATTAAAGAAAAAGGAAGCCACTACTAAGAGATGAAGTTGTTTAAATCTGTAGATAAGGAAAAGGAAGTCATTGGTGGAATCGTTGACCAGAAGCCGCCAAAAAGAAGTTATAGTTGTTATTTGTTTGTTGAAGAGCTAGTCACACTCCTAAGGAATAGTTGTTAAAGAAGATTGATATTGTTGCATTTGAATGGAAGATCATTGATGGTGATTATGTAAGTCACCAAAGAAAAGGTCATAGTTTTTCTACAAAGTGTCCAACAAGGAGGATGAAGGGTGGAGGAATCTCAAGTCAATGAAGGATGTCAATATTAAATTGAAATAAATCATTACATCTACCACCACCTAGAAAGGTGTTAAAAGAAAGGATGTCACAAAGATCATAGATACTAAAATAAAAGAGTGCTAAGAAGTTTAAGAAAAGAAGCGCATATATCCAAAGAATAGAGGTCACAACCAAAGTGAGATTTGAAAAGGAACAAGAGGTAGTGTATGTTTTATGAGTTGTTTGAGACAAGTCTCGAATTTAAATGAAAGGAAGATAAGGGAATAGTTGAAGTTGTAGATATGTAGATCATGTAGCCACCATAGTCACCAAAATGGACATCATGGTTTGCATGCCACTACCAAAGAAGGTGTTTGCAGTTTAAATATCCATTGAAAATTTGTACTGCCCAAGGTCTGGAGGAATCCCTATTGAAAAAAGACAATGAGGAAGTTTCCAGTTGCTCTCACCACATAAGAAAGGAGAAAGGATTGTTTGATTGAAAGAATCATTATCTAGAGAGATTAATCATTGCTATGAAGGTTATCATTGTTTGAAGAGTCATAGTTGTGATTGAGGGGGAGCGTTGGAAAATATAATCCCAACTACTCCTCTGTAGTTTCTTCAAACTCTGCCTGCACATATCTGCTCATACGTGTGTGCATATATTTGTGCATTTATTTCCCAATTGGAATGTATCATCTTAGCCTCTATATCAACAAGACAAGTTGTAATGTTATATTTTGGGTTAGATTTGATTAGACTACACATTAATTATGTTGATGGTATTTTTATGCACTTCACAACATAGGTAATATGTAGGTGCACTACCTCTCTTCAAAGGCAATCTTCCACAATCAAATTGCAGAACACTATCCCAAGGTCTCTCGGATGTCAGGTCATGACAATGATTGGGATATTTCAGTTGATTTATGTGATTTTCTGGGATCACAAGGCGGTCTTACGTGGTTTGAAGCTATAGGAGAATTGGGTCAACAAATAGAGTTCTTCGAATATGGAATTACTACACTGTGCACTGCACTACGCTGTAGGCTTGGACAATAGTCTTGGACTCCATTGTTTCGTAAAATTTGGCTTTACAATGTGCAATGAACCTTAACATAAATTGTTTTTTTTTTTAAAGGGAAAAAGGGGCGAGGAAGAAGGATGGTTCCTAGACTTGCAACTACCAATGAACAGTGATCATGGAGGTTCCTTCTATGGATAGTTTCCTTAAACAGAATTTCACTTAATCTGAATTCTCACAATGTTGTGATATCTATGCTATCTTCTAAGGACTACAGATATTCATCATTCATTCGCCATGTAGATGTGAACAAAGATAAAGTTTAATGAGCAACTATGGAATTATAGTCCAAGCTAACTTTACATAGTCATTTACCATGAACAAATGGCCAAAAGTATGGACAAGGAAAGCCTACACACAGCAGAAATCTTTAGAACCAAAGACAACACACTAAATCCACTATAGCTAACTAAAAGGATACTAGAACAGCAAAGTAATTTACAGCAAAGTTTTAACTAAAGGGAGAAGAATCATGAAACATGTAGAGAAACCCAGAAATACACCAACAAATGACTACATTTTCTATTATAATTTATGCAGCATGCTTTTACAACAACTCAACTCTCGTAAAATGAGTGGCCAAGATTTGATTCTATTGTGTGGCCAAGATTCACTTTACACTAGGGTTTCACCTACCCCCAAATACATTTCATTTATAAGACTTTTCTTGTCTTTTTCCCTATTTCGTCATCTAGTGACAACACTGTAGCAATTTCGTCGTGTAATTGTTTGCCCTCTGCTGCAACTATTCTTTGAGGAACTCTTCATCGATGACTGGATTGCCTTCACGCTTCTTTAACACTGCATACTCCATAAAGCTCAAAATCAAGGGTTGAAACTTATCCAACTCCATGATGTCGGATCGCAAAATATGGTAACTCCATTCTTGGGAGTTGTTGGTGAGTTTCTTCTAGTCATCGTCATATTTGGTTGCATTGTCTCTAAAAAGTTTTGATTGGGCGAAGGCTCGGGTAGGAAAACCCATGAAAATCATTGTAACCTCAGCTGACATCCCATCTTCCATGATTTTTAAGAAGTGGGGCTTTATGCTCTGAGGATTAATCTCGACAACAAGTAGCTCGTACCCTGTCATTAACTTGAGGTACCATGCGCACTCCTCCCTGGTTTCCCTAGCCCATTCGATATCCAATGCTATACATTCCAAGATCTGCTCCAACTTTGTTTTCCAATGGTCGAAGTCGCGCCTCCATGTATCCACTAGCCAGTGATCATCATCTTTGAAAGCAAGGTCCTTTTCCCAGACCTCGCTCAGCAAAGCAAGTATGGCCTCAATTTTTGGGTAGGCACCCTTGTACTTATTTGGGAACTCCTCACAGATCCGCTTTGTGCCCTCAAGAGTTCTCTAAACTTCCAAGAACTTATTTGTTGTCCAGACAGCCAAGTTTATACTAGTATTTCCCATGTCCAAGACCTGCCAGAACTAGTTTTCTGTAGTCTTGTCCAAGTTCCTTCTCTTCTCCAATTTTTTGATCCGCTTATGGGACAAAAGTTGAGGTGGGGCCGATGACATGGTGGGCTGCTCATCCGAGGATGACCACTAATGTATATAGGCTATCAGATCAGCCACTTGTGCTTTGAGTTCTTCCTTGGAGACCTTAATTTGCTGGATATGGTGCACCACCGTAGCGACGGACTCCTGGAGTTGATCAACCTTTTGCTCCCTCGTGGACACTCCCAAGTTGATGGTGGAGATGTTATAGGTTATCCCCTGCTCTCCAACCATTGGCATCGCTATTTGTACTGCCCTAGATCCTGATGCATCCATGGTTATCCTCGACCTAATCTTAGGCTTCTTCTCTTTCTTGGTACTTATTTGTGCTCTGGCCAGAATGGCTTCCAACCTTGTCTTGGGATCTTTCAAGGTGGGAGTCTTTTGTTTTAGCTACTTCTCTAGCCAACTGGGCATTTGAGGCTCTTCCCTAGGTGGTTCACTTTGACTCCTGCTATCCTCCTTCTCAGGTTCAATGGCTCAGATGACAAGAGCCCTCTTCTTGGTTTTTGTAACTTTTTTCCCCTCATCAGAGTCCTGCTCAAGCGATATATACTTAGAGGGAGACTCGGTGTGTAGTTGCCTATCAGAGGGATCCTTCTTTTGAGTATCCCTTTCCTCTTCATCCTGGCCCTGTTCATGTTCCTCAGACTTCCCCTCTTGTTCACCTTCATGGAGGAATTCCTCCTCAGTGTGCGCTAGAGTCTGATCATGCCCCTTGGTTTGAGACTTGCTGCCTCCAGTCTCTAGAGCAATAGTTTCCTCTTCACGTGCAAGCTGATCCTTAGATTCTTTATCTTCAATCTCCTTGAGCTACTTGCTCCACTCCTCATTGAGTTCAGGATCATTTGTTTCTCTTATCAGCTCAACATCCAATTCCTCACTACTCTCATTGGAGGACTCATAGGTGACCTCATCAATATCCAGGTGTTCAAACAAAGGGTGCTCATGGTATTCAAATTCTTCATCTTCTGGCCTCTTTTCAGTCTCCAACTATTGTCACTCAAGTTCATCAGATATCTGCATTGTTGCCTCCATTCTTGGTGGTCCAAAAGGTGGAGGGAGAGCTGGAGAATGGGCCATAGCTTGAGCTATTGCAGCTTGGACCACCGGATTAGTAAGCATACCTGATAGCTCGGAGGGCACATTTTGCATGTAATTCACTAAAGACTTCGGGAGGCTGAGGGCAGGCACCGTAGCAGTAGAAATGGAGGGAAGGGAAGGGGCCAAAGAGGATGAGGAGATCGATGAGGTTGTGGCTGAGGATAAATCCACCAGTAAGACCTGCGAGATAGGAGAGGTGGAAGCAAGGTGGAAAGAGATGTCCACCACAAGCGGGGATGAAGTGGAAACTACAAGTGAAGCACACGGGAAGGTGGCAACAGCAGTGGTAATTGCAGGAGATGGGGATCTCGATGGGTCAGCCTCCTCTTCCCTACTCTCAAGGAGCAGATTTTTAGTTATGACCGACATCTCGATAACTCTAGCTACTTTCCTTTTCTTTTTGGATGGCTGACCTTTCGTAGCCTTTCGAGCATAGACCTTCGGGTTAGGTCCCTCTTTTCTAGCTTCCTTTCTTTTCTTGGTTCTAACGGAAGGTGGGGATTTGGAGGTTTCTCTAGTTGTTGTTGTGGGTGTACCACTACTAGAGCCACTGGGCTCACTCGAGTCCTTTGAATGTTAAGGAAACTCCTTGTTGTTTTAATCGGGCCACCTGTTGGTTGATCCATGCCCTTGTTCGAGCCTCCATGGGCTTGGTAAGTATGTCAAGGTCATCATATTCTTGTTCATCCTAGTCAATTTGTGGCAATGACATATTGACGATGGCATTGTATCTAGGATCAACCATTGTGCTCTCATCCTCCTCAAGATGATTTGGGACCAGACGTAAGTTCACCCTTCACACGTAGAGGGCAGTCATGCACATGTAGTGTCACAACCGCACCTCAAGATCATCCTTGTAGTTGGCCCAGAAATCCTTGATATTGTGGAGGTGGGCATACTCACATCCTAGTGCCTTTCTGATATGACTGTAAGGGTCCATTCGCAACCGAGCTTCATACTACCTGAAGTGGTATTAGGCCAGCTCCTTTTCTGAATAACCTACACATTGGGATGTGTGGATCTTGTACATTCCTTGACCAAGGCCAATAGGGTAAGGTGTCCCCACCAAGTGCTTTTCACTTAGGATATTATGAATATGTTGCAACTATCGAGTCAACTCCAATAGTATGATCCAGTCATTGGGGTACCGGGGCAGCTTGTTTGGTCTCTTCGTGAATCCTTGAGCACGCATGTAGGTGAACTTGGGGAACTGTATGTACAAAAAGGCATAACGCTTGACGAGGGCCCTAGCACTGTGGGATACCCTTTTGTGAAAATCTCCTCCAAGTAGCCGAATGATGTAGGTGATGAAGGCATCATTTACCCTGTAGTAGTTCTTGTTAAAGTTCTGGTATTATAGCCAAGGGTATCGGTCATAGGGCTTGAGCTCCCTTCCTAGCGCTGCATTGGGTACCATGTTCAACCCATGGTAATGCCACCGATTGGCAAGTGAGTATACCAGGTAGGACATCATATAGAACTATGATGTCTCTTTACATTGACAAATTGCTCATGGAAGAAGTCACTGATTATCTCTCCCCAATCAAAGGTAGGGTTACCATGGAGAATCTGCTCTATAAAGTAGAACATCTATTCCTAGAAGAAGGCCATAGCAGGAAGACCCATCACTTTGCATAGAAAGGTGACGAGGTCATGGTAATCCTCAAAGAAATCACTATGGAAGAGCTCTTGCGGGACCTTTCCAGCACTGGCTCGCTTATCTTTCAACCAGTATTGATTGATTAGTTTTTTGCACCTTATCAGATCTTGCTCCCATAATGCCTTGCACTCCTCTATAGTTGGTGTCTCCATGGTCTCAAAGGTTGGGATGTGGAAGGTTGTAGCTATCCAAGGAGGGGACATGTCTATGAGAATATTTCCATCTCTATCGACTATCATTCTGGTTTCAACCTGGTACACTTCCCGACATGCCAATACTAGTTCAGGGGCCACCAAAGCCGGCGGGAAGCCTACAGCCTTAGCGAGTCCGCTACCTCTGATTGATTTTGCATTCACTATTTTTGGGTCCACTCTGACCCACTGAGTAAACTCATCGATGTCAACCTGCCTAATGTTTGTATCCGTGATGTCCCTCCAAAGAGTGGTGATCCTTGATTGCAATGGTACCCCCTGGAATTGGAACTTCATCTAATCTTTATCCTCCTTTCCCTGAGGTGTCTTGGTGATTCCCTTCCCCTTCTCCTTGGAGGCACTAGAAGTTTTTGTGTCGGATTCCATAAATCTTTCACAAAAGACATGAATTAGTAACTTTAAAACTGATAAAATGGTCCCGGACGAGCTCCTGCACATCAAAGTTACCTCTGCAATCATTACTCATACTCAATAGTCACATAACATTGGATAAAAAATAATTAGAGAGTAAGGCAGGAAACCCGGGTTCCTAGGGCTGAAATTCCCTTGGCAGAATACTGTTTGAAAGGGAAAATAAGGCATGGAACTCCTAGAGGTGTTTCCTAGTGTTGGATTTTCTCAAGTGAGGGTTGGTGTGAAGGAAGACCTAATTTTAGCAAGTGGGTCAAAATTCATTTTTGATTTGAAGGTCATTTGATCCTTCATTTGGGAGTTTGGGAATTAGCTATGAGACTGTCATTGGTAACATCACAGAGGACATGGAATCCCGGGGACCGAAATCCAGAGTTTAGAACGCCGTCGTCGGGAATTCATTATGGGTTAGGCATTGGAAATGAAAAAATGGAGGTGGCAATCCGAGTCTGGGATTTCTGGAGGGCAATCCCCGAAGATAGTTTGAGGATTTGGGAAAGCCTGATAGCAAACAATAGATTAGGGTCTAGGTGTCAGATAGTCGTATTGAGTTCGCTGTTCAAAACTGTGATAGTGGAACAGAAACCTAGGAGAGGAGTTCTGGGGGTCGAGACCCGAAAGAGGCTTGGGCTTCAAATGTTCACTTAGATTTTGGTTTAGGCGAGAAGCACAGTGGGGTCTAGGGGTTGGGAAGACATCCAGCCACGGCCATTCAAAATGGAGAAAGCGAGACAAATTTTCGAAAGGGGAAATCCAGGGTTCGGGGTCCGGAGACACTTCAAACAAATGGGTTTCGTTCGGATTTTACAAACGGCAAAGCAAGGACCAAGGTCTAGGACTCGGGAAGATGTCTTCGAACGTTGTTCAAAACAGTGAAAGCGAGATGGATTTCTGAATTTGGGGTCTAGAGACACTTCAGATAGACAGGTTTCATTTGGATTTTACAAACGGTGAAGCAAGGACCCATGTCCAGTATTCGGGAAGACGTCCCAGGATGGTCATGTAAAATGGCAAAAGTGACACAGAATTTCGAGGACAGAATTTCAGAGGTCGGGGTTCAGGGTGTGTTTTGGATTTTGGCCCCAGATGAAAATTAAAATGGACTTCATGCAGCCGAGGTCCGGAGTCCGGAAGGACGTCCAAGTTAGGCCGTCAAAACGGTGAAATCAACATGGAATTCTGAGGATTGGACCCCGAGGATAATTCATTTCTTTGCCGCTTTTTTGATTTTTCATTTTGACAAGGATTTCACTGGGTCAAAGTCCGAGAGCCAGAAAGACATTCAGGGAAGGCCGTTTAGAATGACGGGGATGTAACAGAATCTTGCGAGGGGAAATCCGGATCTCGGGATCTGAGATGAATTTGGTCGTTCAAAACGTGAAGTTGAGTTTGGAGTTTTTGTGGATGGCCATAGGACAGTCCAGGCCCAAGAGATGCCAGCGACTGTTCTGAAGAATAGTCGTGGAAAGGTTAAGCTCCAGTATGAATTTTGAGGCCTCAAAAAATTGATTTTTCATATTTTAACATATGGGTTTTTAGGGGTGGGTGTTTTCCTAGTATATTTCATCCTTGTTTTGCATTTTACATTGCTTAAGGCTAGGAATTTCACAAAATAAAGGACAAGGTGCATGGATAGAGGGTGTGCCTCAAGATCCCAAAGATGATTGTTGTTGACTACGCGAAGGATGTCTAGAAAATAGTTCAGATTTTGGGGTTGAAAATGTTGAATGCCTCAGAGCTCTCCAAATTCCTATAACTTCAGTCAGTCGGGTGAAAATGACAGTCGGAAAATCCGAATTTATAGCCCACTTTTCCATTAACATAGCATTTAATACCCTCGTATGGTGGCAGGGAAGTTGGTGAGTTGAAATCTCATAGGCGGCGGCGAGCGACCCGAGGTCCGTAGGTTGGGAAGACGTCTAGCCACGATCATTCAAAACGGTAAAGTGTAAGTGACATTTCGAAAGGGGAAATCTACGGTCTAGGGTCTGGGGGTCCGAAAGGACATCGAACACTGGATGTCAACAACAGCAATCCCGAAATGAAAATCTAGAAGGGGAAACCCGAAGGTTTGGGCCCGAGAAGGGCTGCAGACATCAGAAAGGTCATTCTGACAGGGGGAACCCGAACTGACTTTAGACTTAGCATTTTTCAAATGGGTCAAGTTTGGTCAAACCTAGTGTGTGACATTGGAAGGGTGAGTTGACCTACTAGGGCACAAAGGTGGGCACACAAAATGAGGTGAAGCAAAAAAGAGCCCAAAAGACAAAAGAAAGAGGGAAGAGAGGGTCCCCATTCCAAACAGGGTGTGTGTGCAAAAGGCACAAGAAATGGTGACTCTACTGGGAGAATGCTCCCGACGTTCTAGAGATTAATATTCATTTTGAACCCATGATCTCTTGTTTCGTAGACCAAAGTTGACTTTCAAAGTTGAACTAAGAATAGTTTTAAGGAAGGCAGGATTGAATCAGACTATAACGCCATCATGGAGGTGTGTGCATGGTGAGTTCATTTTCTTTCCTCGGATAGAGCATGATTAACCACTTGTTGGGAGAGATAAGCTACGTAATTGGTCTAACCCCAAAAGTAACCTAGACATTGCTTCACTGCTAGTTAGGCATCCATAGCCCCAATGGAGTTGTCACTGTGACCTCACGAACATAGCTCTACTACCAGCCAGACATCCATAGCCCCAATAGAGATATTCGCACACCCATACGGTCGTTATTTTCACTTGATTTATTCTTTTGCTTGATATTTGTTTGTAGTACATTTCCTTTTCTTTTGTTCAATTGCGTAAGCAATGAAGCTCACAATTGGATTGAGAATCGTAGTGGTCACTAGAGTAGACTTTAGATTTTTCACTTATCCCTACTTCCTAGTAGTCACCATCCCATTCTTTGGAAACATTAAAATGTGTTCTATGTGTTCCATGACAAATGTAGGGAATTCAAGCGGATGACCATCCTAGGTTAGTTCAGAGTTTGAAAGTTGAAAACTGACACATAGGAGCTTTTAGAGGTTAGTAATAGGGATTGAAGGCTTATCTGAAGAACAACACAAGAGTGGGCAGTAGGCCAAATCATCTATTGGACCAAGCATGACCACCACAGTAGAACAGGGAGGCTCTTCCAAGATCAGGACCAAAATAGTCGGGATAGCGAGCAAAAATGAAGGGCGAAGTGAAAACCCTATTCCAACCTATGTACATATATTTACATAGACAACTCCCAAAGAGCTCAGGCCTGAAAGTAATGCTTAAGGTGTTGCCCGTTGACAGGAAATGAGACATCTTTACTAGTGAGATTCTTTAGGTGGTAGGGATTATCTCCAAGGATTTCAGCAATTTGAAAGGGGCCAAGCCAAAGCTTGTCAAATTTGTTGTGTCCCCCTTTATTTTCATGGGCCTTGTCCTAGTAGAGGACTAGATCAAAAATGTGAAAGGCCTTAACTTTGGCTCAGCGGTCGAACCATCTCTTGACTACGTCGTGATGGTTGGCAAAATTTTCTATTGTGTGGTCTCATACTTCTTCAAGGTGTAGTAGCTTGGTGAGGCGGGCTTCTCTGCAATCTCCTCCTTCATAAAAGTCATTAACAAACTGGAGGGTTGGGATTTTCAAATGCCTTGTGATGGGTGCAATCTACCCATAGGGTGAAACGGAGTTGGGTATGCCAATCCTTGAGATTCCT
The DNA here is from genome assembly GCA_007115665.2 of Sequoiadendron giganteum. Classification (NCBI taxonomy): domain Eukaryota; kingdom Viridiplantae; phylum Streptophyta; class Pinopsida; order Cupressales; family Cupressaceae; genus Sequoiadendron; species Sequoiadendron giganteum. The sequence continues at coordinate 296,221,601 of CM021103.1, read as the reverse complement.
ATCTAGTAGCTTCTTGATCATCATGATCAAGTTCTTGTTGGTGGACTCAACAAGGTCATTGCCTTGAGGGTAATAGTTGGAGGAGAATTTAAGGGCGATGCCATAGTCAAAGGCCCAACTTGTAAATTTTAATGAAGAAAATGCGGGGTTGTTATCGCATGCTAGAGCATATGGGCAACCAAAATGATTTAAAATGAAACTTTCCAAGAAATTGGCTACGAATTTAGTTGTACATTGCCTACAAGTTATTATTTATGTCCATCTAGTGCAGTAATCAGAAGTAGTTAGAATGTACCTATGTCTCATAGATGATGGAGGGCTTACCAGATCGATGAAGTCGAGACCCCATTGCAAGAAAGGTTTTACCTCCAAAACAGGTTGCAATGGGACTGCAATATTCCTTTCTCTGGTAGCAGTAGTCTTGCATACGTGACAGGTATGAACGTGACCATAGGCATCCTTAAATACAGTGGGCCAATAATACCCAGCTCTTAATATCTTGTGTGCAGTGGATAGACCGAAACCATGGCTAGTCCTAAACTTATCATGGAATTCCTTAAGAATGCGATCAACTTCCACCTTACCTAGGCATCTCAAATAGATACCTTCATGATTTTCCTTGTACAATATGGAGCCTTGTAACATATAGCTACTGCTCTTCAACCTAAGGGCTCACCTTTGGACTCCCTATAGATGGGGCAGACATCTTTGATTTAACAGGTAGTACGTTATGTCGTCATACCACTCCCCTGGTGAGATATCCTCTGACTGGTACTATTGTATTGTGAGTTATGGCCCAACATCAACAACTACCTCTACCATTGTTCAAGCGAGTGTCTGTCCTCTTACCAGCTTCATCGGCTAGATTTCCATGTCATACTCCTGTAGCAACATGATCCATTTTGCCTTTCGTTCCCCCAACTTGTTCTGCATAAGTAATGTTTTCACTATTGATTCGGGAACTATAGCAAACACCTTATTGTGTAAGATATAATGCCAAAACTTCTTGACTCCCTTAACAAGGGCGTAAGCCTATTTTTCAATTTTATGATAGCGTAGTTCAACATCCTTTTATGGGGGAACTCATGAAGGTGATCAGATGTTCATTCCCCTCATCATCCTTTTGTGTCAAGATGCTGGCACAGGAACGATTTGAAGCAAAGGAGTATATGTAGAAGGGCTTTAGGTGATTGGGGCTGACCAGCATAGGGGCATCAGCGATTGCTTTCTTGATCTCCCCAAAAGCTTGTTTCACTTTGGGAGTCCACTCGACCTTAGCGTCTTGTTTCAGCATGGCATTGAGCAGTTTCACTATTTTCGTGAAGCCAATGATGAATTTACGGACAAAGTTTATCTTCCCAAAAAAGATTTTAATTCCTTCTTGTTGCCTAGTAGTTGGATTTTCATGATGGATTGGATACGCTCAGGGTCAATAGAGATTCCCCATTGTGACAAGACATGTCCAAGGAGCTTCCCCTTAGTGACCCCAAAGATGCACTTCCTTGGGTTAAGGGAAACTTCGAACGTGCGATATCTTTCAAAGACCTTGCATAAGTCAGCGACGTGATTACCCCACTATTTTGAAAACACTGTCAAGTCATCCATGTAGATGATTATGCATCTTCCTATCAGGTTCTTGAACACAATATCCATGGTGAGCTGGAAAGTGGCACCAATGTTGATTAGCCTGATCGGCATTCTTCTATATGCGAAAGTTCCCCACTTGGTGGTCAATGCTGTCTTGTGTCTATCTTCGTACTACACCATCACCTGATTATATCCTGAATATCCATCCAAGAAGGACATCATTTGGGAGCCATTTACTACTTGTAACACCTCATCTAGCAAGGGTACAGGATAGTTGTCTTTCTTTGATGCTCAATTTAGATTGTGGAAATCCACGCATAATCTGATTTCTCCATTTTTCTTTCTAACAGGAACCAAATTTACTACCCACATGGAGTGTCTAACCGAAAAAATGAACCTGGCCGACAGCAACTTCTATACTTCCTTGTATATGACTGGTTCCAATGTTGACAAGGCACTACCACTGCCAGAACCGCTTTGCATCTGGCCTGAGAGGGATGGTGTGCATGATGATCGATGTGCCATATGTCTTGAGATCATCATAGCTCTAGGCAATGACATCATGATACTTCCGTAGCACTTCAATAATCCCTTTTCTCTCTTCATGGGTGCACACTTTGCCTATGAACACATCCTTGGCATTCCCGATCATCCCTAGATTGTGAATGTCACATTGACCAATGATGGTATCCTTCTTAGCTTGCTGATCTTGGTCCTTGATCTAATCAAGGTCATAGATTCACTCTAATTGAACCATTCCCCTAGGGATGGTGTTGGTTTTCAAGTTAATAATCCCTTCTATATCTAGGTCCACCTCTTGGGGTTCGACCTCGTCGATTATTTGCGTAGCAAACACATCTGAACTAGTGATGAAATCTAGAATATGTTTGTCATCATTGAACACTTGGAAATTAGCCACATTATCTGGCACTGATGGGACAGAGGTGAGTTCCACCATGAATCTTCTGAGGCCTGATAGAGATAATGGTTTCAACGTGCTTGCGGCCTGTGCCAGGGCATTGGCAGTATGATTCTATGCACACGGGATCAACTGAATGTTGAATGCATCTAGCCCTTCCAGCAAATTCCATACGCGATTTCAGTAGTTAGTGAGTCTTCGATCATAACAGGAATAGAACTTCCTGACCTGTTTTACAACTAACTCTGAATCTCCATACACTTGGAGCATTTTGACACCCTTTCTTAACGCCATTAAGAGGCCCAAGACCAAGGCTTCGTACTCTGCTATGTTATCAATATAATAAAATTGTAGCATATGAGCAACAAAGTATGACCTACCTCTAGGATTGATCAATTTGAAACCTGCCCCAGCTTTTTGCTTGCTTTTAGATCCGTCAAAGTGCAATATCCAGAAGTTAGGAGAATCCTTGGACGCAGCACTAGCAGCTTTGAATTTCGCCTTCGGTGGAGTTTTCATTTTGGTGACTATTGTAGGAGGTGCAGGGATGGGACATGTCTATTATGGTGGTGTGGATCCTACTTTCTCCATTGGAACAACCTGTTTCTTAATGTGTTCAATTGCTACCTGAAACAGGTAGTAGTCAAATTCTGAGTGAGTAGCATTGTGTACCTGGCACCAGTTAGGGAGCAAGAGCTCTTGGAAGTTCATTCGAGTTCCCAGGCTGAGCTGGTCTTGAATGCATTTTTCCATGAAGTCCTGAAAATTGTCGAGTAGTCTTCGAGTGTCATTCTCTCCTAGTTCTTTATCATCAAACTTGATGAGCACCTCAGTGCTCTGAGAAACATTGGTTCAATTAGCAGGTAGGTTGCATAGCATGAGGAAAACCTCGCTCGTTCCTTCATCTTCAGGGCATTCTTGTTCATTCTGATGAAACTGGGGAATAATTCCCTAGAACTATTTCGGCATACAACACCTCATTCATGTTGTTATACTCAGTGATCATAAACCTCATTCATGTCTCCCAATCGATCCTGATATGATTTAGCATTCATTTCTATGGCAGCCACATATGTGAGTAGTCAATTACAGTGTATCCATTTAATGCCCTCATAAAATTCCTGCCTAGGATTATACCGTATGTATCTAGGATATCCGCCACCTGTATGTCAATGGTTTGTTGGATTTGGGGATTAGCAGCAACTTGCATGGGTATTCTATTAATTTCCTCCACTATGCTAATTTCAGTCTTGTCAAGTTGTGTCACTTTCTACCCGGAAGGGGTTGGAGTTATTTCGAGTGCTTTGCATACGCTTAGGGGCATAACATTGGCCAAGGCTCCTAAATCAATCAAGCAATTATGGAGATTCTTCCTAAACACATGGATGGTGGTCAAAAAGGGAGGAGTTTCAAATTTCCCTTGAAAAAACCCTCCGAAAACATCCACCTGAGTGACTTGGCCTTTATCTTTCTCATTGCCTTTGCCCTAGGTTTGTATTTGATTAGTGGCCACCCTGTCGGGCTACTTGTTTGGTGGCTACCCTGTTGGAGGGTTAGCCTTGCTGTTGAAAATCTACCTGACAACCAGCTCATTTGGCTGATTGCCAAAAGAAACCTTCCTTACTAGAGCTTTCGTAGTTGGCCCCTGTGGTGGAGTCCCATTTATCATTTAGAAGAAGGCATTCTTGATGGAAAGTACCTTTAAAAACTCAAACTCTGACACACTCAACTTCACCCTTTTGAATTCTTTAGCAATATACTCCCCCATCTGCTCAATTTCTTGATCACAGGATGCATTTTGGGAGGAGGTGGTGGCCTGACTTTGGCCATTGTTTTATTGTTTATTTCTACTAAGGTACCATGTGGGTGTATGGGGAAAACCTAGGTTATTACTTGCATTCAGATCTGGAGGAGTGCAAAAAAATTTCGGTGGGGTGGAGGTCATGAACGGACCTCCGGCATGACCACCAGCTTGCCTATTTATTAGGTTATAAGGAGTAGTCCATTGGTGAAACATTTGGACTTCATCTTCCCTAGGCTCTTCTTTGTCATCCTTAGGACCATTATCTACTGAATCAAAAAGTTGAGCTAAAGGACTTTCAGAACTTACCTCTTCCACTTTATCATTGTTGTTTGAACCAACATTCTCCAGTTAAGGTGAGTTACATTCTACCCTTGGGAAAGGAGCCTGGTTTAGCACCAACATCAAAGAATCATACAGATTGAACATGATAATAACCCTACATCCCAAATTGTCGACTATGTTTTGAACTTCCACTTGGAAGATCTCAGCGGTAGTTTGGAACTCCGGACAATCCAAGTTCGGAATGTTGGCTTGTCTTGTGAATGCGACACCAACCAGATAGAGCAACTTTCGCCAAATAAACTCCGCTTGAGGGGTTTTCATTAGTGTTGTTGTTGGATTGATCAAGAGGCATGGGAACACCACCATTGTTGGGGCATGTATTCCACATCCAATTTTGCCTTTGGAAGGGCCTTCTATCAAAGTTCTGACCCGAGTTCAGATTTATGTCATAATTCTACCCTGACGACGTGCCAGCATCCCGAATGTCGCGGCCTTCATGTTGATCTCGACTATCCCTATTAAGGTTAGCCTAGATGCTCTTTTGCGACACCTACAGCTGGTTGTTCTGATTCCTTAGGTGTGTCATTTTGGTTGACATCTTCTTGATCATTTCTATGAGCTCATCGATTCTATCCTTTTCAACATTATTTGGATGCGGTGTGGCATTCTGAAGGAACACGAGCTATGCCACCAGCTGATTTTTGTGAGCGGGTGGAAATTCTATTGCCTGAAGGTACATAGGCACCTAGGATTGTTAAGGATGCGGCTATTGCTACTGGGGTAGCAAGTAGTGAGGTACCAAATATGTCTGGTTCATCAGCTGCCCTAGATGTGGAACTAGATGCAGTTGTGGCACCGGATTCAGCAAGGGCGTCTGATGCTACAAGGCTTGCATGTGTCTCTAAATCTATGTCGAATGTGCATTTTTCCCAAGGGAAGGCAGTGGACCGGATATGTTCTATCCCAAATCCATGCTGGCGATGATGGCTTCAGCATATGCATCGACGAACCTAGCGGGTGGTGGTCTCATTCTTTTCACCAAGGTTGAAGTGAGATTGTCCAAAGTTGCATAGTAAATAGGTAGGACAACAATGTCATTGAAAATGTACAGGGCCTGTAGCCGAGTGTATGCCCTGTGAAAGTGGTCATTGAATGAGCTGATTGGTTCATTGATTTCCCTTTGAACTGACATGAAGTATCGATACGAATCTGCGGGGTTGACCAAGGTCTTAAACTTTTGCAGAAATGCATTCTTCAGTAGATCCCACGTGTTGATAGTTTCGATTGGTAAATTGATGTACTAGTATAATTCCTCCTCCCTTAAGGAGTAGGGAAAGAGCCTGTAGGCTACATCTTCATATATAATCTACATAGTCTTTAGGGCTATTTTGAAAATCTTGACATGCTCCTTGGTTGTTCTCTGTGGGTCCCGGGAGTTGAACTTCATGTGTAAATTCTTGGGATTCTTCGGCATATCATGGTAAAGGTTGAAGGCAAGAGGAGATGGGTTATTACCTAGCCACACCATTGGGAAAGGTGGTGGAGGTGGCTACACTAGATTGATATGTAATTGTGATGTTGCGGTAGCAACTGGTGGGGTAGGGGTAGGGTTGGTGGCTGTGTTTGACTGAAGGGTAGCATTCAACCCTGATGGAGAGGTGACCTGGAAGGCTATATGGATTCGATGAGCCGAAGATGGTACTACCAGTGAATATGACAGAGGTGAGGCTGAAAGAGCAGCAAGCTACTCTGGTTAATCGATGATGGATGGTTCCCCTTGTTTAGCTCTTTTATCTTTGATAGGGGGCTGTAACTCCTGAAACTCTCCCTTGTTTGGTGTAGACCTTAAGACTCGATGGAATCTCTCAGGGGAAAAATGACCCAATTTGATTCAACTTTACTCTTTGTCCCTCCTTCTAGCGCTAGTTCTGTTGATGTTGTTTTTATGCACTTCACAACACAGGTAATATGTAGGTGCACTACCTCTCTTCAAAGACAATCTTCCACAATCAAATTGCAGAACACTATCCCAAGGTCTCTCGGATGTCAGGTCATGACGATGCTTGGGATATTTTAGTTGATTTATGTGATTTTCTGGGATCATAAGGCGGTCTTACATGGTTTGAAGCTGTAGGAGAATTGGGTCAACGAATAGAGTTCTTTGAATATGGAATTACTACACTGTGCACTGCACTACACTATAGGCTTGGACAACAGTCTTGGACTCCATTGTTTTGTCAGATTTGGCTTTACAATGTGCAATGAACCTTAACATAAATTGTTTTTTTTTTTTAAAGGGAAAAAGGGGCGAGGAAGAAGGATGGTTCCTGGACTTGCAACTACCGATGAACAACGATCATGGAGGTTCCTTCTATGGACAGTTTCCTTAAACAAAATTTCACTTAATCTGAATTCTCAGAATGTCATGAAATCTATGCTATCTTCTAAGGATTGTAGATATTCATCATTCATTCGCCATGTAGATGTGAACAAAGATAAAGCTTAATGAGCAGCTATGGAATTATAGTCTAGGCTAACTTTACACAGTCATTTACCATCAACAAATTGCCAAAAATATGGACAAGGAAAGCCTACACATAGCAGAAATCTTCAGAACCAAAGACAACACACTAAATCCACTACAGCTAACTAAAAGGATACTAGAACAACAAAGTAACTTGAAACAAAGTTTTAACTAAAGGGAGAAGAATCATGAAACATGTAGAGAAACCCAGAAATACACCAACAAATGACTATATTTTCTATTATAATTTTTGCAGCATGACTTTACAACAACTCAACTCTCTTAAAATGAGAGGAGGAGAGCCCTATTTATAGTTTTAAAAAGCAAAATGAATGGCCAATATTTGATTCTATTGTGTGGCCAAGATTCACTTTACACTAGGGTTTCACCTAACCCCAAATACATTTCATTTATAAGACTTTTCTTATTTTTTTCCCTATTTCGTCATCTAGTGACAACACTATAGCGATTTCATCATGTAGTTGTTTTCCCTCTGTTGCACCTATTCTTTGAGGAACTCTTCATCAATGACTGGATTGCCTTCATGCTTCTTTAACACTGCATACTCCATAAAGCTCAAAATAAAGGGTTGAAACTTATCCAACTCCATTATGTTGGCTCGCAAAATCTGGTAACTCCATTCTTCGGAGTTGCTGGCAAGTTTCTTCCAGTCATCATCATATTTGACTGCATTTTCTCTAAAAAGTTCTGACTGGGTGAAGGCTTAGGCGAAAAAACCCATGAAATTTGTGGTAACCTCAGTTGACATCCCATCTTCCATGAGTTTTAAGAAGTGGGGCTTTATGCTCTCAGGATTAATTTCGACAACGGGCAGCTCATACCCTATCATTAACTTGAGGTACCGCGCGCACTCCTCCCTAGTTTCCTTGGCCCATTCGATATATGGCACTATACATTCCAAGATCTACTCCAGCTTTCTTTTCTGATGGTTGAAGTTGTGCCTCCATGTATCCACTAGCCAGTGATCATCATCTTTGAAAGCAAGGTCTTTTTCCAAGACCTCGCTTGGAAAAGCATGTATGGCCTCAATTTTTGGGTAGGCCACCTCATACTTCTTTGGGAACTCCTCACAAATCTACTTTCTACCCTCAAGAGTGCTCTAAAATTTTAAGAACTTATTTGCTTTCTTGACAGCCAAGTTGATACCAGTATTCCCCATGTCCAAGACCTGTCGGAACCAGTTTTCCATAGTCTTGTCCAAGTTCCTTCTCTTCTCCAATTTTTTGATATGCTCATGGGACAGGAGTTGAGGTAGAGCCGATGACCTAGCAGGATGCTCATCCGAGGACAACCACTACTAAATATAGGCTGTTAGATCAGCCACTTTTGCTTTGAGTTCTTCCTTAGAGACCTTATCTTGCTGGATAAGGTGCACCACCATAGCGATGAACTCCTAGAGGTGATCAACCTTTTGCTCCCTCGTGGCCACTCCCAAGTCAATTGTGGAGATGTTATAGGTTATCCCTTGCTCTCCAACCATCGGTGTCGCTATTTGTACTGCCCTAGATCCCGAGGCATCCATGGTTATCCTCAACCTGATCTTAGGCTTCTTCTCTTTCTTGGTACTTATTTGTGCTCTAGCTAGAATGGCTTCCAGCCTTGTCTTGCGATCTTTCAAGGTGGGAGTCTTTTGTTTTAGCTGCTTCTCTAGCTAGCCAGGCATTTGAGGCTCTTCCCTAGGTGGTTCACTTTGACTCCTGTTGTCCTCCTTCTTAGGTTGAATGGCTCGGACAACAAGATCCCTCTTATCAGTTTATATATCTCCCTTCCCCTCATCGAAGTCCTGCTCAAGTGATAGATACTTTGGGGGAGACTCGGTGTGTAGCTTCCCGTCAGAGGGATCCTTCTTTAGAGTATCCCTTTCCTCTTCATCCTAGCCCTATTCATGTTCCTCAGACTTCCCCTCTTGTTCACCTTCATGGAGGAATTCCTCCTCATTTTGCTCTAGAGTTTGATCATGCCCCTCGGTTGGAGACTTGATGCCTTCAGTCTCTAGAGCAACAGTTTTCTCTTCACATGCAAGCCGATCCTCGGCTTCTTTATCTTCAATCTCCTTGAGCTACTTACTCCACTACTCATTGAGTTCAGGATCATTTATTTCTCTTATCAATTCAATGTCCAATTCCTCACTGCTCTCACTGTAAGACTCATAGGAGACATCATCAATCTCCAGGTGTCCAAACAAAGGGTGCTCATGGTATTTGAATTCTTCATCTTCTGGCCTCTTTTCAGTCTCCAGCTACTGTCGCTCAAGTTAATCAAATATCTGCATTGTTGCCTCCATTCTTGGTGGTCCAGAAGGTGGAGGGAGAGTTGGAGCATGGGCCATAGCTTGAGTTATTGCAGCTTGGACCACCAGATTAGTAAGCATACCTGATAGCTCGAAGGACACATTTTGCATGTACTTCAGAAAAGGCTTCGGGAGGCTGAGGGCAGGCACCGTAGCAACAAAAATGGAGGGAAGGGAAGGGGCCAAAGAGGACGAGGAGATCAGCGAGGTTGTGGTAGAGGATAAATCCACTGGTAAGACCTGTGAGATAGGAGAGGTGGAAGCAAGGTGGACAAAGATGTCCACCACAGGTGGGGATGAAGCGGAAACTGCAAGTGAAGCATGTGAGATAGTGGCGACAACAGCGGTAATTGCTGGAGATAGAGATCCTGATGGGTCAGTCTCCTCTTCCCTACTCTTGAGGAGTGGATTTTTAGTTATGAATGGCATCTTGACAACTCTAGCCACTTTCCTTTTCTTTTTGGATGGCTCACCTTTCGCAGCCTTCTGAGTGTAGACCTTTAGGTTAGGTCCCTCTTTGCTAGCTTCCTTTCTTTTCTTGGTTCTGATGGACGGTGGGGATTTGGAGGTTTCTCTAGTTGTTGCTGCGAGCGTACCACTGCCAGAGCCACTAGACTTACTCGAGTCCTTTGAATGTTAAGGAAGCTCCTTGTTGTTTTAATCAGGCCACCTGTTGGTTGATCCATGCCCTTGTTCAAGCCTCCATGGGCTTGGTATGTATGTCAAGGTCATCAACCTCTTGTTTGTCTTAGACAATTTTTGGTAACGGCATATTAGCGATGGCATCGTATCTAGGATCAACCACTGTGCTCTCATCCTCCTCAAGTTGATCTGAGACCGGACATAAGTTCACCCTTCGCACATAGAGGGCAGTCATGCACATGTAGTGCCGCAACTGTACCTCAAGATCATCCATGCAGTTGGCCCAAAAATCCTTGATATTGTGGAGGTGGGCGTACTCACGTCCTAGTGCCTTTCTGATATGACCATAAGGATCCATTCATGACTGAGCTGTATACTACCTAAAGTGGTATTCGGCCAGCTCCTTTTCTAAATAACCTGCACATTGGGATGTTTGGATCTTATACATTCCTTGACCAAGGCCAATAGGGTAAGGTGTGGCCACCAAGTGCTTGTCGCTTAGGATATTATGAATATGTCACAACTATCGAATTAGCTCCAATAGTATTATCCGATCATTGGGGTATCGGGGCAGCTTGTTTGGTCTCTCTGTGAATCCTTGAGCACACATGTAGATGAACTTGGGGAACTGTATTTATAGAAAGGTATAACGCTTGAGGAGGGCCCTGGCACTATGGGATACCCTTTTGTGAAAATCTCCTCCAAGCAGCCACATGATGTAGGTGATGAAGGCATCATTTACCCTGCAATAGTCCTTCTTAATGTTCTGGTATTGTAGCTGAGGGTATCAGTCATAGGGCTTGAGCTCCCTTAAGCACTGCATTGGGTACCATGTTCAACCCATGGTAATGCCACCAATTGGCAAGCGAGTATACCAGGTAGGACGTCATATAGAACTATGATGTCTTCTTTACATTGAAAAATTTCTCATGGAAGCAGTCACTGATGATCTCTCCCTAATCGAAGGCAATGTTACCATGGAGAATTTTCTCTATAAAGTAGAACATCCATTCTTGGAAGAAGGCCACAATAGGAAGACCCATCACTCTGCTTAGTAAGGTCATGAGGTCATGGTAATCCTTGAAGAAATCACTACGGAAGAGCTCCTACGGGACCTTGCCAGCACTGGCTCGCTTGTCTTTCAACCAGTATTGATTGATTAGTTTTTTGCACCTTATCGGATCTTGCTCCCATAACGCTTTGCACTCCTCTATAGTTGGTGTCTCCATGGTCTCAAAGGTGAGGATGTGGAAGGTTGTAGCTATCCTAGGAGGGGACATGTCTATGAGAATATTTTCATCTTTATCGACTATGGTTCTGGTTTCAGCCTGGTACGCTTCCCAGCATGCTAATACCAGTTCAGGGGCCACCAAAGCCGATGGGAAGCCTGCAGCCTTACCGAGTCTACTGCCTCTAATTTATTTTACATTCACTATTTTTGGGTCCACTTTGACCCACCGAGTAAACTCATCGATGTCAACCTGCCCGATGTTTGTATCCATGATGTCCCTCCAAAGAGTGGTGATCCTTGATATCAATGGTACCCCCTAGAATAGGAAAATCATCCGATCTTCATCTTCCTTGCCCCGAGGTGTCTTGGTGATTCCCTTCCCCTTCTCCTTGGAGGCACTAGAAGTTTATGCGCTGGATTCCATAAATCCTGCGCAAAAGACATGAATTAGTAACTTTAAACATGATAAAACAGTCTTGGACGAGCTCTTGCACATCAAAGTTAGCTTTGCAATCATTACTCATACTCAATAGTCACATAACATTGGATAAAACATTATTAGAGAGTAAGGTAGGCAACTTGGCTTCCTAGGGCCGGAATTCCCTTGGTAGAATGCCGTTTAGAAGGGAAAATTAGTCATGGAACTCCCAGAGGTGTTTCCTAGTGTTGGATTTACTCAAGTGAGGGTTGGTGTGAAGGAAGACCTAATTTTAGCAAGTGGGTCAAAATCAATTTTTTATTTGGAGGTCATTTGATCCTTCATTTGGGAGTTTGGGCATTAGCTATGAGACTACCATTGGAAATGGCGCAGAGGATACAGAATCCTGGGCACCGGAATCCGGAGCTCAGAATGCCGTTGTCGGGAAGTCATTAGGGGTCAGATGTTGGAAATGACAAAATGGAGTCGGCAATCCAGGTGTGGAATTCCAGAGGGCAATCCCCAAAGATAGTTTGAGGATTCAGGAAAGCCCGACGGTGAACAACAGATCGAGGTCAGGGCATCGGACAGTTGTATTGAGTTTTCCATTCAAAATGACGACCATGGAACAAAAAACTGGGAGTGGAGTTTCGGGGGTCGAGACCTGAAAGAGGCTTGGGCTTCAAATGTTCGCTTAGATTTTGGTTTAGGCAAGAAGTGCACCGGGGTCCAGGGGTCGAGAAGACGTCCAGCCATGGCCGTTCAAAATGGCGAAATCGAGATTGATTTTCTGAAGGGGAAATCCAAGGTTCGAGGTTCGGAGACACTTTAGATAGACGGGTTTCATTCGGATTTACAAACGGCGAAGCAAGGACTAGGGTCCGGGACTCGAGAAGACATCTTGGAATGGTTGTTCAAAATAGCGAAAGCGAGATGGATTTTCGGAAGGGGAAATCCAGGGTTCGGGGTCCGGAGACACTTCAGATAGACGGGTTTCGTTTGGATTTTACAAATGGTAGAGCAAGGAATGGGCTCTGGGACTTAGGAAGACATCCTGGGACGGCCGTGTAAAATGGCCAAAGCGACACGAAATTCTATCCTGAATTTTGAGGACGGAATTCCAGAGGTTGGGGTCCGGGGTGAGTTTCGGATTTTGGCCTCAGACAAAAAATTAAAACGAACTTCATGTAGATGGTGTTTGGAGTCTGGAAGGACATTTGAGTCAGGCCGTCGAAACGACAAAATCAACACGGAATTCCGGGAACAGAATTCCAAGGATTGGACCCCGAGGATAATTCATTTCTTTGCCGCTTTTTCAATTTTTTATTTTGACAAGCATTTTGCTGGGCCGGAGTCCGAGAGCTGGAAAGACGTTCAGGGAAGGTCATTTAGAATGGCAGGGATGCAATGAAATCCCACGAGGGGAAATGTAGATCCTAGGGTCTGAGACGAATTTGGCAGTTCAAAATGTGAAGTTGAGTTTGGATTTTTTGCGGACGGTCGTAGGACAGTCCGGGCCCGGGAGATGCCAGCAACTATTCCAAAGAATAGCCGTGGAAAGGTTAAGCTCCGGTCTGAATTTTGAGGCCTCAAAAAATCAATTTTTCATATTTTAACATATGGGTTTTTAAGGGAGGGCATTTTCCTATCATATTTCATCCTTGTTTTTCATTTTACATTGCTTAAGGCTAGGAATTTCACAAAATAAAGGACAAGGTGCACAGACAGCGGGCGTACCTCAAGATCCCGAAGATAATTGTTGTTGGCCGTGCGGAGGATGTCGGGAAAATAGCTCAGATTTTGGGGCTGAAAATGTCGAATGCCTTAGAGCTCTCCAAATCCCTATAACTTCAATTGGTCAGGTGAAAATGATAGCTAGAAAATCTGAATTTATAGCCCACTTTTCCAATAACACAACATTTAATGCCCTCGTATGGCAACAGGGAAGTTGGTGAGTTCAAATCTCATAGGCGGCAATGGGTGACCCGGTGTCCAGAGGTCAGGAAGACGTCCAACCACGACCGTTCAAAATGGCAAAGCATAAGTGGTATTCCGAAAGGGGAAATTTGCGGTCCAGGGTCTGAGGGTCCAGAAGGACGTCGAACGCTGGATGCCGACAACAACAATCCCAGAACGAAAATATGGAGGGGGAAACCCGAGGGTCTAGGCCCGAGAAGGGCCACAAACGTTAGAAAGGTCATTATGATAGGGGGAACCTGAACTGACTTTAGACTTAGCATATTTCAAAGGGGTCAAGTTCGGTCAAACCTAGTGTGTGACATTGGAAGGGTGAGTTGACCTACAAGGGCACAAAGGTGGGCATGCAAAATGAGGTGAAGCAAAAAGGAGCCCGAAAGACAAAAGAAAGAGGGAAGAGAGGGTGCCCGTTCCGAATGGGGCGTGTGTACAAAAGGCACAACAAATTCCTCCAACTATTTGTTGTTCCATTAGCAAAATTTACACATTTTCTCGGTAGTTTGATAAATATTATTTTATGTATGTTCTCTCTTCCATTGGTGGATAACTTCCTATATATTGGCTAAAATTTGATTCTATACTCACTCTTTTGGAGTCCAACTCTAAAGAGCTATCTATGAGTTTGTGCTAATCTGAAACCACCTATCAATGAGTTTGTGGTAATCTAAAGCCACCTATTTGTTATTTTATGGTAATCTGAAACCACCTATATGTGATTTTGTGGTAATTTGAAACCACCTATATGTGAGATTTGAAACTGTAAGAGTCTATCAATGTAAAGGTGTTTGGTTGAAAAGATAAAGCACATAAAAAATGTAATGTTTATTTTGTTTAAGATAAATTTCATGTCTATTTTATATTCTATTGGTCTACTCCCCTATTTCCTACAAATACCAAAGGAATTTGAATAATGTTTCATGTATATGATGATGATGGAATATTAAATATCATCTTTCAACATAAATAATAGTACTTGGCATATGTAAGATGCAAAAGTAATGCTTATTTAATTGCACCATTTGATGTCCAGTTCTCATTCCTCCCATTTTGTGACTTTACCATGTCCTCGATTGATAATGTGCTTGGTTATAAATTTTTGAGATGGCATCCCTTACTTCATACCTAGTGGAAGAATCTTGATATACTACACAATAATCTTTAATAGTATTTGGTTATTTTGTGCTATAAACTTGACAAGTAGCACATGGTTAGATCCATAAAATTGGGTGTAGATAAGGAAATAAATATAAAATGAGTATAACCTTTTTAACATGTTTGTGAATGCAAAAATTTCTATAGTAAGAATAAGTTGTGAAGGCCTAAGATTTTAGAATTGATGTGTTATATAATTTTGGATTAATTCAAACCAAATATATTTTTATTAACAAAAAGTAGAATAATAATATTTTTTGAATCAATGGACATTGAAGATGCATTGTATGATAATTAAGATAACTTTATCTATTGCTTATTTTCAAGAATTATTACCTCTATATTATGAAAACACTGAGAAAGTGCTCACTACTTGTTTCATAGGCAACCTTGGCTTCAAATCTAGTAAAAATGGTGTCAAAAATATGGCTGCATTGAAATACTCAATACTTCTCCCCCTTCCATCCTCCAAGCGCATATTTTAAATCCTTCCAATCTAATCAAATCTTTCAAATGTAACCTCTTCTTTATGAGTTAAAATATCATTTTAAATACAAGAGTTATTTTAAAATTTTAAAAGTTATAATCACATTTGCACCAAAAATAACTAAATATCAATAATAGATAGATTTTTTTTTAATATAAAACTTAAATTGATTAGTTTTCTTTAACATTTTTTTTGGGAATGAGAATGTAATAATATTATTTGACTCTATGTATTTTACTAAATTCATTATCCAATAAAATTACAGTGTTATGGTATGCATGCAATTGAAATTAAGTTCTAAGTAATAATGATATTACCAACAATGAAACATCTCGATCATTGCATACTTGTGCAGATAAGAAATAGTACTCACTCAACTATCACACAAAGTCACAAAAAAAACCACTAGTTTAGTTAGAAAAATAAGCAACTTGATGTATAGGTACAATAACCACCAATGTATATTGTCGAACATAAAGTAACATGAACCATAAGTAACCCATCAGATCAATAAGGCCACAAGGGTTGGGGCCTTATAGCATAGTAATTGCATGTGCCTCAACCTATTGATCATTTAAATCAAGGTTGCTCTCATTTATTTTCTCACTAATCAACACCTTTTCCAAATGATTTTCACCATTCTTCTGCTCAATACTTGGCATTGATTTTAGTATAGACATGCTCATTCCATTTTAACCCAAAAAACTATGAAGACCATCAAACAAATCAATTGATACATTTTTCTTATTATCTAAATTTGCATCAAAAACTCCAAGATCATTCCATAATAGATCTTCTTCACAATATTATTGGATCTTTGATGAAAGGGGACTATTTTTACCTCATGGCAGCCCTCATCAAGATTTCTAGACTCCACCAAAAGTTCACTTTTGTACTCCTCTTCATGAACCAAGGCTCCATTATCACATTGAATGTCTCAATCAACAACTCATCACATTTTTTGACATCTTCCTGGTGCTCTAAAACTATTTTTATTGAGATCAAACTTGAAATTTGTTCATCATTTTTAACAAAATATGGTAATTCATTAAACCAAAATAAGGAATTCTCTTCATGATTAGACTCTTCTACCTTTTCATCCTATTGTCCTAGTTGATCTTTTGAGATAAATAATGAAACATTTTCATCATCTTTGACAAAACAAAGAAGCTCGTTATTCAAAAAATTTAAAGATTCATCACAAGAAGTTTTTTCTTGATCAATATTTTTTTGTTCTAACTGATACTAATCTACAACTATATGCACTAAATTTACATTTCTAATTTCCTTCATGGTGAGTGAGTTATTCTGATAGACAATAGGTCCACCCTTGTAAAGGCGAATAGTGGGAGGAGAATCAGATTCATCTAGTGGGGAAACTTGGTGAGCTTCTTAGGTTTCTTGAAGGAAAAAATTATCTTCAAAGGGTTTCTCTTGAGGAATAACAACTTTAGTTTGTGCCAACATAGATTCTTGCAACGGTAAAAGATCTTTAAAACTTGGAATCTTGATTATAAGAG
Organism: Sequoiadendron giganteum; assembly: GCA_007115665.2. Lineage (NCBI taxonomy): Eukaryota > Viridiplantae > Streptophyta > Pinopsida > Cupressales > Cupressaceae > Sequoiadendron > Sequoiadendron giganteum. Next base: position 296,204,747 of record CM021103.1, on the reverse strand, counting down.
GGTTAAGAGGCTCACTTTTTTTGAAACTTGGAAATTTATACTTACAAACCTCCTCTTGAATAGGCTAATCTAGAATGAAAGGAGTTGTTTCAACTTCATTCTTTTATGTTTGAGAAAGAAAAAAATTTATCTGCTCCTCTTTTGTGGCTATCTCTCTTTCAAGATTCTCTTCAAACTATATCCTTTGTGTCTCCAACTCCTGCTCATGAAGATAGGCTTGATAATCCAACTCTTGTTGTTGCAAATTAAACTTCATCTACATTTTTATGTCATCCAACTATTTATCCATGTATAAAAACACACCTTTCATGTCACTAATCTCTACATGGTCAAGATTTTGGATCTAATAAAAAAGATGCTTGTAATAGTCTTCTTGAGGCTGATTATGTGAATAACCATGCTGGTTGGCAAAAATACTCCTATTGGGACTAATTTTGAGTATATGTAGTCTAGTAGGAAGGTTGAGTAGGGGTGGGTGGGTGGTAATCATATTGAGCATGCTAGTTTTCTTTAAAATCCATGGAATTTGAACTAAAACCAGCAACATGATTAACTTGATATGGTTGATAAGAGGGTGGATAAGAAAAAATTTCATGATATGATGGATGATAAGACATATTTCCATGAAACATAGACATTTTTATTCATTCAAATGCTGGAAAAAATAAGAAAATTAAAACTTGTTCAAAAAAAATCAGCACTTGGTCATATTGAAACCAGTAAATTGCATTTAAAAGTTGCCAGATGTGTTGTTTTCTTGCCTCCAAAGGTAGAGATCACTAACATACACACAAAATATGAATGATATATGAGAAAATTTTGGACTGACATAGTCCAATTGGGTCCCACCAAGCATGCAAAAAAATGTTATCACTTAGGATTGCACCCTAGTTGAGTATGCACTCAACCATCCTATGAAACATTAAAACATCCTCAAGCTATGGGTTTCTTATAATGAGGATGAATCTCTAGAGTGGGTTGGTTCCCTTTGATGGATCACCTAAAACTACTAAAACTCCAAGGAAAAGGGATAGAAATATTGCTTGAAAGTGAAACTAATGCCTAGGAGGTCATGCACCAAATTTTTAATATTTAATTGCTACAACCATATCACAATATGACTCAACAAACATTTGAATTATTCAAAACTCAAATCATAACATGAAGCACATAAATGTTTCATATGAAGGTGTTGGTTTCAACATATTGCATGAAGGAAAAACAAGTTTCACAACTATAATCTGTTGAAATGGAAAAACAACATATAACCTGTACTTAAACATGCATTATTTCCCAAAATATTACTTGAAAAGGGACAAAAAGAAGGACTGAAAACTCAAATCACAACTAATAATCCACCAATTCATCTACAATATGAGACAAAAGAAAAATGAGAAGGAAGTATTGCCATTATTCATTGAATCAAAAGGAAGGTTTTACAATGCATTTCATAAATGAGTTATAAGAACAATATTTTCTACTATAAGCATGAAAAGAAAGTAAGAAGTAAAGAAAATAAAAACCTAGAGATGCCCTTATAAATAAATTAAACTTCTAAATCCATATTCAATTGATTTGATAAAGAGAATCAATCACTCAACTTGATTGAAGTCGATTGTTGACCCTGATTATTATAAAATCCACATAATGAGGAATGGATGATGACTAAAATCTCATTGAAATTAGGGTTGTTGATTAAAACCTTCCTTGTTGCAATCTGATATCCTCCCTCGCAAGAAATTACTACCAAAATCCTTAAAATTAGGCAATCTACTAAATGTTTCCATCTTCACATTATTAGTTATGTCATGAAAATCAATTATTGCTATCAAACCTCTAAAATATTCCTTTAAATCAGGTAAGCATATCCCTGATAACCTCCTCAAATTTTCACAAACACTCCTAACCCTAAGACAATTCCATGATATCTCTCTTTGTGAATAGATTGCTCAAGTAGCAAAGTTGGGATTTCACCATGGTAGGAAATCAATCAATAGGCACTGATTTTTACTCACTACCTTCAATTAGCTAAGGTCTTTATGCCTTGTCACCTCACCCTAACAACCAACTATGACTAAAGATCTACATCATGTTTACTTGGAAATATGATTGTGTCCATCTCCTAAACCCATGCATTCAAACCTTCATTTGGAATGCTCTTTGAAACCTATCACTATTACTACATTATGCACTCTGTGAAGTTGTTTAGTAATGGATTCAATGGTGATAGGACTGAAAGGTGTGGCATCACCAACAATTCCACTTGACACAATTATCTTTGATAAGGCACATTCTAAAAGATGTCTAGGTGTTTGTGTTGAAGGAAACATGTGTGGATTTATGATAAGATCTAGAACAATGCCTTCTATTGTAAAAAGTATATTTTCTTGCTCTTCTATAAACCCTACAACTTCCATTGCCATTATTTGACATTAAAACTTGTCCAACACTTCCTCGCTCAATAAGCTTCAACTTGAGGATGAAGTTTGCAACAAAAAGCTGTGAACTCACCTTTCCAATCAATATGTCCCCACTATATAAGTCTAAACCAATAAAAAGGAATCCATCATTTTATAGCTTATATACTTTTAGGTTTTCTATGTTTGGCTTTCCAAAATATACTCTAATCTTGGATGAGTTTTAGAGTCACTATCATCATGATCTATCTCTTTACATCTTGAAATCTATTTGCTTCTTATTAATCGCTATGATCAGTGTATTGTACTACATAGAATACCTTCATGCTTTGGCACTTCTTATAACAACTCATAGTGTTTCCCCACATAGGTAATTATCTCATTTATTGTTTATGGAAACCCTCATTGTACTAAAACCATTCATTATATTTATTGAAATGATTTCCATCCTTTTATTACCAAGAGGCAATCCTAAAATACATTTGCAATTTCAAAGTGCAATAGAAATCTATGTCAGGACAACATCTTATAGTGTGAACCATGCTCAACACATGTCAAACATACATTGATATATAATGTTGCTCCCTTGATAGAAGTGCACCATTTCAATCTCTGACATAGTCATCCTTCATTTCTATTGAATTCATTGTCATGAATCTATCCTACATCTATGTGTCTTCATAATGAAATCCCTCTATCTTTCTCAAGGGTTGTCAATCAATAAAGTCATGAACATTTGAACACTGCAATTACCTTTCCCTTTGAGATGTCTCCTCTTATTTGGGACTATGTGGATTATCATCCTCTGTCATCATACATCAAACTTTACTAATTTATGCAAAATAATGATGACTATCCATTTTTCATGAAAAAGATGATTGTTTAAGGACCGCCAAAGTGACTATCTCTAGTCATTCATTTACAAAGTCAATGAGACATCATGACTATGGACCCATTGTAATTTCATTGACCTTAAAGTCTCACCAATCTATCCTCAAAATATGATATTCTAGGATCAAAGATGGGTTGCTACCTCTTATTTTCTTATACATAGTGGAGAATCCATTGATTAACACCCCCATAAATTGTATGAGGTTGTCCATGTGCAAGAGAAATCATGTCTACATACTATTGACTTCCACAGACCTAGGTCTTCCACTATCATACCTATGAAATTCATAGGTAATTCCATTTAAATAATTCCATAGCATTTACCCTACTATGTTGCTCTTTCAAAAACACTATCCAAATATCTCATTGAGGATAAACCGCAATCATAATTACAAACACAAAGATCAACAATGAAATTCAAATAACAGTCCTAATCCCTATCTTAAGGCTACACACAAGGTAATATGCATTTGTGGATGGACTGTGATCTTCATCCATTGATTGTGATAGCATTCCTCTCAATTATATTGACTTTTTTTCTTCTTTTACACATGGGACTGCTACTCTTTTTGCATTTGTTTACAACACTATCACCTTTTCTATGTTGAATCATGAACTTTTAAAGCTATCACTATCCATGTAAAACCTCTTCATAATTTAAAAACCTCTCCTCAAGGATATGAAGGAAAGAAAATATCATTTACTACATGAACCCATGCATTCTTTTGCATTCTTTAATGATTTATTGAGGTGGCAGTCCTGTCAATGAAGTCACTGCATTTCCTTCTTAGTAATTGTTATATCTTGGTTATGGTGGTAGTAAAGATGACTAGTATTCATTTCTTAGTGATTATTTGGACTATGTCAATGCTCAAATTCTCCCATTAAAGGTTTTCATTTTACTTCTTTGAACATAATTCACTTGATGCAAAGTATGAATGGAATTTATTGAGGTTGCTTACTGCCCTTGTTCAAATAGAACAAGAAGATCTTTTGTGTAATTATCCATCAACTCTATGAAATGAAATCTTCCATATAAGTGAGCTCCAATTTGCATACTTACACCACCAACCCCAGGAAAAGCTTCATAAACCCCTTACTACAGATGAAGATATTTTCATTCCTTTGTGTTCAACTCCAATCCACATTTGTGTTGTCATTTAGAAGGTTGCAGAGGTATAGGAAACAAGGATACAAAGCTTCATCAAAAGAGATAACATTGAAAATCACATGAACTCATAATGGAGCAATAGGAAAAAGTTTTATACAATCCTCCAACCTAAGGTCTACAACCTTTTTATCCTTATACAAGCCTATTAGCTTATGGACCTTCAATGATACAACCATGCACAAAACTAACCTACACTCACCTCGTCACTGCTACATTCAAGATCTTGGTACAACTATTACAATATCAATAACAAGTTTGTATTCTCTACATTGATTATCTTGAAGAAAATGAGTACCATTATGAAATGAGTGTCATTGAACCTCATAAAACTTCATGGAGATAGCCATTATTCATGAAATATTTTCCTTTTAAAAAAACATGCTTCTTCCATAATGCCTAAGGTTTCAAAACTTCATAAACCTTCATCATTCATTGAAACCAAGAAAGAATGCCCATTTGTCTTTACCAACACAAAAATATATCAAAATACCTCTCAAGAAGGAAAATCCATGAAAAATGGAATTAAAATGTTGCAAACTTGAAACTCTCTTTTGTAAACTTTGGAGTTTCTTTCACAACTTGATCCTTCCTTCTTTTCCTTGTCAAAAATCAAGAAAAATTTGAATGGAAAGAAAATCATGTAGATTCTCCCTCCAAAGCCAAAATCAAAGTTGGAAACTTTATCTTCTTTCCCATTTGCACATGGATTTCTATGAAAAGAATCCTTTGAAAGAATTAAAATACTTTTCCAATGTTTTGGTCATGAAATAAAAACCCTTTGAATTGAATACTTGACCTTTAATATTATCATTTACACTATGATAATATTTGAAAGGAGATTTTCCTTAAAATATACTTTCAAACTTAGTAATAAGGAAGGCCTTTAATATCTCATTTTCCATTTTTGATCAATATTTTCACATGGAGGCCTTGTAAAACCTAGGATATTTGAGTTATTGACCCATTTAATGCACTATTTCAACTTGTAAGGTAAAAATAGGTAACACCAACATCATTTGTACACACAACACAATTACTATGGTCTACAAGCTTTTCCAAGTATGCTCCATGTTGCAGTAGGGACCTGTAGCTTAATGCATCAAGGTTTCCATAATTCAATTTGGGACTTGTTGTAGTAGGGACTTGTAGCTTAATGCATAAAAGTTGCCACAGTTCAATTTGTGACCGGTTGTAGTAGAGACTTGTAGCTTAATGCATAAAATCTGCCATAGTTTAGTTCAGGACTTGTTGCAGAAGGTACTAGTAGCCTTGTTTATAAGAGAATTCAACAATTTATGCCAAATTAATTGCAATTCATCACATTTATTGCACTTTTTTCATTCATGTAGAAATGAGATTGTCATATCACGGCATATAGCTTCACTACCATTTTTTACACCGTCCATCACAATATTTTCATGCAAATTTGAAAAGTTATTTTATATCTCATATACCTATGTCCCATAGCCTTTTAATTTTCACATGCCAACCTATCATTTCCACCCTCACCCTCACCATCACTTAAATTTGATTTTGAATTATTTTCATTTATTAATTATATTTCCATACTTTGTAATCATACCCTTCACCTATTCACATGAATTGAAGTGATGCCACTTCAAGGTTTAAGTTGGGGGGTGGGGGGGAGTAATTTATATATTCCAAAATGTTATTTTTGCCACCAAAAGAAAAAAAATTGCAATATTTTTGTTGTCGGTTCCCTAAATCTCAACCCAATTCAAATCCATTTAATTTGATTCAAGATGAAATAGAGGAGAGAAGGGCATAGCAATTGAAGTTGCAGTGGAAGAAGTGCATGTAATTATAGTACGTATAGAGGGTCAGTGGGCTATTGAAATTGAATTTTGAGCTGAATTTTTAGAGTTTGAGTAGAATAATGATATTTATCATGGGAGGTGATATATTCAGAATGGAACCATCTACACACAAAAAAGTGTTGGAGGAAAGATTAGTCTTTTCCATTTTTACAAGGGTAGGGTGGTTAGACTACTTAAAGTTAAATGAATTCAATGAGGATATTACAAGGAAGTTTGAAACAAAATTACAACATGATGAAGACATTGTCAAGGGATTGAGGTTGGATGCTTTAGAGGCTGTAATTGTAGAGGTATCTAGGTTACGAAGGAATGGAGCTGAATTCCTTGTCAAATCCAATGTAGTAGATTCTAGGGACAAGTTTAGGGAGCCGGGAGAAGATCTTGACTCATCATCACAAGGCACCAAAAGATTGTCACTTCCACGGGTATGATCCTCTTGTGCTTCTTAAATTATTAAATATATCACTTGTTATGGTAGGAAATCCCTTTTGTATACTATGTATTTAAAGCCATTGAGTCACCTCTATCATAGTAGATTGGTCAATGTACTCAATTTACTTTATAATTTGTTAAAAAGAATGGGGTCTGAGTATCAAAGGAAAAAATGATTTAGCTTTGTTGCATTAATATTTAGTAACCCTATTAGTAAAGAGGATTCTTAGGGATCAATATCCATAGGTTTCCTAGGAGATCTTTCTAATTTTTCAATACATTAACAATATTCTTGAGTAACCAACAATTCCAGAAAATCTAGAGTCACTTGCTACATATTTAAGAAAAACTCCTCCTATTTCACTTGTTGCTTCACCTACCCACAATAGAGGTGAACTAGAGGAGAAAATTGTACAAGTATCACCACATACAACATTTGACCAACCTCCAAAAAAAAAGGTACATGAAACCCCAACTTCTTCTAAAACACCAAAGACAAAGAAAGAAAAGAGGTATTTCTTCTTCTACACCTTCAAAGGTGCAGAAAAAGAAGGTTACCTAGAAAATAAGTCTACCCCACCAAGGCAATTCACACTATTTATGAAAGAAAGGTGCTATGAGCGGAAGTGTTGAGAAACTAGGAGAGGAAACAAGGGACAAGGAACAAAAAGAAGAATATTTTATGATAGTTGGGACTAATTCAGAATTGAAAGATAATGTCTATGAAAAATGTGCATGTTCCCACAAAAAGGAAATGGTATGTATCTACTACCTCTGACTTAGATTTAGAGGAAATTTCTATTGCCGACAAAACTAGGAAGAGAACCCCAATTAGCCTTGATAGTGAGGGTTATGAATACATAAGGTTTGGTGATGAATAGGTTTTGAAAGACAAGGATATTTTTTTAAAAGAAAGAAATGTCAAGAAGGAATTGCAAGAAGCATTAGAGAGGATCAGACAATTAGAAGAATTGGTAAAAATCTATGCAAAAAGGGACAAAAAAAGTGAAATAAAAATTTAGGAATTGGAGGAAAAGTTGCATACATATGGACATGGGTAAAAATTAGACTTGTTGGAATAGATTGCAATGGTCAAAATAGGAAGTAAAAATCTTGCAACTGAAGGAAAAGGTACCCCCTATTACCAAAAAATCAACTTATCATACAACCCTATCCCTAGGATACCAATTGTGGAAAGTCACTTAGGATTTCTCTCGACAGAAGGGAAAATGGAAGAAGGAGAAGGAAGCAATAATTGCAAAGCATAATAGGATACTAGAGGGTAAGGATATTGAATTGAAAAGGTTAATAGTCAAGGTGGAAGAATTAGTAGACAAAGCTGCTCAGATGGTTAGATGTAGACCTCTAGCTAGGGCCTATGCTTTGTTTTTGTAGGAGAATTTCTCAAGTTTCCAATTCAATAGATTAATAAGTAGTCAACTAGTTGCTATGAGTGGAAATTTTGATTTTCTTAACATTTTTGTTGATACCACACCAGAAGAACAAGATCAATTGTGTGAATATTATTTTCATAATTATGTTATTTTTGAAGAAACATAATGGAACCCATTAATCTTTGTGGGAGATTTACAATTAAGGGAACTAGATTCCTATTTCATGAATGAAAAAATCAGGGATGAACTCATGAAAGAGTATGTGGAGAGAGAAAAATCAGTTGCTCTCTCAGTAAGAAAATAATCCAAGAACCTTGATGAAATCATAGATGAATGGCTACAACTTCCAGATCACAAGGGTATAGGAATAAAAATCATGAATTTGAGAATGCAGGATTATAGAAGAATGTAGAAATTAACATTTGGACTCAATCATCATTTCTACATGTTTGTGCAAGAAATATGGGATAGATTAACCCCTAAGCTACAAAGGAAAGAACCCCACTTAGTTTATAATTTTATAGAAATGCTCGAGAGGACACAAAAATATATGGATATTTCTACTTATAAAGGACTTGAATGGTTGTCACTTACATTCTAGCCGCCAATACTCCTATACTTGGTACCTCACTAGATAAGGGACAAGGGGGAGGAATGTGAGAAACCTAAAATTATTAGAGTGGCCAATCTTAAATGTTATAAAGGCTTTTATTTGAAGAAATTCAAAGGAGTGGATACTATCATGGATCTTAGGTAAATATTTTTGCACTACAACCTCCATCCCTAGTTGATTTTCTTGAGGACAAGCAAACATGTAGTTGGGGGAAATGATGAGTCCAGTTATTAGTTATTTTTCTAATATTTTTATGCATGATTATATACATTCTTAGAAAATTATCTCATAAATATTCCTACACTTTGCTATCCTTTATGCTTAATTATGTAGAACTGAACATGGTTTAAAAGTATATGGAAATATTGTTATGATATGATAGTATTGCATGATTTATGTGTGAGTATGTATGAATTGTGATAGATATTTGTGCTTAGCTATGGTTGTTAGTATTGTGTAGATGTTTTATGAACTAACCCCTTGGAACCAGAAGAGGTAGATTGTAGCCCACAACAAATGTAAGGCGCAACCCGCAACTAAAGGATTTTCTAGACAAAAAATAGGGGATGTTCCATAATGAGTTAAGGAAAAAATCTATAGTATGGAGAAATTTATTGAGGAAGGTTCTGAATCATCATGGAATTTAATAAAGATATTAGAGGAGAAGAAACCTATTATAATTGGGATTCTAACATAACTAATTTGAGAATTCTTTTTTTTCAGATTCTTGTTGCCATAGAGTCACAATCCTACTTGGACTCTTCTTCCTTTTTAGTTGTAGTTTAGATTACTGAATCTTTATCATGCTCTGATATATAGGGAGTGGTGATTTATGGTTTCATTTTAGAGTTCTATTTTATTAAACCCCCTCGTGCATATATGTAGGGCTCGATGGTTGATTCTTGAGTTAGCTAGTCAGTTATTTAATTGTTCAATAGTGGATATAGCTATCAAATACTTTCAGTTTTTAGTTTTTATTGTTACACAAATATATCTATGATTTCATGAATAAGATCTTTCATCATAATCTTGGATTGTGAATTATGAGTTAAGCAATGATTTTTTGTTCATTACTGTCATGATTGTGTGTAATTTAGGAGCTAGATTTAGTTTAGATTAGTGTAGATAATCACTTGAGCAAGTGACACTCAAGGTAATTGTCCACTCCATTTTCCATTATTTCATTTATGTTTTAGTAGTTACTTTATAAATGCATGTTATATTGTTAAATATATTCCTTGTGTTACATTTATGAATAGATTCATGAATGATTCTTGTTTCACATTTATGTTTTAATTTCTTGAATTTTTTGTACTTCAAAATGTATTGTAGATTTAGTTAAACAATTTCAGTTAATTATATCATTTTCTTCTTGATAGTAATTTAGTCATAGTCTACACTATAGGTATCCATATTAATAGTGCCAACATTACTTCTTTTATTGTTATGTGTTTTTATTATTTCTCAACAAGTGTAAGACCTATGCTAGGATGATTTAGGTAGACAAGAATCTTTGAAAGCACATATAGTTCCAATGCCATCACAAGATTACTAGCCCTGGTCGATAATTTAATGAAGGTCGATAATTTAATGAAGGTCTTTCCAAATGTTCAAGTGGACTATTCAACTAGGTTTTCCCTCTGAATTGTGTGATTGACACCAAGTTTACTAGACACTATTAGGGACTCTACAAAAGGCATAGAAGATGATATTTTTGTAGCAACACCATGCTCCATTGTGGTATGAATAATAGGAGTATCAACTATTGTGATCATCTAAAAATGAAACAAAATTATTAAATTTACAAGATCTAACTAATATTATTTTATACATTTAATTATTAAAAATACTCAAGCTTACCTCAATGTAAGATGTACAACCACTCCATTTGATAGGTGTTGATGTCGAAGGCCCAAAATTAACCTATTCAACATCTAATATGAGCTTTAAGATTACCATTTAGATAAGGCTAAACTATTCACATATACTATATTTGTTATTTATTTAATAGTTACATTCTTGTGGACTCCACATCGATGTGTAAGTGGGAGATGGAGGGCTAATAAACACAAGGTGGACACTCTAACCTTGATTTTTTTTACAATAAATCTAGTCATTTAGTTAACCTTAAATTTTAAAATGCAATATGATAAATTGAATTTGGCCTTATTTAGTTTAATTGTCTATCAATGCCAAATATTCACTCTTGAATCTCATCTATCCAATATAGATGTCTCTTCTTATGTCCCACATGCATCCTCATCATACTCAAACCCAAAAGAACAAAGAGACCCAGATTTTTGAAATAAGCGAGGTGTAGATTGAGACCTGGAATATTTTCCCACATCACCCTATGCTAGAGGCCTAGCATGCTGTAGAGGAGACTAAGTGAGAGAGCTAATTGATTTTAGGGTCTTGAAATTATCATCCTCCTTCACAATAAAAGGTATAGTAATATGCTTATTTTTTGGTCTAGCCAGGGGTCTTGGTTCATGGTTTTCAGCACGTTGTGCTCCCACTTTATCTTATGTTGAACCCCCACCTTTTCCCTTGAAATATTGTATGTCAAAGTAATTCATGATCTCATTGAGGACAAAATTATAATAGAGTTTCCTCAAAGGGTATTTGTTGGATTTCAGTTGTTTATGTGTTAGTTTGTCCTTGATTCCAAAACTATTTTTATGGGGTTCATGACATCACTAGTTCTATTCTTTGGATTGATGAATGCAAGATATGATCTTGATGGCACATGATGATTACTGTTGATTTACATAGTCTTTTCATGGAATACAATTACAGGTTTCAGTTTTTGATACACATACATGTTGATACTGATATTTGACATGGTGTTCATTGTGAAAAGGCATGCATTTGTTTTAGGGCATGCATTTGCTTCAGATATATGACATTGTTATCTTGATAGGTCTTAGGTTTATCTAGTTTGATCTCTTTCAGGTTGTTGTGTATTCAATATGGTTCAAATAGAAAAATTGTTTCAACATGAAATATTGTCTTGACAATACTTATGAGAAGTTGGTTGACTCTTGTGGCCTTGCCATTGGTACTTGGTATGTGTTTCACAAAATTTGGCTCATTGCTTATATAGTGCATTGCTAACAATTACCTTGTCAAAGGTATCGGGCATTATGGTTACTGACTTACATTGTTCTAAAACTTCATGGTCATTGGCATTCTATGAATCTTGGTTCATTACAAAGGAAATTTTGAATGTCACATGGTAGTGACAAAGTATTTGACAACCATCATTTCTTTTTGGTTCAATCATTAACTAGGTCAGCTTTGTAAAGTATTTGACTTGGAATAATGTTTATTTGGGTATTATTACTATGACCTAAATTCATAAAATTCTATTATCTCAAAGGTCATTTCTTATAAAGGAGTAAAGGAATTAGGTCTACTACAGATATAAAGGAATTTTCCTTATTTAAAAGTCATCGCATTGTCAATATGCATTGACAACTATCATTATCTTTTGGTTGATTATTATTAAGATCTAAAGGTGATCATTTTACATGGCATATCGGGTGGTTATTTCATTTCACATTGGAAAGTCACATGACAGTGACATCGATTATATATTGTATCAGGTTTTATTTTTATGTGGCATATACAACAAACCCTATTGGGTTTCTTTTGAGCTCTAAAGGTTTTAACTTAGCAGTATTATTTTTGGTTTTCTCTAAGGTATTGAGATCTTTTGTTTTACTAACCTCACACTCTATTTGTGATGACCGATTGTCATCATTGGTAGATTAAGTGGCATCGACAACTAATGTAACTTCACCGTATGTGATTGGCATTATGGGTTGATTCGAAATGGAAAGTCACATTGGAAGGTTTCAATATTCTTTTGGATAAAATCTTTGGTCATCAGGTTTTGATTTAAGTCGATGTGGCAATGATGGTGTCAACATCTGTGGTAAAAGGCTTTGACAACGAACTTCAAATCATAATTATCTTTGGTGAATTATTCAAAAGACTTGGATGAAAGAAAAATAGGGAAAAATCATTGTGTCTTCATTGTGTGAAGGGTTTGGAACCCTAGCCACCATGTAAATGTTTTGTCCTCTGATGTAAATTTGTGTTTATCCTTTTTTGGCTGATTCTTGAGGAGTTAACTGAGTTCGTTACAAGAATGTATAGTAGGTTATGAGCTAGCAAGTGGTTGGTAGTTGATAAGGGAGTGATAATGACTCCTTCAGCTGGGTAGTTATGGTGAATCTCTTTTGTTATTTTCTTGATTTCTTTACTACATAAACAGGTATTATTTTTGTTTCCTATAGATAGTGTGAAATGGTATTTAATATTTGTTTTTTCTCAAATATGGAAGAAGGTTTAGTGGGTGGTTTGAATCTTCCTGACTAGTTATCATGCTCTTTATTCAGTTTTTCTTTCTCCATTTTGGTATCTGTAAAAGAAGTTTGATTTATTCAGGCCTTGTGATCATGATGTTATGAAAATGGTTATCATTCTTGGGAGGTTTTAGTAGTGATAGTTGGTTTTTAGATCTTTGTGGGTGAGTAAATTTTTTTATGGGAAAGATGCTCTATTTGTTGTCCACTTGTCACTGCAATTAGGTTCTTGAAACAAATCAATTATTGTAATCTGTTTGATTTGAGGATTCGATAAAGATTCATGAAAATGCGCATATTTTGACATACATATAAATACAATGTTTATTCACTGTTCTTGGGCTGTGAGTTTTCAAAAATGTTAGAGTGAAGATCTTGATAATGAAACCTTACAAATATGATGTAGAGAATATAAAATCTAATGTGTTTGGTATTTTGGGGATTCAAGATGAATCTTTAGGATATTAGATAGATTAGAATGAGAGGCAGATGTGAGTTAAATGGAAACAAAGAAATCCTCTGATAAATTATTGTTTTGAGATTTAATAAGGGGTTAGTGCTCCTTGGAATGGGTGCTCCTAAATTTGTAAGGGGTTGATGCTTCTAGAGTGGGTGCTCTAAAATTTTCCAGTAAGGCATTGTATACAGTGGTTTCTGAAGTTAAGCCAGTGAGGCATCATTTTTGGAGTGGTTTTTTCTACCCCTAGAGGGTCTTTCCACTCGAAAAATTCTATCTTATGGTCTCATTGCTTCAATGTGATAATGATTCAAGATTGTGATGATTTTTAGAGTGATTTTTTTTATCAATCTAAACATTGTTGAATGTTAGTTCCTTCATCTATGTAAATTTTTATATCAAAATGTCTTGCACAAGTGTTTTATCATTGTTGAATATTTTGATTCAAAAAAAAGCATAAAATTATTCATTCATTTCATAGCTCAAGAATTGTTATGATGTACTAAATCTCTTAGTTGTTTCATGCTTATCATATGTTATTCCATTGCACAATTGTTTTAGTATCTCATAAGTCTGCATTAAAATCTGGTGGTTCTAAAGTTATTAAACAATGTTGTTCTTCATGTATAGTCTTATGAGTTGCACCTATTTTGTCATCGTGCACTAATTGTTAAACAATTTCAATCATCTCTTTTACAAATGCAATATATATCACACAAGTTTTATTGGCATAAGTTGTCAAAATTGAACTAAGTTAACACTGTCATGAATGCTCTCAAAGTGATTACTCTGCTCTGTTATCAATAAAAAGGATATCATAATTAAAATTCTTGGTCAAAGTTTAAGAAGGTTTGAATTTAAGGTCTGTCTATCAGACACTAATTCACCCTCTCAATGTCTATCTATACTCCAAAAGTATTATGGCACCTCAATTCTACTGCAAGGAATATGGTTAAAAACTATCCAACATCTATCCAAAAAAATATTCATTATCCCTTTATGGTGGTACCAATGAATAGGAAACCTCCTAAAAGCATTATGTATGGGTGCATTAGTTCTTGGGCTAGTGAAAAACACAGAAAAGTTGAATTTCAATATTTTATTTTGTTTAAATTGCTAGTAGGATATTTTTTTTGCATGAATTTGTATGTGTTCTTCTCTCTTGCCTTACCAAGTGTTAATTTTCCCACTCACAAATACTATGTGAGATATAATCAATTCTAATGAATTAGGAAGGGTAGAACTATGGGATTTTTCTCCCAATGGATCTCTCGACCTCCCAATTATTCCCTCAATTTATCTTTTATTGATTTAAATTTTCCATAATATATTTTATTGTGTTCTAAGATGACACTAAGGAAATGTGGGAGAGGTTTGTTGTGGTTTTTCTTCAAGAGGATTTCCATCAGTTAGTGAATGCATGGTTTCATCAACTATAGGATATTATCAATTCATTAAAAAAAAAAGAAAACCACTCAAAAAATCTTCTATCTATTTATTTAATTGAATTTTAAAATTTTAAAATTAAAAATACTTACATATTCAACCTTGGCGACATCCTGGCAAGATTTTGGCAATGATTTGATGGAAAAATTAGTGAATAATGAATGATTCCATGATGAAACTATGCTCTATAATATTACATACCAAAAATGGAATTAAGAAGTTGAGATTAAATGAGCTAAACCTCTTGAATTCTTTAATTAAAAAAAAAACACAAGCACATTATAATGCACTCACATTATGTTTTGTATTGACCAAGCCTAAGGCTCAAACAATACAAATCGTAACATGAGTGTGGTGTAACATGCTCACATTATGTTTAGAAAGGGGAAAAAGTGATGTGGCTAATTTTTGGTCCCCATATTCATCCACATACTCTTATGCTTCTATTTTTCCATCTCAATTTCATAATAATACCTATGTTTTACTAGAATTTCCATAGAGCAATCCATATTTTAGCCTGATTTGAATTATGAGAAAATTGTTTGGGGTTTTTGGGTGCACTCCATTACAATCTCAATCATGGAGGTTATGAAGGTATTGAGTTATTAATATTTTTTTCATTTTTTTGTTTATTTTATTTTACTTATCTCGTTACTTTTATTGTCTTGACTTTTGCATGCCTAGTGGGATGCACATCCCTTTTACTAACTCGTTTTTGGTTAATTTTTTATGGATTTTATCTAGGTTTTTAGAATAAAATATAAGAATATATTTTATGCATGTTTCTTCCTAATTGTCACATGTGTTGGGTATCTCAATGCCTACATTTCATATTCTAGCTCCTATATTTTACAATTGAACAACTTAATTTTCTATTGGGGTGTCTGTGTTTCAGATAATTATAGTTTAGGATATGCTTTTACTTTCTAACTTTTAGTATTTTTTTATGCAGTTTTTATTTCCTAACTTATTGTTTTGTAGGTCATCTATTAATTTTTCTATATAAATAAGGTTTTTTCTAGGGTTTTTAAGATTTGACAAGATTTAGTTATTTTAGGGTTTTCTTTAATACTCTTTAGGGTTTTTCGATAATATTATTTTCATTTTTATTCAATATTCTTGAGGATTTTTTAATCTAAAGTTGCATGTTGTTGTCTCCTAATCCTTTGTTTTATAGTTTTTCTAATCTCTCAAGTATAACACTTTTTATATTCTTTTGTACTTAGGGTTTCTATTTTTGCACATGTGTTTTATAGACCAACACCTATGTTTCATAGACCAATGACTGTGTTTCATAAAACAATGCATGTGTTTCACATATAAACTTCTATTTTGCATAGATTATGCCTTTTGTTACATAGAACACCTCTTGTGTTGCCCAAAATAGTGGTCATGGTGGTTTCCATTTATTTTATGAACATTCAAGGTTTTATTTCTTTCCAACCTTATTTTTATCAACTAACATAGTGGTGTAACCTATTTATGCTTGTCAAAGAAAAATCAAAAGCAAGTGCTAACAATTTTTTGTAGATTCATGTGTTTAAGATTTTTATTTTCCACTAAATTAGGAACTAAACCTAGAGCAATGGGTAAAATAATATTCTTTGATGTGTTTGAAGGGGTGTGTAGATGTATTCTCTCTCCTTGTGTTTAGTGTGATCTTGGAGATTAGAAATATCACGTTTCCTTATTTTTGTTTTAGATTAGATCCTAAATATTGCAAGTTTGTGTGTATTCTCCCCCTCACACCTAATATGTTCTTGGGGATTAATAAAACATAGCAAATTATTTCCCTTTAGGAGGATTTCTTGAGGATTTAATCACTGCAAGGGATGACCTCAATCATATGAATTAGTAAGGTATATAAAGGGGGGGAATGAAAGTTGTACCCCAATCTAGTTGTGTTGTGTTTAGATAAGTATTAATAGGACAATGGCTAGAATAGATTTTACTGCAGGCTATCGCAAAAGGTCCATGAAGGGTAGAAAAGGCATTAGTTGTAATTAGGAGAAATTTCCCTTCATGGAAATTCACATATATATACAATGTGTTACAAGTATAAGAAGTTGGTGTTGTAATTAATGTCAACAAGCATGTGTCATAATTGGTGTCAACTGTGTAGTGAGTGAGGTAGATTGAAATTGTTGCAAGTGTGTTACAAATGGTATTGTCTATTCTTTAATTAGTTACATTATGTTGTCATTAGTAAAGCTACTAGTGTCAAAATCTCGTGTTTCTTTGATAAGCTTCTATATATGGATGTAGTAGTGTTGAAGATTATGAGAATGTATTTTTGGTTCTTGGTTTCCAAGTGCTTTTGAGAAAACTAGATAAAATAGGAGCAAATAGTGTGGTTTTGGGTGATAGAGTTATGTTTTGGTTTTGCTTCACATTTATTCTTGGTTGAATATCTTCTTGTGAAATTTTAGTATGTTGGTGAGAGGTGTTGTATTCAAGAGTTGGTGTGTTGGATCATTGTATAGAAGAATTTGTGTTCACCAATTGTGAATTGTGCATTATTGAAGTATTTGAGAGGTGTTTGGGAGAAATGCCTTTTCTCTCATTTCTCTATAGTTGTGTTTTAAGTATTTTTATTCTAAAGGTGTGTTGAGGGTGTTAGTATTTTTCTTCTATCAATATGGTTCGTTGTTTGGTGCTTCGAAAGATATTTTTTTGAGTTACAGTGTGTAGACATGGAAAATGTACATTTTCGATCTGGCACACTTGACCCTGATTACTAACAACATTTCTTCCTAAATCATAATTTCAACATTTCATCATATTTTGTCTCTTAATTTAATGGATCATTATTCATCTAATTAAGTCTTCTTCCTCCAATGATTAAATTAATCAATTTAATTAACCTTACATTTCTGTTTAATTAAATAACTCATTTTATTTGATTAAAATCACTAAAGTCCTCTTATTAAATTAAATAAATTAAACCTTATTTTATTTAATCTAACATATTCCTCTTTAAGTTAAATAAATCAAATCATTTATTCAATAAATCATTTCCTCTCAATTTTGATTTAAATTAATTCATCTATTTGAGTCAAAATTGTCAAATCATCTAATTCTTCATTAAATTAATCAAAACCTTGATTAAGTTAATCCCTCACTAAAATCCTCTAGAGAATGCAACTTGCACAATAAATCAATTACTTTGATTTATTTAATTCTCTATTTTCCCTCACATGGCATCAAAAGGGAATATTCCCTCATTTGAATTCAAAAAGGCCAAGTGGACTTGGTCCTTCCAACAAGGCATTTAAGGCCTCCTACATGTCCTTGGCATTGAGCCAAGTGACATTAACTTCATTTCAATTCCCTCTTCAACAATTCATTTCACAAATTCAAATTCAAACTAATTGTATTTATTGGCACTTTGGCAAAAATGTGCACAACCATCAACCATTCATTCACATGATGACAAGTGGCATTTGACCATTGGATTGAAAGTTAGTCCCATATTGCTCAAATCTTGGTCATTATTCCAAATTGAAATCTATAAAGTGGAGGCTTCTCTCCTCATTTCTCATCCACAATTACATGCAAAGTTACTCTCTTCACATTGAGAGCTAGTTTTTCCCATTACCACTCAAGCATTCATCATCTTCAAAATTTGTAACAAGGTTATGCTCAAATCTCTTTGGGAGATTTTGACCATTTCTAAATCACTCACATTTGCAACTTACGAGTCGGGAAAGGGCCAATTTCAACATTCAATTGGCACCAATTCCCCCATGGGATCACTATTGTATTTGCTTAATTAGGATTAACTCTCATTTTTTTAAGTTTTGTTCTTCATTTCTTCCTAGTTTAAGTTAAATAGATGGATTTTATGGGGAATCTCTCATGCTTGTTTGCATATGAGCTAAAAATTTGACATGTTTGTTGTTCTTGTGCATTTGCAGGTTTAGGGGTTCACATTTTGGTGCTAGAAGGAGGGCTAACTCATGAATTTAATCATGTGTTTCAAAATTTCTATATTTTTTAACATTTTTTTTTGCAGGTCACAGAGAAATAGTCCCGCGGCATTATATTGCACTGCTTTCACAAGTGTGGCACCATATTGCACTGCTTTTAGAGGTGCGATGCTATACCAAACCACATCGTTTCTTCTTTTCCCACCTATCAATTTCAAAACTCCGAACTGTACCGCGCACAATCCTGCCATGCTATACCGCACTGCTCTCAGCACCGCGGTGCCATACTGCACCGCATTTTTTAAAATCGTATCGCTTCTGCTTTCCTTCCTATAAAATTTTAAAATTACAAACATAGCCACTTCACAAACTACACCGCTTAACCATATTGCACTGCATATTTGGTCTCTGTTCCTATAGAGTGCCTCTCACAGTCAAACGCACGATGCTATATAGCGCCGCTTTTTGTCCAAACTATGCCACTTTTACAAACTGCACCATGGAAAATAGACAGGTCTGAAATTTGGCATGTGCCTTTTGAATTTTGGATTTTCTAATTCTTGACCTTGTTTGCTATCTTTTTGCTCTCCGATTTTCTATCATTTTGCAGGTTGGAGTGAAGAAAAAACAAAGGAAGAAGTTCATCATGACATCATGCTCATCATACACCAAAGTGTTTTTAAACACTAAAGTGTTGATCAACACTTCTTGAAGGATTTTAAATTTTTCTTTTTGAGAGAAATTTGTTAATATCATTTGCCTTAGAAACACTAGATTTATTTTGGGTTTAAAAAGAACAAGAAAATTTCCTTTTCCAAACAAAGTAGGAGATTCATTATGGCACCATGTTCATTATGCACAAAGTGTTTTTAAACACTAAAGTGTTCTTCAACACTCTTTAAAGATTTTAGATTCTTGTTTAAGAGAAATTTGTTAATGTCATTTGCCTTAGAAAGACTAAACTTCTTTTGGGTTTAAAAAGAACAATCAAATTTCTTTTCAAAAGTTGCAAAAGGGCTAAAAGGAACCTTAGGAACAACATAATAGATTTTTTTTCAAGGTTAACAATTGAACAAGGCAATCTCACATTTCCTTTGGCGCTTAAAAAGAACTCATTATTGCTTTGAGGGATTTAAAATGAACGTGTTTTTTTTGTGCCTTGTAATTTTTTTTGCAAAGTAGTGTCATTTAAAAAAGGTGTATGCACTTCTCTCACGCTTCACGACAATCTTGAGAATCAAAAGTCTTTTTGGTGACACTAAGTTGCATAAAATATTGCCTCCACATTTCAATTTGGGTACCTAACAATTGAACAAAACATGCGAGTGTAAGCACGACATATTGCAAAGGTTCTCCCTTTGTTTTTTAGTAAAGGTTGATTGAACAATAGGATATGATAGCTTGCTATTGTTTATCTTAGTGGGCCTACCTTGTGGGAAAAATTAATCACCCAAGGGAATGACCCAACCGGAAAAATGCTAAAGCCAAGTGACTTCCAACTGGTATATAAGTGTGGATTCTTGAGGAAAGTTCAAGAATCACGAGGATTATTCTGACGAGAAGGGTAGCAATGGTCTCTCACCATACTAGATAGTCCCCCATGAATGGAATGCCCACATTAAAACCCTTGTTTAGAAAAGGCCAAATCCTTATCTATTTTGTTGGTGCAAAAGGTCATGTCCTTTGAAGCTGCCCCACGTTATACATGCGGTTTTGTTGTAGAGATGGAAAGTATGCCATGGGAGATTCATGGGTACTAATGCTTGGCTGACCTTGGAAGTGTGTGTCATGGAGGGGAGCCAGTGTGGTCAAGAATTTAGCCATCCACACAAAATATGCGCAACTGGATTCGTCCAAGTGGGAACCCAACAAAATATTGTCTCATCATCCTAGGGTTGTAAAAAGTGCTTGGAAGTGAAGAATACATTGCTTGGTCCTCAAAATATTTGAAAAAAAACATACATAAAGAGCTCTAAATTTCAAACCCCTTGGAGGAAGCAAATACCTTTTGACGAATTTAAGTACTCTTGCTTTCCCTGGGGATCATATCCTTAGAGGTTTCTAAGTGCTTGGATTCTATCATCATTTGTTTTCAATAAGGTTAAACATAGGAGACTTTTGCCCTATTTTCCTTGATTTCCACATAATGGACCTTGTGGGATGAGAAAGAAAGTGGGACATTAGACATATAGTTCAAAAAATAAGCAAACAAGTGCCTTTGGTAAAAATAATTCATTAAGCCAAGATAAAAGACAAACTAAACCTCATATGTGTTGTTCCAAATGATTTCCCGAAAGGTCAAGATTCCAAAACCAAGGTTCAAAAGGATAAGTCTAAAATCCCATGAACAATGCCTTGAAATGCTCCTTGAAGTCAGAGAAAGACTAGTATACAACTTCTATAAAAAGTCTTCAAGGAATAATCCAACTTTGTATGCATTCTACTACCAACAAAATCGTGAACTTTTTGAAAGGTTTGCTTTCCTCACATAGGAAGTCTAGCATGTTCTTCAACATCAAGGTTTTGTAAAGGGAGTCGTGTCTAGGTCAAGGTCCAAGATCAAATTCATCATCCTCCTCCATCTCTCGATCAAAAAACTTCTTGAGAACTTTAGAAAAATCACTCATGCTAAACTTAAAGGGCTAAACCAACATCACCCTATCTTGGCTTAACACACCTAGCCAAAATAGTCGAATCTCTTGGATGAATTCACCTCTAGGATAACACAATTTCCTAAGGTCTACTAGTTCACAATCACCTTGTGCAAGTTCCCCTAGGATAAAACAACTTCCTAGGGACTACAACTTCACTACAATCTTATTTGACTTAATACACCTAGTCAAACCATCACAAATCAATCTAAGTCCTAACAGTTTAGCATAACCCTTCAAAAGTTCTTCAAAAGGTTTCACTCACTCACTCCATCCATTTATCCCATCATCATTACCACCCTCTTTGATATTTGACTTCTCTAGTTCTTCTCTTTTGAGCCTAAAAGGTTAGGATCAAACGATACCTATTTTTTTTTATGGTCCAAACAAGATCACAATACAAGAAGAACATGGAAAATATCAGCGAAATATCAACTTTTGTGGACATGAGTTAGGTAACCTCTAAAATAAACCTTGCGGGATCAAGAAATCCCCTAAGTAACTCTCCTTTACCATCACAAAATCCTCAAGAGGAGAGCTGTGAAGAGGACATCACAAATAAAGACATGGGGATGACACAATCTAAAATGATAAAAATGGTTCAAAATCCAGAGAACCACAAAATTGTCAGTGCCATGTTCAAATGCTTAAGCACATTAGTGGGAGGAGGGGTCCAGTTCCCTTCTGACCTTGACGCAGGCACTAATATGGACATGCCTCTTACAAACACATCCCCAATGTCAAATGTCAATCAAGAAATACCTCACACCACCTTGTCCATCACACCAACCTTGCCGAATGTAAACAAGGGGAGTGCCATGTTTCGAGAGTTACAAAAGCATCACCTTGTGACCAAGAAAGATGTGGCTTTCAACACCACATCGGATATTTATATCCTGATAAATCCATCACACCCGTATGTCTCACTCACCTTTCATAATCCCGCCAGTTCATCTTCATTCCATGCCACACTAGCATATCAATCAAACATAAAAACTTCTCTACCACAAAAACAAGGTGGCTTGTTTGGAACAACCGAAGTTGCTGATCCTTTTTCTTTCAAGGGCAGCATACCATCTCTTCCCCCATTTCCATTCACAACCACATCACCTCTCGGATTGGGTTTTCCTCCTTTAACCATCAATAGTTTCTTAGATCGGGTAATGTGAACATCACATCAAATTCTCTCTTTTTTCCCATAGCATCACAAATCGTGACTGTTCAAACCACCACAACAAATACATCAATTGGTACTCAAATATCCCAAATTACACCTTCTCAAGGACCAAGCATCTCAACCACCCCTCCAACAACCCAAATCCCAACCACCGCCATAACCCTTTCACCTGCCAGAATGGTTGGCATCATTCCCGTTCCACCACCAATCCCACCAAAAGCTAACATAGAAAATTCATTCACCACTCTAATCCAAACCATTCAAAAGTCCAACCAATAGAGGGTACTCAAACAAAATCAGCAAGCACAAGCTCAAGTGTAAGCCCAACAATAGGCGCAAGCACAATACCAAGCGCAACTGTGAGCAATCCATCTGCAAGCATACCAACAAGCCCTGCAAGACTTTCAGGAATAGTAACAATCCAAACAACAAGCTTTGTTGGCACAATAGCAGCTCGACCAACAAAAAGCTTTGTTGGTGCAACAGTAGCTCAACCAACAACAAGCTTTGTTAGTGCAACGATAGCTAGACCAATAGCAGGCTTTATAGGAACAATAGCATATGGACCAACAACAAGCATTGTTGGAACAACAACAGCAAGATCAATAATGAGAGTTGTTGATACAAATGTAGGCATACCAACAGGCCTTGAATGCATGATAGAGCTTTCAGTGAACTCCCACTAGTACTCCTCCCACCAATCAAACACCTCAAATGCCTCAAAACACTTTCATTCCACCTCCCGATCCAAGCAACGATGTAGCAACATAAATCAAACTGCTCTTGCAGTAGGTGTTGGACCTACAAGTAGAAAAAACAACAACACTAGGAAACTTGTGCCCTTATCCTTTCAATAGAAGTCTCACCATGGTACCATTCCCAAAGGGATTCAAGATCCCCAAATTTGACAAGTATAATGGAATAGGTAACCCTAAAAACCATGTCAGGGAATTTCAGGTGCATTGCATGGAGGTTGCATACAATGACACATATCTAATGTGACTATTCCCTCAAAGTCTGACTAGTCTAGCCATGGAATGGTTTTCTCGCCTACCCACGGGCATTAAAACATTCGAGGAAATCATGGAAGCTTTCCTTAAGAATTATGCTTTCAACATGGGTGTGGATGTTAGTTTGGAAGAACTATCAACACTCAAACAAAGAAAAGGAGAGCTATTCACATCCTTCTTGCAAAGATGGAGATCCAAGGCCAATGAAAGCAAGTGGACCATGCCAGAAGAACAAAAATTTTGCACCATCATATCCAATATAGATGAAAACTTGGAGTTCTACTTGAAAATGTAATTCATCACATCATACGATCAACTGATCCCAAAGGTGCTCAACATTGAAAGGGCCCTTACTGCGTGAGGAGGCGTCTCAACATTCACTCCACCACAGGATAACCACCCATCTAACAATTATAATGATAAACATCAAACATGGTCACAGAACAAAAATATCACAAACGACGGTGTGGTTGATGCTAAAGTGGTCAAAAACACTCCCAAGCCGAATATCCAAACTCATCATCAACCACAAAATAATAATCGCAATAATGTGCAGACTAAAATAGTAGTAGCACAACAACAACCACTTCCCATCAACCAAATCAATAACTTGGGTAATCAAGGAGGACCACCTCCCTGAGGCAAATACCCTCCCAAGCAGAAGTTCACAGCCCTTGGGGAATCCATCGAGTCCATAATGAAGAAATTGGTCAAAGAGAATCTAATCAAAGTCTCCAACTCTGATCAATATGTGGAACCCATGACCAAACCGCCATGGTATAATGAAAATCTCCTTTGTGACTTTCACAAAATCAAAGGACATACAACCGATAATTGCTTGAGACTAGAGAACATAATCCAAGATCTCATTGAGGACAAGATTATCAATGTCGAATAGCCAGCCGGAAATCAAGATCTGAAGATATACACAAATCCGATGCTGAACCATAATCAAGGGAACAATGAAGGGAACAACAAAGGTAAGCAAAAATATGCTAGTGCAAATCTAGTATATGAAGAGATAGCTGCATGTGTCGATGAAATGGTCATGGTC
Organism: Sequoiadendron giganteum; assembly: GCA_007115665.2. Lineage (NCBI taxonomy): Eukaryota > Viridiplantae > Streptophyta > Pinopsida > Cupressales > Cupressaceae > Sequoiadendron > Sequoiadendron giganteum. The sequence goes on along the minus strand of CM021103.1, from coordinate 296,179,894 downwards.
ATCAATCTCAAGGGCACCAACACTTACTATGGCATCACCACACATGGTGGAAAGGTCACCATTGTAGGGGCACCATCTAAGACACCTAGTTTAAATAAAAAATCCATTCCTTATGACTACAATGTCATCGACCAATTAAAGAGAACCCCCACACAGATCTCTATCATGGAGTTGTTAAAAATTTCCGCTACCCATAGGAAAATTCTTGATGAAGCATTAGTAGCATCCACTATCTCTGCTGCCATTGACATAGATTAGTTTCAGGCTATGGTTGGTAATGTCATTACCCCGAATCTCCTTACATTCTCTAACCAAGATTTCCCTCTGCAGCCATATCATAACCGTGCACTTCACCTTCAAGTGCTAGTCCATAAAAAGAAAGTTAAGAGGGTCCTGGTAGATGGAGGTGCTGGCCTTAATATTTTCTCTCTCAAACTTATAAAGAACTTGGGATTCACTGAGGATTCCATCAACAAAAACAAGAGCATCACAATAAGGGCATATGATGATCAAGAAATAGTGTCTCAGGGCACTATTAAAATCCCCATCCAAGTGGGACCAACAACCATGAAGACTACCTATCAGGTCCTTGACCTTGAATTACCATATAACATCATCCTTGGATGTCCAAGGATCCACAGAATGAAAGCAGTAGCCTTGACATACCACCAATGTATCAAATTCTTGCACCAAAATGAGGAGGTCACTACACACAGGGATCCCAAACCATTTTCTTATTGCAAAAACTTGGAAGCCAAGTTTTATAAAATCCCCCAAGTGCCAAAAAATGATGAAGGCCCATCCACTTCATACATCGACCCAGCCAGCCTTGCCTCCACTTTTGCGATAGAGACACCCACCATCCCTGATATATCTAAAATCAAAAACATGATCCAGGACAATGGATGCGGTGACTACAAAAGTAAAAGGAATGCATTTTTTGTCGGAGAGTTACCACAATCTCCTAGGTCACACGGGCAACCTTGACCAACTGAAACACTTGTCCACACTATTAAGGAAGATCCTTTTGGATTCTGCCATTGGGGGGATCTCAATCGAGAAAATGTGGGTGAGGGAGACATCTCAAACACATTATACCAAGATGAAAGACCCACCCCCACCCTACCCATGGATGAGGCCAACAGAGGGCTACAAATAATGTTTGGCATGGGATACAATAGAAATGAAAGCCTTGGAAAGAATAGTGATGGATGCCTAGAGCCCATCATTGCAGAAAGAAGAATGTGGAACCTTGGCCTCAGATGTACTCCTCTAAGTATAACTGTACGTGGTAGAGGTACTCCCAGTAGGGCAGTTGGGAACTCTCCTCAGGTATCAACAACCCTTAGACCACTCATTTTCTTAGGTATCCCACTGGACAACTTCACCTTACACGTCACCAATGTGTGCACTAGTAGTGACGATGATGACTCCATAGTAGGCCTTGCTAGGCTCTTGAGGATTCCACCCTACTAATGATTAGTGCCTCACCAGCCGATTCAAACCAACAAACCCACCAAATCACCTTAGTACACCCTCAACTCATCGATCACAACCAATGAGGCCTGCCAATTCTAGACTCATTCGAAAACAATGAGGCACTCTCAGAATTCATGGGACTAAGGGATACAGTTCCATGTGGGGATCACAAAGTAGGTTTTGACATCACATTAGACACCCAGGCATAATACGAGGAGACGATTGAGTCCTTCACTTGTAAAAGAAAAATATCAAGAAGAAACTCAGATTTATTGAGTGAAAACCACACTATGGCACTCTCTAACCATAAAATAGTAAAAATAAAAGATGCATCCAATGGTGAAAACCTCTCTAAGGCACTAGAGGATGAAGGATTCAATATACCCTCTATTGCTCTACATCAAGAGAAATTGGCAGTCCTAGCAGAGTAGTGTAATCTTGTTAACTTGGGAACAGAGACATAACCACAAATCACATTCTATGCTCAATCACTTCTGACAGAAGAACAAGAATTTTTGGCTGCATTCTTAAGAGAAAGAAAGGTAAACTTTGCATGGACCTATGCTGACATGCTAGGTCTGGATCTTGAAGTAGTGGTTCATCATTTGACCATTCACCCTAGAGCGAAGCCGACTAGACAGAAGTTAAGAAAGATGCACCCACAGATAGCTTTGCTCATAAAGATAGAATTATAGACTCTTAAATGTTCGCTTCATATGCCCGATTGACTATCCAAAATGGGTATCCAACCTCGTACTAGTCTCAAAACCAAATGGGGGCATCCTCATCTACACAGACTTCAGAGACCTAAACAAAGCATGTCTTAAGGATGATTTTCCACTACCCAACATTGATATGATAGTGGACATGACAGCCGGACGTGAGATGCTATCCCTAATGGATGGCTTGTCGGGTACAATCAGATAATGATCACAAAAGAAGACCAGCATAAGAGAGCCTTTACATGTCCGTGGGGCACCTATTGTTGGAATGTGATGCCATTTGGGTTAAAGAATGTAGGAGCTACATACCAAAGAGCCATGACACTGATCTTCCATGACATGATCCACAAAATAGTCAAAGATTATGTGGATGACATATTGGCTAAATCAAAGAAGAGGCAAGACCACATAGCAGCCTTAAGTGCAATTTTTGACTGATTGGAAAAATACAAGGTTAGGCTCAGCCCAGAGAAATGTGTCTTTGGGGTACAATCTGGAAAACTTTTGGGCTACATAGTATCAATGAGAGGGATAGAAGTGGATCCTACAAAAGTAAAATCCATCCTTGATATGGAAGCACCTAGAACACTGAAGCAACTCAGAGGACTACAAGGAAGACTCCAATCCATTTAGAGGTTCATAGCACAACTAGCAGATAAACAAATTGCCTATTCACATCTACTCCACAAGGGAGTAATGTATAGGTGAGATGAAAAATGTGAGCAAGAATTTAAAAAGATCAAGGAATACCTACTTATGCCACCAGTGCTAATGCCACAAATCGTAAGGAAACCATTGATTCTATACATCTCAACAACGATAGGCACCCTTGGTGCCCTTTTATCCCAACATGATGAAAAGGGAACTGAGTAGGCCATTTACTTTATCAGTAGAACAATGGTGGGGCATGAGCTCAATTACACATCAATAGAAAAAGTCTGCTTGGCAATGATGTTTGCAGCCCAAAAATTCAGACACTACATGCTAGCTCATCAAATTAAGTTAATTGCCAAGATAGACCCCCTCATGTATCTATTGTCAAAAGCAATGCTTATAGGAAGAATGGATAGATGGGTTATGATATTATTTGAGCATGATATTGAGTATGTAGAGTGAAAAGTGATCAAGGGAAAATTCATCGTTGATTAGATAGCAGAGGCTCCAATATATTCAGATAACCCACTCATATCAGAGTTTCCAGACGAATCCCTTTTCAATCTCGATGTAGTCAATCATTGGAAACTATACTTTGACGGTTCCCACACACAACATGGATCAGGAGCCACTGTGTTCTTCATCACCCCCCAAGGGGACTGTATACTGAGATCTTACAAGTTAGCATTCCCCTGTACCAACAATATTGTAGAGTATGAGGCTTTAACCATAGGTCTCAAAATTGTAGCATAGTGGCGAATCATGGCATTAAAGGTCTATGGAGATTCACAACTTATCATCAACCAAGTCAACAGTGAATACAAAACTAAGGATGATAAGATTACACCATACAAGAAGGTGGTAGAAAGCCTCAAGGAATCATTTATCGACATCACCTTTGAGAAGATACTGAGGGAAAACAACAAAGCAGCTGATGCCATGGCAATGATTAGATCCTTGCTAGATATTCCTTGCAATGTCTCGAAACATGAATTCTTGGTAGAGCAGCTTCTCCTACCCACTTTTGAGGTACCAAAGTTGGAATACACATGTGAACTCATTGGTCTTAGTGATTGTTGGTATCATGACATCTACACCTACCTAAGATTAGGAATCCTCCCAGCCAACATTACCCCAAACTTCAAGCGAACCTTTGTCAAAAGGTCCTTATGATTTTCCATCCTAGGAGAAACCCTCTTCTGTAAAAGCATCGATGGAACCTTGTTACATTGCTTAAAACTTGAGGAATCCCTGACTACTTTGACTAAGGTACACAATGGCACTTGCGGTTCACACTCGAGTGGTATGACCTTGGCTAAGAAGTTGCTTAGAACTGGATACTACTAGACGACAATGGAGAGAGAGGCACATGACTTTGTCAGAAGGTGTTTACAGTGCCAACAGCATGGAGATATCATTCATGCACTAGCTCAAGAATTGCATCCCATTGTTACACCTTGGCCCTTTTCCTAATGGGTGCTCAATCTCATAGGTAAAATATCACCCACCTCATCCAACGGCCACAAGTTCATTATCATAGCCATTGAATATTTCACAAAGTGGGTCGAAGCAATTCCCATGACCTACATCACTGGAAAATAGATATCCAAGTTCATCCTAAACTACCTCATCTGCCGATATGGTGTTCCCTAGCCCACCATCTCAGATAATGAGACACCCTTCAAGAATTAGGATGTTTTTGACTTGTGTGAAAAATTCAAAATCCAACACCGCTTTTCCACCCCATATTACCCACAAGGCAATGGCCAAGCAGAAGCTACCAAAAAAACCATTATCAAGATCCTTAAGAAAACAGTCAATGACTCTGGTCATGACTGACATCTACAGTTAAATCCCACCTTATGGGCCTACCACACCAGCATCCACATGCCAATCGGCACCACCCCATTTTCTTTAGTCTATGGATCAGAAGCTATACTCCCAATTGAGATCGACCGCCCATCCCTGAGAATATCTTTGCAAAACCTCATCATAGATGAGGAATATAGGGTTACAAGACTAAATGATCTAGAGTTACTGGATGAACAATGCATGGATGCCCTAAATCATCTATAGGTTTACCGGAATCACCTGAAATGGAGCTATAACAAGAAGATCAAGCAACACACCTTCCAAGTCGGTGACCTTGTGCTAAAAGAAAACCAAAAGAATGTACCAAACCTAGATAGCAAAGGAAAATTTGAACCCAACTGGCTAGGACCTTTCATCATCACCACAAGCTATAAATAAGGGGCATATCCATTGTCAACACTAGAGGGCGAGCCTCTACAGGATCCCATGAATAGCTCTCACCTCAAAAAAATTTATTCCTAAGAACTTGCAAGGTATAGAACCAGAAAATACAAAAACAATCAGAAAAAGTCCTGAAAAAATGGTTACCTTGATGAAAACTTGGCAAATAGACATCTTGGCAACAACAAAAAATCAAAAATACAAAAATCCTAAAAAAATCAAAAAAAGGATTGAAAATAGTAAAGAAAAATATCGTCCTCTAGTGAAAACCACTTTGGTGGCACTTTGGACAAGTACCTTGGTGAAAATCTGGGAAACAGGCGCCAAGTGTAAATAAAACACTCCTCATCTGCCAGGATCTACACGACTCACTCATCCATTCCATCACATTTCATTAATCACCCATCCACTCACATCCATACCATAGCTCGAGCTGATGCCCACATCATATTCCACCATAGTACTACTTGGAATATTCCTAAGGTCAGTTTGTCCTGCCTTCATCGAAGTAGTCTATCACACCACACTAGGGGCATGTTCCTATATCTACATCGGATCGTATTTTTGTATATTCTCATCATCTTCCTAAACATAAGAAAATCCAAAACATTCAAAAAATCAATCAAAAATTCAAAAACATCCAAATCATTGCAAAAAACCAAAAACATGTCAAAATATTAGAAAATCTTCAAAAATTCATTGAGTCTTGGTAGTCTTCCACCTTGTCTGAATTACATCATCTCTGAGCTTGAATGTAGGCAAGGTTGATCTTTGTCATCCCTTGAGACAGTTAGGGTCATTCCTTTAGGCATCTGTCATAGTGGCAATCCATTGGCCCATCTATTTTATAGTTAGGTCAGTCCTTTAGGTGTCCATCGCAATAAAATGGCAATCTTTTTGCCCATCTCTCATCATTGAGTCAAGTTCATCGTCAGTCAAACTACGTGGTCTCTGCATGTATAATGTAGGCAAGACTAATCTATGGATCAACTCCCAAGACCCCTAGGATAGGTCCTTAAGTTAGTCTCTTCATCATAAAACCTCAAAAATACCAAAAACATTTGTAAAACATTTCAAAATACCAAAAAAAAAATAGCCTCAAAATATCTGAAAAATCCAAAATGGTGCATCCATGTCATTTCGCTTTCACCTGCGATAGTCATCATTCCTAATACAACATCATCACCTTCACCCTTTGGTAAGTCAGTCAGAAGCAAGTCTAGCAGGTTCAAAGGTGAACACTCTAATCGTCAGAATCTTGAAAGTCTAGATCAGTGAATCAGCAATTTGGTCAACTCAGAATATCAATAGCTTATCACCCAAATCAGTCCCATCAAAACCCTGATCACAACATGTCCTAAGATTAAGATTTCCTATGATGGACATAAGCATCAGGTACCCCATATTAGTTTAGTCTTGGCTAGCGGTATGAAGAACATTAGCTTGTTTGGTTTGCTTTATTTGGTCTTTTATTGACTTATCTTATTTTATACTCATTCCAAGGACCTCTCGATGATGCCTAAACAAAAATAGGGTTAGAGAGAAAGGAATGGGGTGAAGATCGTTGTCTCTTTTATTTACTATGCTTGTGGGATACACTTGTAAAATAACTTAGTTATATGTGCTTTGTTTAGTATGTGGGGATGATGTTTTAGATATCTTGTTGACCACATAGGAAAACTTGCTTTCTTGTGTTTTGGCCCGAGATGTTTAGAATGTCTGAACTATATCCTGAATGAAGTATGTATGCTAAGTGTGAACAAGAATACTCCTATCTGATTTTCAAGTCAAAGTCCATCACACTAGGTACAATGCCATCATGGTCCTTTATACCTTGATTCATCGTACCTGTGTGTGTTATCAAACATAACGTAATTGACCCTTTGAAAATCCCAACTCCTAGCAATGCAAATCACCATCGTTCGAACTAACTCTTTGATTCTCAATTCTTTTATCTTCCTTTCACACTAACATGGTATCATGATAGTAATCAAAATATCGCTAATGCATACACTCTACATCTACATAATCATTAGCATATTGCATCATATCATCATCTTAAGGGAATAATATCAATTTATTATTCTAAGCATCTTAAGAAGGCATTGCATCATACATAATCAGTTGCATCCATTACCATTTGCATATCATTATACCATCATTAACATACATTACATCCATTAGATCATCATTAAAATACATGAAAAAGGCACAAAAATAAAAATAAATGCATCCATACATCATATTACATGAACATAAGAAATAGAAACATTTCATAGCATCACATTAGATTAGAATGCATCCATACATATCATAAAAGGAAAACCATCTCATATATATCATCAAAAATACATTGTTATGATACAAATCAGATCAAGTGTACATCGAAACACATGGTACAATAGGGGCAATAATATGCCCCATAAATCAAAAGTGCAAAACTACTTGTGATCAAAAGGGCTAGCCCTACTGGCTATTGCCCTCCCCCACCTGCCTATCACCATGATCCTCTAGCGTCTGCCTCCCTATCTACTAGGAGAAGTCTAGCACTCTACCTGCTTATGGCACTGCTTGTCGGTAATGTTGTTGATAGTACTTGACCTCCCTGATAGCCTCTCTGTACTCTCGAATATCAACTGATCGGCCCTAGGATGTGGAGGATGTGCTCTTTAGCTATCTCCGTTGACCAATCTCCTGATCCCTCTTGGATCTTTCCTAGTCTCTCTCGGCTATAACTGCAATAACCTACCATCGCACATCATCCCACTCTACTGTCAAAACCTATACCTAGCTCTGTAGCTGCTAAATCAATGCATCTCGAGGATCTAGCTGTCTCATTGGCTATGTTGTTGGCTGATGTTGTGGTGCCACCTAGGGCTTCCCATCCGGTCCTATTGCCTACTATGTTGGGTCTCTCAAAGGTGACTACTGAGGAGGTGGTACACCTCCCTGGCCTCTGCTTGTTGCTCTGCCCCTGGCCCTCTGACGTGGGATAACTGCCCTAGGAACTGTCAATCTCAATGGAGGTCAAAACCATGCCCTGTATGCTGGAGTGACCCCTACATCTGCTGGCCCCTTATCATATGGCCATGGCCGAGCCACTAACTATTTGAATGAGGACACTACCTTGATTGCTAGAATTGGCTGCCCCCATGCTATCTCCTTTGGGGTACGGGTGAAGAGTTTCATGTATTGATCATCGGGTCTATCCTACACCTCACCAAACTATCTAGCTACCTTGTTAGGAAGATACCTCTCTACCATAGTATGCTCTCGGCCATGCATGAAACTGTCCTGACGAGCAAAGAAAATTTTTTGTGCATCATCATACCACAGACCTATACCCATTCATAGCCTCCATATGAACACTGTCATCTCATCCAAAATTTGTCGCTAGTAGGCCACACCATCCGTACCCATATGGGTAAAGTGGATCTCTGCCTCGACATACTGGCACACAATGGGATCATCAATATCTTTAATAATGGATGTCACAACTAGGCGAAGCACTATGATCCACTCCCATGCCCAAATGTGTAGAAGAGTCACTCTATCCCCAAGAGCCCGACCATCCAGGTAAGTGAACTCCTGCAAATCTCTATACAAAGAGGCCAGCAATACTAGTCCCCAGGCAAAGCAATCTCGAAAAATGCACATCCACTGCCATGCCAATCCCCAACCTGGACTGAAATATTGGCCACGCTGATTAGGAGCTACAAGACCAAAAATAATAGCAGCCACAATCAACCTGTAGGTAGGATCCCTACCTTGATACTACTCCAAGTCTATCTGACTATCACAAAGGATAAGCTCATCAACACCCATAACATCAAAGAAGGCATCCCTACGCTCCTCTAGATCGTAGATCACTTGGGCTTCATGAATGGGTAATTGAAGGATGTGCCAGACATCCTCAAGGGTAATGGTGGCCTCGCCAGTAGGAAGATGAAAGGATGATGTCTCGTTGTGCCACTGCTCGGCAAGGGCAGTCATCATACCCAAATGTGCCCAAATAGCAGGGACATATGCAAAGTGCCATAGCCCAAGAATCCGAAGTTGCTCCTGCAGATATACGTGCATACCCTATAACCTCTCGAGTACTAGCCACCAGTGTTCCCTCGAATGAAGTACCTCATGACTCTCTTGCACAAGGAAAGATGTTGCGTCAGTTTCCCTAAAGAAAATTTTCTACCCATATCATATTTCGCTTTTGGAACATCAAAAGCAGTGTTGTTCTCAAAAGTGGCACAGTTTGTAATGTTCCAAACTGCACCACACGGTTGACTTTGGTGCACCCTTTGGACAAACTATGTCATGCGGTGCTACTTGTGCGTGCGACCGGGTTTGGAGTTGAAACCCTAAATTCTTAAACTACGTCATGTGGCACGTTATGCATAAGCGGTTCTATATAGGACCGCGTGGCCCTAACTTAGCAGTTTCCACAATACTATCTAGTGCCACATCGCTTCAACCTAACCTAAACCCTATTTAATGCACGAATAACAAGAAAATTGAAAGTCGGATAGTGGTACATACCACGGGCCCTATAGCGACTGGTCTTTGATGCACTCGTACCCACTCTGACACATGCCTGGGAAATTGCCATTGTGTCATCTTGTCAAAGACTTAGAGCTCAAGGTGTCAAATTTTCAGAGAATTAAGATTGCAAATGCATTGAAAGTGACCCCTTGAAGTCTATTGAAGCCTAAAAATTAGGGTTTTTTCACCTAATTTGACCCTCCAACTATGGTTTTGGTCCCTCGATCCTATTTTCATCCAACTGAGGGCCATTCTGCATCCGTTCTGGCATTTTAATGCATTTTTTGGTATTATGGGGCATTCTAAGACTGTTTGACACCTTATCCACTTTTTTTCGTGAGATCAGCCATAAAATCAAAATTTTCGTTTGATCTCTTGAGGGGGCAATATCCTTTTGATGGGGTAGCAGTGGGGCATCTGAAAAATTCAAGAAAATATTGAACTTTTGATCATAGCAGTTTATTCTTTCAATCAATGCAACAAGTACATTTATTCAAAGAGGGGAAAAATGTAGACATGGAAAATGTACATTTTCGATCTAGCACACTTGCTCCTAATTACTAACAACATTCTTCCTAAATCATACTTTTAGCATTTCATCATATTCGGTCTCTTAATTTAATGGATCATTATTCATCTAATTAAGTCTTCTTCCTCTAGTGATTAAATTAATCAATTTAATTAACCTTACATTTCTGTTTAATTAAATAAATCATTTTATTTGATTAAAATACCTAAAGTCCTCTTATTAAATTAAATAAATTAAACCTTATTTGATTTAATCTAACATATTCCTCTTTAAGTTAAATAAATCAAATCATTTATTTAATAAATCATTTCCTCTCAATTTTGATTTAAATTAATTCATCTATTTGAGTCGAAATTGTCAAATCATCTAATTCTTCATTAAATTAATCAAAACCTTGATTAAGTTAACCCCTCTCACTAAAATCCTCTAGAGAATGCAACTTGCACAATAAATCAATCACTTTGATTTATTTAATTCTCTATTTTCCCTCACATGGCATCAAAAGGGAATATTCCCTCATTTGAATACAAAAAGGCCAAGTGGACTTGGTCCTTCCAACAAGGAATTTAAGGCCTCTTACATGTCCTTGGTATTGATCCAAGTGACATTAACTTCATTTCCCTTCCCTTTTCAACAAGTCATTTCTCAAATTCAAATTCAAACTAATTGCATTTATTGGCACCTTGGCCAAAATGTGCACAACCATCAACTATTCACATGATGACAAGTGGCATTTGACCATTGGATTGAAGGTTAGTCCCACATTGCTCAAATCTTGGTCATTCTTCCAAATTGAAATCTATAAAGTGGAGGCTTCTCTCCTCATTTCTCATCCACAATTACATGCAAAGTTACTCTCTTCACATTGAGAGCTAATTTTTCCCATTACCAGTCAAGCATTCATCATCTTCAAAATTTGTAACAAGGTTATGCTCAAATCTCTTTGGGAGATTTGACAATTTCTAAATCACTCACATTTGCAACTTAGGAGTTGGGAAAGGGCCAATTTCAACATTCAATTGGCACTAATTCCCCCATGGGATCACTATTGTATTTTCTTAATTAGGATTAACTCTCATTTTTTTAAGTTTTGTTCTTCATTTCTTCCTAGTTTAAGTTAAATAGATGGATTTTATGGGGAATCTCTCATGCTTGTTTGCATATGAGCTAAAAATTTGACATGTTTGTTGTTCTTGTGCATTTGTAGGTTTAGGGGTTCACACAGTGTATGGCAATGTTGTTTGGATTTACTGTGTGTCTAAATTCTTCATGTGAGAACTTTTGTGAAGCATTTTTGATAGATTTGAAGGTGTTTGTGGAATATTCTACATCATGTTCAGGTGACATTTGATGTTCGCAAGTTATGGATGGATCAAAGGAGTTGTGTACTTAAAAGATCAATTATGTTTACATGGGTAATGACTAAGCTTGTTTTTACACTATATGTGAAGGTGATTCAATGTTTGTGGAAGTGTGGCATGGTGTATGAGGAAGTATTTAGGTCCTAGCTAAGGAATTGTGTGGTTCACCTACATTCCTTTCCACTATGGGAATTTTTAGGTATTGACCTAATTTGTATTTGCATGATTGAGGTGCATAACCAGCCTCAGAGAAATTTTTCAAGGTTGAAGATGATATATATATATATGAGTTGAGTTTTGAGCGATTATAAGATATATGAGCATGATGTTAGTGATGGGAATTTCAGATTTATGAGGTGTGAAATTGAGAAGTGCAGTGCAAGCTTTCAAGTGTTTGATTACTAGATGTAGTGAGTAGACGGTGTCTACAATCATTCAAACAAACTATGAAGGTGTTGGAGCAATTATGGTGGATTCTCTGTGCATTAAGATCATGTTCTATGTGTAACATTTCTTCTTTATCTTCTTTTTTTGTTCCACCAATGAGCCTTGGTTGTGAGCCTTTCTAGGAAGTGTTCCCTTTTTGGTAGTGAGCCTTTGTAATCGGTTTTGAAATTACTTATATTTTGAGCTGATCCTAACGATGTTTTTTCCCTCCTTAGGTTTTCCACATAAATATGGTGTTCTCTTGTGCATGGTGTTAAGTTGATTTAGTTTTTTTTTAATTTTCTTTTCATGTTAAATCATTATAACAGATTAAGGGTTTAATACATGCATGTGGATTCGAATCTTAATGAGGGTTTTGATGTTATAAGTTATAATTGATTCACACCCCACTCTTAGTTGTATTTTTCATCAAAAAATGGTATTAGAGTGAGGTTCCTTGGAGAAAATATTGACCGTTTAAGGTAGATATGGGATGTTGAACAAGAAGGAGATCCCTATGTTTGATGGCATATACTATGTATTCTAGAAGACAGAGATGGAAGGCTATCTAATTTACTTTGGATATGATGTTTGGGAGTCAATGAAGGATGGATATACTATATTTACAAATGGACTGAGCACAAGTGATGAAATTAAGGCCTATGAAACCAATGGTAAAGAAAGGTTTGTTCTTTTGAGTGGTTTTACAAATTTAAAATTAGTAAAAGTTGCGGATTTGAAATCTACTAAGCAAATTTGGGAAAGGCTCAAAAGTATTTATGAAGGATATGAAAAGGTTAAACAAGCTAAGATGTATATTTTGAAGGATATATTTGAGAACTTTCAAATTTTTGAAGATGAAAATATTACAAGCTACATGCAAAAGGTAGATGAAGTGGTTAGCTCCATCAAAGGTCTTGACATAAAATATGTGTAGTGAAAATCCCCTAGTGTAAAGTGCAAAAATGAAAACAAAATGCAAGGAAGAAGGAATCACAACAACACCTCAGATTAGGCTTGAGTTAAACTTGAACAAATGAAAGAAAGGAACAATATTACCTTACCCAATTTGATCCTTTGGTTGGCCCTATTGATTGTTCGGTTGTGTGCACTCCTTCGATGGAAAAGGCATAAGAGTGGATGAAAAAAGATGAGGATGAGATGAGGGATGCAACGGTGAATGTGGGTGTTTGGATAGATGCATAATATGGATGTGAATTGAGCTCAAAAGTTTCAGCAATGGTGGATTGTTGCAAAATAAGGGAAAATCCTCTAATTTTATGGGAAAATCCCTTGTGAGAATCAATGGTCAAGATGTAGCCACCTTGGACAAGATCAAGGGCTTGGGTGAGTTGAGAACTCACAAGCCCTCACATCTTGACATGTGGTGGGTGATGTGGAAGAAATTACATGAGGTGGAGGTAATTTCCTTGTACCTTGGGATTGGACAAGATCTCCTCATAAAGGAGATCATTGTCCCCATGTGGGTGATGTGACCCTTGAGGAATTAAAAGTTCCTTTAAGTCCTTGGAGGAATAAAAGTGAATTTAAAATTCACCTTGGGAAGGGGTTGCCTTCTCCAAAAACGGAAGCATTTAACAAAAGAGTTGACTTGTGAAATGCCATAAATAACATAGGGACTAGGTTGACCTAATCAAGTGATTAAGTTTTGCAAATAAGGGATTAGGTGGTAAAAGAAGGATTAAGGCAAGTGGGGTATGATGGAAGATGTGACATTAATCCCAATTAAGGGTGTGCACATCTATAATCATAGATTAATTATATTAATCTAGATTAAGGATGGGTTATGGAGGATGGGACAAGGAGAGGAGAAAATAATGGATTTAAAATTGATTTAAATTCATAAAAGTTAAATGACTAAATTAAAACAATGAAATCATTTATTTAATTAGATAGGAAAGGTGCTAATGGTAAAGTATTTAATTAGTTGAATTAAATACCCTAGGAATATTAGGGAAAAGGAGGAACATTAATTAAATAAATGACTTAATTAACATTGATGAAGAAGATGAACTGAGTGGATGAAAGGGATAAATTTGACCCTTTGTAAGGGGTCAAATTTGGATGCCTACAAAAATTTCAAAGAATCAAAAGTGGTAAAGAAAATTCTTAGAACTCTTCCTAAATCTTATGGTCAAATTTTTTTTTCTATTGAGTAATTTGTAGATTATAATACTTATGAAAGAGACTAGTTGTATGGTACACTAGCTACATTTGAAATGAGAGAATTTGGTCCAAATAATAGCGCAAAAGTTGAGACTGCTTTTAAGGCTGGAAAATTAGAGAAGATTGAACATTCAAATCAGGATGACCTTGATGATGTGGAAGCTAACTTTGTGAGAAGGAAGAAAAAGGGTACTAGTAAGTAAAAAGGTAAATTATCTTTCAAATGTTTTAGTTGTCAAAATATAGGTCACTATACTTCAATATGCCCAAACAGATTTGTGAATAATAAGAGCAAGGAGAAAAGAGGTAATATGATTAAGAAAATTTATTATGTTAGAGAAGATGCAAGTATTTAAAATGATGAATCTAATTATGGAGATGATGATGATTTTGAATTCTTTTTCATGGATTTAAAAGATGAATTTGTTTCTACTAACACTAAGAGATGTGTGAAGGAATTCCCTCTGGAGAGAAAGGATAAGATTGAAGGTACTTTGGTATCTATTTTTCATGCTAGAAATGATAAGAAATATTGGATCATTGATAGTGGTTGCTCAAATCATATGACTGAAGACAAGAGTAAGTATATTAAACTTGAAAAGTATGATGGAGGACTAGTTAGATTTGGTGATGATTTAGGTGCGAAGATTTATGGAATAGGTTCAATTAGTTTTGATGGAAAGCATAATATTGATGATGTTTACTATGTTAAGGGTTTAAGGAATAACCTTTAATTTTGGTCAAATGTGTAGTAAAGGATATAATCTTATGCTTCATGATAATGAATGTGAGATGAGAAAAGGGTCTGAAACTATAATTATTGTTAGAAAAAGGATAGATGAATTTTTTTATCAACTCAAGGGTGTTGATTGTCATTGTTTTATGACTTAGATTAATAAAAGTGGTTATGGAATAGGAGGATGTGCAACATCAATTTTGATAACATAGTAAGAATTAGTTCACTTCAAGCAATGAGAGATCTACCAGAGATTATAAATCCTATAAATGTCATCTACAAAGATTGTCAATTTGGAAAGAAAACAAGAAGAAGCTTCAAGGGTAAAGAACAATCTTCTATTGGATTGTTAGAGTTGGTGTATATAGATAAGTGTGGTCCTACATGAGTGAGAATTCTTCAAGGTGACATGTATCTCATGCTTTTGATTGATGATTATTCTAGAATGACATGGGTTGCTTTTCTTAGAGAAGATTTTGAATCCCTCTAGATAGATTCAAAGCATTTAAAGTTATGGTTGAGAATGAGATGGATATGAAGATCAAATGCTTGAGTTTTGATAGAGGTTGAGAGTTCACCTCCAATGAATTTAAAATTTCTTGTGAGAATCATGGAATAAAGAGGCACTTGTCTTCCTCTAGCACTCCTTAGCAAAATGGAGTAGTTGAAAGGAAAAATAGGACTATTCAAGAAGTTGAAAGGACTATTATGAGAGAACCTAACCTACCAGAAGTCTACTGGAGAGAAGTAATACATACTATCATTTATGTAATTAACAAAATTCAAGCAAAAGAATACAACATTAAGACTCCCTATGAGTTGTGGTATGGAAGAATTCTGACTAGAAAGTACTTTAAAGGGTTTAGAAGAAAATGTTATATCAGAAGAGATGATGAAAAATTGGGAAATTTTGATGCAAGGATTGATGAAGGTATCTCTTCCTTGGATATTCTACTAAAATCAAAGCTTATAGATGCTACAAAAAAATACTAAGAAATATTGTTGAGAGTGCAAGTGTCAAAGTTGATGAAGATTTGCATAATTTAGTGGTGATAGATGGATATGAATCAAATGATCCTACTTGCAAAGAAGAAGAAGAAGAAAAAATACTAGGAATAGGAAGTACAAAATAAAGAGGAAGAAGCTTCGAAAAAGACCCCTATAACCCCTAAGTATGTGTAGAGAAATCATTCTAAATAAAAAAACATTAGAGGAAAAATAAAAGGTGTATTGACAAGAAGAAGAGCTACAAAAGAAGAGGTAAATCTATGTTTACTTTCTAAGGATGAACCCAAAATAGTGATTGAGGCATGCAAAAATGAACATTGGATAAAGTCTATGGAAGAAGAACTCACCAAATTGAGGAAAATCAAACTTGGGAATTTGTCCCAAGACCTACATACAAGAACATAATTAGAACTAGGTGGGTCTTCAAAAACAAACCTAATGAGAATGGAGAAGTGGTAAGGAACAAGGAAAGACTTGTGTGTAAGGGTTAATCACAAGTTGAAGGTATATATTTGAAGAGATATTTTACCTATTGGAAAGAATGGAAGCAATCAAGATGTTTTTGGCTTTTGCGGCACATACAAAATTTAAATTTGATCAAATGTATGTGAGGTTTTCTTTCTTAAATGGAGAATCGGAAGAATTTTGCATGGAACAATCGAAAAGAATTTTAGTTATCACATAAACTAGATATGGTTTGTAGATTGGAGAAGGCATTATATGGATTGAAGCAAGCTTCCAAAGCCTGGTATGAAAGGTTGGATAAGTATTTGATACAACAAGGATTCAATAAAGGTACCACATATATTAATCTTTACTTTAAGGTTGAAAAATATCAAATCTTGATTGTAGTTATGTATGTTGATGACACATTTTTTGGGGGAAATGAATCTATTTGTAATAAATTTGTAGAAGAGATTCAAAAAGAGTTTGAGATGTCTATGTTTGGGGAGATGAATTTCTTCCTTTAACTACAAATCAATCAAACAAATAAAGTTATTTTAATTTCATAATCAAAGTATGTCAAATAAATGTTGAAGAAGTTTGGATGGAATATTCTAAACTAGTATGTACTCCTATAATTACTTGTTGCAAACTGATCAAGAATGATGAATCCCCTAAGGCCAATCAGAGAAGTTATAAATTGATGATTGGTGGACTGTTATACCTAATTGCTACTAGGTTGAATATCATGCATACAATTTGTCTTGTGGCTAGATTTCAAGAAGATCCTAGAGAGTTGCATGTTGCAACAGTGAAGAGGATATTCAAACATTTAAAAGGCACTCCATATTGTGGCTTATGGTATCCAAAGGATATTAATCTCACTTTGAGTACTTATACAAATGAAAATTGGGTTGGTTGTGTAGATTATCAAAAAAGTACAAGTGGTGGTGCATTCTTTCTTGGATGTAGATTGGTATCATGGCTAAGCAAGAAATAAGATTTAGTTTCTTTATCTACCATAGAGGTTGAGTACATTATAGTAGCATCTTGTTGCACACAATTTTTGTGGATGAGTCAAACATGGAAGGATATTAGAGTTGTGTATGATGAACCAATTTCTATCTTTTGTGATAATACAAGTGCAATAAACATTTTAAAGAACCTAGTGATGCATTAAAGGACATACCATATTTCAATTAGATATCACTTTCTGAGAGAGAAGGTTATGGAGAATGAAGTGAAGCTTGAATATGTGCCTACAAAGGATCAAATTACAGATATATTTACTAAGGCTCTTCCTAAGGATAATTTTGAGTTTCTCTGCGATGATTTGGGGGTTATTCCCCTACTTCATTGAACTAGATGCACAAGGAGATACATCAATCCAGTGGATTATAAGATTCATTATTTATTCTAGATTGATGTTGGTAGCTACCTCTTAGGGGGAGTATGTAGTGATATTGTTGGTTTTTATAATCAAGATAGTGTGTGTTTTCATTATGTAGTGGTAGTTGATTTGGTACAGGTTGGTATGTCCTCCTAAGGGGGAGCATACAAATTAGTAAAGGAAATTTATAGAGTAGTAGTGAGAAAAATTTTTAATGTCATAGGGAAAGAAGAAAAGATACAATTTTTTTATACTTTTCCATTGAAAAAGGGGGAGAGATCATGTGAAAAATATAAGTTGAAAGGGGGAGAGTGAATAAAGACAAAAGAGAAAAGGAAACAAGTATGGAGTAGAGTTGGTGTGTCTTTGATGGGTTTTCACATCATGTGTTGCCATCAATGAAAAAATGGGATATTGTTGTAAGTATGAGCAGTTGGTGTTGGCATTGATGTAAACAAGCATGCGTTGTCATTGGTGACAACTTTGTAATGAGTGAGGGAGATTGAGATTTTTTAAAGTGTTTATTGAATATGGTGTTGCCTATGATTTGATTAGTTACATTGTGTTGTGATTATTAAAGCTACTAGTGTCAACCTCTAGTGTTTCTTTGATAAGCTTCTATATATGGATTTAGTAGTGTTGAAGATGATGATGATGTGTTTTTTGTGCTTGGTTTCCAAGTTCTTTTCACAAAATTTGATAAAAAAAGAAGAAATAGTGTGTTGCAATTTTGTTTTGGGTGACAAAGTTATGTTTGGGTATGTGCAGGATCATCATGGAAAAAGTAGGCCCTTAAGTGGCAATAAAAATTTAAAAAATCAGAGTTAGGCAACTTGATGTAAAAATTTGAATAAGTTATCTATATTATTTCAAAAATATGTAAGAATAGAATTTGTAGCAAATTGAATGTAGTTTCTAAACTACTAGGTTTTTTTTTTTTTTAAATCTATTTGGTGAAAATTTGAAATTTCAATGCAGTAGTACTTAAATTTTAGGGAAAAAATAAGAAGTAGGTGTCTGTCTGACCACCCTAACCACAATAAAATGATAATACTTTTTTATAAGATTTTAGATATAAGTAGATGACTCATGTCTTGATGTGATGCATATTTTTTTGTAATTTGTTTCCAAGTAAATATTTAATTATGAATTTTTTAGTACAACTTTTAAAAAATATAAAAAAAATCGTATGTCTAGCCACCTTAAATTGGTCAAAATTTCATGAAATTCATTTTTTTTTTAATCCTATAGTATGTGAAGCATAGAATGTGAGGCATGTTTTAGATTCAAAAAAATTGATACCGTTTGAAAGCTATAAATGTTTTTCAATCATCCTATCAATTAAGACTTTAGTCATAATTCAAATAGAAAATAAATAATAATTATTCATTAAATTCAAAGTAAAGAATAATTTATATTGGTGGAAAGATGAGAATATCCTCTAAAAACCCTTTTCGTTTCATCAATTTTGGGTAAAAAAAGAATTGTCAGCCACATGGGCCATCATATCACTTACATATTGCCACTTTTTGGCCCATCATGATCTTGCACATACCCGTTTTGGTTTTGTTTCACATTTCTTCTAGGTTGAAGATCTTCCTATGTGATTTAGATATGTTGGTGAGAGGTTTTTAGAGGTGTTGTATTCAAGAGTTGGTGTGTTGGATTATTATATAGAAGAATTTGTGTTCACCAGTTGTGAAATATGCATTATTGAAGTATATGAGAGGCGTCTAGGAGAAATGTATTTTCTCTGTGTTCCTTCACAATTGTGTTTTAGGTCATTCTATTCTTATGGTTTGTTGATGGTGTTGGTATTTTTATTTTTTCAAGATGGTTCATGGTTTGGTGCTTCAAAAGATAGTTTTCTGAGTTACAGTCCATGGAAGAGTTGTATGGATGTATTGGGCATGTACATTCTTCTGGTGAGAATTGTTACAAAGAATTTTTGATGGATCTGAAGGTGTTTTTAGAATATTCTAGATCATGTTCAGGTGAAAATTGTTGTCCACAAGTTATGGATGGATCAAAGGAATTGTGTAATTAAAAGATCAATGGTCTTTACATGGGTAAAAAGCTAACTTGGTGTTTGTACTACATGCGAAGGTGCTTCAGTGTTTGTAGAAGCATGGCATGGTGTGTGAAGAAAGATTTAGGTCCTAGCTAAGGATTTGTATGGTTCAACTTCATTCCTTTCCACTGTGGGAATGTTTAGGTTCTGACCTAATTTGTATATGCACGATTGAGGTGCATAGCAAACCTTGGAGAAAGGTTTCAAGGTTGAAGATGGTATATATATATGAGTTGAGTTGTTGAGGGATGATAAGATAGATGAGAATGATGTGATTGATGTAAATTACAAAGTTGTGAGGTGTGAAATTGAGAAGTGCAGTGTGAGATTTCAAGTGTTGGATTACTAGATGTAGTGAGCAAAAGGTATCTACAATAATTCTAATAGATTGCAAAGGTGTTGGAGCTATGGTGGTGGATTCTCTGTTGCATTAAGATCATGTTCTCTATGTAACATTTCTTCTCTATCTTCTTTTTCTATTCTAGCAGTGAGCCTTGGCTATGAGCCTTTTCAGGTAGTGTGCCCTTTCTGGCTGTGAGCCTTTGTAATAAATTTTGAAATTACTTATATTGTGAGCTAATCCTTATCATGGTTTTCCATCCTTGGGTTTTCCACGTAAATTTGGTGTTCTCTTGTGCATGGTGTTAAGTTGATTCATTTTATGTTATTTGTTTTTCATGTTAAACTATCATAATAGATTAAGGGTTTAATATACGCATGTGGATCTGAATGTTAATGAGGGTTTCAATGTTTTAAGCTACAAATGATTCACCCCCCTCTCAGTTTTCTTGTTCATTCAACATAATTTAAATAGTATATAAACTATATAGATAGATTTATATAGATGGAATGATAGATATAGATATATGTATGTAGAAGATATGGGCAGAGACTAAGACCTACCTTTTGTATATGGTCAGGATATAATATAAGGAGGTATAAGGTGTTGACTAAATATTTTTTATGGATGAATGAATTATTCTTTTTCTATTAATATAGTAAAGCCTTATCTCTTCTAAAATCCTTATCGCAAATTCTTGTTTCTATTACTATATCCTCTAGGGTATAAATAGACTACACAAAAGACCCTAGGATACAAATCTTTAGATTGTACTTCCATTTCCTTCTTACTAATAAAAATCCTTGATGTTTGGGTGATTCCATGAAAAGAGGTGCAAGTTTGGTTCAATCTTTCTTATCAAAAATTATCTATCCACACTTATGATGGACTGGTATTCACAGATGTGTTTCACATACCCTTGTGGTATTTAGAGGATTCCCTATTTAGCCTTGTATTGCCTAGATTAAGACCTTTTGGTCATTATCCCTTGTGGTGCACCACATTTGGAAGGGAAAGTGATCAAATGTACCTCCATGTGGTGAGATATATTTTACTCTAGGTAAGGCTAGTCCTCCAAGGTAAAGGGTGCAAGGATGTAAATTTACTTACATTCCCTATCTATCCATTCATGTGGTAGATGGTATTAATGGGATGGTCACCATTCTAATTGACTGGAGACATAAGTGGCCATTGTAAGTTCACAAGAATAATAACCCATCTTGACTAATTTTAGGAAATTTTCTAATGTGTTTGGCATGTCTTCATGTGAAAAAACAATAAAATCCATTCAACCTTATCACATTTAAAGTATAAGTAAACCAATTTGTATTCTTGTTTGTAGAAATCAATTGCCAAAACAATGCCAAAATAGTTAGATTATAGTTTAACACCTATATTAATTGTTCTAGTGCTTGCGTTTTCTGTTCCACTACTTGTGTTTGATAAATTGGTGTTTGAGTTGACAACATGGTGCATGTGACTTCCCTTCCAATGCTTGTGTTCATTATACTAGAGTACTTGAGATATGTCCTTTAGTACTTTTTTGTTTTACAAAAACCACCCATTAGGTATCTTTATTTGAAATCTTGAGCTTGTATAGACCTAAAAAAAACCTAGTTGAATTAATTAAAACCACCACCTAATCTATCCTTCAAATCTTAGACCATATAAAAAAATTCACATCATCATACTCAAAATTTAACCCTTTACCTTTATCATCCATAACCACCACCCAAAAATTGTCATTTAGACCATCTTAGTCTAACTTAGTCACCTAACACTTTTCCAGATAATTGCCTATGATTTCATACCCATCATTATCTCATTTTTCACCTTTATAATATGCACAAATAATTTTTTACCATCATCATAATATTTTGTCCAAATCATCTTCTAGTCAAAATCATATCTATAGAAAAATCAAATTTGTTGAAAGTTAGATTCTAGATCCTTACATCTTTTGTCTCTATCTTGTATTTTTCTTAAGAAATTACCTATATTAATTAATATACTAAGTTATCTCTTATCATTTTTTTATCACTTATCTTAGGAGTTTGGCTATCCTAAGTCAAGTCTTCAGAAATCCATGTCTAGTCTTCATTAGGAACTTGCCTATCCTAAGTAAGCAAGGATACATCATCCCCAGATTATCCTTATTACAAAAGGATAGATATTTTTCTTGATTTAATTTTTTCCTTGTATCCATCATCATTCCTCAATCTTCCATATCATCATCCAATCCAAAAATTAATAAATATTAAAATATAAAATCAAACCATCCTCATCAAAATTATTTAATAAAACTAGGTGTTTAAATTATTCCACATCACTTAACCAAATCATTAAAAAATCCACCAATACTTACCATTAAAAACAAGACACCCCTTAAATTTCCTCATCCATTCATCCACATCAAAACATTAAACCTAATTACACTATTTCTACCTTTTGTATCTCAATCAATAGGCCTCAAGCTAAATAAATAATGGAACCACATGAGCAATCTACCATAGAGGAAACCACCAATCAACCCCCATGTCCAAATGAAGAATAAATCTATGTGGAACAACTTGAATATTTACCAATATTACAAGAGTTTTCTCAAGACCCCTATAACCAAGAAATGATTAAAAGGATTTATGAACTTGACAAAGACACTGACATCATATTAGATTTAATCCAAAAGGGGGGAAATTTTTTTTGACTTATTACAACTTAGAAAAAAGGTTCATCATCTAACATGCCCTCATCATATTCACACCCCTTAGATAAAATTTGGGGGTATCAACCTCTCCAACAACCATGTCATCCAAATCTCACCCATACATTAAATCTTTCACAATCATCTCAACCCATCCTAGAAAAAGTTATACCTTATTCAAGCACATATTAAAAAATTAAGTTTAACATACCATCAAATTTCACATAATAAATCACTCAACCAACCATACCATCAACACCCGTAAATAATGTGGAAAACTTCATCCAACCTCAACAACAATCATAAAGGCTACCCACATCCACATATCAATACATTAATCTAACATCTTCAGACCAAAATATTTTAAACACAAATTAAATATCCATATCACATAACAAAGATCCACCATCCAACCAACACCATCATATATACATATCTGATAATACATAAAACATTGACATAGCACAATGATTATAAATTATGAAAAGTATGATCCAAAGCCTCCAAATGGGACATCAAAAGAAAACTTACATATTTGAAGACATATGTCCTTACCCATTTGATGATTCCATTACAATCATCCCTTTTCCTTAGAACTATGAGTTGTCCAAATTTGACAAATACAAAGAAAAAAGTGACCCTAGAGAGCACATTAAGAAGTTCTACATAGCATGCCAAGAGGTTGCATATAGTGACATATACTATGGACACCTAAAAATGTCACATTCTTTAATTCATCATTTCCCGTCATCATCAGGCATCACACATTATTCTAATTAATCATTTCCAATCATTATCACTCATTGCCCCTTTCATCACTATTAATTAAATAATTTCCAATTATTTGATTAAACTAACCCATTTCTCACATTAATTAAATAATTTTTAATTATTTCATTATTTCATCATTTTCATCCCACCTTTAATTAATTAATTTTTAATTTTTTAATTAATTAGTCATTTTCCCTCCATCCACATAATTAAATAGTTTTTAATTATTTAATTAAATATTTTTTTATTATTTAGCTAAATCTTTTATTATCTTCTTATCCACATAATTAAATAATTTGTAATTATTTAATTAAATCACACATTCTTCTCATTATACCATAATTAAATAATTTCTTAATTATTCAATTAGCTAATTATTCCTCCAAAATTAAATAAATTATTTAATTTATTTAGTTTACGCATTCCTCTTAAAGTAAATAAAATCATTATTTCATTTATTTCTAATCATATCATCTTCTTATCTTCAGATTTTTAATCCTAAGTTTAGTGATCTCCTCTAAATTTAGTAACATTTAATAAATTTAGTGAGTGAACTAAACCTCAATCCACTTCATCTCTTCATGTAGCCTCATGCTCATGCATCCTGATCTCTCACCAATCCTCATCTGTTGATATCATTTCACATCTTACACCATTGATCTAATATCCTAAAATCTCTAAATTAAACATCCTTTGATCATTTAATCCCTCCTTGAATTTACATCCAAGCTCCTCAAATTTCTATCCAAGCTTCCATACCACATCATCATCATTGATTTTGCATAAGGTTATGCTAAGTTTATGAAAAATCCACATATCATATTAATATAGCATAATTCTTATACTCTTGACAATGGATTAAGGCTAGGCATTTTTGGGTGAGGTAAAGTAGGTTAGATTATTTTGATTTAATTTATGTTCTTATTTGATTTCTTTCATTTTAACTTTGCACACACTTCATTGGTAATAGGCCTATTTGATCATGAGTTTGGATTAATTGATTTTATTTCCTATTTTCATTACATCCTTTGATTGTACTAACAAATATACCTATTCATATTTTGGCATGCCTAGTGATACCCCATCTCTGTTTTTAATGTTTAATCAAGTTTCTTGAATATTTTCAAGTTACAAGTTATAGTGATGTAGTTGAACCCAAAATGATGCCTTTGAAATTTATATTGATTCTTTTGATAGCATAGTGATTCCTTTTCAACCCATAGCGATCGTTTTAAGGCTATATTGATACATCTTATCTTTATATTGTTATTATTTTTAAAAGTTTATAATGACACAATTGAAATTTATAGCAACGCATTTGATAAATTTCAATGCATTTGAGGTTACAACAATACTTTTGAATTTTACAATTATTCTTTTGATATGCACAAAAACACATTTGATAGGTATATCGATGCATTTGAAATTTACAGTGACACCTTTGATATTTATAGTGACGTATTTGATTCATTTTATTGAATTTTATAATGTAAATATTTTCTCAATTTTTTTGGAACTAACATATCTTTGTAGCATTAGAAAATGTTGGGAGAAGACTAGTAAAAGCATACTACTGATAAATCTAATGTAGGGAAAAAAATTGCTTACTTTAATTTATAACATAGTTCAGATTTTTTTTGGATAATCAATAAATTCTATGTCATGTTTGGTAAGATTCTAGTGTGTATGCTCTCTCATTATGCTTTGTGTGAGCCTAGACATCAAAACAGATTTTATTTTACACATGTTATACACACACAAGGAGTACTAGTAAATTATGCTCTTCTCTTGTGCTTTGTGTGAACTTGAGAATAAAAAACAGTAGTGTCTTCTTTTCATTTTATAGTAGGAGGCCTACTTGGGGATTTCATCGCACCAAGGGTGAACTCAACCATTATTTTTGTTGGGTATATAAATGGGGAGAATAAAATTTATACCCCAAGGTGTATATAACATCGTTCAAGCCAAGTCACAAGATCCTCAATATGTCAAGACTTATTTGGTGAGGAGAAGAGGGGCTATAGTCTCAAGAACTATCAAATATGCTCACTATTCTTGAAACCACTATGAACCATTGTTATTAGAGACCTAAGACCATAATTCATTATTTCTAGTGGGGTACAGTATACAAAATCATGCATGAAGTTATTCAATGTGTACCATCCTAGGGTGTGGTAGAGCTTCTAATTTTTTTGAGAATTTTAAGTTGGTTCCTATCTTTGTCATGAGCTATTGCCTCTATTCCCAAGGGTAAGGTTTAGGGTTTTTAGTTAGAGGCCCTTGTTCTAAATTTTATGTCTTAAACCCTAGGCATTCTATTTCTTCATTGACCTATCATACCTGGTTCTCGATCTTTTGAGTTACAACTTGAGCCATCTGAATCGCATTCTTATTGGCCCTTTGGTTTAGGTTCGTTGATTACCAATTATTTTCCCATCGCCTTAACATTTCCTATAGTTGGGTGGAAAATATTTCATGATAAAAGAATCAAGTCTTAAGTCTTTATTCCTAAGGGTCTATGTCTTGTTAACTTTATATGGCCCCTCTTTCATAACATCTTATTTGCATGTGCAATCCTCATTCACTTAACTGGTCTTCCATTGTTGAAGTTCTCTTTGCTGGTCAATTCATTTCAGCAACAAGTGATGGGCCCTATCTTCCCCTTGCATTGCTTATTGATGAAGTCCTTCAAACTTTTGTTTCATTTTCAGCGATGAGCGATGGATATTCTAAATGTTTTGTATCACTCCATTGCTAAAGTATTTCAAGACCTTTTATAATTTATGCAATGAGCAATGGGAGTAAATAGAAGGAAAGGTATGGTAGCCATGTGTTTGAGTCTTGTTCCATCAACATGATATGTGAGCCTTGGGTTATTTAAAGGAAACTGTTTAAGTTGGTATGGAAACCATTATCATGATCATTTGAGTATTTGCACACACATACTATAGTAGGTAGAGTAACCATGTTGATTCAATGTCAATATGTGTGGAACCACATTTTTATCCTTTTGGGTTGATAGGTATGTTAGGGAATGTTGCTTATGATTCTTTTATGGTTGTCTTGTCAATTTGAGTCAATGTGTTAAATACCTTTTTGTGGAGTTGAGATATTTGAATGATTATGAATGGATATTTATATGTATATGGGTATGTGTGTATATATATATATATACATAAGTGATGGCACATAAATATGATCATATGCATGTATGGGCATGCAAAGAAAAAAATGCCTATGTATATCCATGCATGGATATATAATATGTGTATGACCATTCATATATATATACATATGTGTATGTATTAATATAAATACAAATGCACTGATATATATACTATATATTTATATTAAAATTATGATAATGTATATATATTAACATATACATATACATAGCAAGCTACTGGAGCAAGTGGATAAACTCAAAAGGAAATTCATTGGGTTGACTTGATTCACCATTAAAATGATCCACTATTCTAATGGTACCATTTTTGTTGTGCTCAAGGAAGAAGCAGATAAGAACGCTATGGATGAGGGCCCCAATTTGGTTGGGAGGATATTATAAACCTCTTCATACATAAATGGGATGTTATAGAAAATTATTCTACTATCTCTATGTTTTGTTTTGTTGTTGGGTCTTTGTGTGTCGGCTATCAGTCTACTGTCTTTGTGTCTAATATTTTGGTGGTTTTTATTTTAATGTTCTTGACTTGATCCTTTTTGGTCCTTTGGGTTCATGGTGTAAAGTGTTTTTCACCTTGTAAATGTAGCTTAATATATCAAAAACATATATATATACATACATATATATATATAATGGTAACATATATATAATGTATATATTTAAAAGCTTATTATGATAAATATTGATATGTGATATATATATATATAACAAAAGAGGTATTATTGTAAGGGGAAAATATCAAATTCCGAACCTATACTCATGAAATACAAAATGTAAAGCCATGAATCCACACAAATAAGCAACTAAGAAACTTAAGTAAATCCAAAACAAAACAAGTCTTACCATACCATGTCAAAGTTGTATTTGAATCAATACAAAGCCTCCATTTGATGTTGCAAAAGCTTCAAATAATGTTAATGGTGATCAAATATAAGTTTATTTTCTCTCAAGAATTTGAATGTCAATTTTGTATGAACTCTTTTCATGAATTTTGTAGATTCTCCAATCATTTTTTAGAATGAAGAGGGTTATTATATAGATTTCATGTCTTGAGATGAATGATTGAGATTCAGTTGTAAAAGATCTCGATCAATAGTTGAGAACTAGTGAGAGGAAATAGATTGGAATGATTAGTGGAATTAGATTGGACTGATTGGGGGGATTGAAGAAATCAAGTTGAGTGGTTAGTGGGATTAAGGAATAGTTTGAGTGGTTAGTGGGATTGAACAATAGATGAGTTAGTCAATCAATTAGTGTAAGAAATCAATGGTAATGATTTTCTCAACTGCAAAATGGGTGATGATATTTAATTAATTGAAGAATTAATTAATATTTGGAGATGAACGTGAAAGTCATGTTTCACTTTAAAAAATAAAGATGTATTTTTTTGTTGAATATGTTGAATGATTTTGAATAATTAAATTAATTATTTAGGTTTAAATAGGGAAAAATGATTTAATTAAATTATTATCATGGGGTATATTGGTGACATAATCAAATAATTGCATTAATTTAATTCAACACGAGGAATAAAGTTAGGTTAGGTGATGATATAGTGAATTAATTAAATAATTATAAATTATTTAATTAATAAAGCAAAATAGGGTTTTTGATGCAAATGATGTGAAATATAATTATATTAATGATATTGAAGTTGACGATGTTAAAAATGTCATTCAAGATGTGTAATATGCATTAGGTCCTTTTACATATCTACATTTTTTCCCTCTTTGATGCAGAGGTAAGTAAAAACCTTATTTGCTATGCCAAAAATAGGGGCTCCTACACAATCTCAATCTCCAATTCCCCAAGGTTTAACATCTAGCAACCTACACATCACCCTGCCCTTGTAGCTCTCCCAAAACTAGAACAGGCCAAGTTTTAACCAATTTTTCCAAAGCACCTAGTAAATAAAGAGGAGATTAGGATACCCTTTTCAGGGTTACACAACAAGTATGAAAATCAAGGGTCATTGTTTTGGACCAACCTGAACTTTTGGTACACTTACCCGGTTCTAGACTTCACCATTTGGTCTATTTTCCAAAGGAACCACCCTTCCAACAATGGCCACTCACCAAATCACCTTAGAAAATCTCAAAAAATGGTCTCAAACCTCAGATTACAGTGATGTTTTTCATCTACAGGGATTCTAACCCTCTATTCCAAGAAACCCTCTCAAGCACTCAACAAAACAAGGGTTTAGCAAGGGTTTAGGGGTAACCCCCTACTCCTGACCTTTCCCAATCCTCCTATGGCCTCAAACACATCACATTACCTCTACCCTAACCCAAGGAACCCTCACAATCTCTCTTCTTTCACTATTTCTCAAAATCACTCCTTAGGTTCCCTATTTTCATGGTCTCACTGCCCCTGATCAGCACTAGATCACACACCATGGAAGAAATCTCTCCTTCTCCACCTCCTAAGGTATGTACACACTTCGCCAAACATGGTTCAGACCAATCCACCAAGCCACAGGTCTAGAATAGTAGGTGGATTGGTTAGTTGGTCATGGTGTTGTCCACAAAACTCCAAACATAGGAAACCGGGTACCTTATAGTTTGCTGAAGCCAGTCACACAAGCAAAAGAATTAAGCCCCCAAGACAAACATGAAAGAAGAAAAACACATGAATAAAAAATCATTCAATGTCTCAAGGTATCTCGAATTTGTATGGGTTTGGAACAAGAAGTAAAGTTCAGAAAATCAATGGAAAAGATGGTGATCAGCACTTGCCAAAGTGTATTTTCTTCTTATTAACTGAACAACAACCCCTCCTTCGAGATTACAATGAAAATATATTGATTCTAACATCCAACTACCTTCTACAACTAACCAACCACCCTACAACAGAAATTTGAACCACTTCTGATCGTTTGGAGGTCAAGGTTAAGCATTTTACATAATCTTGGTTAATCAATTTCACTACATACTTGTAATGTTTGGTCTTTTTGATCCCATGCTCGCCCAACTTATTGAAAGTGGTCTAATGAGACCTTATTTGCATAAAAGGCATGGCTTAAATCCATCTAATACCTATCTACCACCCCTTGTCACATGACATACAATATTTTTGAGTACAAAGCAACTTAATTTGACACTTTTTTGCATGAAACATGAAAACCTTTAAAACACTTGGTGAACCTTTAAGGTCCTTTCTCCTATCATGTTAGGGTTAGGATCTAGGTGCTC
Organism: Sequoiadendron giganteum; assembly: GCA_007115665.2. Taxonomy (NCBI): domain Eukaryota; kingdom Viridiplantae; phylum Streptophyta; class Pinopsida; order Cupressales; family Cupressaceae; genus Sequoiadendron; species Sequoiadendron giganteum. The sequence goes on along the minus strand of CM021103.1, from coordinate 296,149,908 downwards.
TTGCACCATACTCCCCCCCATAGGAAAACTCTTGTCCCAAGAGTAAGAGTGTACTCCATTCCTCCACCTTGCTGCTCCCTGTATATCCAGACCTGCTACTGACCTTTTCCTCACCCTTGGAGCAAAAGTTGATATTCCCCTTGCCTTGATACCTGCAAACACACAATGGTTAGCAACACACTATCCCAACTTCTTCATTGTCTCATCTCCACATGTGGATCCACCTAACATTGCTTGCAGACTCTGCACTCTTCTTACTATCCTCAGACTTGTGCTCTTTTGTTCCCTAAACTCTTTATCTAGTGTGGTCATACCTTGGTCACTATCATTTCTAAGGACCACTGCCCTGTTAGACTTATCAGTCCCCAAGCTTGTAAAACTCTCATACTCTTCACCTTTACTCCTACTGATAGGACACACAATAGTCCCCACTGTAATCTCACCCTTCTTTGGAAGCATTCCACCATGCTTGTCATGCTTATGCATCATCATGCCTTCCATTTCCTTGAGTGTATCAGACTTAGGTATGAAACCATCAGCCACTATCTTCTCACCATTCCCCTTAACCAGACTAGACCGAGCTATGAGTGTCTTTCCTGCCTCTTGCAAAAACACATGTTCTACTATCTTAACACCACTTGTGGGTGTTTTCCTCACTGTCACAACTCCTCCAACTTGCTCTCTACCTGCAACCATATCAGACTGACTGACCTCAGGCTTTAAAGGTTCCTTTTTTCCAAACAACACAACTTTAACCTTACCTTTATCCCTCACACTTATCAAGGGAAGTAACTTAAAGTTTCTATCCTCCTTCTTAGTGGTGTATGTGTTCTCCCAGCCATCATATATGGATCTCCTATCAAACTGCCAGGGCCTTCCCAAGAGCACATGGCAACAATCCATTGGTAGAACATCACATAGAACCCTATCCTTGTATTCTCCAATCTGGAAATCAACATATGCCTACTCTTTTACTACCAAAGTTTGATTATCATTGACCCAAGAGACTCTATAAGGTGCTTCATGAGGTAATTTCTCCAAACTCAACTTATCCACCATTTCCCTAGACACTAGATTATCTTGAGAACCAGAATCAATGACAACTTGACACACTTTACCTTTGCTTTTGCATGTAGTTCTGAATAGGCTCCTTCTTTGGCTTGAATCTTCCTCCTTGGATGCTTGCAACACAGTTATCCTTATCATGAGTGCCTCTCCTCTTCTGATGTAAGGTTCACTATAGGTGTAGTCATACTCTCTTCATCCTCATGCACTAATTGATTCCTCCTTTCTCCACCATGAGAGCTTGAGCCTTGTTTTTCCAGGCACTTAAAGGCTGAGTGTCGAGGCTGGTTGCAATTGTAGCATCTTCCTAAGAATTGATATGATCCTCTTCCTCCACTAAATCTGCCTCTTGAACCTCTCCATCCACCTCTTGAATTAGATTGCTCTTGATCCTTTTTTTCATCTCCTTGGCCTTCATTGTTTTCCCTTGAACTAGGATTGAATCCCCTTCCTCTAGAGGTGTTACCTCTTCCCCTTGCTGCCTTCTCTTGTCTTCTCTTTAGATTTTCTTCTACCCTCATTGCCATTTGAAAGCATTGCTCTACTGATTTTGGTGCCATCATGCTAATTTCATCCTGAATGTTGAACCTCAAACCATTCAAGTACCTAGCAGTCATCTCTTCCTCATCTTCTTCATGTTTAGTCCTTATGCTTAGCCTATAAAACTCTTCAGTATATGCTTGCACATCTAACTCTTTTTGTCTAAGATTCTGTAATTTCTTAAGCAATTGAATATTGTAATCAAAAGGAAGAAATTTACCTTTTATCTTTGCTTTCATCTTCTCCCAAGAAATGATCTTGCTCTTTCCTTTTCTCAACCTATCTTCTTGCATAAAATTCCACAACACCAAAGCATGTCCTTTCAGTTTTGTTTTTTCTCTCTTCACCTTATGTCCTTCATCAACATCTTCACTATCAAAGTAGTTCTCCAGAGCCCCTATCCAATCAAAGAGCTCTTCACTATCAAGTTTGCCTCCATACATATGCACATCCATCTTCCCATGTCCATCCTTCTTCACAGCCTTTAGTAGCTTCATTGTTCTAGCATCATCTGGATCCATCTCTTCTTCTTCACCAGAGGTCTCTTCCTCTTCAGACTCACTTTCCTCTAGAAGGGTCCTGCCCTTAGCCTTCATTGCAGCCATCTCCCTTTTTAGTATATCTATATCCTTCTCATGAGTATCAAGTTTCCTTGCAACAACATTGTTTTTAGGAGGCATTTTGTTCCCTCCAACTATCTTCTTCTTCTTGCACACAAACTTCAATCTTGATCTTTCACAAAGACCTATTCCCTTGCTTTGATACCACTATTATGCAGAGGTAAGTGACAACCTTATTTGCTATTCCAAAAATAGGGGTTCCTACACAATCTCAATCTCCAATTCCCCAAGGTTTAACATCTAGCAACCTACACATCACCCTGCCCTTGTAGCTCTCCCAAAACAAGAATAGGCCAAGTTTCACCCAATTTTTCCAAAGCACCCAATAAATAAAGAGGATATTAGGATACCCTTTTTAGGGTTACACAACATGTATGAAAATCAAGGGTCATTGTTTTGGACCAACCTGAACTTTTGGTACACTTACCCTATTCTAGACTTCACCATTTGGTCTATTTTCCAAAGGAACCACCCTTCCAACGATGGCCGCTCACCAAAGCACCTTGGATAGTCTCAAAAAATGGTCTCAAACCTCAGATTACAGTGATGTTTTTCATCTATAGGCATTCTAACCCTCTATTCCAAGAAACCCTCTCAAGCCCTCAACAAAACAAGGGTTTAGCAAGGGTTTAGGGGTAACTCCCTACTCCTGACCTTTCCCAATCCTCCTATGGCCTCAAACACATCACATTACCTCTTCCCTAACCCAAGGAACCCTCACAATCTCTCTTCTTTCACTATTTCTCAGAATCACTCCTTAGGTTCCCTATTTTCATGGTCTCACTGCCCCTGATCAGCACTAGATCACACACCATGGCAGAAATCTCTCCTTCTCCACCTCCTAAGGTATGTACACACTTAACCAGACATGGTATAGACCAATCCACCAGGCCACAAGTCTGGAACAGTAGGTGGATTGGTTAGTTGGTCATGGTGCTGTCCACAAAACTCCAAACATAGGAAACCGAGTACCTTACAGTTTGTTGATCCCAATCACACAAGCAAAAGAATTAAGCCCCCAAGACAAACATGAAATAAGAAAAACACATGAATAAACAATCATTCAATTCCTCAAGGAATCTTGAATCTGTACGGGCCTAGAACAAGAAGTAAAGTTCAGAAAATCAATGGAAAAGATGGTGATCAGCACTTGCCAAAGTGTATTTTCTTCTTATTAATTGAACAGCAACCCCTCTTTCGAGATTACAATGAACATATATTGATTATAACATCCAACTACCTTCTACAACTGACCAACCACCCTACAACAGAAATTTGAACCACTTGTGACCATTTGGAGGTCAAGGTTAAGCATTTTACATAATCTTGGTTAATCTATTTCACTACATACTTGTAATGTTTGGTCTTTTTGATCCCATGCTCGCCCAACTTATTGAAAGTGGTCTAATGAGACCTTATTTGCATAAAAGACATGGCTTAAAGCCATCTACTACCTATCTACCACCCCTTGTCACATGACATACAAGATTTTTGAGTACAAAGCAACTTAATTTGACACTTTTTTGCATGAAACATGAAAACCTTTAAAACACTTGGTGAACCTTTAAGGTCCTTTCTCCTATCATGTTAGGGTCAGGATCTAGGTGCTCTTGCACCACTCTTTGAGACAAAGTATTGGTTTATTTGTTTCAAAGAATTTGATGTTAAGATCAAGATTTGAAGAATTTCATATTCCCCACTATGCCTCGACAGTTAGTGCAAAGATAATACAATGTTGGTTTTCCCCTCGAGAGGTTGGGAAAAAAAATTACTTTGTGGTCAAGCTTGCAAAAAGGTTCCATTGTAGTTTAGATGTGTAAAGGATAAAAAATTAGGTTATAGGACCCTTGATTATGGTGCTAGATGTTCCAAGGTTCTCCTAATTTTAACCTAGGAGGGTTTCCAAGGTTAAAAATTAGGGTTTGAGGGGGTAAAAATAGGAAATTAGGGTTCATTTTTCCTCATTTTTCATTCTTAGCCTTAGTGAATCGTTTTCTCTAGAGATCCTACTTTTATGATTGTCAAGTTGCGATGGTAAGGATTATGGATTCCCACACCATGCATAGGCAATTCATGATATTGGGAGGCTAGCTAGCATAGGCATCATAGTATGTACTACTTCCCTTCTCATTTTCATCTTTCCATGTTTGTGTAATTAATGCTAAAAAACTTTTTTAATGATAATCATAATTTTGTGTTTTTATCTTTTTTCTCGATTTTACCACTATTCTTCTTTATGTTTTTACTTCTTTCATAAAACTTGAACACCATTTTTCTTGTCCACTGTATTAAAATATGCTCACTATTGTTTATCGCTTTCATAAAAAAATTGTGCTATTATTTTTCTATTTGTAAAGTGGTCGCTTTTGTGAAACTTAGTCGCTGTCATTTTTCTTTCTTGTGCGCTTTTGTCAATTTAGCCTCTATCATTTAAAATGACTACTATTATAAAAAAAAAAAACTTTTATTGCCTAATCTTGCCACTATCATCCAAAAAATGCTTTCTATTGTCAAAATTGCATGATTTGGCTAGTTTGTTTGTATGCTTAGGTTCATAATTTGATTTTTTAGCAAATTCTTGATGTAGTGGAATGAATTTTTGAAGGTAGTTCTCAAACCTCTCTATTCTAGGGAGTGATGGCTGCAACAATTGTGTCTTTCTCATTGGTTTCTTTGAGGTTGAGAGATACTTTATGGATGTTGTAGGTCTATGTTACATATGTTGCATGCCTAAGATACAATTACATAGGGATATGATGACTACACTTGTAGATATATGGCATTCAGAGTCATCATCCTTCCACTTGCTAACTAATGAAGTGACCATTACATTAGAGGATGTTTGAAAGATTCTTTGTATCCCCAATCATAGTGAGCTAGTTACGTATGATGTTAGGTAGGGTACTTTGGCCATGCAGTGAGTACTTGGTGTTCGATGGCTATAGGTGGTGGATTTAGAGATAGACTTATCTCCATTTGTTGATAGTGTTGATCCTATATCGATGGTCTTAGCTAGCTTGATCATGAGGCTTGTGGTGCTCGATCCTAGAGGTAGGAATTTTCTTGTTGGATGGGGCATCTACAACAATCAGATGATGGAGCACGATATAATATTTACATGGGGCCCATATCTTTTGGAACACTTGTATAAGGACATTCACGAGGATGCTTATCACGGTGGTATGAATATTTCTATAGGGATGACACTTATACATATATGGGCCTAGGAGCATATCCTAGTGATGAGGCTAGATATTGTTTTGGATCAGGATTGGGAGGATCCATACTCTTACCATTATTCATATTTCATGCATTACACTTGGCCTGGTCGGTTACCAAGCTTATCATGATGATATGGAGTAGTTACCATATTTTCAATAGACACAATGCCTTATACATTGGGTGGATTCTCTTCTTGATCAATACTTACCTGATTGGGTTCTTCATTAGTTTAGAGAGAGACAAACCCATTTAACAGATGATTACCACACATAATTCAGGAAGATAGCTTGAGAGGTTAGGGTATGGGGGCCACAAGCCTCTTCTATTCATGTTGTTACAGATTTTTTGATGACTCGCCTCATTTGGATGGGGTTGGGTAGTGGGTCTTGTAGATCTAGGGACTACTTGATATTATGATCAATGTTGGGCTCACCACATCCCATTGCATTTTACAGATCCTATTGGTGATGGGCCAATCATGGGAAATGTCCAAAGGGTGGTTAGAATTACAAGGAGGAGAGAGGATTTTCAGAGGCTATGTATTGCTATTGAGAAGCTAGATAGAGTAGGGCATGATGGGTAGCAAGGTGATCAATAACATTAGGATCAACCTCATCAAGACTAGTAGGCACCATAAGGTCCTCCTCCATAGATGGATGCAGCAACAACATAGATAGCGCAGTTGATCATGGATAGGGATGTTTGGGTTATTGATAGAGATGTAGAGATTGTGTGGAGGCAGGCTGTCGAGGGTCAGGTTTTCATTCTTACTAATGAGAAAGATGGTTTTTTGATAGGAGAGAGATGCCTTGAGGTAGGAGCTAGTTACTAAGTTTCAACAAAGATTAGCTATCAAGATTTCACTAGCCTTCTATGTTCCCCTTGCTTAGTATCAAGTTGAGTGGGATCAAATTTTGTAGTGGTTCACTCATTATCAGTCATTATACGTGGTGTTTGTTTTGAGGGATGAGAGACATCCTCATTTTGGATATCCAAGCACAATGATAGGGGAAAAGTCAGGGGTATAGTCAGTGGTACAACCTCATCAGTCCCTAATTATTCTATAGCCATCTCCTCACCAAAGCTAACAACAGCATGGATCCCCTCCACGAGACAACAAATAGGGTTGAGTTTGTTTATGATTTTATATGTTGATTTTTATTGTATCAAAGACTTGTTTAGATATGATATTTGTATATACATTCATCGGCCCAACTGAGACCTTGTATCTTTGTATTTTTTTCTATATTTGGATATCACACATGTTACTTGATGATGTATATGATATTATCATTTTTAGTGATATCTAATATACCATTCTTTGATGTGGCTTATTATATGTTATGAAATGATTATAGATTCTTATAAATGATTATGGATGATGATTTATGCATGCTCATGTTTTGTACTTTTTTTTATGCATTTTTATGATATGGATGGATGATGACATATGATGTATGTGATGGTTGATGATATATAATGTATGTATGGATGACTATATCATGTATGATGTTTTTTCATTTCATTATGGCAATGATATGTACTAATGACTTTGTGGATGCAAGATGCATGTGGTACTAATGATATTGTGATGCAGGATGGAGTTGTTAGTTAGAAGAAGTGTTAGTATGATTTAGAGATGGTTAGAAAATTTGATATTGTTAGTCTTTGATGAGTTTGTTTTTTGTTTCATAGAGACTTCATATTTTTAGCAATCCTTATTGATGTAGCAAATAGATATGATGCACCAGGGTATTAATAATTGAGGTGGTGTTGTATCTATTGTGTGGACTTTGACTCTACAAAAAAGGAATATTCTTGCTCATACCAGACATACAGAAACCCTATTAGAGTGTATGGTTGAGTTGTGTCAAAAAAATTTGGACTAGTTACATAGAGAGGTATAGAGTACCTAACATGCAACTACTACATGAATTGCCTCAAAATGGGTTCCACACACAGAAAAAAGAAATTATTCGATATGGTAGTATCACAAAAGCATCTAACAAATAGAACAAACAAAAATTGACAACCAATATCCCCATTCCTTCCTCTCTAAATCCTTAATGGACATACTTGATAGATCATGGGAATGTGATATTAAGATAAATTAAAAAATATAAGATCATAAAAGATAAACAATGATGCAGTATCACTTGTCACAACTATTTGATGTTTCAAGATGTTATCCATTAGTGATGTCTATCACATAGGAATGTTTTATCTGTTAAGACATACATTAGGATGTTGATGATGAATTATCAATAGGTAGGTAGTTAATACTTAGGCATTGTTATAGTCCGATAGTGATCCATTCTTTAATATTTTCTTTAGAATTTTTATTTTGATGTTTGTTTTCAACTATTGATTGCTTTATCAAAGGTTGAAGGCGATGATTGTTTATTATGAATGGAAAGTTTATTGTGGATAAGTGACAATGGAGATAGGACCTTTTGTAATTTTTTGAATTATTTTATGTTGTTTTTAATGTTTTCAAGAGATTTAGAAATAAATAGAGGGCCCTAAAGGGACTGGCTTAGTACCTCAAGGGTTGATCGAAGATTAGCCTTGCCTACGTGATGAATGCAAAGACATCATAGTTCGACTATATTTAGTAACACTATTTTTTGGAGTTTTCTAACTTTTTATGAATTTTTTGTGTGTGTAAATAAAGTGGAGTAAAAATTAACAAAGTAAATACATACACACACAAATGAAATGTCTTATATAAAATGAATTGAAACAACAAACTAAGTTGCTATGACTATCCTTTCAAATTATCTCATTGCTCTCTAATCTTAAGCACCCTCAAATTCATGCTCTCATATTTGTATGTTGCACACATGAATTCACAAGATGACAACCTAAGAAATAAGAAGATTTGTGAAATTCAAAGCTACATGCCTACATTAACATATTTTTGTATTTTTGATATGAAGGTTGAATGAAATATGAGATTGCTGTATGTAAATGATGCTAAGAATATTGCTATTGATGTAATGCAAAATCTAAATAAAATTCTATGATAAACACAATAAAAAACTAATGCAACACTAAAATTCTACAAAGTAAGATTGCCATGATAACAATGCTAAATGCTATACAACTCTAAAATGCTCTCAATTTCTCTCAATTGCTAAGATAATTCCTGTAGCATAAGTTTATGATGAATTCTCTTGTTGAAAAGTTGTAGAATGGTCTCATATTTATAGATTTTTCCAAGCCTTGGATGAGGTGGAAAAGATGGATAGTCCAGATCATGATCTTGGCAGATCAATGATGGAGCACAAGGAAGTTGGGGGAAATCATGGAGGTTGCTCCATTTGGAAAGGAAAATCATCCATGTGTCAAAGAGCATCAATTGAAAGGAGGATTCATGTGTCTCCAAGGAGGTTGGATGAATATTCCTAATTTGAAAATTAGAAATAAATGAAATCATGTGACATGTGATGATGTGGAGGGTGATTTGGAGCAAGTTAGGAAATTATGGAGAATGTCACAAATTTCAATTAAAAATTCAAATTTAATTAAGGGAGGGAAATAATCAAATAAAAAATTATTTAATTTTGTGTATCTAATTAATTCAAGAGGGAAGATGATTTTTGTATAGAATAATTAAGATGGTGAACTATACAAATAAATTTATCAATTTATTTATACTAGTAGAAGAATTTAAGATTCATTAATTAAATAATTGGTATTTAATTAATTGTGCTCCAAACCATTTATATGTGTACACATTTTGCCCCTGTTTGAAGTGATGTGTTTACACATTGCTTCAAAGAAATTTTTTGATATTCCCCAGATGCTGGATTTTCAAGTGATGATGGATATATGCCCCCTTGGGAGATAAATTGGTGAATTTTTGAATTTTTTGGATTTTTTTGAATTTTTGAAACTTTTGATGATGTTGAAATTTTCAGCACGCTTCAACAATTTATCTCCCAAAAATAGTAATGAGATCTACCCTGATTGATTAGTTGATGAATTAAGCCCCTTTAAAATATAAAATAAAACAATGCCACTTAATTACCCACCTTAATTACCCTTTTAATAGGTAAAAAGTGAAAAAGAAGCTCATTTGTGCATTCTGATTTTGAAAATTTGAGAGATTGAGCAACTTTGAGCATTTGGAGCAAAATGGTGATCCTAATTCAGACACATCAATTCGAGCACGCATGATGACACAATTGCCCAATAGCATACAGACCTCCGATACGAATTTCTAAAAACCTCCTTTTGTGAATTTTGGAATGATTTTCCCACTTTTTTGAAATTTTGAGTTTTATGCTCAAATGTTTTAGCGCATCCATAGGATAAAATAATGCATGCATGACCTATTTTAGCACATAGATTTAGAGTTTTAGTGCATACATGACTTGATGCAGTGCATAGGTGGAGACTTTTAGCACATAGGTTTTCGAGAGAATAGGGTGGTTGATTTAGTGCATCCATTAAATCAAGTAGCGCATCTAATGAAGTTGTGCATACATTCACTGTTATAGCACATTGGTGAGAAATTTTGGTGCATTCATGAAATTGGCACATATGTGGCCTATTATGGTACATAGAAGTCATTTTCTAGACCGACCTCATGATAGGCGAGGTGTAGTGATAGATTGATAGAGTGATTGACCTCATGATAGGCGAGGTGCATTGATAGATTGATAGATTGATAGGTTGATTGATGTTTGATTGATTTACAATATTTAGTGATTTTGCAATTTTTGATGATGATAGGAGAGTGATTTAGGAGTCCTCATGTCTTGGGAGTGCTTCCTATGGACCTTGGAGCTGATTCCCCACTTGAGTCAAGCTGAGCGAGATCTTATTGAGAGATGTAGGTTATACTATTTGATTGATATGCCCTAGGTTAGGATTAACCAGGCACTATTGATAGCCTTAGTAGAGCGGTGGAATAGCGACCACAACACCTTTCACCTGGCTATCGGTGAGATGACTGTGATGCCATAGGATGTCTCCTTGATTTTATTGATTCTCACGGTAGGAGATATAGTTGCATATGATCATATAAATCAGGGAGGGATAGATGCCCTTCGGAGGATATTTTATGATAATTAGATCAATAGGTATGAGATACCCTAGTAGGAGATGTGTGAGAGTTATGCCCTGTTACCTTTTGTACTTGCTAGTTTCATTGGTGGTTTCATATGTCTCGACCATAGGTTGAAGGGACTATTTGTCGGTTGGGGTCATATACTAGAGTATATGATTCTACAAGGGACCCAATATGCCTTGGGTTAGTGCATGTTGGCACATCTATATCATGATATGCATCAGGTATTCTATCTTGGAGCCACTAGCCTCTCAGCTGAAGTTACATTACTATCGATCTGGACATGGGAGCACATAGTTTTTACCTAGCTATTTGTGGAAAGATATCGACCACATGATAAACCTTATGTGTATGGATAAAAGGCCTAGTTGTCTATCATAAGCTGGAAAAACTAGAGTATTGGCACCGGGTATTGGATGATCTTGACACTGTGACATGGTGGTCGTACTTGGACTATGAGTAGTGGGCAAAGGATTAGTTCGAGATTCCATACATATGCACATCTAGGTTTTTGATTGGGCGGACATAGTTTATTATTAAGATATTTCTTCTAGGCAAGGTGCATCAATAGTATAGTAGAGTGTAGGGCATGCCCAAGGGAGTAGCTCACTATGCACAAAGGCACCAAGATATACCAAAAGTGGGGACCCCTATTGTCATATGATGCAACATGTCAAGAGTATTACGGGTTGCAGGCTATGACATGGGACTACCATCCAAAGATTACAAATGTCATTATGTGAGATGAGTATTCTTAGTAATTTTTCACACATCCGTTTCCCAGACTATCCAATCCTGACAAGCCAATTCTAGCATTGGATGATGATGAGGAGAGGGCACCCTGATGGATGAGAGGTAGGGGTGATGGAGGTGAGGACGAGAGAGATGAGGTTTGGGATGGAGGAGGAGATGATAGTGGGGGTGGAGGAGGCAGAGGTGGTGATGGTGATGGAGGTAGAGGTGGTGATGATGGAGGAGGCAGAGCATTTGATGTGAGGGATGTGATGATACCTCATTGTAGGAGATTTTTGGTGAGTGCAGCATAGCAACATGTATAGATTGGGGTGCCCTCACAACACTAGCAGACACAGATCACTACCTTATAGGTGCAGGTGTAGACACTATAGGGATAGCTGGCCTAGGTGTAGGCATTACTCACATAGGCATAGGGATAGTTACAAGGATAGGGATAGGTATAGGCACAGGAGACTAACTTGACCATTGAGAGGGATGCTGCTAGACAATAGGGTGAGCAAGCAATGGCCCTAACCAATAAATTACAGAGAGTGGAAGAGGGGACTACTATGGGGGATATAATGAGAGAGGTTTCATGAGTCACTCGAGAGGCCAAGTATTACAAAGGGTGGTATTATGATGTAGTGCTTGCAGAGCATCTGGTGATTTATGCAAATTCTAGGTTAGAACACAACCACTCTTGGACTACCAGCAGGGGTGTTACTCAACCACTTCCTGGGGGTCCACTAGCCGGAGCTCTAGGGAAGGTGCATCAGGTGTGGGAGGGGTAGGTGCTAGAGGGGCGGGTGTAGCGAGGCCTACAACATCTGGGGGCAACACTACAGAGCCCTGTGGTCATTCTTGATTGTATTGTTGAGACATTGTATACACCAATTCAAATACTTTATTATATTATGACATACTACCCCATTTTTGATGATGTATCTCTTCATATTGTTGGGCATCCTTGTACACTTGACTTTGAGATTTATGTGATATGCAACTATGATGATTGATCTACATCTTGTTTATATTAATTTTATGATGGATGTTTATGGTTATATCATAATGATGTATGAATGTGATGGTTATTATATATGTTACTATGTTGTGATGCTTATCTGATGTTTCTATGTATTGGCATGATTATGTATGAATGCAATGATGTTATGATCCTATGATGTTTTATGAGCGATGGTGTATGCTATGAGATGGATGATACTTTTATTATGATGTAAGAGATGGATGAAATTATGCAAATGATATGGGATGTAGTGTGTTTTTGTATTTTTTGAATGCATACATGATCTAATGTATGAATGAGTATGTGAATAGATTATGATGATGCATGGATTATGATGTTATTATGGCCATTGTTATGGTGAATGTATGGATGGTCTATGTGTAGATGAAAGAATGAATATATTATGATATTGATGTGTGATATGGAGTATGAATGATGATATTATTATGGATGATTCTCTATTTTTAAATTTTTATGTAACCATATGATTAAATGTATGGATAAATGTATGATATGTACGAATGTATGGATTATGAAAATGCTTTATTTTTATATTTATGCAATGCAATGCAAATATGTGATAGATGCATGGATGGATGGATGATGGTTTGTTTGTGGACTTTATAATGCAACTATTATGATGGATGTATGATAATAATTTTTAATGATATGATATGGAAATGATAATGCAAATGAATGATTTTTTTATTATGTCAAGTGTAGTCAATATTTTAATGAGAGATGACATCATGTTGAAAGTTGTCATCCTTGGAAAAATCTATAATGAAAATGCAGAACAAATATGAATGCAATCCTTTTCTTAGTCATGCAAACCTAACTATGCAATGTTTCCATCTAATTCGTTGTGCTTGGTATCATCATTGAGCCTTTTTAAAAATTTTAAAGTAAGTACAAACATCGATGGTATAATTAGACCATGATGAATTGAGTACCACGTTCATAAAACTTTTGTTGAGTTTTGATAGTGCAAGATAACACAAGAATCTAGGTATAATTGGATCGAGATGACCTAAGCATCACATGCATAAATAGATAAGAGTTAATCATTTTCCCATACAAATTCAAAATTTCATTAATGATACTTTGTAGAGCATGTCCCATGACAATTTTCACAGTAGTAATGATTGTCTCACAAATAGCAGACAAAGAAAATATCATTCTCCTTCCTATCCCCTCTAGTTTAGAACATCATTGAGGTACTCCAGAGAAATGATAACCATAATCAAGACACAACAATTGAACACTCATTCCAATGTGATTAAACCATGATTCAGAAGATGATCATCCAGTGTGATTTGATTTGATTATCTTGATGTTGAGTTAGATGGTCAATTTATTTGATTAATTGTGATTGGTGTTCAGTGTGATTGTTGTTTGTGCCAAGTTGTCTTGCTATTTCTTGTTTGTTACCTGTTGGTTTAAGCTCAACATTTATTTTCCCCCAGCGAGTTTAGGATTTTTCCCCCAATGAGAAACAAACCAATTATTATGGATATGCACAATGAGAACCAATCCAAAGTGGGACACGACCGCAGTAGTCGGATATGGATATGAAGTTCATTTTATGATAAGCATGTATGCGTAAAGTGGATGGTCAAAAAATATTTCCAAATAGATGGAGAATCTGATTCATCACAAATAGTGCCTGTTTACCAGGTTTTCACTACTTGCTTTTATTTCATTTTTTCAAATTTTATTATTATTTTGTTGTTACCAAGATGCCTATTTTCTAGCTTTTCACCAAGGTAACAATTTTTTTTTTTTTTGTATTTTCAATATGTTTTTGATGTTTATGATTTTTTCAAGACTTTTTATGATTTTTATGATTTTTTCAAGACTTTTAAGCATGCACTAGATGCATTATGTGTAGAACTTCTTCAGATGAAGGTTGTTCATTAGTTCCTCAAATAGATCATCTTTTGGTATGGACAACTAATATGCCCCCAATCCAAATACCAATACAATAACAAAAGGGCCTAACCAATTTGGCTCAAATTTTCCTTTCTTTTCTTGATCCTACTGATTATAGGGATTTTCCTTCAGTACTAGGTCACCTACCTAAAATTTCCTTGGTTTAACCTTGTAATTATAGCTCCTAGACATTCTCTACTAATATGCTTTCAAGTGATCCATTGCAAGCTGGCGATTATGAACCCCTAAACTTGTAAATGCACAAGAGCAAAAAACATGTTAAGTTGTTAGATCAAATGCAAGCAAACAAGTATGAGAGATTCCCCATGAAATCCATCTATTCAAACTAAAATTAGGAAAAATGAAGAACACACTACTTAAATAAATGAGAGTCAATCCTAATTAAGCTAATAGATTTAAGATCCCATTGGGGAATTGGTGTCAATGAGATGTTGTAATTGGCCCTTTCCCAATTCCTAGGTTGCAATGTTGAGTGATTGAGAAATTGTCAAGTCTCCAAAGAGATTTGAGCATAACCTTGTTACAAATTGTGAAAATGGTGATAGATTGAGTGAAATGGGAAAAATTAGCTCTCAATGTGAAGAGAGTAACTTTGCATGAGATTGTGGATGAGAAATGAGGAGAGAAGCCTCCAATTTATAACTTTCAATTTGGAAGAGAAAGTGAGATTTGAGCAATGTGGGACTAACTTTCAATCCAATGGTTGAGTGCCACATGTCATGATGTGAATGGTTAGTGATTGTGCACATTTTGACCAAAGTGCCAATAAATGCATTTAGTTTGAATTTGAATTTGTGAAATGACTTGTTGAAGAGGGAAGAGAAATGAAGTTAATGTCACTTAGATCAAGGCCAAGGACATGTAAGGGGCCTTAAATTCCTTGTTGGAAGGACCAAGTCCACTTGGCCTTTTTGAATTCAAATGAGGGAATATTCCCTTTTGATGCCATGTGAGGGAAAATAGAGAATTAAATAAATCAAAGTAATTGATCTATTGTGCAACTTGCATTCTCTAGAGGATTTTAATGAGAGGGATTAACTTAATCATGGTTTTGATTAATTTAATGAAGAATTAGATGATGTGACAATTTAGACTTAAATTTATGAATTGATTTAAGTCAAGAATTGAGAGGAAAAGATTATTAAATAAATGATTTGATTTATTTAACCAAGAAGGAATATGTTAGATTAAATCAAATAAAGTTTAATTTATTTAATTTAATAAGAGGACTTTAGAGATTTCAATCAAATAAAATGATTTATTTAATCAAACAGGGATGTAAGGTTAATTAAATTAAATTGATTAATTTAATCAATAGGGGGGGGAGGATGACTTAACCAGATGAATAATGATTCATTAGATTTAAGAGACAGAATTATGATGAAATGCTGAGAGTATGATTTAGGAAGGAATGTTGTTAGTAATCGGGATCAAGTGTGTCAAAACGACATTTGTACATTTTCCATGTCTACAACAATGTTCATCTAATAGTTCTAGATCTTGTAGTCTAGACGCTTAGTAATCTTCATAAAAAATGATACCTTTCAAGGACACTCAAAGTGATGGTATTTTGACCTCAATAGGAAAGATAAATTTGGATCCATATACAAGGGCATATGGTGTGGCTCCTATGGGTGTCCAGATTCTTGTATGATAGGCCCATAAATTAGGGTTTAGTTGGATATGCCAATCATGTCCAGACTCGTTAACAGTTTTCTTGAGGATCTTTAAAATAGTTTTGTTTGAGGCCTCTGCCTGGCCATTCCCTTAGGGGTAGTATGGTGTAAAAAACTGATGCTAGATATGAAACCTTTCATAAATTTCTTGGAAATCCTGATTCTTGAAAGGTCTTTCATTGTTAATGACAATGGACTAAGGAATACCATACCTATAGATGATGTAGTTTAGGATGAAGGATGAGATCTATTTTCCTATGATGGTAGTGAAATGCACAACTTCAATGCACTTTGTAAAGTACTCCATGACTATAATGATGAACTTGTGTCCATTGGATGATGGCGGTTGAATTTTACCTACAAGATCCAATCCCCATTAACAAAATGACCATGTTGATGAAAATGGATGCAACTCTTGTGCTAGTGCATGAATAAGATTATCGTGGATTTGGCATTTCTAACATTTCTTGACAAATTGGAAGGACTCCTTCTCCATATTTGGCCAGTAGTACCCCAAACGTAGGAGTTTCTTAGTGAGGGTTAGACCACTTGAATGAGTTCCTTAAATACCTTCATGCACTTTCTATAAATCCATTTTGGACTCATTGCATTCTAGACATCATAAGAGAGTTCCATCAAGACCTCGTTGGTAGATCACATCCACGATAAGGGTATGGCGAGCATCTTGGTAGATGAAGTTTCATTTTTGGTTTTAGGAGAGATCCGGAGGACGGCTATTATCTTTTAGGTAGGTGTAGATCTTCCTATAGATTGAGGTATTAGTTTCAATTATGTGGCATATGACTTCGGACTCAGAATCATCGTAGGAAGGGGTAAACACTTGTTCCACCATGAACTCATAATGGCTCTATTTATCTAGAATTTGTAACAAATAATCAATAGTAGCCATAACGTCAGTAGATTTTTTGTCTATTCTTGGGATTTGATCAAATTTGATAGCAACAAAGTATTTCTTAAATTCATCAATCATTCTTTTGTAGGGCATTAGTTTTTCATCCTTTATTTGATAATCATCATTGACTTGATTTATGACTAGTTGAGAATATCCATAGACTTGCAGCTCTATGATTTTCCACTCTACATCTTTCTTGATGCCAATGATGAGTGCTTCATACTCTACCATGTTGTTGGTGCAAGGGAACATCAGTCTATACAATTTAGGAATAGTATGCCCTTGAGGGGTGACAAATAAAATTCCAAATCCTAATCCATGTTGAGTGTATGATCCATTGAAGTATAATACCCATTGTTTTTTTGTCATAGTAAGGACATCAACATCTGGAAACTCAATGTGTAGAGGATGATCATCATGTAATGGAGATTTTTCTAGTTGATCTATGATGACTTGGCCTTTGATGGATTTCCTATCAACATACTGGATGTCAAACTCACTTAGTATCATTACCCACTTTGCCAATCTTCATGTTAGATTTTCCTTGTTGAGCAGATATTTCAATGGATAAATTTTGGCTATCAACTTGATAGTATGAGTTAGCATATAATGTCCCAATTGTTGAGTGGTGAATACTACTGCTAGACAAGCCTTTTCAATGGATGTGTAATTTATTTCATAGCCATTTAAGGTTCTATTGATATAGTAGATTGCCCTTTCTTTTCCTGTTGAATCCTCTTGTGCGAGCAAAGCTCCCAATGATGTCTCAATTGTTGCTATGTACAGTAAGAGTGGTTTTTCTTCTATTGGTGGCACTAAGAAAGTTGGACTCATTAGGTATTTTTTTAGTTGATTGAAAGTGGATTCACATTTCTTATCCCATCTAAAGGAGACATTTTTGTGTAGCAAGTGAGTAAAAGGATGGGTCTTATTGGCCAATTGTCATATGAATCTTCTGATACAATGAAATCTTCCTTGGAGTGATCTTAACTGACTGATATTCTTCAGAGGTGGCATTTACATGATGGATTTTACTTTCAAAGGATCTACCTTGATTCCCTTTTCTGAAACTATATATCCCAATAGCTTTTTCGATGTCACCCTGAACACACATTTCTTTAGATTCAATCATACGTTGAACTTCTCTAGTCGGGTGAAGATTTTATCTACTATCTCTAAGTCTCCTTCTCTACTGAAATATTTGACCAAAAATTCTTCCACATAATCTTCCATAAAGGTATGCATCAGGTCATGAAAGATGGTTGTCATGGCTCATTGGTAAGTGGATCCTTTGTTCTTCAATCCAAAGGGCATGACGTTCCAGTACAAGGTACCCCATAGGCATGTAACAAAAAAAATTCCTGGTCCATAGGTGCTATCTTGATTTTATTTTATCTCTAAAATCCATCCATCAGTGATAGCATGCCATGACCTATTGTTAAATCGACAATGATATCAATGTTTGGAAAGGGAAAATCATCCTTTGGACAAGATTTTTTGAGGTCTCTGAAGTTTATACAAATCCATATACTATTATCAAGATTTGAAATAGGTACAATTTTGGATATCCATTTGGAATAATCAATGGGTCTAATGAATCCTACATCCAATAATTTCTTTAGTTCTGCCTTCACCAATAAGGCAATATGGGGATGCATTTTTCTCAAATTTTCTTTACTGGTTTGACTCTTGGAGGGAGGGATAAGTGGTGCATGATGATATATAGGTCTATCCCTGGCATGTCTACATATGACCAAGCAAATTTGACTTTTTGCTCTTCAAAGAAATTGACAAAGTTAGGCTTCTCTTGTTCTATCAGGGGTTTGCTAGATGGAGAGTGTTCATTGTATCTGCATCACCGATATTGATGGACTACATTGGCTTGATCAAAAATTTGGATCTCTCTTGGAAGTGCTTTGAGAGAGTGTCAAATTTGCCATCCTTTGGCACGTCGGAGAGCTTTTCACCATTAGATGTGCTCTTTATTTTTACTCTTTCTTGATCTAATACTGCCATAGAATGTTTTCACCATCAGATCTTTCTTTCGTTTTACTCGTTTTGTAGCTGAGAGATTTGACACTCCCCTGAGTAGAAGCTTCATTTTAAGATTCAATGTTGGAACAAGTTTTAGGGTTTTTAGCACAAAGGAAGTTGATGATGGAATCATCGTTTGAAAAGATGGGGATGTCAATGGGCTCATTTTGGTTCCAATCGATAAGTTTAGAATGCACTAGGGGTAGCGAACCATCAGATTAGTTTAAGTCAGAGGAAGTGAGGATCCTCATGGCTACGTCATCAAGTAATCCTATATCAAGTTCAAGGTCTATGATGTAACTCTCCTCTGAATGATTTATCTCACTAGGAATCTTATCATCTTCATTAGAGCCATCGATAGGTTGTGATCCAAATTCAAGTGGTCTTAACCCCAAACTTGGTTCCTCCTCATGTGCAAGGGCATAATTTTGTATCACATCAATTCCTTTATCATGACAAGACTCTTCAAATAATGAATCCCACTCATACACATTTGAGTCAGTTTCACAGGCATCACTAGCTTGCAGTTGTAGGATTCGTTCAACAACCTTTTTGGTGGCTTCTTCTTTTGTTTCCTCTTTGTATCCTAGTCTCATCTTGTCTTGATTAAGATGGGTTGAATGGGTTCCATGATGCCTTCTTCTCTCTTTCTAATATGTCCCTATCCTTCATATCCCATTTTCTCCAAGTTTGAAAACCCTTTGCCATGTTGTTTGTACATTAGTTGTTGCTACTTGAGATTTATTTTCATCCTTGTAAATCTAGTTTGAAACATCTTTTTCATCAGATTCTTTGGCTTGAGTGCTTTCTTTTATGAATCTACCATCAAAGAGTGTGATGGGTTGTGAGGACTATTGGGTTGAGGTTGATGGTTGACCATAGGACTTTGGGGAAGAGAATTGTGAAAGACATAGGGATTGCTCAATAGAATATTCACCCGCACCCTTATCTTTGACTTGGATCTTTTTCTCAATTTTTTAAGATAAAGAATTGAGTTGGGCCTCATGATTGGTGGATGCAGAAGGGGTAGCTTATTCCTTTTTCTCAGGCTTCTTAGATAAGGAACTTGGTTGGTTTTCTTCATTTGAGGACATGACAAGCAATTTTGAAAAGGGATTTGATTGGATTGAATTGCATGGGGTGGAAGATGGGGAAGTGAGAGATTCTTTTTAATGGGGCACAAAGACATCCTAGACTAACTTGAGGGTGTTGCAGTATTGAGGACTATTGGAATCAGCTGGAATGGTGATCTCTTGCCCATTGCAAGGGAATTTTAGACACTGATGATAGGTAGAGGGGATTGCTTGAATCTCATGGATCCAAGGATGACCAAGGAGTATATTGTATGTTAAGTCTTTGTCCAGAACTTGGAAATTTACATCTTTTTGGATTGGCCCCATCTGAATTGGCAACACAATTAATCCCTATGAAGAACTGTCCTTGTCATCATAGGATTTGATGGTGATATTTTTCCTTGAATCTATTCTATTCTCAAAGAATCCTAGTGCACAAACAAGTTTCAAAGTACATATATTGAGATCGGCTCCTCCATCTATTAGGACATGCTTGACTCAAGTTTTATGTATTAAGACTTCAATGTGAAGCACTATGTTATGGGCATGAGTGATGGATATGTCATCATTTTCAAAGAAGGATAGGCAATGAGGTGTAACCAAATGACCCACCATGTCTTGGAAGGTATAGACCTGCAAAAACATTGGTACGATTGTATCCACTAGGGCCTTTTCCAAAATTTCCTTATGAGCGGGGGAAATCTTGAAGAGCTCCAATATAGATATTTGCACTGGGATATTTTGAAGTTGATCGACAATGTTATATTGTTGTGATGGGGTGGAAAATGTTTTTTATGTGCTTCCTTTCAAAACATATTTGGATTGTTCCCTTGTGATAGCATTGACAAGTGTGTGGTCTTGTTTTCCTTTGATCTTAATGACATTGATTTGATTGTCAGTTTTAGATGTGTCTTGTTTGATATCATGGACTTGATTTAATGTGATGGTGGTGTTATTGATTTGATTTTCAGTTGGGGTGGTGTCTTGTCCATGTTCAATTTGGGTATCATTGATTTGGTTGTTGGATACAACTATGTCTTGCTCCTCATTGATTTCAATGTCATTATTTTGATCTTCCACGGCTGAAATATGGAGAATGATAGTGTCATGAACATAATTTACATTCTTTCCTTTTTCATTCACTATAGAGGACTCCCCTTTCTCATAATTTGGTAAGGGATTCTTGAATACACCATGGTCAGTGTTAGTTTGGGGTCCTTCTATTTGTATGATCTTTTGGTCTATCAAGTCTTGTATCTTGTGTTTTAATTGCATACAACTATTGGTTAGGTGACCTTTGCATTGATGAAATTCACAATAATGGGCCTCATTCCACCATGATAATTTCACTTTTGGTTCAAAGCCTCGAGTGTCAGGTAGAGTGATAATATTTTTTTCAAGAAGTTCTCTCAATGCGGATTCGTATGATTGGCCTAAAGGTGTGAACTTCCTACGGTTGTTCGATGTTTGGTATGGTAGTGGTCGAGATGGGGCATTATTTTGGTTACTATTCTGATTGGTATTCTAGTTTTTGTTTTGATTAGTGTTGTTTTTATTAGAGGTTTGGTTGGTCTTGAAGGTTGGTGGACATTTTAATTCAAGCCTATAGCTCATATCATCATTTAAATTGTTAATGAACACCTCCATCTTTTCCTTTTTTGGTATAGCATGAGGATACCTTGCAAATAATCTTCTCCACCTTTGTAAGAATACAAGAAATGACTCTCCCTTTTTTTGTTTCACATTGCAAAGGTCCTTCATTGTAATCTCACGTTGAATGTTATAAGAGTATTGGGTGCTAAATTTGTTGACCAATTCTTCAAAGGATTTGATTCTTGGGGGTAATTGTGAAAACCATTACATACATTTTCCTCCCAAGCTTTGTGGGAATAATCTCATCAAGTAAGTTTCCTCATGTGTGAATTCTAGGCTCATCATTCAAAATTCCCTTATGTGATCTATAGGGTCTGTGTTACCGTTGTATTTATCATATTTAGGGAACTCACAATGCTTGGGAAATGGGATCATGTTTACACTTTGATCAAAATGGTATGAACATATTTCTTGTATCAAGTATCTTTTTGTGACTCTGGTTTGCATGTTTTTCATTTTTTGTTGAAGGGTTTGTATCTTTTGTGTTAAAGCATCTATGGGGTCATTAGTTCTTTCTTCATTTTTTGTTTCAATTTGTGTTTGTGTTTCTATCTTCTTAGGAGTTCTTTTTAATTTTGTGATATCAAAATCCTCAAGTAGTTTGACCCCTTTTCTTGCTAGCATCAAAAGGTATTTTTTCACCCTCCTTTTCAAAGATCCTCTCCATGAACTTATGGAAATTGGGATCTTGTTGTGCTTGTTCTATGGCTTCATCGATTATTTCTTCTACCTCATCTCGATGAATTCTAGAAAAAATATTCTCTTCTCTTTCAACCATGTTGTTTTGGGTTTCAATTTCTTTCTCCTTGAGTTTCTATCTTTGTGATCTTGTTTGAACGAGCATATAAGTGATGGAAATGTACTAATATTTGACCATTATTGGGAAGTGCTAAAGGGACAAAACAAATCTAATTACACAATGTTCATTTTGGGATTAAAGGATGATGAGTCCTAATAAAGGATGATGATGATGAATCCTAATGGTGAATCTTAGTTTCTAACTAGAGATATATGTGATGATGGGGCACTTTTAGATGTTTGATAAAATCTTAGGTAAAATATTTTCACTTGTAAATGCTAGTTTTAACAAGTTTAAGACTCTATGGTATGCGAGGAAAGATTAGGAGCTAACAAGAATTCTCAATTCTGGTTAAAACTAGCAAATGGGGGATAAATTTAGCTCTCTAGTTTTTGAATTTACTGTATGTGCCTAAATAGTGCACAGATGTTCTAAGGAATGGCAAGGATGTGCTAATAAATGGCTGGTATGCGCTGGAATAGTCAATGTATGTGCTAGCAGAATGGATGGATGCGCCAAAACAACAAATGGATGTGCTAAGATATGGAATGTTTGCACCAGAATAGCAAATGCATGTGCTAGAGAAATTAGTATATGTGCCAAAATAAAAAATCTATGCACTAGTAGAATGGATTGATGCGCCAGAATAGAAAATAGATGCGCTAGTTTGAAAAATGTTCTCTATTTTTTATAGTTTGATTGATTTTCTCTATTTTTTGGTAGGGAATTTGATTGTCTAATTGGATGTTCTTCTGAATCAATGGTTGTATATCCTAGTGTGTCATGTTTGTTTTAAAATTTGTTTTAAAAAAACATATGTAAGACACATCAAGCAAGTACAATTCCTAAGGCTATGAAGGATGGTATTTACTAGATTCCCACATGGATTTTACTCGAGGTGTGCTTACGTTTAGTGGATAATTAGAGGCTTGACCACACTAGCTCCCCCTTGCATTGCACTCACTTCTCAGGTCAGCCAAGCCTTAGTTCTCATGAATCTCCCATGACAAACTTCTCATCTCTACTAAAAGCCACAATAATATGGGACAACTTTGGAGGTTATACCTCTTGCACTAGCAAATAGAAAAGGGATTTTGGAATACTATAACAAGGGTTCTAGTATAGGAATTCCATTCATGGAGGATCATCCATATGGCAAGAGACCATTGCTTCCCTTCTTGTTGGAACAATTTGTGTGATACTTGAACTTTCCTCAAGTACCCACACGTATATCCTAGGTGGAGGTCACTTGGCTTTAGCGTGTTCCTTATTGGGTTATTCCCTTAGGGTGATTACCTCTTTTCCCACCAAGTCAGGCCCTCTAAGGATTAAATTGCAAAAAGAAAAGAATGGATCTGATTTTTGGTCACCCAGTTAAGGGGAGAGCATATGCCTACCATTCAACAATCATAATAGACACGGTGTTCATTTTCTCCTAATTAAGCTATGTTCCTAACTTAATCAAAAGAAACAATAATAAATCCCTGCAACCAAATGTTAGTAGTCTCAGATTTGAAGCCTTTGACAACATTTATTAGTTTCAGCAAAGTCTCTGGCAACATTTAGAACACTTGCAAAAACAAAAAATAAAGATTAGTCCTCGAAATTTTAATTTTCTGTAAAATGAAATAGATGCGCCATAACAAAGAATCAATGCACTAAAATACTACACATATGCGCTATAAAAACCTTTGTATGCACTAGAACAGTCTATGTATGTGCTAACAGAAATTATGAATGCACTAAAAGACCCCCTATATGCATCGCAAGATAGTACGTATGCACTGGATGAAAGGTTGTATGTGCCAAAAGAGTGCTCTGATGCACCAAAGAAGGTTTTGTATGCATTGAAAGAACTCATGGTTGTGCTACAATATTTCAGATCTGAATCTGTAAAACACACTTTTCTAGAAAACGTTAACGAAAGGGGCTAGTTCCCCACAGTGGGCACCAATTTATGTGTGTAAATAAAGTGGAGTAAAAATTAACAAAGTAAATACATACACACACCAATGAAACATTGAATTGAAACAAAAAACTAAGATGCTATGAATATCCTTTCAAATTGTCTCATTGCTCTCTAATCTTAAGGACCCTCAAATTCCTGCTCTCAGATTTGTATGTTGCACTCATGAATTAACAAGATGACAACCTAAGAAATGAGAAGATTTGTGAAATTTAAAGCTACATGCCTACATTAACATATTTTTGTATTTTTGATATGAAGGTTGAATGAAATATGAGATTGTTTCTATGTAAATGATGCTAAGATTATTGCTATTGATGTAATGCAAAATATAAATGTAATTCTATGATAAACACAATAAAAAACTAATGAAACACTAAAATGCTACAAAGTAAGATTGCCATGATAACAATTCTAAATTCTATGCAACTCTAAAATTCTCTCAATTGCTAAGATAATTCCTATAGCATAAGTTTATGATGAATTATCTTGTTGAAAAGTTGTAGAATGGTCTCCTATTTATAGATTTTTCCAAGCCTTGGATGAGGTGGAAAAGATGGACAGTTGAGATCATGATTCTGGGAGATCAATGGTGGAGCACAAGGATGTTGGAGGAAATCATGGAGGCTGCTCCATTTGGAAGGGAAAATCATCCAAGTGTTAAAAAGCATCAATTGGACGAAGGATCTATGTGTCTCCAAGGAGGTTAGGATGTTGGATGAATATTCCTAATTTTAAAATTAGAAATAAATGAAATCATGTGACATGTGATAATGTGGAGGGTGATTTGGAGGAAGTTAGGAAATTATGGAGAATGTGAAAAATTAAATTTAATTAAGGGAGGGAAATAATCAAATAACAAATTATTTAAATTTGTGTATTTAATTAATTCAAGAGGGAAGATGATTTTTGTGTAGAAGAATTAAGATGGTGAACTATACAAATAAATTTATCAATTTATTTATACTAGTAGAAGAATTTAAAATTCATTAATTAAATAATTGGTATTTAATTAATTGTGCTCTAGACCATTTTTATGTGTACACATTTTGGATTTTTAGAATTTATTTGGATGATTTTGTTTGTTTATTTTTGGGGACTACCCTAGGGCCTTAGGGGTTCATCAGTGATGGCCTTGCCTATGTTATCCATGAAAAGGCTCGTAGTTCACTTATTTTGTGACTTGATTGTATCTTTTCCAAAGATGACCTACAATATTTTGGGGATCTTGATGTTTTGACTTTGTTTCTTTTTTTATTTTTTTCTAGATGCTTTTTTATTTTTGATATTTTTTTGAAAATGATGGGATGAACAAGGATCCAATCTACTACCAGTTTCATGAATTTTCCCCCAATTCGGGACAAGATTACATTCATTAGGGTAGGTGGATGAATATGGTGTAACAATGTTCAACTCTTGATAGTTATCGAGCCATGGTTAGATACACGTTTTATTATGGGACAAATGGGATGAATGCTAAAAATAGTGTGTATAGATAGAGATACAGGTTTTATTCAAATGAAGCACCTATTCACTAATTTTTCACTACGATACCTATCCTAGAAGTGCCAAAAAGTGGTTTTCACTTAAAGGACATTTTATTTCTCTTTATAGTCTTTCTTTATTTTTGATTTTTTTTCCTTTTTAGCTTTTTTCTTGGGATATTCTGATGTGCTCAAGTATAAAATATTTTGAGATGGTTGTTATTCAGTGGTTTGGCTAAAGGTTCTCCTTTAGAATTAGCCAACTAATAATCTCTAGAGCTATAGCTTGTTGTTATGATGAAAGGGCCTAACCAATTTGGTTCAAACTTCTCCTTCCCATTCTGATTTAGTTGGATCTAATGATTCTCTTTCAATACCAAGTCACCAACTTGAAAGATTTTTTTCTTGATCTTCTTGTTATAACTTCATTTGAGCCAATTTTGATAAAATTGGAGATGGTTTAATGCACTCAAACATATTTCAGCTGGGAAGTTCCAACGCATTAAGTTTGGACACCTAATATTCTTCATTACTCACCATGCCTTTTAGGGATACTCATAATGATTGGATTTCAACTTCTATAGGAAGGATCACTTCATATATGTAGACCAAGGAAAAAGGTGTGGTACTCATAGGTGTGTCAATTCTGGTTTAGTAAGCCCATAAGGTTGAGTTTAGCCACAAATGACAATCTCAACCAATATCATTAAAAATCTTTTTCTAATATTTTCATAATGGTTTTATTGGACGTTTCATTCTAACTATTTCCTTGGGGGTAGTATGGGGTCAAGAATCGATATTGGATGGAAAACTTTGAACAAAGTTCATGGACATCTTGATTTTTGAATGGGGTCCTATTGTCCATTATGATAGTTTTCAAAATTCCATATCAACATATCAAATAATTCAAGATAAACTTGGATATTTGATTCCCTCTAATGTAGGTTAATGGAATGGCTTCTATCCCTTTTGAAAAATATTTTGTTGCAATTATAATAAATTTATGTCGATTAGATGAAGTGGGAGAGATCTTTCCTACCAAGTCTAGTCCCCACTATGAGAAAGGCCATGACATTGTTATAGGTCATAGATCTTGTGTCGGTGTGTGAACAAGATCACTATGTTGTTGAAATTGGAAAAAATTCCTTGAGTAATGAATGGATTCCTACTCCATTGAGGGCCAATAATACCTTGTTCTCAACAATTTTTGTACTAGATTAGGTCCACTAGAGTGAGACCCACAAACACCTATGTGCACTTCTTGTAAAGTGGTTTGTGCTTCTTCCACATTGAGACATCAAAGTAATGTACCATATAGACTTCATTTGTATAGGGTATCTCCTAGGATGGTAAATCGAGATGTTCTATAGACAAAGGTTTCCTTTGGGTTTGTCATTAAGTCAGGGGGTATGATCCCATGTTGGATATAGGAAAATTTATCTTCGTACCAAGGTGAGTTAGGACCAACAACATCATAGACAAGTTCTAATTCTAGGATATCAAATTTCAGTATAAGTAATTGCTCTATGAGAAATTTTTATTTGGAAATATTTTGGGGAATTTCAAGGAGTGAACCTATTGTTTCCATAGCATCAGCTACTTTGTTGTTGATTCTGGGAACATGTTCCAAAGTGATGACAAAAAAGTACTATTTGAAACTATCCACCATTCTTTTGTATGGCATTAGATTGTCAACCTTCATTTGGTATTCATCATTTACCTTCCTTATTGGTAACTACGAGTATCCATAGACCTATAGTTCCTTTATCTTCCATTCTATAGCCATATTTAGTCTAGTGATGAGTGCTTCTTATTTAGAAATGTTGTTAGTACATGGAAAGGAAATCTTATAAGAATTGGGTATACTATCTACCTATGGTGTGAGAAATAGGATACCATCCATTGAGCCATGTTGAGTGTGGGACCCATCAAAATACAAGGTCTAATGGCTTGACTAATCAGTTAGAAGTATGCTTTCATCTAGAAATTCTGATACTAGAGGTTGATAATCTTCCATTGGTACATTTACTAGTTGATTTATTATTACTTGTCCCTTTATGACTTTTCTATCAATGTAATCTATATAAAATTCACTAAGTATCATTACCCACTTAGTAATCCTTCCTGTTAGAGCTACCTTTGCCAATAGATACTTTGAGGGATCCACTTTTGATATCAACTTTACTTGTATGTTTAATATGTATGGTCTTAGCTTCTGCACTGTAAAGATGACAGATAGACATGTTCTTTCGATTGGTGAATATTTTAATTCATAGCCCACTAGTGTTTGACTGATATAGTATACCACTCTTTCCTTATTTTGAGCATCCAGTTGCGCTAACAGAGCTCCTAACATTGTTGGTGTTGTAGATACATACATGATCATTGCCTTGTCCCAGATTGAAGGCATTAGTATGGGAGGAGTGAGAAAATAATCCTTGACTTGTTAGAAATCCTGATCACATCTACCATCCCATTTGAATGTTATGTCTTTATGTAAAAAATGGGTGAATGGGTGGCACTTGTCTACTAATTGTGCGATGAATCTTCTAAAGGACTATAGCTTACCTTGTAGACTTTGGAGCTACTTTAATGTTTTTGGAGGTGGAATTTCTAATATAGCTCTGACCTTGGTGGGATTCACCTTGATTCCCCTTCTTGATATAATGTAACCCAAAATATTTCTATATGTCACACCAAATACACATTTCTTTGGGTTGAGACACAAATTGTATTCCTCTAGCCTATCAAATACCTTGGCTAGGTTAGCTAGATGATCTTTCCTTTTGACTAATTTTTCTAATATTCCATCCACATAATCCTCCATGGTAATGTGCAACATATCATGGAAAATGGTGGTCATTGCTCATTGGTAGTTTTCCCCTGCATTATTTAGACCGAATAGCATGACATTCAAACAAAAGGTTCCCCATGCACAGGTGAAAGATGTTTTGTGTTGGTCTTTGGGAGCTATCTTTATTTTATTGTATCCAAAGAAATCATCTATTAGTGATAGCATTTCATGTCCTACAATTAGGTTCACAATCATTTCAATGCTAGGTAGAGGGAAGACATCCTTTAGGCATGCTTTGTTGAGATCCCTAAAGTTAATGCAGATAGAAATGCCCCTAGTGGGTTTCGACACTAGTACTAGGTTACATAACCACTCAGGATAATCAATGGATCTAATGAAGCCCACATCTAGAAGTTTCTGAAGTTCTACTTTTACCAAGAGTGTTATGTAGGGGTGCAGCTTGCACAAATTTTGTTTGATAGGTTTAGCTCTAGGAAACATTGTTAGGTGATGTACTACCAAATTTGGATCCAACCTTGGCATGTCTACATATGTACATCCAAATTTGAGTGTGCTCATTGATAAATTTTGAGAATTTTTCCTTTTCTTCAAGATCGAGAGATGTTGCATGATATGTTATTTTTGGTGTCTCAATTGTGCCGACATTAATAGGTTTAGAATCCTCAACTAGGAAAGTTGATTTTTCTTAATATTTTGTAGTGGGGAGTTTGAATCCTCCATATTTGGGTGCCTCAAAGAGGTTTTCACCCTCAAATGTGTCATTTTTTTTTCTCTTTTCTTGATCTGATAAAGTCACATTGTGGTTTTTATTAAGGGACCTCTTTTTGGTTTAAAATATTTTTAGTTTATTTTTACGACTCGAAGACATAATCTCCCCTCCAAAATATGCTCCTTGGTCTAGCTCCATTACAAAACCTATTTTATGATCTCCTCATGGTATATTAGTTTGAAGTACCATGGAATTTGCAATGGCCTCATCATTTTGGAATGAGTCCAAAATAGGTGTATGATGTTGTTGGTCCAATTCTATTACTATGGATAAAGCAAGGGTATTTTTTCATTGGTATCAAAAAAGCTTGTGGAGTTTATAGCTAGGGTTGAGGTATCAATTTTATCTAGGTTCCATAGGGTATCCAAGTTATACTCACTAGTCTAAAGAATTTCATTCATGTTCATTGGAATCTATTTCAATGTGGTCATCATCAAATTTAGGTTTGACAATGATGGTATTTACATTGAGCTTTTCAAACAAGTTTTGGATATACAAGTAGTCATCTAGAAATTCACAATTATCTAATGTATAAATAGTGGTAGAAGTAGCTCCTTCCTCATAAGAGGTTCTTTCGATACTTGTGGTAATCTCATCTAATGAGACATATCCTAGTCCAAGATTATTTGGGCACCTTTCTATAATAATTGGTTCTCTTCTACCTTGTCTATGTAGACCAAGGCCACCTTGTCTAGTGAACCCCATACTTTTTTCTATCTGACATCCTTTACTATTTTGATCAGTAGGAAGGGGAGGTAATGGTTTTTCTTGTCCTTCTTCTTTGTAAATCCATGAAGATAGGTCTTCTTCACACACTTCTTCATCTTGTGTGTCTCCCCACTTGGTAAAAATGGTGTGTTTGACTTCCATTGTAATAGCTTGAACACATATAATCTCTTTCAGTCCTCCATAAGTCTTTGGTGTTGGGGGAAGCATTCCAATGCAAAAGCATTGGTTGAAGTGGTATTCCCCGCAACCCTTGTCAAGTACTTGGATCTTGAGATTGGATTTAGAAGGCTCAATTGATGAAGGTATTGTAGAGGATGAAGGTAGTGATGATGGGCCAATGTATGAAAAGGACTGGGATGATATATCATTAATGGGTATTTGAAGAATCCTTTTGTAATTCTCTAATTTGGCACAGTAATGAAAAGGTTCAGGGTCAGAATATATATGGTCACTTCCTTATCATTATAAGGAAATTTTAGGAATTGATGGAATGTTGATGGGAATTCTTGTATGGAATGGATCAATGGTCACACCGAGAGAAGGTTGTATAGTAGCTCAAGATCGAGTACTTGACAAACTTTGTTTGTGATACTTTTATTTTTATCCATTACATCATTAGAATATCCCTATTGTTTCACTAATTTTAGGGTAATAATATTTAGTCATGCACTATTATCTATTAGTACTCTCTCAAATTTGTCTTTATGGACACAAACTTCTAGATAGAGAGCTTGATTGTGGAAATATTTTTGTGGAAGGTCTTTCTCAGAAAAGACTAAATGATGGGTGGAGGTGATGTTTCCAACCATGGCTTGAAACTTATCAACATTAAGGTCATTAGGGAAAGATGTTTTTTACAAGAGATTTCTCCAATATTTCTTTATGGGTTGGCAACAACTTCAAGAGCTCAAGGATGCAGATTAAGGTAGGAGTTTTCTTTAGTTTTTTCACAATTCTATAGTGATTTGATGGCTCATTTATGGATTTTACTAGGGGTAGGGCTCCTTGGATTATAACTCTCCCTCTTTGTTTAGTTATGTTACACTTGGGATCTCCACCTAATATGGTTACAATATGGATGGTTTGATCATCGTGAGAGATGTTTCCTATGAGTTCGTCATAGGAAAGGTTGGCCTTATGGTAATCTTTCCCTTTACCCTTTCCGTTTCCTCTAGAATGGTCAAGGATTGGATCCTTGTAGATTTTAAGGTATTTATTTCCAAGATGATGTTTTATGTCAACCTCTCCTTTTTTGATTAAGTCTTGCATGATGTTTTTGAGCCTCATGCAATTATTGGTGGTATGTCCCTTAATCTTGTGAAAATCCCATTTGTTGTCCTCATTATATCAAGTGGGTTTGAATTTTGGCTCCTCATAGTTTGTTCTTTCATTAATCTTGATGAGGTTTGTTTGGAAAAATTTATGCATGATTACCTCAAGGGGTACTCCCAATGGGGTGTATTTCCTTCTAGGTTGGTCATATTGCCTTGATCACCTCCTTTCATTATCTTGTCCTTGATTTTTCTATTGGTTATTGAGTTGGTTGTTCTAAGGATAATTAGGTTGATTGTTCTATGGATAATTGGGTTGGTTGTTTGGTGTGTTGTTTCTAGTGTATCTTTATTGTGTAGTTTGAATAGTATTTTTAGGACAATTAGAAGGTTGTATGTTTCATACAACCTTAGCATCAACCACTTTGCCATTAGTTACATTTTTGTTTTTCACCCATATCTTTGGTTTTTCATTTGAGGTAGAAGGTTGATCCTTAGGGTTTTAAAGTTTGATTATCCCCCTTATGATGAGATCTATTTCAACTAGAAAACCCTTTTCAATAGTCTCCTCAAAGTCATTAAGACACAATATAGTGAGTTGGTAATTGATGTTTGCATGTACATTTGAGATAAAGATGTCTACAAGTTGTTTCTTGGGAATGGGCCATTTACATTCTCTTGCTTTGTGTATCCATCTCTATAGATACAAAGTAAATAATTCCTCTTGTATTTGTTACATTTTGTAGAGATCGATGATCATTATATCTTGCTCTATGTTGTATGAGAAATGGTGGAAAAATTTGTCTGACAATTCAACGAATATTCTGATACCAGGTGGTAGACGAGAGAACTAGTCAATAGTAGCCCTGTCGAGACTTCATGGGAAAAGCCTCATTAGGTAGGTATCATGTCATTATCGATCCATGCAAGATACTAAAAATTCATGCACGTGCTCTATTGGATCCCCTCTTCCCCTATACTTGTCAAATTCTTGTATTTCAAAGCCTTTAGGAAA
Source organism: Sequoiadendron giganteum (assembly GCA_007115665.2). NCBI lineage: Eukaryota > Viridiplantae > Streptophyta > Pinopsida > Cupressales > Cupressaceae > Sequoiadendron > Sequoiadendron giganteum. The sequence goes on along the minus strand of CM021103.1, from coordinate 296,117,475 downwards.
ATGTATCACAGATAAGTTTTGATCAAAAGGATATGGACAAATATCTTGTACAGCATAGTTTGGATTTCTGATTTTGATGTCCAATATTTTCTAAATGAGGTTTTGTAGTTGTATGCTTATGTCGTTAGTTGGTGTACTTGCTTGAGGATTTTGTGTGTTGTAACCTTGTTGTCCTATGACATTATTCTGGTCATAAACGAGATATTATGTAGGTATGGGACCTTGATTACCATGTTGTGTGTAAGGAGTATTGAGTCCTTGTTGTGCATTGTAGGTATGTTGAGTCTACATTACACCTTGATATTGATTTTGAGGTACTCCTTGGTATTGATTGTGTTAAACTCCTTGATGTTGATTTTGAGGGATATTGTGATATTTCGATTGAGGTATACCTTGTTGTTGTGGAATAAGAGTTTGAGTTTGTGTTAGAACCAAAATTTTCATAAAAACTTCTAAGGGGTTTTACCTGTTTGAACCCATTATTTCATTATCTTTTCATAAAAAATCATTTCACCGCCTTTCGTAATGATTAAATACCCCATACCATTGCCATATTAAACACCTTTTATCACCATTGTTTACCTTTTATAGCATTTAATTCTATAGCGCGGCCTTTTGCAAAGTGGCTCACGATATGGTGGTGGCGGTTAAGCATAGGAAAACATAGCAGTTACTACCACAGACTGCGGTAGCGTGGTGGGGGGTGAGTTAGTAGTAGGGAGCATTGTTACTATAGTACTGTTGGAGGTTAGGGAGGAACTCGCAGTGGTGTGGTGGTCAAGCAATAAGCAATGAGGCAACAACCAAAATAGTTACTCCACAACTATGCATAGTTAGCATAGATGCCACGGTATGGTGGTAGCGGTTACAGAGTGGTCAATTAAGGCTTACCGCCACACCGTATGCAGTCAAAACAGTGACCGCGGCATCATGGTGAGCGGTGAGATAGCGGCAAGGCAATAGTTAAGAGAGGGCATCGCGGTACCATGGGGAGGCAACGTGCAGATCACGGTAAGGTGGTTGACAAAGAATGTGATAGTAAAAGTTAGAAACCACCATACCACGATTGGCCAGAACGGAGACCATGGTGACGTGGTGGACATGGAGGTAATAGTTGAGGTAGTCATGAGGAAAAATCACCGCCATACCGCCAGTGGTAGAAAGGGAGACTGTGGTAGCGCGGTAGACAATGAAGACAATGATGAGGAGCAGTCACCACGCAACCGTAGGTAGTCAACAAGTTGACCGCAGTAGAGTGATAAAAACTCAAATGAAATATAAAGAGCGACAATGCACAAAGTGAGAAAAATTAAAGCAAAACTATGGTTTTAAATATTTGATTTGCCGATAAGGCAACTCAATCAAATATTTTATTTTGTGTCAAGAATGCAAATGGTTGTAACAAGAAATGAAGGGTCATGATCCTTGGTATGTAATGTATAAATAATTGAAAAAATCAGTTGGAGGGAAGAGTTAGAAAATTAAGTTCGATTTTTGTAGAAAATAATAAGACTAGGAATGTAAATAATGTACAGACTATTTTTGAATTGGTGAAATCCCTCCTGTATTCAGTTTTTGTGATGCTATAACTTTTACATTTATCATTTGGATTGTATCCAACTTGAAAGTTTAAATCATTTAAATCAATGTATCAAGCATATATTTGATTTATCATAGTGCATTTTTCACTTAGTGTGATTTGGTTAACTGGTGTCTGCAAGTCAGAATTAAATTATTTTAAACAAGTCACGATGATTTAGGATTTCTTTTGGATTGTTGAAGGAGAACCCAGTAAGAAAACATTCTAGCACAATTTATGCAAGTCATAAATTAATGAAGTTTTATGCCAGTGATATAGTTTCATTTTCCAAAGTACCTAACAACTTGAATTAAGACAAAGAGGGAAAAGAACATAATTCTTGATTTTTGACTCTATTGCCCATGTGGATAGAAGGCACTGATCTATCACAACCCAGATGATAAAATTCATAATAAACAACATATTCAAATTATTTCTTTTATGCACTAGGAGTAGAAATCATCATTTTGTCTATTCACTTCTAGTTTCCATTGTGAATAGATTGATTGAGCAGGAAATATATCTTAAATCTGCAACATACACATAGGTGCACCTGCCTAGGTTTAGCAGAGCCTGAAAAGAAGAAGGTACAATTGCATCAATTGGCCTTGTCCATTGGAAAAAAGCGTTGTGAGAGGTTAGCAACCTCTCATGGTTCAAACCTACATTTTTGAGACCCAACAATTTGGTTGTGTGAACTAAAATAATGTTTTGTTTGAGGTGTACCTTAGTAATTTGTTTATGGTATCCCTCAATGTTGTTGAATTTGTTGAGGAGTACCTTGATAGTGTATTTTTGGTATGCCTTGTTGTTGTTGAGGAATACCTTGATGATGCATTGGGGGTATACCTTGATGTTGTGTACCTTGGTAGTTAATTTGGGGTACGCCTTGTTGTTGTGGATTTTGAAGGGTGCCTTGGTATTTTTTTCAAGTATGCCTTGTTGTTGTGGATTTGGAATGGTACCTTGGTATTTCATTTGGGGTATGCCTTTTGTTGTGGATTTTTTTGAGTACCTTGGTAGTTCATTTGTGGTGCCCCTTGTCATTGTGGATTTTTCTGAAGGGTACCTTGGTAGTTTGTTTGGGGTACACCTTGTTGTTGTGGATTTTGTTGAAGGGTACCTTGGAAGTTCATTTTGGGTACACCTTGTTGTTGTGGATTTTCTTGAAGGGTACCTTGGAAGTTCGTTTGGTGTACACCTTGTTGTTGTGGGTTTTGTTGTGATTTCCCTTGTTGATATTGTGTTTTATTTGAAGGGTCAATGTATGATGTATGTTGTGGCATGTTTTGAGTTGTATTTTCATGATATTATTGAGCTACCACTACTTTCTCAAATTTTGATGGTTTCCTAAGGAATGGGTTATCCATAGGTTGCATTTTAGATTGGCCATTATTTTGTGAAAATAAGGGTGGTATGTTGGGATCCATTGTTGATTTTGGTTCTATTTAACCACCATTTGATCTCCTAATGGAATGAGGTTAGGATCCTTAAGAATGTATACATTGAATTCTATGGGTAATTTAGCACCACTTTGTGTGAGTGTAAGGAAATAGAGGTTTGTGTTCTTCCCAAGCATTTTGTCCATAATTTTTTGTATCTTAGGATCTTGGGAGTGTTCATAAAGTTCTTCCTTAGTGATTTCTTCACCACTATCATATTCTTCTATGATTTTTCCTTGGGACTTGGAAGTTGATTTTGACTATCAATCACATTTTGGTGTCTAATGAGTACTTCCTCATTACTAGGTGTATGATTTTCTATTGCTTTAAACTTGGGTTCTTTTTAAGGAGTTGTAAGATCATTCGGATTGTAACCCTATGATTGAGGAAACTCATTAGTGGTATTCATTTTGGGTGCACTAGAACTATTCTTGTTGGCTTCCATCTTTTTTGTATATTGAGATCTTGTCATAAAAAAACTCAAGACCTAGGTGAATTTTGTGACCACTAACTAGGAAATGTGATGGTGTTTCATTTTTGGGATTTTTTTGTTTTAAGATGAAGTATGGAGATAATGTGTGAAAACATTTTGGTAAAGGTTTGTGATGGTTTGCTATGAATTGTATGTTTGATGCTCAAAGCGCTAAGAGTATGAGTGATGTTGGATGTTTTGAGATGGTGCTATTTTTGGGGCACAAAGTGTACAAGACTTGGACCAATATTTTTCTTTATTTTTCTAGAGGATATGTTGATAATCTACTTGAACTAGCCTTGAGGTTGCATTAAAATGTTAATATCTTCAAAAAAAGGAGCAAGAGGATAATCCAAGTTGTTCATGTTTGATTTGTCTTAAAAATAGGTGATGTTTTTATTTGAAAATGGATATAGAAATAGGTTGATGTGATTCGGTATATGTCTGATTGTTTTTGTTTTCAAAGGATGGAAGATTAAAAAAATTTAGATCAATTTCTGATTTACACCAAAAAATAGGATAGTAGTAGTCTTTGTAAGGACAATTGCAAAAATCTTCAAGACAATAATGGTTGAAACTCAGGATGATAACGGTCAAAATTTGAGCATTAGAAATATTTGTTTTAAGCTATGACTAGTAAACAAAGAAAACAATAGAAAAAAATTCTAGGACAACAACTGTTGTTTTGTCAAGACAACTGTGGCAAGTTTTATCAAGAGCAGACTCTATTTCAATTTTCTAACTAGTGAACTAGTGAGCACAATAGCGGTCATTTTAAAAAAAAGTGGCAATGTTTAGGATAGAAGCGGTAAAATATTAGGACAACAGTGGTCAAAATTAGTATAGTAGTAGAAAAGTTCAAGATAGAAGTGGTAGGAATGTCAATAGTGGCCTTGTTTCTAGATTTTCTAGTTTTGTTCAACATCAGTTTGTTGGACAAGTTTGCAATTTTGAGATATTTGGTTGATCTGATTGTTTTAAGAATATTGTCTTAGATTTGGCAAGTGATAAAGTACATCAATCAAAGTGTATAAAACTGACCATAATTTTTTGATGATAAGGGGCTAAAATTAGTCATGTTTAAATTAGTAACTACATCGAATCATATCAAACAATATTATCCCTAATGTCAAATTGGCCAATGGTGACACTTATAGGCCCACAACTTGGAAGATCCTTTGAAGGAAGGTAGAGACACCCTTTTGGGATGTATTCACTTAATTCTTTTGAGAGTGGATAGATAGAGGCCTCCTCGAATGGAAGGATGACCCAATCACCCTCTCCTCAGAAATCTACAAGTAGCAAGCTAAAAATAGCTTATACTAAGCCAAAGATTTATATCTCAACTCAAGGGAGTTCACATGGTGAGTAAAGTTCTTCAGAGTATGGTGCACATCTCTTGCACTAAACCATGTCACCAAGTAGAATATCACAATCAAAAGGTGGGTAAAACTACTTTAAAGATCTTAGTCACTACTCAAGGGACCAATACCCAACGAGTGTATAGTAAGCCACTTAAAACTTTAACCACTGCTACTAGGGGAACTTATACACAAAGGTACCTCCCTATTATAAATGGAACCACACAATCAAAGCTAATACCAGTTAAATCTTGGATTTCACTAAAATAATTTATATAGTGGCTTGATGAATTTTTTTCTTTAGGTCACCTTCGAGTTCTCATTTTTGAGATGTGTCTCTTAGGCAAGCCCAATCTAAATGTAATGATGAAAAGAAATGATAGTGAAACCCATAGTGTTTTTCATTGCCCAAGATCGTCAAAAGACACAAGGGGAAAGGATATGCACTTGGTTTTCCAAGCATGGTGAGAATGGTATAAAATTCATAGTAGGTTCTTTTTAATCCCAAAATTTCAAGTGTGTAAAGATACCAATTTGATTTTTTAAGTACACCAAATTCCAAGCATTTTAGACTTCAAGCAAGATATATCAATTTACAAATCAGAAATGATTTGTTCAATTTTATAACACCAAATTGAATATTTCTAGTTGTGTTGTTCATATTAATAGCATCAACAAATCAAACTACATTCGTTTTAAAAAATCTCAAATGAAGACATTTGATTTTAGGAGCAGTAAAACAAAGTGTGAGGTTTTCTCATTCAATTTTAGGAGCACCAAAATGGAAAAATGATTTTTTTTTGTTTAGTTTTAAGAACACCAAATGAAATGTGAGATTTGTATTATTTAGTTTTAAGAACACCAAATTGAAATGTGAGATTTAGTTTTAGGAACACCAAAATGAAATGTTTTCCAACCAAAAAATATTTTAAAACTGAAATGGTCTTGGACCATTCACGAATTATGCAATCAAAGTGTTAGTTGTTCTCATAAAATTTTTACCATAATCCTGCAAGGGTTGTACCAACAATGTTAGAAAATTCCCAAACACAACAAAAAATCAATCATTAGGGTTAGGAAAATTTAAAATTTAGAAAAAAAAACTTGCAGATTGAATCAAGTTAGAAAATAGAAAAATAGTGAATCTACATAGGATAGTAATAGACTTTGTCTCTAGAACAACAGTGGCCAATTTTAGACAATAGTGATTAATAAAAGTACAAGCGTAGACCTATTTAAGATAATAGCATCCATGTAAAAGTCAACTTTGTTAGAAACCTACAATCGGAAATAGACAATAGTGGTTAAAATGACAATATTGCACATGTTTAGTATGATAGCAAACAAGAAAAGTACAAGCATGGTAAAACTATGAAAATGACTGTGTTAAATTTTTGGAACTTCTTTGTTTCAAATATGAATAGTGTTTCCTACAAAATGCATTAGTGTTCTAGAACCTATAACTACTAACAAAAACATGTCAAATGATTAGTGTTAAGGACTGAGGTCGCACCGAGCATGCTAGTTAATGTAAGGGGGAAATATAGCAAAAGGAGTACATCAATGAAATCAAACTAAAGAGATCAAAGAAAAGATCAAATTCCAAACCCATACTCATGAAATAAAAAATGTAAATCCATGAATCCAAACAAATAAGCAACTAAGAAACTTAAATGAATCCAAAACAAAATAAGTGTTACCATACCATGTCAGAGTTGTATTCGTATTGTTGTTGGATTATGTTTGAATCAATATGAAGCCTCCATTTGATGTTGCAAAAGCTTCAAAGCAGGTTAATGGTGATCAAATATGTGTGTGTTTTTTCTCTCAAGAATTCAAATTTCAATTCGGCATAACGTCTTTGCATAAATTTTGTAGATTCTTCAATTATTTTTTAGAATGAAGAGGGGGATTATATAGATTTCATGTTCTAAGATGAAAAATTGTGATTCAATTGTAAAAGATCCTAATCAATGGTTGAGAACTATTGAAAGGAAATAAATTGGAATTATTAGTAGAATTAGATTTGACTGATTGGAGAGATTGAAGAAATTAGGTTGATTGGTTAGTGGGATTGAGGAATAGATTGAGTGGTTAGTTAGATTGAATGATAGATGAGTTAGTCAACGAATTAGAGTGAGAAATCAGTGGCAATGATTTGATCAATCACAAAAGGGGTGAGGATAATTAATTAATATTTAGAGATGAATGTGCAATTCATGTTTAATTATAACAAATAAATATGTATTTTTCTGTTGACTATGTTGAATGATTTCAAATAATTAATTTAATTGTTTAGGTTTAGAGAGGGGAAAGTGATTTAATTAAATTATTACATGATAACAATTTAATTGATTTAGATGAGTAGGGTATATTAGTGACATAATCAAATAACTCACGTTAATTTAATTAATCAAGAGGAATAAAGTTAGGTTAGCTGATGATATAGTGAATTGATTAAATAATTATAGATTATTTAATTAATAGAGGAAAATAGGGTTTTTGATGCAAATAATGCATGAAATATAATTATATTAATGATATTGATGTCAATGATTTGAAAAATGTCATTTAGGATGTGTGATATGCTTTAGGTCATTTTTACATGTCTACAACTATATTATATTATATTATATTATATTATATTATATTATGTTATATTATATATATATGAGTGAAGATATACACATATCATAGCTTCCATAGAAATGTGTTGAAAATAATTTGAATTTAAAGCATATTGAATACCATATTAAGAGGTCAATTTGGAAGCCAAATCATGGTGAAATAGAGGCACATAGAAGTAGAGTTTAAATATAACTCAAAAACATAAAAGTGAATGGTAAAAGCTAGCCAATATGAATCGGCCAAACCATTAGGAAAAGGCATGTCATTGCATATAATGTGAGTTAGAAAGCTACAACAATAGAATGAAGTAAAATAGGAAACATTTTTCCAAGTTTCCTATCATATTTCTAGGCATTTTGACTTAGTAAAATAGAATGAGTAAGTTGATTTTATCAACTTAGCTGAAGAGTACTAAACTACCTACAAATTCAACTATTATGTGTTAATTTTTTGTTGCCAGTAACATGAGAAAAGGGCACCCAACTTTCCATTCAACCTACATTGATTTAAAGTATGATTTTAGTTCATGTTTTCTATTTTGAGAGGTGTCAATAATAGGGAAAGGTGGAGAAATTGTTAGCTAATCTGTAGCACTAGTTTTCTCATTATTTTTTGTAGCTCAATTCTTTGGAAGAATTATTATCTAGGCATGCTATATATTCTACCTTTATTATTCTTTTATATTTTGGATTTGAATTTTGTGTTGATTATATAATGTTGTGCTATTATTTTATGCAAGATAGAAATGAATTTCTTGAGTTTTCATTGGTTGAGTTAGGGAATTTATATAGAGTGTGATAGGAGTTTATCATGAGCATATATATTTGGAAAATGAAGCTATTGATGAATTATTGATAAGTACAATATTAGATCATTGTGTAAAAATTACTTGAATGATCTTGCTATTTCAATAATTGAGATTAGAGTCATGGTGGGGAAATATGATGAATGATGGTATGTTAGAAATGCATATGTGGTGATTAGATTTATTTGGATAGAGAACTCACATTCTCAAAAGGTTATTTACCTTATGTGGTAAGAGTAAGTTAAATGTCCTAGGTTTGGGATGCAAATAATTGATTGAGGTAAATTCTTAAGCCTAGACATTAAAAGTATGTAATGGGGTAATCCAATGTTTATGACAAGCCTTTAAGGTATTTGATGCCATTAAGGGAGTGTTATCACATTTTTTAAACTTTTCTTATGATTTTACACCATGAGGTTCAATGGTCAATATAGTTTTCAAGTTGAGTAAGGGTGGGTGAACATATGACTCTATTCATAGGAAGTGGAATCATTATATATATAGAATCTCTAACCGGAGTAAGTGTAAAATCCACTTCTTACACTTAATCATTTCACTATGGTCTAGGATTACATTCTAGTCAGTAGAGTCATTCTTGTTGGAATCAATCTAGTGTATGGTCATACTAGATTTGTAGGACACACAACACCTGATACTTAGATGTGCGGTATTATGATTTACATACCAATCTCTTCATTGAAGGGAGAGCCATAAATTTACTAGTTAGGAAGATGTGTAGGGTACCTCTAAAGTCTAAGGATGGAGAAATATCACTTGGGTGATGCTCTCCCTCTTTTAGTTGGCTATCAAGTCTTATAAAATAGAGGAAGTGAAGATCCATAAGTGGACACCTCAAACATTGAACCATTGGACTATTGGAGGATATGACATTTATATATGTTTATGGTATTGAATCATTTTGGAAAATTTCTTTGAAATATTTATTCCATTCATTGGAAATTGTGTAATGATTACTATATTCATGTAATGATATGTGCAAAGTGCATTTATGATAATGAAAGGAAATTTTTTATGATCATGATCTTGAGCATTTGTGTTATTTACTTTTCCAAGTTAAAACTTAGGTAAATTATGTGTGCTAAACTTAGGGTATGTTACCTCTTAATTATATTGCTTTTAGGTTATAATAATTAATAGTAATAGGATTAGAATTAGAATTTAATAAATAATTATAATAATTTTACTTATTTTAATTTGATTCTTAGTTATGCATGTTTTAAAGTGAATAAAATTTTAAAAATAAAAAAGTGGCAATTTCAAATAGTTTAATATTTAATTTAAATTTTTATTTTGATTGTGTAAAATCAAAAAATTTAATATGTTAGCTGTCCTATTAAAAATTAAAATTAACATACCATTCTTTCTCCTTACAAATGGAACTTAAATCTTCACTCTCACTTGCAATCTTCATCATGCAACTATTCCAACCTTCAACAATTGAATCTTGTCTTAAATTTATGCCGCCAATACCTTTAAAACCTGAAATAAACCTAAAATAACATTGTCCACAACCCTCCAAGGAAAATAACCACACTTGCAACAACAACCTACAAATTCTAGCGAAGAATGGCTACCAAAACCAAGTCCAAATTGCTTGTAATCTTCAAAAATAGGATCCCAAAGCTTCTCTAGAAAAAATCGATGACCAATTTGGGAATAAACCTCCAAAAATAAATGCCAAAAACTTTCGCTAATATAGAAAATGCTTTCATAAATCCACTCCCACCAAAATTTCCAAAATGGGATTCAATTCCTAGATTTTAGGCGATTTTCAATGTAACTCCTCCCAACTCTCCTTGGGTGACCACATTTTCATGAATGAATGAATTAAATTTATAAATGAATCATTAAAACTTATAACTCCCTCCAAATATCACACCAAAGTCTATTTTTTATAAATTTTTAAAATTGACAATTTCTCAAAGCTCCCTCCTAAATTATCTCCACTCCTAGAATTTGCAATAAAATAATAAAAGGGTTATAATTTAATCTTTACTTTATTCTAACTTTTCAAATTAATATATTAAATAAATCACCCACCAAAACTTGGGAAAATATAAAAATTAAAATGCATTCTTTTGGTTGATGCAAGATTTCTCTCACAACCCAAGGTGCTCCTGCATCAAGGATAGTTTTCTACCTTCATTTTAAATGCAAAAATACATAATGAAAAATACATTCTCTACTCTGGAAAGCTAGAATAAGAACACTATTACATTATGAATATTCCAAAAGCTTTGCAGGAGAAATGCAATACTTGGGGAAGCTTATGCAAGATTTATCTTTCATAGCAATACCTTTTCATGCTTTACAAGGATTTTAAAATGTTTTAAATGGGGTAGAGAGCAACAAAAGGCTTTTAAGGAAATAAAATAAAAAATTAGTTATGCATCCCTTTTTTTCATATTCCCTCTCTTCCCCTATCTCCAATGGAGTTTTTATTTTTTCACTTGTTCTTCAAATTCTCATAACTTTCTTGAATGCACAAGACAAATAAGAGGGGGGGTGAATTACTTTACATTAAAACATCAAAATTCTCATTAAAATTTAAATTTGCATTAGTCCTTAAACCCTTAACAACCATTAAACCCTTATCATGCATTATCAAAATATAAACATGAGAAATAGTAATGCAAACATATCCAAACACATGAGAACACTAAATTTATGTGGAAAACCTAAGAAGGGAAAAAACACGATGAGGATTAGCTCACAATATAAAGTAATTGCAACATTGAATACAATAGACTCACTATCGAAGGGCTCACTACCAATGTCTCATTACCAAACTAAAGAGAATAAACAAAGAAGACTATTACAAAAATAAATCTATCTCAAAGAAATAGGAAGATCCACCACTACAATTCCACAACATCTACAACCTTCATAGGCTGAAATATAGACACCTTCTACTCATTTCTTTAGGTAGTCATAGGCATTAAGCTCGCACTCATATCTCTACATATGATTAAATTCACATCTCAACTCATCCTCACATCTACATACACACTTCTCCAACAATTCACCTTGCCTTTATACCATTTGCAACCTTAAAAATATTTCTAAGGTCAACTATACATCAAAATAGGCCAACACCAAAACATCTCAGTGGTGGGAAGAGATTAAGGTGGACCACACACACCATTATCTAGGACCTAAATCCATATTGACATGATTTACAAAGCCTCCACATTCAACACACAACTTCCTTTATTAGTGCTAACACACTAGGTTAGTCAAACCTTTGTTAACACCCTTAAATATGTAAGTACATTCTTCAAATACTCCAAAAATGACTCACAGACCACACTCCAAAATATTCACACAACATCTTAGAATATTTCACATCATTAGAATATTTTCCACTACTATTTCAACCACCTGAAACTTAAGAACATATTCATTTTGTGCAACCAGACACATTGGCACAAACTTCCATCATACCAAACAACCTTGTGGAATGACTCAAAACCTAAAACTTAGAGGGAAGGTAGATATAGAGAGCATATGAATTTTTGGAAAAAGGAAACACTAAGAGGGGGGGTGAATCAGTGTTGTGCAAAAATTATCTTTATTAAACTTCAAAGCACTTGTAGCATTCAACCAAAATGCATGAACATGAAGTAAGCAAACACAACATCATAACACATAATTTTTTAGTAGAAACCCTATTAGGGGAAAAACCATGGTGGATGGCCAATCCACAATATGATCTGAGTGTACTCAAATAAAATTTTACAATATGGATACACTTGCATTCAAGCACACTGCCTAGATCTCACTGCTCAAAAGAGGCTCACTGCCTTACAAAAGATTCAGATTAAAACCATCTGAGAGTTTGAACTGAGAGATTAGAATCTACAAATGCTTTCTTATAGTTCTAATTTGTCTTACCAATTGATCTTTTGTCCTTCTAACTGATTTTGCACTTCTATTCTGCTCTGCTTAAATTCGCATCACAAAATCCTTAATGCACAAGTGAAACTATGAATAATTGCTTTTCTTATTCAACTCTTCACACTTCGCACACTTAGTTTGCATCACACACACTCCAAAATGATATAATTAATCACTTATATATATATATATGTGTGTGTGTGACTTACAATTTAATCACTTGTTGCCGGATCAGACAAGAACAAAAATATATTCAAACTGTCAACTCAATTTATGATAAATTCTTGATGCGCATTAGCCAAAGTCAGATCCAACATAGTAATTATTACCATCAACATGTATGAACACAAAAATACTAAAATAAATACTTCCCAAACATCTGCGACATATTACATTCACCAAGTCAGCTTGCATGCACTAATAAATGAGAAACTAATTAACTAGATCTTCAAACTTTCACAATAATGAACGCATACCTTGGATAAGGTAGTATTTACACCAAAATGCATTCTCTGAGATGCACAACTCAAAATGATAACAAAAAATTTACATATGAATCATTGAGCACAAAACTATCAGATTCTTTGTTCTTCCTTGACTGAATTCAATCTGACTACTAGTAGGATCGAATGATGGCATGCATACCCTTACACTAACTAGAGTTTCCATCAATGAAAACACTAGAAAACATTTACAGTGTCTCTTTCTAACAATCTCCCCCTTTGGCATTGATGGCAACACTTAGTGAAAAATGACTAAGTGTCGGATCATGAATTACATTGCCAATCTCAAAATTCAAAAACATAGCTCTCCCCCTAAGATGATTATGCATTTTTCACTCTACTACTCTCCCCCTTTGACATCAATGGAAAAATTTGGGGAATATACATATCAGAAACCAAACAAAATTGTTATGAACAGAATGTATATATACAAGGATGCTTCAACAACTTACATACACTTGAACACATCTGCAAAATCCTTCTTCAACAAGATCAAGGTTGTGTCCCAAACCCTTTTGAGACTTTCCAAAATTTTTATGTGACCACAGACCAAGTAGGATTGTGTCTCTACAAACTCAAGGGTCACTGGATCACCAATTGCCTTAGCATATTTTTCTTCCTTTAATACACTAGACATTATCTCAATCTCTGGAACAATTATGCCTCTGAGCTCACATGCTCTTTCCATAGTTCTATCATTTTCATGCTTCAAGCTTCTTATCTTGTCAAGCAAAGATATCACATGACCTTATTGCTTTGCAACACCACCAGCTAAAGGATTAAAAGCATCAAATAGCAGCTAAATCCTTTTCAAAATCCTTAATATTCTTCTCATTGACCTCAATCAATTTTGACAAAGACAAACATGTCTTGTAGATCTTTCCACTTTTGAACAAAGAACTTTGAACATTCCTCAAAGAAGTGGCTAGAAAATTTTTATCTTTAGCAATCATTTCTTTTAGCCTACTAAATATTTTTGCATCAAATTCCTTGTGGACTTTAATCATGGCAGACTTCTCAAAAGACTCAAAATGGGTACTTACTGAGTTGATGAGATTCTTCAGTTCACCAGAGGAGGAACCAAATGGATCCATGACATGAGTAGGCAATATTTTCTCCAGCACTCTAGATGCAAGATTCAAAAGTTCACAATCTTCAATGTGAGACTTCAACAATTCTTCTCTAGCCTTTGCTTGGGTGAATGATGCTACTTTCATTTTATGAATAGGAGACAAGGTAGATAGGCTGATAGAGCCTTCAACCAATTCAAAGACATTCTTTTTTGTTGGTCTTGGGAAAAGTTTACAAGTTTGATTCTTCTGAATTTGCATCAATTCTTCTTCCATAGCCTTGATCCATAATTCATCTTTGCATGCCTCAATCACTATTTTAGATTCAACTTTGGAAATTAAACATAGATTTACTTGTTCTTCTATCATAACAACCTTTCTTCTTATCAATACACATTTTCTTTTGTCACCAATAATCTGATATTTATAATGTTTCTTTTGCACATACTTAGGAGTCTTAGGGATCCTTTCCAAAGCCTCTTCCTCTTCAAACTACACTTATTTTTCCATTCCTTCATCTTTCTCTTCTTCTCTACAAGAGGACTCATCTAATTCATATCCTTCTATCAGTACTAAAATTTTATGTGTCTTCATCAACTTTGACACTTGCACTTTCAAAAATCCTTTTTAGTATCTTGTTGTAGCACTAGTAAGCCTTGCTCTTTTTAGAGTATCCAAGTAAGATTCCTTCATCAAACCTTGCATCAAAATTTCCTCCTAAGTTTTCTTCATCTCTTCTAATATAAAATTTACTTCCAAGCACTCTAAAATATTTGATAGTAGGAGTTCTTTTGTACCATAGCTCATAGGGAGTCTTTGAATTGTTTGTCATTACTTGCACTCTATTAAGTATGTAGATTATAGTATGAATTAATTATCTCCAACAAACATTTGGTATATTTTATTCCTTTATCATTGTCCTTGTTTCTTTCTAAACTATCATATTCTTCTTTTCCACAACTCCATTCTATTGAGGAGTCCTAGGGTATGACAAATGTCTCTTTATTCCATGATATTCACAAAAACTATTAAACTCATTGGAGGTGAACTCTCCACCTCTATAAAATCTTTAAAAAAAAAAATAATTTCCATTTCATTCTCAACCATAGCTTTCAATGCCTTAAAATTATCTAGAGGTTCTAATTTTTCTTTGAGAAAAGTTACCCATGTCATTCTAGAGTAATCATCACTCAATAAAATGAAATACATGCTACCTTGAAAGATTCTTGTTCTTGTAGTTCCACAAAGGTCTGTATGCACCAAATCCAAAGGTTTTTTGGTAGTATTATTTGACATTGAACTTTTTGTTTGTTTCCTTGCAAGCTGCATTGATAGGATTTGCAATCTTTGGAAGATATCTCATAACTTGAGTAGAGTTGATCCTCACTAGGCTATAAAAATTGAAGTGACATATTCTTATACGTCATAGCCAAGTTTCATTTATTTGATTCATAAATCACTTACCATTATCACCCTTAAGTTGATAAACATTTCCATCTATCCTTTTTCATATAGCAACAAGAGTTTCAAAGCCTTTTGTGATCTCACAAACACTATCCTGAAACACAAGATTATCCTTTGCTACATATTTGTCCTACAATTAGAATATTATGTTGGAGACCCTTAACATAAATGAAATCATATTTATTATGCTTACCATCAAAACTAATTGAACCTTTTCCACATATCTTAGCATATGTATCATCACCAAACTTAACAAGACCACCTTCAAACTTCTCAAGTCTTAAAAATTTACTCTTATCACCTTTCATGTGATTTGAGAATCTACTATCAATGATCTATTAGTTTTTTCTCTCTTGCATGAAAATTAGTCACCATAGTCCATCTAACATTATGAAATACTTTCAGAGAAATTTTCTTCATACATCTCTTGGAGTTAGCAAAATTAGTTCCAACATTTAAAGCCATGAACAAGCATTCATAATTTTCATCATCTAGGTAATCAGATTCATCATCAGATATATTGACATCTTCTTTAACATAATAACTTCTCTTAACTGATTTACCTTTATTATCCATAAATTTACCATTTGAAGCTTTGACTAGACATATTGAAGCATAATGACCTATCTTTCCACAATTGAAACATTTGAAAGGTAACTTACCTTTGTATTTTCCAATGCCCTTTTTCAATCTCCTCACAATTTTTTTTTCTATCTCATCAAAATCATCTGGATATGATTCATCATTCTTCTCTGTTTTCCAACTTTAAAATTAGTCTATTTTCTTGAATCACTTAGGACAAACTCTCTCAATTCAAAATTAGTTAAAGAACCAAACAATTGATCTCTATAATAATGATCTAAATCCCGAGCTTCTTCAATAGAAGAAAATTTATGATTGTAATATTTAGTAACATATCTTAATACCTTCTTTACCACCTCATCTTAAATTCTAGTTTTCCACTAAGGAATCTGATGAAATTGATAACTTTATCCACTCTATACATGTAGCATGTAATAAATTCATCCCCTAAAATATTTAGGCTTTCAAACTTAGTCTTCAAGTTCTACATATTTACTTGATTGACCTTATCATCTCCTTCATAGACACTTTCTAGCTTCTAGATTCCTTTAGTAGATTTGTAGCTCATAACCTTCACAAATTCTAAATTTTAAAGATCACTCAAGAGAGAATATCTTGCTTTACCATTTTTCTCATAAGCCTTGATCTAATAATTAGTTTTTGCACCATTTTTAGGAATGGTATATCCATCTTCAATTTTAATTGCAAACTCCAAACCCTGGGGAGACAAGGAAAACTTTCATCTTGGTCTTCCAAAAATCATAATCTAATCCATCAAATAGAGGAGCCTCACTCTTGTGCACCTTCAGATCTACCTCAAGTGGTTAATATTTCTTCAAGGAACCTTTCTTTGATACCAATTTTTGAATGTACAAGACAATTGAGAGGGGGCATGAATCAGTTGTACATTAAAACATTTAGATATGTATTAGTCCTTTTACTCTTAACAACTATAAGTCCTTATCATGCATTAGCAGAATATAAACATGAGAAACAATAATGAAAACACATCCAAACATATGAGAACACTATATTTACATGGAAAACCAAATAAGGTAAAAACTATGGTGAGGATTAGCTCACAATATAAAGTATTTGCAACACCAAATACAATAGGCTCACTGCCAATGGCTCACTACCAGATTAAAGAGAAGAAATAAAGAAATCTGTTACAAAGATAAATCTATCTCAGAGAAATGGTAATATCCACCACTACAATTCCACACCATCTGCAACCTTCATACACTAAAATATAGACACCTTCTACTCATTACTTTAGGTAGTCATAAGAATTAAGCTCACACTAAAATATCTACATATGATTAAATTCACATCTCAACATATCCTTGCATATACACACACACTTCTCCAACAATCCACCTTGTCTTTATACCATTTGCAACCTTAAAAAAATTCTCCAAGGCCAACAATACACCTTAGACATATAATTTCAAAAAAGGTCAACACCAAAACATCTTTGTGGTGGGAAGAGATGAAGGTGGACCACACACACCATTATCTAGGACCTAAATCCATACCGACATGCTTTGTAAAGCCTCTACATGCAACACACAACTTCCTTAATTAGTGCTAACATGCTAGGTCAATCAAACCTATGTTAGCACCCTTAAACATTTAATTACACACTTTAATAGCTCCAAAGATTACTTTTAGAACACATAGAAACACTCCACAATATTCATACATCTCAAAATATTCCACATCATCAAAATATTCACCACTACTATTGGAACCACCTGAAACTTAAGAACATCTTCATTTTGTGCAACTAGATACACTAACACAAACATCCAACATACCAAACAACCTTGTGAAATGACTCATCACCTGAAACTTAGATAGAAGATAGATATAGATAGTATAAGAATACTCCTAGATCTACAACACTAGAAGCTTTATTGTGAAGAAATATAGAGAAATCTCATTTCTCCTAGGTAACATTGCTTCACAGTTCAAACATTGGTGAACACAACTTCTTATGCCATATGATGCTAAACATAAGGCTCTAGATATAACACCTATGATCAACATATCCAAACTACACACACATAGCTTTAATATAGAAGAAATATGGATAAAAACTCGGAACACCACTTTGCCACATTGAACTCTCTTTTATTCAAATTTTCTCAAATCACTTGGAAACCAAGCACCACAAACACTAACTCTACATCTACAATACCTTCTTAGTATCTCAACCACACAAGAGGTTTATATCCACAAGCAATTATTGATCATTGTTACATTAGAGGTTGACACCAGTGAAAATACTAATGAAAACATAATGTAACCAACACACTTACTTCCTCATGGGTTGACATCAATTCAACGAAACTTTGTTGAAATCAATGACAACACAAGTTTCCAACAATCTCCCCCTTTAAAACTCCATTTTTCGAGCATTTTTTTCAATTATTTGGGGTAGAATTTCATGCTTTTTGAATAGTAGTGTTGTTGAATTTCTCATTTTGGAAACTTCCAAGGCTTCATCCTTGCTCCTATGGTAACATTTTTTGGTGCATTTGTTTTAAAATTTCAAAAAAAATCTTCTAATTTGTAGTGTTTTTATCAAATTTATCTCATTCCATCTAAAAATGTATTTTTTCTGTGGCCAAATTTTGCATTTTCATACACTAAGATCATCATTATTTTCAGCAAGTAGCACCTATAATCACACTAAATATAAAGTTTCAAGCTCACATATTGTAGGGGGATTATTCATTGATTAACCCTGGGGGGTGGGTAATCTTTCGCTAGTTGATTTCTTTCTTTCCTTTTTTGTGTGTTATTGCAATGGGGAAATCTTAAATTAAATTCCTAACTCCATATAATTATGTTTCATAGAGAAAATCAGTGTAGAATTATATCAAAAGAAAAGGTTATCTAGGTTATATAAAATAAACCATTTCTCAACCTACTTATGCTAATGAAAAGACAATTACGAGATAAGTCATGAGAAAACACTTGGATGCATATGTTCATCAATCTCTTATAATTTACACTTTCATATTGAATCATGCAAAAAACCTAAGGAGGCATGGAACACTTTTGAGAAATTGTATGCTAAAACCATTAAGATTAGGGGATATAAAATTGAAAATGATTTGATGAATCTTGATCCTAAAATTTTTGACCATATACAAGACTACATCTTCAGGATTATATGACTAAGAAAATATCTAAAAGACTGTAATATTGTTGAGGATTTATAATTTATATTTATGGGTTATCCAATCTTGATCCTCAGTATTCAATATATTTTTATGGCTTTCATACCCACCAGCTTTCTATTTGAGCATAATATCTTGATTCTTGTTTTAATGAATTTACAAATCTCATAATCCAAGAGGTAGTAAAGTTAATTCAAATGGGTATCATCAAGTCTTCTAAACATCAAGCATTAGTGTCAGGTGAGACAAAGGTATAAAAATAATTAGGGAATTTATGGAAAATAAGAAAAAGAATAAAAAGGACAAGCTACATAAAGAACTTGAATTATTTTTCTCTCAAGGGGAATCATTTAAGAAGGAGAAGCCTAAGTGTGCATATTGCAAGAAAAAAAAGCATGATGAACACCAATTTTATTGAAAATAGATTGGTGAGTTGAAGTATCTCCTTAAGAAGAATCAAATCAATTTTCCTTCAATAATGATAGCTGATTCATATTTTTCTTCTTCATCAAATTCAAAGAAACATAAGGGGAAAGCACTTGTTGTAATTACAAATTCTAAGTCAGAGAAGTGGATATTGGGTTCTAGAGCTTCTCATCATATGGATTCATGATTGATTATGTTCTTCATTTGAGTCTTGTTCATCACCACACATCTTGATGGATAACAACACATATATGTGTATTTCTGATAAGGGATCTATTGGCATGGATAATAGAGAATTTAATGATGGTCTTTGTGTGCCTTAATTTTCAACCAATATCCTTTCTATCTATAAGATCATGTATGGTGGAGTAGGAAAGAGTGTTGAGTTCACACTATATTCTATCATCATTCACAATTTCGATAGAAGAGATATAGTTTGTAAGACCCCTCCGTTTTTCCCTTTTGATCGAATAGTGTTTTGTTTGGTTAGGCCTCATTTTCTGTTAGTGCTTTGACCTTGGTACTTGGTATTTTATTATGATGTTATCATTATGGCATGTTCTAGATTAGCATTATGAATTTTTTAATTAATGATGTTATATGCTTTAGATTATATTAATGATGTTAGATTTGTCAGTTAGTAATATTGTATTGGTGAAGGAGACGGATCACATCACTCGCTTGCGAGCGCCCTATGATTCTGAGATTCCCTCTTCACAGTGTGTATTTTATGTTGTTCATATTATATGTTGTTGTTTACTTGATTTTCAGGTTGATAGGTACAAGACATCGACTCCACCTGGTTTCACAGGTTTGAGCATGTCCAATGCCCAATGGTATTTGATTGGGAGATAGTAGCTAGGTTTTTCATGCCAAGTCGTCACCCTAGTCCTAGTATGTTGTCAGTTGTTTGTCGGGTTGTGTTGCTTTGAATATTGTGCCCTCTCTTCATTATTTATTTGCAAGTTAAAAAGGGTAATTAAATGGTTGTATGCATTTAATTTGTAGAATTGAAATTGTATTGGTATTATGCTAATAACGTAATTTAATTATTAATTAATTTAATTTAATTAATAAATAATTTAATCATGGATTAGATTTATTTATTAATTAATTAAATTGATTTTGTTGAAATTGGATAAGTTCATTTTGAAATTATGAATTTTATTATGTGAAATTGAAAATTAAGAAAATGAGTTAAAAGTCAAATTTGAAAGTTGAATTCAAAAATTGAAAGAAATTAAATATTTTTCTATTTCTATTTTCAAAAATTTATGGCAGTGGTTGAATGAGTTATTTTTGGAATTTTTCTTATTATGGAATTTTGCTTCACAATTTTGAGAGGATGAAAATTTTGAAAAGTTGGAAATGGAGGAGAGGAAGAATGGTTTTCATTTTGTGGGTTTTGGCTTGGAGTTGTGAAATTCGGTGGAGCTGAATTTAAAAAGGTTCATGCTTTGTTTTTGAAATTTGTGTTTATAAAATTTGTTTTGGGGAGACATTTAAATCCTCTGATTAGTTGCAAAGAAAACCCATCTCGAATCTTGTTTCCAAACTGTAAAAACCTCCCTTTGAAAATGAAAATTTTCTCAAAAAGAAAGAGTGTTCTTCGCTGCAAATGGTTTTCTTCAATTTTATTTTTTGTGCAATTTGGTATATAAATCGAGAGATTGAAATATATATATATATATATATATATACATATATATATATATTGTGTATATTTTTTATTTGGAAAGCGAGGCATGCTATTAAAATATATTTTTTTCTAAAAATGCCCTAGGTGAGGGCGCAGATCTCCAAAAAAATCCGCAGGTCTTTAAATTTTTATAAAAAAATAAAAAATAATTTAAAAAAGAGGGTTTTGTTGGGGGCTGGGGCTCAACCCACAACCGTCCCCATGGGAGGCACTGTGGGGAGCCGCCCCAACCGCCCCAACTCCCGGCCATGTGGTGACTTAGCATCGCCACCACCACAATGGTGGTCAGTTGTGCTAAGCATAGCCAAGCCACCCACTATGGTGGACGGTTGTGCACAGCTACGGCCACCCCTTGGGTTGGCACTACCTCCACCAGCCACTCCCCCCCCACCTCCCCTGCACCCTATGTGTAAAACAACAACCGCTGCCGCCCTCCAAAAACCACAGCCAAAAAATTGCTACCTGTGGGAATCCGCGGCTAAAGAAAAAACCGCGGCCGGCGCCCTAATCCACCCGATTTAAAACACGCAGACCGAGGCATGGGATAAATAAAATATTTTTATTTCTTTAATGTTTAATATTATTTATATGTATAATATTAAATATTTATATATATATATATATAAATCTTTAAGATATATATATTTAATATTTAATATTATATGTGTATATTATTAAAATATTAATTTAGATATATGGGTAGTAGAGGATATGATTTTAATACTTATATATATATATTAAGATAGATGAGTAAAATGATAGCATAAAATAGATGCATTGGGAATATTTTAAAGTGTTATGGTATAGTTGAGCTTATAAATTTTAAATGTGGAATTAATTAATATCATGATTTGAACATAATGGGGGGATTTAAATTATTGGGTTCTTAAGCAAATTATTATTCTTTCTTTGAAAATATTACATTTGGAAAGGAAAATTAACGAAGATGAAAGTAATATGTTTAAATACTAGAATTAATGGATTTTAAAATTATTACGTTGAAAAGAGAAAATAGTAATTATTAAAAAACAATGTATTTTGATTTGTGGAAATAAATGGTGATTTTACTATTATTTAGAATCAAGTAGGGATTCAAATAATGAGTTTTAATTTCTCCTATTGTCTGAAAAGGGAGTATGTTTAAATCAGTTTTAAATGAGCAATAGATTACTGATGTTGATAAGGGAAATGGATTTAGTAAATCCAAAATTAGTTTAATTCCTCGTAACTTGCCTTCGTAATTATTTCCTCTGAGTTCATGTTTGGGAAAAGGGGTTAAGTCTTAATTTGTAAGTCTTCCAGAGGACCCTAGAGGTTGGGGGTTGTTGTCTTGTGATGTCAACTATTTGTTAATTCCCTTGGGTAGTGCACGAAGTGATGTCAATGTTATACCCAGTTTCTATGAATAGGAATGTTTTGTGCCTCCTGAGAAAGGAGTGAATTTTGTAATGTGTGCCTCCTTGTTAGGAGCGGTTCTATTATTGCTATTACCTCTAGTGTGTGGAGACGGTTTTATCTTATGTTGCCTCTTGAGAAAGGAGTGGACGTGTTATCTTGTTGTTGCACTTTGTACCCTTGGTGTTTGGATGGTATGTGTGTTGTCAAGTAGAAGAGTGGCTTCCATAGGGGCCAGAGCCCGGAAGAGGTAAACTGGATAACTTACGGAAGTGGTTTAGTCAAGTGATAACTAAAATAAAACTTAGAAGATTAGGTGCACTTCTCACTAATCAAGATAATTATGCCTCAGTCATAGACAAGGGCTTGTTTTAGACTCGGGATGGGTGGGAAGGCCTGGAATGGCAAGGTCATCTATCTTGTTTGTACGAAAGGTATTTGATTTTGCATGAGTGATTATGGGGGCCAAGATTCGGTAAAGGTCACTAGGATAACCTTTTCTTGTGGGGGTCAGAGCCTAGGAAGAATCCTAGAGGATAACCCATGACGAGCTGTGTGATGACACTCTGTCTAGGACAACAATCAGTATTTGTTTTCGCTTTAGTAAGTATGAGGGTCGGGGATCGGTTGAGGCCACCATCTTGACAATCCGCAGTGGGTAACTCATGTACTTGTTTATTGTGGGTATGGTTTCCTTAACATACTTGATGTGACCATAGTTGGTATTCAATTTTGTGGTTATGGTTTCCATAACATACCTGATGTGACCATAGTTGGTATTCGATTTTGTGGGTATGGTTTCCTTAACATACCTGATGTGACCATAGTTGGTATCTGATTATTATGTGTATGGTTCTTTTAACATACTTAATCTATTTTATTTTTGGAAGCAATGTGACCATGTTGAGTTGTACTTATGTTGTACTTATGTGGTACTCATGATTCTCTTGAGTTGTACTCTTGTTGGACTTATGTTGTACGTATGTGGTACTTGGATTGTACTTGTGATGAGCTTGTGTGGTACATGGGATTGGTTGTTTCAGTTTGGTTCAGTTTGGTGTTAGCCTGTGTCTAGAGGTAGATGGTTTTGACTAGGATTCTTGGTTACTATCTCCTAGCACGGGGGGTGGGCCTTTGGGTTCCACTTGGTTGGGTGGCATGCACCTAAATCTGTTGGGTTCTATCTTCATGTTCATGTGGATGAGGCTTCCAGTTGGAGAGCTCATGGGTTTCGGTTTCAATTTTAGTTCTTGCTTTATTTCATTTTAGTTGATCTTGTATTATTTTACCCCTCTATGTTATCAAGGTGGAAAGTTGTAACTATAACCTTATTTATTGGATTTTTCTCATTCGGGGAATGAGAGTTGTAATTGTAATATTTAATTATGGATATATTGAAATGAAAAGTTATCTATTATGTGATGTAATTTATCTTGTATGGCATGTATGGGTACTTATTATCTTGAGTAGATAAATTTTATGGTTTATTTTATGTTGTTGTGGGTTGATAAGTAATCTCGGCTCGTAACCTTAGGGGATGTTTGCATTGGGAAGTGAACTTATGTATTATTTATACTTAACAAAAAAAAAATTAGCCTATTTAAGTAGCTGTTTGCAACATCCTCTAGGGCTGCGTGGCAGGGTGTTACATAGTTATAGTTGGGGAGGTTGATCATCAATCTTGAGTCTACACCTTCTGACATTTTTCTCCTATTGTTCCTTCAGCTAATGTACACACTATGATAGGTAGTGCAGAAAATTTTGAGGAGATACAATATGGTCATTTGAATCTTGGTGTGTTTCCATCTACTAAGGTTCTAGAGACATGTTGATATTTAATCTCCTTCATTTATTCTTCTTTCTAATGAAATTAGTGTTACTCCATCCATGAATTCTTACACTCTAGAAAAAATACTTGAGATGAGTATTTGACAAAAATTGTAGGGCTTTTTTTGTGAGTCCTATCTTGCAAAATTATAGGATTCTATTTAAGATATTCATCTTCTCTTTGATGTGACTTCATCTGAAGTTGCATCATCTTCTTCAAATGTTATTGGGGAGAATTTTTACCCTCTTGTTCTTTCTATTTCTCATCATTTGTTATAGTTTGGAATTTGTTTGGAGACCTTTGATATGCATTTGGAGGAGCCATATTTATATATGAATTGTGCTCTACGATCATATCTACTCGATTATTGATTGTCATCTTCATCATTGTGATATGGAACACATGATTTTATTGGGTAAACTTTTGGCATCAACATGGGGATACTTGAGTAGAATTCAGAGACATCACACCTTATATTTCTTCCCTTGTATTCCTTTAAAGAATGGAAAGACATCTTGCATATATAATTGGTTTTTTTTCTTCCTAAGGAGATGAATGATATTTGATAAGATCGAATTGTCTTTAGCATTCAATGTTGGAAATCTCCCATAATTAAAGGATAATCTACTTTGAGGGGAGTTCATGGTCTCTCTTCTTCTTCTCTCTTATGGGGAAACTTTTTCTTGCATGGGGTTCTATTATTTTCATTCCTTTTTTAGAGTATTTTATATTTTTTTATCTTTTGGGGAGGATTTTTGTCCCACTGTGGGTTTTCTCTTTTTCTCTATTTGTGAGAGATTGTATTTGTACATGGGTACCAAACATGACCTAGTATTTGGGACCCACCATCATCTTTGCATCATTTGCATTTCTATACTTCTTCCTAAGTTACACTTAAGGGGGTTGTTGGTGTGAAAGGGGTTTTTACCTAGCTAGTTCATCATCTAGGTCCTATTCACATTAGTTACATAAGGTACACAAAATAGTTCACTTTATGTCTCAATTCATAATATTAAGACACATGTTATAATCTTATGCAATCTTATGTTCACCTTAGCCTATATAAAAAATGGGTTCTCTTTATAATCTTAATCAAAAAATTTAACATGGTATATGTGTATCCTTTAATAGAATATCATTATTCTCCAACTCTCATAACTAACCTCTCTTTTTGTTTCATAAATTTCCTAGATCTTGGGTGGCTATAATCTTCAACCAAATCTTGCATGGTATAGAGCATTCTATACCATCTCTTACATTTATATGTCTCATTTGTTATTTAAATTTATTTTTTCGATTTATGACTATATTTTTGAATCATGGTTGAGATAATCACATGCTCTACCAAGTAAATATCCACTCTATAGAAAAATTTGTGCAAAGTTATAATTAAACACATTGATCCATAGCATCCAAAATAATTCCACTAATTTTAATTTTTCTAGTTGAATTATGGAATTTTGTATGCATTCCTAGAGCATTTGTAATTACAAACCTTGAATCCATGTTCTTTGTAGTATAATTTATTAACTAAAAAAATTATAATGACAATAAAATATTAAAAACCCACTAATACCACTACACAATGCTTCAAAAGAAATTTTAGTCAACAATAAGAAGATGAAAATCTAATATCCTATGTGAAAGTTATTCTCTCAAAAAGAAATTGCCTATTTATGTGCATTAAAAAATAGTCATCTTGGCTTGAGGGTGGTGATATGTGGGTGGTTAGAGAAGGTGGAACACTAGTTTCATAGGCCAAGAAAATTAATGGTGGCTTCTTGGTGGAGGATTGTGATGGAGGTGGTCTTCCAATAGTACAACCCAAAGATAGCTTCTAGGGATTTAGCCCCTTCTAGTTGGTTGTGATGAACCTGTTGTCAATCGGAATTACAACTAGTTGAACAAGGGGGTTCAACATTTTGGTGATATAATAGAACTAACCTCAAGGTGTGGGTCATAATTGCACCTAGTTGAACAAGGTGATTCAACATTCTAGTGATATAATTGAACTAGCCTCAAGGTGTGGGACCCTATGAATGAGGTTAGATCTCTAGAAAAGGCCATATTCCTTTTAAAACAAGGTACAACAATGGTTGGTCCAACCTAGTACTAGAAAATCTCTAAACTACTCTAAACTATGAGTTTATTGGAGGAAAAGGGAGGAGGAAAGCATAAAATAAAGGAAATGGTGATACACCAAGTTTGATGTGTTTCTTCCTAATTTTACAACACCAAAATATCAGCAAGATTAGTTAAGAAGAATCACACGATTCTCTAGCTTATCAGATTTACAGGGGAAGCATGAATTCTAAGAGTCTAAAATATTAAAAGGGGTAGGAGTTATCCACAATTAGCACTTTTACAACTAGCCAACATAATGATGAAACCTATAGAGATGATAAAATAATGCATGCATAGAGGTACCTGACAATACACAAGATATAATCATAGAGAAGAGGTGAAAATGATGGTCTTTTATTGATACAAAGGCATTGGGCCCTGCATGCAAATGGATACCTGTCACATGCAAAAGACATGCAAAACCAACAAGATGTTCTGCAAACCTCAAAGTGTAAAATGCATTATGAGAATCTCTATTATTACAAAGAGATCAATCCTTATGAAGGAGATCAAGAAACCCTAAAAGGGAAACCCTAAATGAAACCCTAGTGTGCACACTTAATAATTAATCAATTATTAATGTGCCTAAGTTTAGATTAAGCAACTAGAGGAATAAGTGACTTAATTAATTAACCAGTATGATATAATTAATTAAGCATAATAAATTATTACTCTAACAAATTTTACAGTTGCAAAATGTTAAAATAGCACAAGCCTACTAGAGAATTTTTTGAGAGAACCCAAATGAAGAACCCTTTGAAAATGTACAAGTGTTTCCTTTATAGTTAAAGCATAACTTAGTGGAATAAAAGTAAACCCTAACCCTGCCTAGGGTTAGCTATTGAGAAGTTGTTGATCTGGCATTGTTGTCATTGATGTCAAAACTTGGGATCTGGGAGGTTGTGCTCTAGATGATATACAAAAATGATCTATCCTATCGTTTTCTATAATGTTATGTAATGTGGATGTTATCCTCGATCTCAATATGACAGTACTTCTTTTTGGGATATTTTTGGAAGATAGTAAATGTATAATAATGAAGATTAATCTTTTTGATGTTGGTTGCTATGCCTAAAGCTTATTCTAGATATCCTTGCTATCCAGAAATTCTTGTAGCATGATACAAGTTTTTGTATGTCTAATTACATTTCTCTGGTTGATATTGAAATTGACGTTGATCAAGAATTTTTCTTGGTTGTGGCATTCCTATCAATTGATGTTGATCAATATTTGGTCTTGGTTGTTGCATTTCCATCAACTCTGGAATATTTCTCATAGTACACTATATTTTGGTAATTATGCTAGGTGATGAACTTATCTTATGTATGACCTATTTGTGGGTCCTAGTGTAACGTGGTAAGAATTTCTTTATATGTGACCTATCCTTTGGTTCTAGTGCTAGTGTGCCAAGCCTTATTGAATATTTCAAGGTTGTTCCTCAAGCCAACATGTTCTGCTAGGTCAAATCATTTTTTTCTCTAGGTATATATATATAGAACATCCTTTTGGTGTCCTAACAAGAAGTGTGGTGTGTGCAAACAGTCACATGCATAGATGTGAAGAATTGTGTGACAAGAAAAAAAGAATGAAGTGAAGGAAAGTGATAGGAAGAATAAATTTGTATTGCATAGGTTGTATAAGGAAGGTGTGCAGACAATTCTTCATCGGATCTATTGCAGTCAGATATTGTGCTCTTAACCAAAACTAAATTCATGCATATGTAGATGCAACTTCATTAGTTCATGTTCTTTCTATTTTGTAATCAGTGATTTTTGTATTAATCAGGCAGTGAGCCCATTGACGGTGAGCCTTACCTATAGTGAGAATTTTTGCAGTGAGCCCTTGTAAAAATCACCTTAATCGATGTCACCTAGCCCAGTGCTTTATAATTCAAAATTAGCATTTTCCATGGTTTTTCCCATCTTGGGTTTCCACATAAACTTTGGTGTTCATTGTGCATGGTGTTGTTTAGTGCTTGCATGTTCATATCTATTTTAATTAATATATGATTGGTTTATGATTTCTCTTGATTAATTAAAGAAAAGAAAAGTGTTTTGTGATAACTAATTCATCATCCTCTCAGTTATCCAGACTGTTCAACAATTGCTATCAAAGCTTGGTCCCTTGCAGATAGAGCTTAATCACTTGAGGGAGATATTGGCACTTTGAATAGATGGTAGAATATTATTACTTTGAGGAATAATGAAATTCAATATTAAGTGATATGGAAAATAGAAAATCTAAAAAATGAAGAATTGAAAGAAAACATCAAGGAGGAAAATGCTTGCATCTCAAAGCTCAAGGAGAAAATCTGAAAATTCAAAAAAAGACACAGAGAGGTCAACGATGAATTAAAGGAGACAAAGGAAATTTTTGTGAATCTAAAGCTTCAATTGGATGAATGCAATAAGATTGAATAAAATATCAAATATATCATCAAACAAAAAATAGAATAATGGAAGAAAATTGAAGAAAATCTCAAACACACCATCAAATGGAAAGAAGAAGAAAATGAGAAGTTAGATCAAGTGTTAAGGAGGTTGAAATCAAAAGATAGAGTATGTGAAAGTAACATAATTCTGGATCAACTTTTGTCCCTACAAAAATTTCACAAGGATAAGGAAAGACTTGGCTTCTCAGGTGAAAACTCAAATCAGAATGCTAAGGGTAAAGACAATGCAGTTGAAGCTGAAGCAAGATTTGGTGTAACAAGCAAGATTCAAAACTCTAGAAAATATACAAAAAGACCTCTAGTGAGGAAACCAAATGCTCAAATGTACTTATCATTTAATGGCCATTTTTTTCTATGTAAAAAATTTGGACATAAAGTTGTAGAGTGTAGAAGGAAGATGGAACCAAGTATTCAATGCTTTAACTATCACAAGTTTGGTCATAAAGCAAGTCATTGCCAAAGTCAATTATCTAATCCAATTAGAAGGAATGGAATGAATAATCTATTTCATGGTTATTGCTACTTATTCCATGGTTATGGTCACAAAGCTAATTAGTGCATATCTAGGGTTCACTCAGTTAAGTTTGGGCAAAGATGTTACAAGTACAATGAATCTAGAAATTATGCTAACACATGCAGCTATGTTGCTTTGGAAAATTATGAGAACAAAAAGAAGGTTGCAAAATCAAATGAATCTAAGAAGAATACCACCACCATTTGGAATAAAAATGAAACAAGTGTGGAGAGCCCTTCTATGGTACCAGATCTCGATACTAGCTCTTTTGGAAATTGAGCCTACTACCTTGGCTCAGGGGGAGTTTTGCAATGCATATCCTATCGGTTCCCCCTCTCCAAAGTAATATTGAATTTTTTTCAGCATGACTAAGCTAGATCCATGTGATGTTGCATAATGAAGCTTAATCTAGTTGATTGGAAAGTGAAGTACAATTGCTAGTGTCATCAATGCACGTTTTGGTGAGGAAGTCATCATGAGAAATTAAGGATAAAATATGGAGTTTCAAACCATTTCTCATAGTTTACAAAGAAGTAGAAGAGGTTTTTGTTGAGTGATAAAAGATTGAGGAATCTAAGCATGATGATGGAATCCATGTTAATTGGTAGTGGATCCAATGGAGGTATTCTTTTGAAGCTGAAGGGAGTTGAGTTAGATGAGTTTGATCATTGGAAGATGAATGAAATGGAGCTAGGGTTGAAGGCTGATAAATTGTAAAATGTATGTGCCCTAGGTATAGATTTGTGGAGGGAATTCCCATATTTTTATAATAAAGAGTCTATCTTGTTCCTATTCAGCTAATTCAAGGATGGTAGCATCATTTTGAACAAACCATATCCAATCACTAAGGAATTCATTGAATTTGTTACTAGGTTGTCAGAGTTGGTGACCTCCTTGGGAAGAAAATGGTGAAATACAGAGATGTGGAGGAACTTACTTGTATTGACAAATACCCTTGAGCTCTACTAATAAATACCATTTCTAATACTACAGTAAGGTATGTTGCTTATGGTATCTCATACAAAATCTATTTTTGAAATCGTGAAGGTTCTACATGTACTATTGTTGTATATCTTGCACATAAGATGGTGAAGGAAAATCAATAGTTTGACCTATGTAGCTTGATAATGGAAAACCTAATTGAGAATGTAAAAATGTCTTTGGTTGAGATTTATCCCTTCTAGTTTGGGTCTCTACTCATGTATATAGTGTTCTACTTTATGAATTTATTACCATCAAAGGAGAATGTTAAGTGGAAGTCTAACATCTCTGTCGGAAAGCGAGTTTACATATATTTGGAATGTTTGGAAGATAAAGAAAATGCATGCAAAATTTATTTATCATCCTTGTAGATGAATTTGTGCTTTGGTGTGATATTTTTTAGTGCTACACCTATTAGTTAGTTTGAGGAGGGTTCCTCCTCTAGTAAGAAGTAGTTAGAGGTCGTCATTGGTGGTTCCCCTCTGGAACCTAAAAGGAAGAAAATTAACACAAAGGATGTCATCACTATCTCAAAAGAGAATGAGAAGGAAGAAGAGTCATTGCCTGATATAGATGAAAATTCAATGTTTAATGAGGGTGATATGAAAATTATTGGTGAAATATGGAATTCCTACTCTCCAATCAGTAGGCCTAGAATTGAAGATTCCTTGGTTGATTTTCTGCTCAAAAAGGGTATTACTATTTATGTTGTTGTTGACTCGTTAATAGATGATCTAGTAGAAGTTGTTGAAGAAAGGTTGTTGTAAGAAAAATTTGAAGGAGATAAATTCCAAGCTATGATTGAAAGAAGGTGTGTCACAGGTAAATGAAAGTTATCCAAACACATTGGTGAGACAAGGGAAAGCATTAAGAAGATGTTTGACATCTACAAATACTATCTCTAGTGGCCTAGTGTTGATAATTTTAGAAGTATAATTGAATCTATTGAATCTGAATTGAATGATATTGGGAAGTGCTTTGACTTCTTCAAATATAAAGATGGAAAATAGAGAATAAGAGTTGATGAGTTGTAAGTTGGGTTATTGTCTACCTAGAGATAGAGGGAAGACTTGGTTAAAACTTTTTGGCTAGTCAAGGAAATTTTTTGTGGTCTAGTTGGATCACCTCTTTGGGATACTTTTTGATGCAAAGGATTGTGAGAAAAATTGCCTATCTCTAGATTGGTCATCTTAATTTGGGATGTTGGTTCTACATGATTGTGTGTGTGCCAGGATAGTTTCTACAATACAAGCCTAGAAGAGGATTCTTCCAATTGTGAGAGAAAGGTACAAGAAAATATTTCATGTAAAAAGTGTTATTTTTACTTGATTTTTTGAATGTTCTTATTTGGCCCTTTTCCTTTGATGGAAAAAAGGGGGAGAAAATAAAGAGAAGAACAAAAACAAAAAAAAGGAATTGAATTGTTTGTCAAAGGGGGAGCATTTGGAGTTTTTCATTTTTGTTTTTTTCCATCAATGCCAAAGAGGGAGATTATTGAGAAGATGTTGATCTAGCATTGTTCTCATTGATGTCAAAACCTAGGATCTAGGAGGTTGTGCTTTGGATGATATACATAAATGATCTATCTTATCATTTTCTATAATGTTGTGTACTGTGGATGTTATCCTCGATTTGGATATGGTAGTACTTCTTTTTGGGACATTTGTGGAAGATAGTAAATGCATAATAAAGAAGAATAATATTTTTGATGTTGGTTTTTGTGTCTAAAGCTTATTTCAAGTATTCTTGATATTTGAACATTCATGTATCATGATACAAGTTTTGGTATGTCTAATTGCATTACTCTGGTTGATACTGAAATTGATGTTGATAGAGATTTGGTCTTGGTTGTGGCATTCCTATCAATTCATGTTGATCAAGATTTGGTCTTTTTTGTGGCATTCACATTAGCTCTTAAATATATCTCATAGTACACTATATTTTGGTAATTATTCTAGGTGATGAACTTATCTTATGCATGACCTATTTATGGGTCTTGGTTTAATGTGGTAAGAATATCTTTATATGCAACCTATCCATTGGGTCTTGTGCTAGTGTGACAAGCCTTATTGAATATTCCAAGCTTGTTCCTCAAGCTTACATGTTTTTCTAGGCTGACTCATTTTATTCTTTGGGTATACACACACACACACACATATGTGTGTGTGTGTGTGTGTGTAGAATATCCTTTTGGTATCCAAACAAGAAGTGTGGTGTGTGTGAACAGTAATAAGGGTGCAAAGAATTGTGCGACAAGAAATAGAGAAGGAAGTGAAGGCAAGTGATAAGAAGAAGTAATCTGTATTGTAGAGGTTGTGCAAGGAAGGTGTGCAGAAGATTCTTCACCGGATCTAATATAGTCAGATATTGTGCTCTTAATCAGAATTGAATTCATGCATATGTAGATGCAACTTCATTAGTTCATGTTTTTTCTATTTTGTAATCAGTGATTTTTTTATTAATCAAGCAGTGAGCCTTACCTACAGTGATAATTTTGCTAGTGAGCCCTTGTAAATATCAGCTTAACCAGTGCTTTATAATTGAGAATTAGCATTCTCCATGGATTTTCCCATATTGGGTTTCCACATAAATTTTGGTGTTCATTATGCATGGTGTTCTTTAGTGCATGCATGTTCATATCTATTTTAATTAATATATGATTGGTTTATGATTGCTCCAAATTAATTAAAGAAAAGAAAAGTGTTTTGTGATAACTAATTCACCCCCCCTCTCAGTTATTCAGACTGTTCAACATTAGAAAGTAGAGAAAAGTCATCCCAATGAGATTTTAGGTGACTAGATCATGAAAACCATGTTGAGGGATGAGCCAAGGATGCACCAAGATTTGCATGCCATATCTCTATAATAAATGTTGTCCAAAACCCCTCCAAAAATGCCCCCATGAAATTAGCGATCTAGGCATGGGGTAAGAAATGGAGGAAAATAATCAAATTTTAATGAGCATGGGTGCCCATCAAATCAACCATAACCATAGACAATTGAAATAAATTTCATCCTTGAGCCAAAAAAATTGAACAGGTATGTGAGAAGGTCACTCAAGAATTAAAGGCGCCACCACAAAAAAAAACACCAAAATGTGAAATTTTGGTGTGTTGGGCCAAAAAGGAATCCCTTGCTATATTAAGAATTAAATGTCCTGGATTCCATAAGAATATCACCATCAAGATTTGAGCATCAGGGCTACCTCATATTTCTTATTGAAGAAAAGAAGGTTGGAATAGAGAACCATGAACACTAGAACCTGTTAGGGCTCAAGATTTAGACCTACCTCATATCATATGCCGAATCTTGGAATGAGGGAAACCAAAACCACCATATCCACAAGTTGGAACCTTTTGGGAGTCAGAGATTGGGGGTCAGTCTATCAATATACCTCATATTAAGGAATGGTAAGATGTAAGACAAAATATTGACCTCTGAAACCCGAAGATTTGACACAACCATATTTCAATGAAAGAAGTCGAGGAGTGAGGAGGGGCGAGAAGCTGAAGGCCCAATCATTGAAGGCCAAAATGAGCTTTTAGGGATTAGCACAAAGAGATACCTCCTAAAGAGTAAGAGGTGAGAAGAAATATGCAAGGTGAAAGTAGGAAGCTCAGTTTTTGACCATTGAAATGTGAGTTCAAGGATCGGGGGAGAGGTTACCTCTTATTGGGTAAGAGGTAAGGTGAAACCCCAATGTCTTATGCCTAAAATCAACATCAGAAATCAAAGATTAGTGGGAGGAGATAGTGAAGTAAAGAAGGGTAAGTGATAAAAGGGATACCTAATCTCTAAAGTCTGAAATAATGAGACTTCAGAAAAAAATTAAAGTTCTTGATTGGGATTCAAAGGTTAGGTGTATGACTTATCACTTATGAAGAGGAAATGGTAAGCCATAAGGGGTAAGGCCAAAATCCAAGGACTAAAATTCTCGAGGGGAAAAGAGAGGAAGAAGATAGAAGAGATGGAAGATCAAGGTGATGGGGGTGTTGGTAATTTGGTTTTCATTGATGTCAAAAGTGTCATTAATGTAAAAGGAGAGATGAGAGATGTAGTGGTTCTATTTTTGGAAGATTTGATGATGATTGATAGAGAGAAGAGCATGATTTTGCAATTGTTGGAAAGTTTCTAAAAATGTTGTTATGAAATGTTGTCATGATATTACAAAGGCTTCATTTGATTGTCAGAAGAGAAAACTAAGGCCATATTAGTTATGGTTTTTTTGAGAGAATTCAATTGTTGTTTGCATGACCAAAGAAGGTGGAATGTGCTTAGGAATGATTTATTGATGCTCTCAATTTGGCCTAGGGTTTTTTTGATAAACCCTAAATCTTGTAGTCATGGCACTAAATAAACTTTATATTTTGTCATTGACTATTTATTGGCTATTGTAGGTTGCTTAAGTTATAACTTAAGCCATTGAAGTCATTTGTACAACCAGCCCCTATCCCTAGCATTATTGGCTTGGCAAATGTTCAACAACTATAATGTTTCCTAAGTCACTTGCAAAATATTTTCCCTCAGCTTGATCAATCCCTATGGTCAAGTCTTGAAGATCGATGGCCTCCCTGTCATCTCACTGAGTATGTGGTGGGTCCCTGTCTACCCCTATGGGATAGTAGATGGACCAATGAAGGTGGCAAATGAAGGTAGTGAATGATGATGTGTGAAGATAGGTGGTGATGAATGGTTGGTTGATATGTAAATTCACATCATTTTTGTGAATAGCAACAAACTAACGAAGATGACAAATGGTGCCAGCCTGCCAGCTTGATAAGATTTGGTGGGCTTGTGTCTTTGGCTAGTGGTATAATGGGCTTGTGATGTGTGTCTTTGGCTAGTGGTATAATGATGAATAGAGATAAGAGGATCATGGCATGAAGGTAAGAAATTAACGACCTTAATTCAAAGGAAAAAATATCAAACGATTATGCATGTACTAATGCAAGTTTTGATTTGTAGCCAACATAGAAGGTGAATTTAATTGGTCTATCTACTTCAGTGACCATTAATTAGAGATTTGATATGCAAACTGTTGGCACATATTTCCAAGGAGAATGAGATTAAAATCAGATCAAACAAATAGGGACATGCATTTAATGCATATCAAGTTTAGGGTTTTTATAGATTGTCATACTTAGTAAAATCCAATGAATCAAAGTTTGAATTTGATGACATGTGGCTCAATGAATAGGTATATTCCTAAATAAGTTAGCAATAAAACCATAAAATAAGTGTCCAGATGTGTTGGAAAATGGTGCATGGCTTGAGGAAATGATTGAAAATTAGTGGAGATAAGAAAAAGGAGACAATAAAAAAATTGTCTAAGTGTAGAGGTGTGCATGATATAGTTGTAAAAGGAAAAAGCATTAATTTTAAATGAGTATAACCCAAAAAAAATTAAAGATATTTATCAGGGTTAACATTCAAGGTGTAGCAAAGAAAAAGGTGCAGAGTAGAAGACTGAGGTATAGAAAATGCAACAAAGTATTGTGCAATTGCAAGGTAAGTTGCAACATTAATGAACTATAATAAAATTATAATATCTTGAGTTGTAAATTTGATTGGTGGGTGCCATCAAATATCTAGGTGGGTGCTTAGATTAGGGAGTGGGTGCTTCCTTGGAGTGGGTTCTCCTAAAACTAGGGGATTGGTGTCTCCTTAGGGTTGGTGCCCTTAAACTTTCTAATCAAATATTTCATTATGATTTTGGATTTGAGCAGTAGACTCAAGAAACTTTTTTCACCATGGTTTTTTCCATCTTGGGTTTTCCATGTATATCATGTGTTATGTGATGCTATGTGTGTGATTTTTTATGTCTCTTCTTGTGTTATTTTAATTAGAACTAAAAATATTAAAGGGAATAAATCTTCTAAAATTATTTAAGGCTAGTTTTAATTGATCTACCAGTTCATCCCTACCCTTAGTAGATTGTTGTGTTCCATCAATTGGTATCAGATACTAGGTTCCCTAGGAAAAGCTTAATTAGATCAAGTAGATCTTGGATAAGTGAACACAAAATGGTTAGTTGAGAAGGCTTATCTGTAGATGAAGTACCTCTCTTTGATGGATCAGACTATACTTTTTGGAACATTAAAATGGAGACATATTTAGGATCATTAGGGTTTGATGTGCGGATGTAAGCAGTGAAGGGATATACAACTCTTGCTACATCTCCAACTACTAAAGTTGCAAAGAAGGCTTGTGAAGACAATGCTAAGGCAAAGAATGCAATTCTTTGTGGGATATCAATTTTAGTGATGGTTAAACTCATGCACTATAAAATTGCACATGATGTATGGAACAAGTTGAAAAACATATATAAAGGAGAAGACAAAGTGAAGCTAGCCAAGCTACAAATTTTACAAAACAAGTTTTAAAGTTTGAAGATGAATGAAGAAGAGAAGATTGTAGAATACCTCTGAAGAGTAGATAGAATAGTAAATTCTTTCAGAGGTCTAGGAGAAGTGAAAGAGCATATTATTGTTCAAAAAGTTTTAAGGTCAATGTCATCTAGATACAACTCTAAAAAAAATTCAATGGAAGAAGCTAGAGAAGTGGATAAACTCAATGTTTATGAGTTACATGGAATCTTCACCACCTAAGAGATGAGAATGGGAAGTGAAAAAAATTCCAAGAAAGAAGTCATATTCAAAGAAGATAAGAATGAAGAAATGGAAGCTTCCACATCTAGTTCAGAGGAGGAAGATGGTGTAATTAGGATAAAATCAAATATAAAACTAAAATACCAATATATCAAATCCTAACTAGTGCAATAGAGTATGAGTAAGCATGAAAATAAAAATAATAGGCGGATGTAAACCCAAATCCACACTAAACTCAATTTATATCTAGTTCTCTTCTCAACCTCGCATGAGAATGCAAGATTTTGAAAAATTGTTGATGGGGGAATGTTGGTTGCTCACTTCAACAACATAACAATATGATGAATGTGATAGATGGGAGATGATAGATAGAAATGGATGAAAGAATCAAGAATTATTTTGATAGAGTAAGGGTACTTGAAGAATCAAACCCCTAAATGGCTTCTGAGAGGCTATATTTATAGAGTTTTGATGTGCATAGAGATAGGATTTTATCTTGGAGATGAGATTTGATTTTTCACAAAAGAGGAAATACACCAAGATAAGATAAAATAGAAAGATATTGATTTTTTTAAAGGAAATAAATCCTAAAAATATGAGAAAGATAATGAAATGATAAAATTATTAAATAATGATAAAGCATTATCTAATAAAGGATAGGGATGATGTGGAAAGATAATTAAATAGTGTAGAATCATTATTTAATTATAGACAAAGGTGAAAAAGATAATTAAATAAATAAAGATTTATTTAATTATAGGAGAATAGATAAATGACTAATTAAACAATTAAAATAATTATTTAATTAGAGAGGATAAATGGTCATGAATAATTAAATAAATAAATATTTCTTTAATTATAGAAGAATAGATAAATGACTAGTTAAACAATTAAAATATTTATTTAATTAGAGAGGATAAATGGTCATGAATAATTAAATAAATAAATATTTATTTAATTATAGAAGAATAGATTATGGATAAATAGGGAATAAATGAAATTAGTCAAATAACTAAGACTTTTTTAACTAATTAGATGATGACATGGGTACCTAGGAAAAAACATGCTACAAGATGTCTAAATGATGTGATGTTGTGACAAGTTATCGTAAGAGGAAATTTTTAGGTGTGTACAATTGGATTCATCAAAGGATTGGGAAGAGGCACTAGAAAATACCAAGTATTGTTGCCCTTTAAATACTTTAACTATGGTAAAATTGGTCATCTTTCTTCTGAATGCCCTCATGATGAAAATAATAAATTTGAGAAAGAAAATGTTGGTAAAAAGAAGAAGAAGAATCTGCACACAAGAAAAGAAAGTGGTTCATTTGATGCTCGTAATTTCTCATATGATAGATATGATTGTGCCTTGATGGTTAAAGGAAATGAATCCCTACTCATGGAAAAAGGCTCTGTAGTTCAAGAAAATGGTAAGGTTGAAAATTATAATGAAAAAGAAGAAGAAGCAGTAGTTGACCTTGAGGGTAAGTTAATCAGTGCTTTACAAGAAATTGATAACTTGAGAGAGGAGCTTGATAACATAATAAAGGAAAACAAGAAGCTGAAAATGCATGCACAAAAGGAGATTGAGAAGATAACTAAAAACCTTGAAGAATCTTATCAAACGATAGTTAGTCTAAAAATGCAAGTTGAGGAAGCTAAAAGGATAGAAGAAGCAATTAAGACTAGGCTAGAATCTAAATAACATGAGTGCATGAAGCTAGAAGCATAAATAGTTTCTTTGAGAAGAGATTTAGAGAATGCTAAGGAACAGATTAAGAAAGGCTTGAAGTTGAAAGGTGGCTCAAAAATACTTACTGAATTGATTAATTCACAAAATCCATCAAAACCAAAAGAAAATTTTGGCCTTGGCTTTGATAATGGAAAGAGTCCTTCTACCAGTGCATTTGAAAATTTATATGATACATTCAAAGTAGAAGAAAAGTTTGGTACAAAGGATGAGAAATCCTGCAAGAATTGTTCGAAAGAAAATGCCTCTAAAGATGGAAAATTAGATAAAGGCACTATTGAGATGAAGAAATAAAAAGAATAGGAGAAACTTGTAGCATATAAAAAGATTGGGAAACCAGTCCCTGATGACTTGAAGAAGAAGCAACATACAAAAGGAGTTGATGCAAATGGATTCACAATAATGAGATACATCAAGAAGCCAAATCAAAGAAGACCACCTCATCCTACACAAAGAAAAGATATGACTAGGTATTCCTTGTTTTCCTATGGTTGTCGTTACTCAAGTAATCAGTTTGGTGATAGGGCTAGAGAGTGTAGGGTTGCACCTAGAAGGAGCACAAAATATATGAATGGGAATTCATTTTCTCCTATAGTAAACATGGATGTAATATGTTATAGTTGTAATAACTTTGGCCACATATCTAAGTATTATAAAGAAAATTATGTTAGACCAAAAGAATAGAGTAAGAAGAGAAATATGTCCCCTAGAGTGAACAATGGTTCACATGTTCTTGAGAAGAAGGCTGAAAAGATAAAGAAGAAACCCATTAAGGTGTGGAGATTGAAAGGCTAGCAAGCAACACTCAAAGTGGCTTCTTTTGCCTCATATCACTAATCCTTATTTATAGGGCATGAGTCTAGGGGGAGCCTCATATAAATTTCATTATGCCTTGGAAGAGAGAGGGGAGATCAAGTTTGGTATGTCTGGTTTTACAAATTTCTTATGACTTGACGATTGCAGATTTATGAACACATTTTTTCCCTTTGTATGGATTGTCAAAGGGGGAGAATATATGTAATTGGGGGGAGTAGTTGTGTAAATTTTCTACTGGGATAGATTGAAAAAGAAGTGGACATATGTATAAGGGGGATTTGTTTTTTATGTTTACTCATACTTGTTTTTGTTATAATTGGTACATGGCAACTTAGTTGGTACAAAGCATGAATTAGAATATATGTAATTGGCATCAGACCAATGTTATAATTGGTATAGAGAATGAAGTGGCATATCAATTTGGTATCAATAATTTTTGAGCATTTGGTTTTTCCATTGAGGTAAAAGAAGGAGAAGCACAAATTTGTATCAGTTGGTATCAGTCAAAGGGGAAGAAAAGTCACTTTTCCATTACTAAGGAGGAGTAACAATTGTAGAAGCAGAGTGTCTAGAAGTGACCCTTTTCCATTGATGTCAAAGGGGGGGAGAGTGTGCAAATACTCATTAATTGGTATGGAGCATTTGAAGTTGGTATAAAATAGGTTAGTTGGTGTTGAGTATTTGGTTTTGCAATCAATGAAAAAGGGGGAGATTGTTTGAAATCTAGTTGTAATTGATTTCAAAAGTGTCATTGATGTCAAAGGAGAGATCAGATATATAGTGGATCTGGTTTTGGAAGAACTAGTGAAGGTATGGAAGGATTCCTACTATGAGGAAAAAATGTTACATCAAAAGATAAGAAGAAAACTTAGGAAAGTTTGATGCAAGGTCTAATGAAAGTATCTTCCTTGGGTATTCTATTAGAAGAAAATCTTATAGATGTTACAACAAAAGGTTGAGAAAGATAGTTGAAAGTGCAAATGTTAAAGTTGATGAAAACTTGTAGAATTATATTGTAGTAGATGGATATGTGTTAGATGAAATTGATCATAAAGAAGTAGAACAAATGGTTGATGAAAAATAAGTGCAAAATGAAGAGGAAGAAGCTCCAAAGAAGACCCCTAAAACCCCTAAGTATGTGCAAAATAATCATTTTGAAGGTCGGATCATTGGAGATAAGAGAAAAGGTGTACTAACAAGAAGCAAAGGTGTTGAAGCTAAGGTAAATTTGTGTTTAATTTCTAAATTTGAACCTAAAACAGTGAGTGAAGCATGCAAGGATGAAGGCAATAAGAGAAGAAATTATGAAGATAGAGAAAAATCAGACTTGGGAATTGGTTCCTAGATCGGAAAACAAAAACATAATTGGAACTAAATGGGTATTTAGGAACAAGGTGAATGAGAATGGATAAGTAGTAATAAATAAGGCAAGACTTGTGTGTAAGGGTTACTCACAAGTAGAAGGTATAGATTTTGAGGAGACTTTTTCTCTTGTAGCTAAGATGGAAGCTATCAGAATGTTTCTGGCATTTGTAGCACATAAATATTTTAAGGTCTATCAAATGGATGTGAAGTCTAATTTTTTGAATGGAGAGTTACAAGAAGAGGTTTACATGGAACAAACAAAAGGCTTTCAGTTTTGAGATCAACCAAACATGGTATGTGATGGAACCCCCAAAAATTTTATTTTGTTCCATTTTAAGTCTTAGAATATTTGTCTTGGACCCTTATTTTTATGCTTAGGTTTATGTTCCCCACTAGTTCTTTGGGTTTGTGTTGCTAAAACCCTTCCAAATTAATCTTTAATTCTAAGGTTCCTAGTTGGAATTCTATTCCATTATTGAGCTTTTGGTGCAAGTTCTTGGTTGTCTAAATTTTGACTTGTGCCATCAGGTTCATTCTCTTACTGGCCCCTAAATCCTAGTGTTACCAGTCGATTCTCATAGTTTTTTTAAAATGTTGTCATTATTTTTGTGGGGTTGATATCCTTCAAGATAATTTTCCTAAGTCTATGGTCGAGATTTAATATTTACCTTAGGACTTAATCCATATATTCATGCCCCCAACTGTCTTCTACCTAGTGATGGCCCTCTTTTAAAAGCTAACATTTGCGGCATGTGAAATGTTTTTTCTGTGATGGTCATTTGATCATCGAGAACAAATAGTGACCACTCTCCACACACCTGACCTATTTATTTTCTCATTTAAATAATTGCATAGGCTGGCAGGTGATTGCCACATGTCATATCAGATGGTGGGTCCAATGTTATCA
Organism: Sequoiadendron giganteum; assembly: GCA_007115665.2. Classification (NCBI taxonomy): domain Eukaryota; kingdom Viridiplantae; phylum Streptophyta; class Pinopsida; order Cupressales; family Cupressaceae; genus Sequoiadendron; species Sequoiadendron giganteum. The sequence goes on along the minus strand of CM021103.1, from coordinate 296,075,596 downwards.
AAGGACTAGTTAGCGGTGCTTTGAGGAATATCAACAACCGATATCATGAGATGTGTCTTCATCTTTGCCATTCCCCATGTGCCTACTCTATTTAATTTTCCATTATTTTAATCACATGGGCTGGCCGACACAGGACATGTGTCATCTACACTGGTGAGCCCAGATTCCTTTGAATGGTTTATGAGCAGTATCGAAGTGAAATCTATGGTGGTTGTTGGGTGATGTGGTCAAATCTTGACTGCTCCCTACCACCCCATCTGATTTTATTTGGTATTTTTAAAATGTTATGGGCTAGTAGGAAGATTGAAACCTATTGCTTGGATGATAGAGAATGTTACCATGAAGTTGGGATTGGCGGTCAATAGCGAGTGACATGGGTCAATCCTAACCACTCCCTGCTATCCTATGCAAGTCCCACCCTTGCTACCCAATTCTCAATGGGGATGCGCACGACTGCCATGTGCAATATCTAAAGGGCTCAGATGGATTTTAGTGGAGATGAAGTACTACTAAAATTTGGTTGAGATGACATGAGGACTCAAACAACACCATTTTAGAACTAATTTCTTTGGGCACGTGTTCAAGATTTGGGAAAATCTTTTGATTTTGACTGTCAATTCTATCAGATGCTGGTACACATGGGAAGGTGAAATTGAAGTGAGGTAGAGTGGGCCAATTTTCTAAAATTAAATAATTATCATTCCTTGATGTCTTGTGGCAATGAGTTGCAAGTGGATTATTTCCCATGGGCGAGTGGGTAAACATGACATGACAAGCCTTTTAATGCTAAGTATATGATTAATATGCAGAAAGAGTGGATGTTTATCCACTTGGGATTTTCTAATTAAGGAAAAGGCATAAAGCACATGTAATTAGATTTGTCATAATTAATTACCTTGATTAAATATATGTTGATCTATCTCAATGTGTGATTGATGGCTGAGGTTCAAAAATTAGGTAGCTGATCATCAACTTGCTCGCACAATCTTTCCTTAGTGTATTAATGGTTGGCACACATACATTGCTCAATATAATGAGGACCACTAGTCATATTTTTATTCATAGTTTGCAATCAGAGGATGAAAATTGAGAGTGTGTCCAAGAGAAGGTTGGCAAAGAATTTATTTGGGGTAGAGTTGTAGAAGTATTTTGATAAGATTTTCCCCAAGTGAGTAGGTATTCTTACTTTCTTGTTTCAATTACAGTTATATCAGTTTGTGGGTTTCTAAATCCTAGGGTGGTGAGGGTTTTATAGTCTGCATATTTTTTATTAGTTAATGAGAACCGTGGAGGCTAGAGTTGTATGTTCATCAAGAGTATTTTTAAGAGTAAGCTTGTGAGGGTTTTTCTATAAATTAAGAGTCTCCTTGTTCTCATTTTTTTCATTGTAACAATGAGTAAGCCAAATGAGTCTATATGGCCCATCTAAAGGTCTAGGAGACTTAATCTATTTGAGTCCCCTAGCAATGCTCCTGAAAATGAAATCGACATATCGGGAGCTCTAGAAACACCAATCGATAAGAAATCACACAAGAAATCTGAGAAGGGTGGTGTCAAGAGTAGTTACCACCTGAGGATCAAGACCATTTATGAAGAATTGGTTAAGTTTAAAGGGAAGGAGGTTGATCCTATGAAGAGAGAAAAGAAAAGAAACAAGTACTATTAGGCATACCTAGGGAGGCACATTTCTCCCATTAAGGTTTCAGATATCCCTTCAAAGGGTGGAGGTGATACTGACACAAAGTACAACCATTACATTCTTTATTTGGTTTCATCTGAAGAATTTGATAAGGGAGGAGTAGTTGCTCCTCCAATTTCAATGTGAACACAGTGAACGTGAGCATACTCTGATGTTGACGAATAAGAGTAGTGTATCAACCCAATTTTTAATTTTGATGACACCATTTCCACTACATTAGGATCATCCTCTTTAGCATGCATGTCACTTTCTTCTTTAGTGCTGCATGGAAATATTTTGGGTTGGTGTGATGAAGAAGCGTTGGACTCCATATCCTCAACAAAAAAATGCCTTTTCTAGGAAGTCAGTGAGTTTTTTCCTCTAGTACTTACAAAGAATATTCCTTGGTCTACGTGGACATAGGATTTTGATGATGTTGCATCAACGAACAATGATTTTTGGAAGGTTGTCTCATCTTCTTCAATTGACTGCATGGAGTTTGTTATCTTTTGCTTCCCCTTGACCTAAAATGATTAAGTGTAACTATTATGGGAATCTTTGAAATTAGGAAATAAATTCCCTCAAACGCAAATGTAATTGTAATTCAGCATATTGCCTATTTCTCCCATGTCTTTATAAATGGGATTCTAAGGCCTATTACAAAGGGGTTGGGTAGTGAGTTATTACGAGCTTTTGGTCACACAGGGATTGAAAGGGTTACTGAATAGTCTAGTGATATGTATTAGGTTCAAGTCTATCAATACACATATGTAATCTTGATAGTAATAGTAGCAATATAGAATAGTAATACTAGCAATATAGAATAGTAATAGTGCAAGTTCAACACCATTTTTCTCTCCTATGTACTAGTTTTACAAGTTATGAATAATATAATCAAGGTTATCTTATCTGTCTCTATTCTTGTTTATTAATTCAAATAATTAAATTAGATACTTGAATATGGATATAAATTTGTATTAAACTTAATGCTAGGATGCTAGTAAGAAGTAAGGGTTAAAACATAATGCTGAAATACTATAATGAAAATTTTTAGAGCTTCATATATTTTTAGGTGTGGAAATTACTATCATTTTATGTAGGTATGGATATTGACTCTATTCTGAGGATGAGGCACTGTACTAAGCTAAGTAGTTATGTTGTACTATTTTGATTGACTCGGTCATTACCCATTCATCAAATTAAATTCTACAAAAGGGTTACAAAGTTATGAGGTCTTACCATTCTCATGATCTAAGAGTGAATTATGTTTGAGAAGTAGCCAACTCCTTTGATATAGTTACTAATTGGGCATCTATATGAGAATCATCTCTGTATATTATAATATTATTGATACAAATGGTATAGTAGTATTATCTTGAAAACATTGCTAGGGATTACCCTCTTGGGTTTCACAAATCTGGAAGTGAAGAAGTGAGGGCCTCTAAACCTTTTCTTATGTGTTGGCCAATCCTTACCCTTTCTAACCATTGAATTATGACATATTCATAGGTGAGTGGTAAGATTAAGTTTGGTTCTTAAAAAAAATAACCAATAGAAATGGTGACTCTATTGGGGATGACTTGAGGAAATTGTGATAGAATATTTTCATGCCTTAGAGAGTCATTGAGGTTTTAGGATAGTATGTGACTAGAGATTGCAAGAAATGAAGAGTCAATTTTTTTATTGAGTATTTTATCCCCCAAGTTCTATTGTTATGATTTCAGTAAGTGAATCACATAAATGCTTCATGAATTTGTTGTGTTCTTTTGAAACTACAAATCCTTTGGAGATCAACTATAACTCTAGAATATTTTCATAATGTCACAAACTATGGGTGGTGACTCTAAGATCTCTTCACCAGTGTGCACTATTTGAAGAACTCCAGAAAAGGTATAATGAAAATTTGTTGAGAAAGGATAAGAAATCTTTGTGTGACATGTTGTTAGAGGAGACCCAAAATGAAATTCATCTTTGAATGATCTTCATATTGTTTGAGACTCAGTCCTCTATGAAGAGAGGTGGCAACTCTATGCAAAACCTGATGAAGATGTGATGAAGGCTTTAGATCTACAAAATTTTCCAGTCAGAAGCATTCTTCAAGGCAGTTACAACACATCTAGGTAATTCCCCTATTTGGATTTTCATAGAGCATAAACTTGTTATAAAAGTTGTATGTGATATTTTGAAAGAATGTTGATTCCCTATTAAGTGAATTAAGCATAAATAAAGGGAATGATAGTGGTAATATTTTCATACTTCTGAGCTATAATTTGAAGTTTTTATGTTGTAATGATGAAGTATGCTTGTTCTTGAGATCTTCCCATTAGAGATACTTTGAAATAAATATGTATTTGATATTGTGAATTGTAAAATTTTAAAAGCAAGAAATAGGGCAATGATCAACTGTAGGGTTGATGTTTAAAATTTCTAAGGGGGGTGTAATAAAATGTATCATTCACTTGTACATCCCTATGGGGATGTATGATGTAAACAGGAAGAGTGTGCAACCCTTGTCATGTCCTCAAAGAAGTTTCTATGTGGAAATATATACACCATTAACTTTCAATGGTATTCAAGGTTTTCCAAATCTCGTTCCTACTTAAGTTAGGGAATGTTTTCCAAATTTCAAGAGTCAAAGCTCAAAATCAGCATCTCACCATCTAAAGGAGTTTTCATATTTGATGAAATATTATGAGATAGATCATGAAGATTTTGTCATAAAATTATTTGTTCAATCTTTGAAGGAAGATTCCAAAGACTGGTTTTCATATTTTCCAGTATGTTTTATCCCTTCATGGACTGAGTTAATGGTAGCATTCATAGAGCACTTCGGTGAAAGGGTTAATCCCAATGTATTAAGGAAAAAATTTAGGAAATCCCAAATTATGAAGAGGAATTGATTCTAGCTTTCAACCTCAAATTTACGAAGGCATTAAGACATACTCTTGAAAATATGAAACCTAGTGATACAAAAATTTTAATCATGTGTCTAGGTGCCTTTGATAATAAGATGGGCTATCTATTAAGAGATAAGGAGCACTTAAAATTGCAACATTCATATACAATGGAAATGGATATCGAAAATAATATGAGATATTCAATGGTGAAGGGATATATGTCTGCAAGTTTTTCTTGTCCTAAAGAACATCATATAAATGAAATTAAAAAGAATGAAAGAGGAGATCAAGGTGATGATGCTTTTGAAAATATTTCATCATTGCAGCATAATAATCATAGAAAGATCCATGATGAATCTTAGCAAATTTTAAGCAATGTTGATCAAATGTTCTTTGTTAAAAAATTGTCTAGCATGAAAAGACATGAGGGAGAACCACCATATGAATTGTTAGCAAGGTTCTTGGATGGCTTGTTAGAAGTTCCTCAAGAGTTGAGACCTACAAATCTAGTATGTATTGACTTATTCTGTGACATTTATGAGCTAGGTTTTGGTACCTTACCCAAAGAATTGAAACCCTAGGATTTTGATCAAATAATTGGTTGGATCATAATTGCTAAGGAGGCCAAGTATGATTACATATAAAATTTGAAATCTTAGAAAGATAGTGGTAGTCACCCTGTGGATAAGGATCAAAGATCTATCCAAGTAATGAATAGGGATATTTCAAAGGATGGACATATGTCTAGTGCTGTAGGTGAAGAAATTGGTAGATTTGCAAGTGTTGATGATGTACCTTTGAAAATTGATAACCCAAATAGTGAAAATGAGAATTTTGATTATTCTTATGAGTATGAATCTATTTATGAAAATGATCTAAAGGAATTCTTCAAACCTAAAAGGTGCAAAAATCGATTGGATTAAATTGTGGTTGATATTTGGGTAAAACTATCCTTGTAATTCTATCTTAAATTAGTGAATGGATTGAGATCAATCTTCAGGAATTTCACAATTTCATTAGTTTACTCCTCAATGTTAATCTAGGAGTGTAGGATTGTGAAAGATATTGGAGTTTTTTTCCTAAGGGTTGAACCTAGAAAGCTAATTGGGGATGGATGCAACTACATGCAAATTGCATTTGTTTAGAAATCTAGTTTTTTGACCTCTTGTCACCTATGTGACAGGAACCTGGGCCAAACAATTCACAACAATAGAAGATTAAAATTAACCAATAAAATAGAAATATTAATTCTTACTAACACTAAAATATCCAAATCAAATGAATGATGGAATTTAAAGCACTGAATAAAGTTCACACATATTAATAAGCAATCCAATTAACACTTGTCTGAAATAATCTATTGAATCAAATTTATACAGAACAGTAAACACATTAATTAAATATGATTGCAAAGTAGTATGCTAAATCAAATGTATCTGTAGCACAATATAAATATAAAACACATCAATCACCAATACATTGAATAATAATTAACAACACATTAAATGGTTTTAGTCTAACATAATGATTGAAGATCAAAATAGATTTAAGACTAAGAAAGTGGCATTACCACACAACACGCGGATGCTATAGCTAGTCACTATGCAATCGAGGAAGTGGGACTTGCCTTCTCCAATTTCCAGTGAAGAAAAAAATCTTACTTTACTCTACTCAATTCGGATGCAAAACAAGATTTCAAACTTTGATCTTTTTTTTATCAAAATAGCAACTTATAGATATATTTCACCAATTACTAACTCATGTCTTAGCATACATTTATATAAAGATCATATGTCACTGATTTTATAACATACTAATCAAAAAGATATATGATTATTTGGGTTGTTATGGCCTACGATCAACAACCTTTATGAGCTTCTTAAGAATAGATTTACATATTTAACATCATTCCAAAAACCAAAACAACTTAGACCAAACTTAATCAAAAGAGACACATGACTCATGAGGTAGTTCTTGTCCTCATTCCACCGATGCTCCCATGCATCATCCACCTAATCATCCCCTATTTTTTAAAATCACAAGGATAATTAGTAAATAATTAAAGGTTTTTATATATCCACAAGTTCTTATCCTTTCTTTGCATTTTATTAAATATCCCTACCTCATTAATAAATAGTGATACGAACTACAAGGGATTCTATAGGAACAAAAAGGTAAAAAGGTAAACAAAGGGGTAAAAACAAAGACACCTTTATCCCTCATCATTTCCCCCCAGCTTAGGGTTTTGCATGCCTTGATGCAAAAAGACATAGGATACACACCAAACAGCCTCTACAGCACACTAAATGGTCTTTGAGAGAAGCATCAATGGTCTTTGTCTACTTAAGGGTTGCTTTAAGCTGATCATTTTTTGTTGCCTATGAAGAATTGAGGGCCTTTGTATCCTGGACCTAATTTTGTAGAGATTCGTTCTCATCAATTAATTTGGTCACTAGATTCTACATGTCATGGATTTCATCAGTGGTTAATAGAGGATTCTCCTCAAATTCCTTCTCTACCTTTGCTTCATGTTCTTCTTCTTGTTCATTTTGGGGAATCTCAACGTTTTCCTGTTCTTGGTCAACCAACTCATTTTCCTCTTCCTTTTTCTCTTCTTCAGGTTCTTGTTCGTCTTCCAAATTGTTAGTATGAGGGGTCTCAAATACATCAATTTCTTGTTCTATAGAATTCCTTAGGTTTTCATCATTTTCTTGCTTATTTGACATAGTTTCAACCTGAATGGTGTTCTCATCATGAATACCTTCTCTGGAAACTAAGATTTATTTTAAAATTGGAGAGTTTTGTGGAGGAATTTCAGGGTCTTGATAAGGCTCCTTTTCATCTGATAGAGTGGCCCTAGCATCTTCCTACATCTTCCTTCTTTCACTCCTCATTTCCCTAGAGACTTCCTTAGTTCTTTTATTCTTTTGAAAGACTGTGGCCAGAATTGTTAAATCACCAACCTCATCAGTTTTCTTGGGGCTTAAAACATCACTAGCTACATCGGCTAAATTGCCTAACTTATCCATCTGAATGGTTGGTGATTGTTTCTCTAAGATAATAGCTAAATTCAACCCACTATGTAATTTCTTCTTACCTTTAGAGTCAAGTGTTGTAGTCTTAACATTTTTCTATTTAACACTTGAACTCTTGACCCTCTTACTACTCAACCCTAGGGTTTGTTTAACCTTTTTCTTTGAGCTACTAGGGAAATCCCCTGATTTAGAATCCTCATTAGGTGTATCAAAATGGTTTTCATTTGAACTTGCATGACCAGACCCTTCTTCCTCAGAATTAACAGGATATTTTTCCACATTGGGGGAGCCCTCTTCCACAAAGCATTTTGAGGTGTTAGGGAGGTCCTTCTCCACAAAGTTTTTCGGGGTATCATCTACAACAAATGAATATAAATCCCTTGGGGGATATAATTTCTTTAACTTCCTCACAATTAACAATTTGATAAGCCTGTGATGGCCTAATGAACTTTTGCTACCCTTTTGAACTACTTTTCTCATTTACATTATAGAAGAATACAGAAAGAAAGGAAGATTCACGAGGAAACCCCATTGCAAATGTATCATAAGAAAAAATTGTTTATGATGTAGAGAAAATACTAAGTAAACACATCACAAATAGGGTTTCAATCCAAATGCAAAAAATGTGCATTCTTGTTCATTCTTGATAACTTGCTCTTAAAACCTAAAACATGGGGGCAACAATTTAGGTTTTTTGGTCATAAATTTCATTGTAGAGATACTATTAAAAATGAAAGACCTATTTTTAATACACTTTTGGCTCTTACTACATGTATCTAAAAATGGGCTAGGGTTACTTTGTACAAAATATGTCAAAAATGGACTATTACAGAATTAGAAACCCCTTTTTGTGCTTCCTTGAAGAGGTCTAGTGAAGATTCCTCCCAAAAATGAGCATTTGAAGACATAAAACCAAGGCCTAATCAAAATATAGATCAAGTTAAAATTTTGGACAAGTTTATAGGAATTTTGAATAGTCAAAAGCAAAGTTATCACATTTTTTTCACCTCACTATCAACCCAGCTAGGGTTTGGGCACTTTTGGTAAAATCTCAATATCATTCTCATATATCCATAAAAAAGCATGAAACCAATTCCAACTGAAGTAAGAAAAAAATTACTTCAACATGCAATTGATTTCATTCCATGGGAATGGTCATACAAGTCGTACAAGTGCAGGGAACTTGCTATTACACAGGAAAAACAAATAATTTTTTTTCAAATTATTGCTCAAACATAAAAAAAATCTCTTCCAATCTACAATTACCAACCATGAAATCATGAATTATTCTTATTAAAATATTTTCCATCTGTTCCAAATAATTTTCTGCACTTACATTAATGATTTTTCACCATTTTGCCAAGTCGCTCAAAATGCATGACACCCAAAATAGAAACTTTAACATTTTAAAAAAAATTGCAACAAACTAAAAACCCACACCCAAAATGGATAGAAAATTGAATTAAAACATTAATCATGGTCATTGAATACCTTATTAACCCCTAAGACCACAAGGACTCCAAAATTGCAAAATGCATTATTTGAGCAAAAATTGCATATTAGGTGCTCTTGCACCATACTCTTGGGGAAGAAAAGAACTCAAGGTCCTCTTGGGTTAGGACCTACAACAGTAAATCATTCCTAGGAATATCATCTACAAAAATAAAAGTAACACCTTCATGAAGCAAATCCTCTAACTGTACTAAAGACTGAAAATGGACTTGATTTATTATCCTCTTGAGCTCCTTCATGTCCAAGATGCATCCCAACCCCAATGGTTGTCTTGGTGGAAGACCTCTGACCCACTCAACATATAAACCTACATGTGAACCTACATCATGGCCTTTCTCTCCTTCAATGGCTTGTTTCATTTTCACCTTAGGCCACTCACCTCTCAAATTTCCAATCTCATCAAGAGAACTTTGTCTTCTCTCTTTGTTTCTAACCATCATGTCATCAAGTATGGGTTCTTGGCCAGTGTTACTACCCTCTTCTAAAAGAATTAAATCATAAATAACCTTGGTACCTTCAACATTACACTCACTAACAGCTACAAATTTATTATTCTACTCCACTTTTAGTGGATACTTGTCAAATTATCCATCTTCCATCTACAACTCAGTTTGACCATTAAGCTGCTATATACTTCCCTTTTCCCTCAAGTATTGCTTGCTCAACTCTGCAGTCTCTTTCACAACAATCCTCTTACCTTTAGCATCCAAATTACTATCATTTTCAACCCTCCAAACAAGTGCATCATCTGTGTTGACACCACCTCTTTCTTTAGACACTTTACATTCTTCAATGTGTATGTCATAGGCTATTGCTTATGATAGACTAGCCCCTAGTGCAAAATCCATATAGTGACTAGCATCTCTCCTTGGAAGTGAAAAGTCAGAAATTTCATTCACCACTATGTCCACATGATCCTTCAATACCTCCTGAACCTCCCAAGGAAACTCTTCAATGCTTGTTGATGTCAAAATAGTCCTAGGCTTACTCACCATTGTATTACCTACCTCTTCCTCTTTTATTGGTTTTAAAAACTCCTTTGTACCCATTGACATAACTATAGACTCCACTTGTGGGTTTTGGCTTTCATCTTTCAATGGTGTAAGTGTGTAGGAAACTCAATTTTTTTCTATAACATATGTTTTTTTTTTCATCATATTTAGCATTCATATCATACTACCAAGGCCTTCCCAAAATCAAATGGAAAACATCCATTGGTATTATGTCACATAAAACCTTATCCTTATAACCCCCTATGTGGAAATCTACCCAACTTTGTTCATTTACCAAAACATGTTGACCCTTATTTAACCAAGAGACTTTGTAAGGAGTAGTATTTGGTATTATTTCTAGTTTTAACTTATCTACCATTTCTAGAGAAACCATGTTATCAATGCTACCTGAATCAACAACAAATTTACAAACTTTACCTTGGGATTTACATGTAGTCCTAAAGAGAGACCTCCTTTTTGGGGGTTCCTTCTGCATAGGAACTTTGATCAATGTTCTCCTCACCATGAGTGACTCACCAACTTCTAGATCAACATTTTGTGATGGGGAGTTTACACTCGCATTGTCCTCTCCTTGTGCAAACTATTTTTTTCTTTCTCCTCCAAAGGAAGTAGTGGAATGATTTTCAGTGCATTTCCATGCTTGATGGCGTGCAAATTTATTGCACTTATAAAATTTCCCTATAAATCCACTTGATCCCCCTCTTTGGCTTCCAAATCTTCCCCTAGAATATGATCTACCTCTTCTAAATCCACCTCTTGAATCTATAGCTTGTCCTTGGATTTGTCTTTCCTCTCCTTGGCTCTCATGTGACTATCCTAAATCAAAAAATGCCCCTCTCCCTTTAGAATTCCTTCCTCTACCTCTACATTGCTTATCTTTCCTTTTCTTTAATTTGTCTTCAGACTTGATGGCCAATTGATAACATTCTTCCACCATACTTATAGTGGTGAGGCTTAGTTCATCTTGAAGATTATATCTCAAACCATTGAGATATCTTGCCACTTTTTCCTCATCATCTTCTACATGACCTACCCTTATATTCAATTTGTAGAGCTCCTCTATATAGGTCTGCACATCCATATCCTTTTGCTTGATGTTTTGGATCTTTTTGAACAATTGGATGGAATAGTCATTAGGTAGGAATTTACTCTTGATTTTAGCCACCATCCTATCCCAAGAGGTGATCTTAGACTTTCTTTTCTTTCTCCTTTCATCTTGTACAAAATCCCACCAAAGAAAAGCATGGCCCTTCAAATTTGTCTTGGCCTAGTACCTCTTCATACTCAAAGTAGTTATCCATTGCTCCTATCTAATCTAGGAACTCTTCACCATCCAATTTCCCTCCATACACTGGTAAATCCATCTTGATTTTAGGACCTTCTCCCTTGACTGCCTTCAATAGCCTTTCCATCCTCAATTCATCAAGATACATCTCTTCCTTGGAACCTTGGGAAATTTCCTCTTTCCCTTCTTCTTCTTCTTCTCAGTCACTCATATCACCTATGACCACACCTCTCATCTAACTAGTTTCAACTACAACATTCTTTGGCAATTGGATTTCCTTTTGGAGGCATTTTTGCTTCTTCTCACTTCAACCTTTCCCTTGTTTTGATTTAGCCTATGCTATGATACCAATTTCATGTTAGATAATAGACTAAGTAAACACATTACAAATAGGGTTTCAATCCAAATGGAGAAAATGTGCATTCTTGTTCATTCTTGACAACTTGCTCTTAAAACCTAAAACATGGGGGTAGCAATTTGGGTTTTTTGGTCATAAAATTCATTTTAGACCTGATATTAAAAATATAAAACCTATTTTTAATACCCTTTTGGCTCTTACTAAACATATTTGAAAATGGGCTAGGATTACTTTGTATGGAATAGGTCAAAAATGGACTATTACAGAATTAGAAACCCTTTTTTCATGCTACCTTGAAGCAGACTGGTAAAGATTCCTATAAAACGTGAGCATTTGAAGACATAAAACAAAGGCATAGTCAAAATATAGATCAAGACATAATTTTGGACAAGTTTATAGGAATTTTCAATAGTCAAAAACAAAGTTATCACATTTTTCTCACCTCACCATCAACCCAAGTAGGGTTTGGGCAGTTTTTAGTAAAATCTCAATATCTTTCTCATATCTCCATAAAAATTCATGAAAAAAACACCAAAATAAAGAAGAAACAAATTAATTCAACATGAAATTGATTTCATTCCATGGGAAGGGTCGTACAAGTCGTACAAGTGTAAGGAACTTGCCACTGCATAGGAAAAACAAAGAAAACTTCTTCAAATTCTTGCTCAAACACCAAAACTCTCTTCCAATCTACAATGCCTAGACATGCAACCATGAATCATGCTTATTAAAATATTTTCCATCAATTACAAATAATTTTTTCCACTTACATTAATGATTTTTCACCATTTTTCCAAGCTGCTTAAAATGCATGACACCCAAAATAACAACTTTGACATTTTTGTGAAAACTGCAAAAACTAAAAACCCACACCAAAAATATATTGAAAATAGAATTACAACATTAATCATGGTCATTAAAGACCTTATTAACCCCCTAATACCACAAGGACTTCAAATTTTCAAAAATGCATTATTTGAGCAAAAATTGCAGTTTAGCATAGATGCAACTGTTTAGCATAGACGTACACATACCTTCCTTCACAAGTTACATACTAGATGAAAAATATCACATAATTCCAAGGTAGTGGAAGTGAATCTAATGGTGTTCCTTATCTAGTGATGACTTCAACTGACTCCCCATATCACAGGAATTTGCCCGTGTTGAGTTATCAGGAAAGTAATTTTCCCTTAATAGCGGCAATCTAGTGACATATACTATAGCTTCAACTAAAATAAGAATTTCCAAACCACATAACCATGTTTGTTTTTTGTGACATGTCATTGTAAATTCACATGCCAACTTCTCATCATACCCTTGCAATCTTTTGAAAATGCATCCCACCCTGCTTACCTAAATATTTTATATGCTTCTACCATTATTAGAGCCCTCAACTCATTCATATTTAGAGGCTCAAAATGGTGCCTATTTTATCTTCCTATAATGTTACTAGGAGGTTTGTTTCAAACCAGACTAAGGCACTCTCATCAACTTGGAATAGTGTGGAGACAAAATTTGTGAGTTGATGGAGTAAACCGTCATTAGTAGGGAAAAGATGTTGGGAACGTTTTAGAGCAATTTTTGGATAACATGTAAAAATGGAAAGTCATTACTAAATTTGGATGGTTGTTTGAAATGGTAATAATGGTGGGTTAAGATTTACACCAGGGATGGTAGTGGTAATAATATTATGAAATGATCGAGTCCAAATAATAAATCTTTTCAGTGTGTTAAATAAATACAACTTCTTGGAAAATGAGGATAGAATGGGTGGAAAAGAAGAGTGAAATAAATATGGAAACATATGGTATGGTGATGAGTTGATATTTCCTAGATATAAGATAGATATGATTGGATAGTCTCCCCCCAACTTAGCATGTGGGTCGTCCACAAGACACGTCACTATTTATTAAATAAAATATAAAATAAAATGACAAAGAAAAAGAGAAACTTGAAATATACCATTATCAAACCATCATATGTATGGAGGATGATGTAGAGTCAGAGGGATGAGGAACTAGAAAAGAAGATGAGAGAATCAATCAAATCACATGGTGCAAACGTGAGGATGTCGGTGGAGCAGTGACAAAGTTGAGAGTAAGGTGAGTACAGTGATGATGAGAATGATGCATCAATAAAGCATCTCATTAAACCTGTTGCCTAAGTGGATGGTTACAAAGAATAGTGTATCACATATTTCATATTTCCATATAAAAAATGAAGGTCAAGAATGAGAAAGGCTAGGCAAGTAGAGAACATGAGATCAATGGTGGATGAAGTATTGCCAAAAATGATGGAGCAACTGGATGGAAGCATGAAAAAGACCTCAAAATGTGTAAGTCGATGGAAACACTAGGAAGGAAATGAAAGAGCCACAACAAAAGTGGACAACCTGGAAGGAGTTTCACACTCCAAAAAGAGCTGACCTGAAGCTCCTGTCCATAAAATGATAGGAACTAAGTTTCGAAACAACCAAGTAGAATGAAGCTCACAAGAAGATGATATACCTAAAGAAAAGAGAAACTAGATGCCCAAAAGTGGCCATTAAGCAATGGAGAATGAAAATCCTTCGTCATGCATACGAAAAATGAAAGAAAAACAAGGGTTGTGAAATGTATGAAGCAACTCCTATCACAAAAGTGATGGGAAGTTTTTTTTATTATTGATGACAAACCGCCAGGAACCTAGTTTTCATCCTTTCACCGCCTAGAAGCACCGAGAACCTAGTTTTCACTTCTAAGACTTATTTAGCAGTTAATTTCCACTAGAAGCTAGTTTTCAAACATTAACTAGCCAACAACGCCCAAAGGTTTTCACTATTGGATCTTTTATTGCATTTTTTTAATTTTGAGAAGTACCTAAAAGGTACTGGGAGAGGCCATAGAAACCCTATCAAGTAGATGGAGTTCCTTAGGTAGATTTGATTCAAACTCTTCTCATGACAGAGGCCTCTTATACAACTTCAAGTGGTGACTATTGATAACTAAATCCATGCAATCAAATTCTATCGTGCAAATCTTGATAACCTTGTTATCATAGACCACCTCGATTTCATAGGGCTTGAGCCACCTGGTGTGTAAATTTCCCTTAAAATATTAGAAATGGGAATCATACAAGAGTCCCCAATCACCTAGTTGAAATGACCGTTGTCAAATGAAATGATCATGCCAAAGAGCACACTAGTTCTGGATAATCTTTCCATGGAATAACACTTGTTGATGAAGTTCATCTAATGAGTGAAGTGCAATTCATTATTTTTTTGCATCGAACAAGTTCATACCTAGTTGAAGTACGCTGCAAAGAGTTTTCACCTCAAACTTGATTGGGAGAACAACCCTCTTACCATAGACAATCTCACAAAGTGTCAAACCAATGGTGGTTTTCCATGTAGTGTGGTAGGCCCACATGGCTTCAGGAAGTCGTGCGGCCTAGTCCTTCTTGTGGAGGGCAACTATCCTTGTCAGAATGTTCTCGAGTTCTTGGTTGGTGACTTCAACCTAGCCATTATCCTGGGGATGGTAAGGTGAAGACTTGTGATTTTGAATCTCATATTCATGAACCAAAGTAGAAATGAGGTTAGATGTAAACTCTGGACACTGATCAGTAATTATCTCATGCAGAACACTAAATCAAGTAAAAATCTCAAAATAGAGAAATTGAGCTACCTTGGTATCCCTAGCATGCTTCAAAGCAACAACTTTAACCCACTTTGTTACATAAATTGTACACACAAGGATGTATTCCTTGTTCTGATATGGTGGGTTGATAGGTCCAAAAAAATCAAGTCCCCATTTTTTAAAAGGTTCAATGGAAAACTGAGGATGTAGGGGCATTTCATCTGAGTGTGTGGGGTGGCCCATACACTAAAATTTATTATAGTGTTGAACATAATGTTTACAATCCTTGTGGAGTGTAGGCAAATAATATCTTGTAGTTAAGATCTTCTGAGTAGTCCTTTCAGCAACAAAATTTCCTTTGTAGGGTTCCATGTGGCATGTACGAAGTATGTCGAAGACATCATCCTTAGGCACACACCGGTGTATGAGAAGAGAAATGCATTAATCCATGTATAATCACCACTGAGTCCAACCAACTTTCAGTGTTCCTTCAGAGAGAAATGAGGTGGAAACTTGCGAGTAACCAAGTAGTTCACCATGTCAACATACCACAGTCTCTTTGTTGATATAGCAAAGAGATATTCATCTAGAAAGGTATCATCAACTAGAACTGGCTCATCATCTGGATATTGTAACCTAGACAAAAATTCTACAACCACATTCTCATGACTAGGCTTATCAAGTATAGTAATGTCAAATTCTTGAATTAAAACTAACCATCTAATAACTCTATCAGTCACAATAGGTTTATTCATTAAAAATTGAATTTCAAAATGATGAGTATGAACAAACACTTTATATCTGGTAATATAATGAAGAAACTTATTAATTTCATAAACAACAGCTAAAAACTCATTTTCAATTATCGTATAATTTACCTCATCCCCTGTGAAATTATTTTTGATGTAGTAAATGGAGTAGAAGATATTATCTTCTTTCTATCTGAGGATAGCCCCCATGGACCAATCTAAGGCATGAATGTGAACATGAAAAGGTAGTTCCAAGTTCAGACCTCTGAGTACTTATGTGGTGACAAGCTTGTTCTTAATGGTGTCAAAATCCTCTTGACACTCTAGTGTCCAAGAGAAAATGACATCTTCTGCTAGCAAAGAAAACAAGGGGGGAAATCTTACTAAAATATTGCATAAAAACCCTACAATACCCTACATGTCCTAGAAAACTATGTGCATCCTTTTGGCTAGTGGGTGTAGGCAAGTCTAGAATAATCTGTATATTTTTGGTATAAATTTGAATACCCTTAGAAGAAATATAATGACCAAGTACTATCCCTTCTATCATAAGCATATGGAACTTTTCATGACTTAATGATAAATTAGTGTCTATACAACATCTAAGTACCTTTTCTAAATTTTCCTTAGCCTCTTCATAAGTATTACCATGGATAGTAAAATAGTCCATATATACCTCAAAACAATCATTTACAAGATCCAAAAAAATGCTCAAGACTACCCTTTGAAAGGTCGAAAGGGCATTACATAAACCAAACAAAAAATCATTATAGGAAAAATTGCCCCAAGGGCAAGTGAAAGTATTCTTGTCCTGATCTTCAAGTGCTATGCAAATCTGGTTGTCGCCACTGAACCCATCTAGAAAAGAGAAAAACATTTTACTTGCAAGAGTTTCCAACATGATCAATAAATGACAATGGGAAGTGATCCTTTTTAGTAGCTTTATTTAGTACTGTATAATCAACACAAATTCTCCACTTACCATTTTTCTTGGGAACCACAAGTAGAGGAGAGACCCATTGACTATCTAAAATAGGATATATAAACCCCAACATTTAACATTTTTTGTAACTCCTCTTTAACTATTTCATGCAAGATAGGGTTGTGTCATCACTATGGTTGCCTAACTGGATGACTACCTTCTTCAATGTAAATATGGTGGGTGCAAGTGTTGGGATGAATGCCACGCATATCTTGGTATTCCCAAGCAAATATATCTTTATTATCTTTAAGCATGGAAATGAGATCTTGGATTTGTTTAGTGGTTAATTATGGATTAATATTAAGTTTGTGATTAGGAAAGAATTCCATAGCTTCTAATTGTGTAGGTGAATTGATGGATAGTACTTGGGAGGTGGGTGGTATATCTCTAGAATTTCTAGAAGATAAAAATAAATTGTATAAACAATTATGAGGTAGCAACTAATGCAATGCAACAAAGTGTTGAACAGATCATGAGCTACCTACCAATGGAAAGTTTCCAAAAGGACAAGGAGTATTTATACCTGAATGGAGAACCATGCTTTCAAAACATTCATTAGATGCATATCTATTCTAAAGAAAATTAGAAAGAATATTATCCTTGATAGGTTGTTCCATATCTAAGGCTTGATCAATTAAAAAGATGGGAAATGACTCATTCGAGTCACTATCAACCCATACTGGATTTTTTTGTCTCCAACAAGGTTTACGTTGGTGGGTATAAATTCAATTGTTTCTTGTGATCAACATTAGAAATGACCATTTTTCCTAACAAAAAATTGATGAATGCATTTGCAGCTACTAACCAAGGTCATCCCAAAATCAAGGGGTATCCCCCTAGCTTAATCTTTTACTACAAAACCATAAATTCAGTTGGGTGTTCCCACGAATCAATAGAAAGGATTACATCTTCAATCATACCCTCTAGTTTGACCAAAACTCAATTTGTCATTTGAAGAACCGTGGGAGTAGACCTAAGTCCCTCTAGTGACAATCTTTCCTTTATTTCATTTTCCATAACATTAATTGTAGTTCCCAAATCAACAAGGGTATCAGGAATACTTACTTTACCAATAGATTCCTTGATCACTGGACTCCCTGGATCTGAGTACTTTGAAATGGTTATGTTCTCAAGCATAAGATCTACCAACTATCTAATAACTTGGATGGTCTTTGGGTCTTGCTTCTTCTTTTATTTATGAGTACATAGATCTTGAAACATTTTTGTATAAATGGGAATGTCCTTGACAGCCTGCAACAAAGGAATTTTGATGTTAACATTGTGTAACTCATCAAAAAAATAAAATTCAAGCTGAGAGACTTCCCTTTGTATTGGTTCAAACTAAAATCAATCATGAAAGGGAGGTTCTTTGACTATATTTACGTTAGGTTCTTCATTGATCTCTATAATGGTGAGACCTTAAAGAGCCTTTCCTGATCTTAATTGAACTCCATCTAATTCTACTATATTTACAAGATAATTGGAGTACCTTTTTGCCTCATTATTATACATAGGTTGTGTTACCTTATTATTGGGATTTGGATCTGGTTGGGCTAGCATGTTAGTGCAATTAATTATTTATTACACTAGCATAATTTTAACTTAGGTCTTTTATTAGTTTAGTCGTAGGTTGCATTATTAGAAAATCATTAATAATGGGGTCATTATCCTTTCCATGTTTGTAGGAGATAAGATTCCTTCTAGAAGATGAGTTGGTCTTTTATAGAACTTATCTCAATCACTTCATCATTCCCTAGGTAGATTGTTAGGGTTTGCATGTTAGATCAAGACATCTGGCAACATCTTGTGCATTCTACGTTCCTCTCTTTCCTATTTAATGAGGGAATATGTACATTTGTATCATATCATTTCATACTTCATAACTCATAATTTGAGAGGACTTAATATCAAGGAAGCTCATACTTGCATATCCTCTTGTGGAAGGTTTATCATTGTTTTTGCACATTTTCCCGGGTGTCGAGCTAATATCTTCATCTCTTACATGGTATCAGAGCCCTTCCTGCAAGACTCTTCCCTAATCTGAGGATTGAGCTATGGCTGTAAGATCTTTGAGGTTGTCTCCATATTAGGGTTTTCTTGAAAGGTCACTTTTAGTGCATGTTGGAGGAAATTTGAGACCATATCTAAGTCTAGGGCTATCAAAAAACTCAGATTCAACTTTTGTTTTGCTAAAATTTGGCATTTTATACCAAAGTTATGAGGGTTTGAAGTTTTGCAAGATCTGGAGATTGCAGACCTTCAAGAGCATTTTCACCTCAACTTGACCTTGCCATCAGTTCTAGAGAGCCCGAGAGATGAAAATCAACATATAACACACCTATATCCAGTGTTTGTTGTTCGTGAGGAATTTTTTTCCTTGGGAAGGTTGAACGACCAACCCAAGGCCAGGTACGATTGTGCAAAATAAAAAAAAATATTTTAATTTTTTATGGTTTGCAAATTTATTTCCATTAGCTTTTATAAAAAAAATCATTGTGCTATAGATATTTGGCATATATTATATGATTTTATTGTGGAGTTTGAATTTTTTTAAATATGTGGGTTGTCAATTCTTTTGGTACCATTATACCATAGCTTGCATCATTGTAGACCTATCGACCCCACTTGCATCCACCATCGCTGGCATATTCTTCCTATTAGCTAGTTTATTCTTTCGCTGGCATTCACTCTTCTCCCACCTATTGTGTTGTTTGGCCCCTCTTCACAAGCACCAGTCTTATTACTGATCAGGGGCTCCACCCAAAGGGGTGCTGCCACCTCGATCGTTGTCGGCCCTCAACTCCGCCGCAACCTCTAGCGGTGGGCTCTTTCTTTCACCCACAATAGTACTTGATCACATGAGTGACCAACTCTCGGCCCCAAGAGCTTAAATTTTGTGCCTGATTAGCCTGGGTACCCTCAAATTTCCATAATACATTTGTTTTTTTCATTTTGCCATAACTTTCCACCATGATGTCAAAAATTTGCAAATGAGATATTGTCAGAAAGATAATTTGGTGTACTTTGAAATGGTGTAGGCCATTTTTCCATATTTTTATATAAGTACAAATCACATACATTTGAATTCATATCAACCATTTCGACCTTTGAGCTCATAACTTTCAACTAGTTTCTCCAATTTTGGTGATTCAAGTTGCATTTGGAAGATATTCAAGAGCTCTATCATTGTATGCATTCACTTTTTCTAGATTCAACACCAGGTATTATTTATTCAATATTTTTCACATTTGGAATTTTGACTTATTACTTGGACATCCTGAGTCCTGGAGAGGTTTTATTAGTTTCAGAAGGCTTCATTTGTAGTATATATCATATTTAGGAGTTTATAATTGATTTTGAAGGATATTGTTTTTATAATCTTGGAGATATATCATAGTTCATTATAGGGTTTTCATTTCATCTTGCTTTGATCATGTTGAAACGAGGAAAATATACACAATGGAGAAATGGTATCATCACACATCTCTGATGGCTTCATTTGTTGCCACATTTGTATAATCTTGTTCCCCCTCTTGGTACTGACAATAAGAAATTTTCTTGGAATTACAAAAGGGATCATGTCTTAGGAGTCATTGCAATGCATATTAATGTTTCCACTTTGAAAATTGTTGTTCTTTGTGATTGACCTCACACTCTTTGGACTAAAATTTTGGAGATACATGAAGATAATGATACTCAACCATTCCTAGATGATCCTGTTTCAAATTGTCTTGTGCCTCTTCATCTTTCAGATAGGATACCCTATGATGTAGATACTATGGTGGGATTTGAATATTTGGAATACTTTTAATCTTTAGATGAGGATGAATAGGGTTCTTCATATGCTCCTACTTCTCCAAGACATGCAGTTGATGTACCTTAAATTTTAGTGATTCCCTGTGTAGAGTCATTTATTGAGGTTCCTATCATTCCTATTTAGTGGGAACATTCTCATGGTAGTGATTCATTACAATCAGTATCTCATTGTCTTCCTCATTGGGATTCCTATCTATCAAACATTGCATCCTTGTTTGTGGAGTCTCACATTTTAGATTTGGAGGACACATTTGAAGGGATATCTCTCTTTTTTTATGACATCCATTGCACACGTATTTTCAAACCATCATGTTCTTTGGATATTGTTCAACATCATCTTCCACATCATCCTGGTTTGTCACCTTCTACATTGATTGGGCATGTACCTAACTTGATTGTGGCATCTTCATCTTCATTAGGCAAGGAGACACATGAGTAGCTTTCAAATACATCATCAACATCCATATCCATCCTTCCTTCCTTCAATTCCTATTTGGAATGGGAAGAATTCCTATACTTGTACATGGTTTTATTTCTTTCGAAAGGGACACAAGTTGTTTGTCGATATTGGATCATTTTTTGTCCTCAGGCACTTACCATTTTTGCAGGTGATCACATGTTCTAGGGTGGATTTATAGTCTCTCTATTTCCCTCCTATAGGGGTCTATTTATTGTATTGTATCTATGTGGTAGATGGTGTACTTGGGGGGTATCATGGAGTCCTCCATCCTTCCTCACTTTTCTGCATTTCATCTCCTTTTTGGAGAGGGGTTTTCTTCGCACTAGTTTTTCCCCTTTTCTCTGTTTGTGGGAGATTAGTTTCATTTTCATTCTCATTTGTAAATGGGTACCTAAAATGGCCATCACATATCCAGGACCCATCATCCATCATCATCATTGCATAATCATTGCACTTTTCCTTTTCTCCCTAAGTTGCACTTATGGGGGGTGTTAGTGTAATTAATTATTTATTACACTAGCATAAGTTTAACTTAGGTCTTTTATTAATTTAGTCCTAGGTTGCATTATTATAAAATCATTAATAATGGGTTCATTACCCTTTCCATGTTTGTAGGAGATAATATTCCTTCTAGAAGATGAGTTGTATTTTCTAGAACTTATCTCAATCACTTCATCATTCCCTAGGTAGGTTGTTAGGGTTTACATTTTGTCACATGTTAGATCAAGACACATGGAAAAATATTGTGCATTCTGGGTTTCTCTCTTTCCTATTTAATTAGGGCATATGTACATTTGTATCATATCTTTTCATACTTCATACCTCATCATTTGAGAGGTCTTAATATCAAGCAAGCTCATTCTTGCATATCCTATTGTGGAAGGTTTATCATTGTTTTTGTAGGTGTTCCTAGATTTCAAGCTAATATCTTCATCTCTTACATGGAATTGGTGTAGATTTTAGTGGTTGTGTGGGATTGGCTAGTTGAGTAGATGATAGTGATATGGGTGGAATAAATTTCTATGGTTGCTAGTATGGTTTGATCATGGGAGGATGTGGAATTGTGGTTTTGATGGATATGGTCATTGCTACATTGTGAGTTGTGGTGAATGTGTCCTCCATGCCTATTGCCACAGCTGTAAAGAATATTGATATTGTGGAATCTATTGAGGGTATGATGAGGGTTTTTTCCAACCCCCATACAATTCAGGTTGATTGGGTTGGTTGGGTTTGGGAGAAAGATAATCATTTTTCATGCCAAGGCGCATTACTGGAGATGGAAAAGGTCACCTAGGAGCCATGTAGTAGACAAGTTCCTTAGAATATTCCATATCAAGCACACCTACCAAAAGAGACCTTAGAGTAGAACTTATACTGACTTCTTCTAAGGATGAAATGTTTTTCCTATTGTATAGGCAATCCAAACTACTATGTCTCTTGTGACAAGTCAAACAAAACATGACCAAGGCCTTTTTTTGGCTTTCTCTTGCTTCTTGTAGGGAAATTTTAGTCATCTCAAAAAATCATCCAAGATCTGTAGCGCCTTCAGTAACTTTAATTTAAATTAGATTGCCTCAAAAAAATGTACAACTATGTCACAAAGCGAAATCAGACACAGTTCATTTCCCACATTAATCATTCAAAGAGAAGCTCATGTAAATTCAGTTTCAACAACTTGCATAAATAGATTCTAACCAAGAAACATGAAACATGAAAGATTAAATAGAACAATGAACACATAGATCTATGTGGGGAAAACCATTTTAGGTAAAAAACCCCACACTCCAAAAGCCCAAATCACCATTGTATTATTCATGCAATAGAATAGTTACAAATACAACTCAAGCAATAAGCCTTTACTGAAATTACATCTTGTTTCATTTTGGAGATAAACTGATAGCAACCTTTTTCTATTTCCCTCTCTCCCTATTTTACATTTCCCTGATCAACCTCTCAGTCCATTACAAACTTCACACTATTACAATACTCTCACATAGTATACAAAGCAGATTCACATAGAGAGAGAGGTTTCACAATTGAACTACAGAGAGAGAGGGAGTCTCTCCTTCAGAACAACATTCACTTTTCCAACCTTTGAACAATTTTTTACAATCATATTTTATCCCAATTCAAAATCGTTCAATTTGTTTTCCTTCGCAGACTTCCCAACTGTTGTCATTCCAACTTCCAACCAAATTGAATGATTATGATCAAACTATATAGTTACTAGAATATTGAAGAGACAACTGCTCATTTCGCTTCACAACAATGATGTGAAGTGAGAAACATACCAGCATACAAGTCATCGCTCCATCGTACAACTTAGCAATCCAATCAAGTCAACACCTGTTCAACTATGGCCAACCTTCAACTCCATCTTTACATCCATCGACATGACAAAAACTATCGGTGAGAGTCTAAAACGTCAAAATGATTGCCTAGGTCTTCCTAATGTCCCTTAAGAACATCAGGACCACAACATCACCAAGATTCACACTAACCAGGTCTATCAGCAAGAACAACACTATCAGAAAACACTTGGGATGTCACAATGATAGCCCATCTCCCTGAAGTCCCAATAGTTCAATTGTAGTCTGAAACACCTCATCAGCGGGAGTCACACCGATGTTCAACTAGAATGAACTCATCAGTGAAACAATGTGCTTCAGAAGAAGTTCAAAATATCACATTGAAGTTCCATGTTTACCTAATGACCTAAGCTAGATGACCTGTCCTTAGATCGGAAAGAGTCACATCGATGAAGTACATCAGCATTACCAACACCACTAGACCAATCCTAAGAACTCATCCTGATGGACCATGTCACACAAACCAAGCACCTTCAGCCAAAGATCCACTTTTGGTAAGATGCATTATGAAATCTCATGTTAGCTCGACTATCTATTCATCAACAAGACTTACACCAAACAAACTCGTCAGCCATACCAACACTATCCGTTTAACAACCAAAAGTGCCACCGAAGACGAGATGCACCCCAATAGTACTACCATTGGTCCGATTCCTACTATCGGTCCAACATTCTCATGTCTAACCGAAGACCAATGTCACCTCGACAATCTATTCATCAGCAATATTTTCCATGCATTACACGGATATCAGCCACATACGCTCTACCATTAACACTCTTTCTGAGCCTCCATGTCAGCCCGACAAAGTACTATCAACTAGAATCACACTAATATAAATTTTCATCTGGACTTCTACTATCGAAATGAGTTCAAAACCTCATATCAATAGCTCATGTCACACTGACCACCTTCATTTCTAGGACACAAAAAAGGTCACACCGATATGTTAAAAGAAGGAACTTCACAAGGAGAACTCAGATTGGGCAGAGTCACACCGATCTCACAGAGAGTTCAGGACCACTATGCAGATTGGCAATGAAAGGAAAAAAATAGTGCAAAAATGTTTTCCTAATGCTAAAACAACAGAGGAGACGTGTATAAACTAGTTCTAAAACATAAAATTCATACATGTAGGATATCAAGAGTAGTAAAAAAAAAACATACAGATAAAGCAGACACCAAAATTAAGTGATAAAACCCTTTCAGGTAAAAAACCCACCACACCAAGATCGATCTCTTTTTATTTTAGTAAATACTTTTACATACAAAATGCAAACCTCTTTTTCTAAGCTTGCAGCAATTTGTTACAGTCTAAAAGAGACTTAACTCCTCTCATATAATTGTCACACTTGTGTGAGTTATATAACACTAACTGACATTACAAACAATCCTACATTCAATCAAATCAACCAATCTCCAGTCATTAAAGTCATGTAGATTTCCCAACTAGATAATCCGATCCTCTGGCCAAACTAATCTTGCATAGTCATATTGAGCCACTCAGACATTTAATTCATTGCCAAAAATTGATCATGTCACCAACCAAAACAAACTGCATTTACTACCTTCTCCATTTATGGTCTTCAGCTAAATAGAAACTTCCATGCATCACCCTCTTGTTCGCTAGCTGCTTCCAACTCAGAGTCAGACTGGTCAACAAGAGACAAGTGTCTCTTACCGCGCTACTGCTGAGCAGGAAGTAGTCGACCGTGGTGTAGTGGTAACTGCCAACACCGACTCTCGAATCACCACCACACCACCAAATCAAGACCACCAAACCTCTATGGTAAGGTGGTAACCACTTGCACAGACTATCAACGGCTCACCACACCACCAAACCCTGACCGCTAGCCTTCTGTAGTAGGGCAGTGACCGCTTACCCAAATAGTTAACGATTTACCCTGCCACTGTAATGTGATCGAAAGGCCATCGCAGTGGAGTGGTAAGCGGTCATCGCTAAGTCACCACCGCACCACTGTTGATTAACACCCACAGTAAGGAGTTAAACCTTCCTTCTTCCAGCTCGCAACTCCTATGTCGCTCACCGTGCTACCTCCACTGCCAAAAGTAGACCCTGCGGTAATGCGATAACACTATGCCATCATGGCCAAACTGTCAAAGGCGGTAAAGCGGTAAACTTCCAAACCACACCTCAAAGACTAAACCCTAGTGGTAGGGTGATAAAGGCATGAAAGAAAAAAAATTTCCCAAGAGTTTTAGAGGTCCAAGCCGGAAGTTGAGGCACCTATTCCCAACAAGCTCCCACTTGACAAAGACTTCCAGTTGCCTCTAGACTTCAAGAAATCACTGATGATCATAGGCCCCATGGGCCATTTATTTTGTACACCATCTAAACTTTTTTGTGCTTACTGGCTTTGTTAGAGCATCTACAACATTCTTCAAAGTGTCGACCTTTTCAAGATAGATCTTTCCATCTTCCAACATGTCCCTCATGAAGTGATACTACACATCAATGTGTTTTTTCTTGGCATGGAAAATTGGGTTCTTTGCCAAACAAATGGCACTCTAACTGTCAGAAAAATTGTAATCTATCCTGTATTGAATCCAATATCAGAGCATAATCTACTCAGCCAAACTTCTTCCTTGTAGGCATATGTTCTTCCATATACTCAGCCTCTATAGTAGACAAAGCAACCACAACTTGTCGCTTACTCATCCAACTAACTACACCACTGTTCAACATGAATGTGTATCCACTGGTGGATCTTCTACTATCAATGTCCCCTACCCAATTTGAATCCACATATCCACAAATGTTGAGTGTTCTTTGTGTTGCACGTGAATTACCATGATAGCACAAAGCATATTCTAAAGTCCCCTTCAAATATCTGAACACTCTCTTTACAACATCTCAATGCATCCTTCCTGGATTTTCCATAAATCGGCTGAGTACTCCCACTGCATGGGAAATGCCTAGCCTTGTACAGACCATTGCATATATTAAACTTCCAATAACACTTGCATAAGGCACCCTGGTCATGTCCTCCATCTCAGTAGCAGACTTTGGACAATCTTCAACAGATAGTTTTGTTCCCTGCATAACTGGAACAACTAGCTGCTTGTGGTCATCCATTCCAAATCTCTCCAGAACTGTATTGACATACTTACTCTGACTTAGCCAAAGCTTTGTGCCCGTTCTATCCTTGGTTATCTCCATTCCTAGAATATACGTTGTTGCACCCATATCTTTCATTTTAAACTTTGTAGACAATTGAGACTTAAGATCAGAAATCATAGACTTGCTATTTCCTATGAACAACATATCGTCCGCGTACAAGGTAATAACAAGCATATGATCATTTTCAGATTTGTAATAAACACAATGATCAAATTTTGATCTAATAAATCTCATAGAGAACACAAATGTGTCAAATTTATAGTACCACATTCTAGGGGATTGCTTCAAACCATACAAAGATTTCTATAACTTACAGACCATATTTTGTTTACCTTTTTCAATAAAAATGCTCAGGCTGGGATATATAATTTTTTTCTTCTAGCTCACCATGAAAAAACATTGTCTTCACATCCATTTTCTCAATTTCTAAGTCATATGTTGCTGCCAATGACAACAAAAATCTAATGGATGTCAGCTTTGCTACAAGGAAAAAAATCTCTCCATAATCAATTCCCTCAACCTGGGAAAAACCTTTTGCAACCAACCTTGCCTTATACTTTTCAACACTGCCATGAAGACTAGTCTTCTTCTTGAATACCCACTTATAGCCAATAGGCTTTCACCCTTCAGGAAAAGGTACCGAATCCCACGTTTCATTCTTCTTCAATGAATCCATTTCTTCCTTCATTGCTTCCAACCAAGAATTTGAATCAAATATTCTAATTATTTCTTTTACAGTCGTAGGCTCATCAGTGCTAGTAATTAAAGAATAAGCATAGTTTGAATCTAACATTGAGAAACCATACCTTTTAGGTTATCATTTTTCACGTGTAGATCTTACTTGTTGAGGTTGTGGTTCTTCATCTTCAGAACTCTCAGAGCTGCTCGCGCTCTCCTCAAAATTAGCTACACCATGTAGTTCCTCTCTTTTTGGAGTTTGAGGAATCTAAACTACATCATTCTTCTTTTCCCTTTTATTTGTCTCAGGTTGTGGATCAACTACTGAAGGTTTCAGCTCATGAAATATCAAACTTCTTTTTTATAGAACCTTCTCAGCATCAGGATTCTAAAGCTTGTACCCCTTCACACTAGCGCCATAGCCGATGAAGATACATTTGACAGATTTGTTCTCCAATTTCGATCTCTTCTCATTTAGCACATATGCATATGCCTCATAGCCAAAAAAATGAACATGTCTAAGAAAGGGCTTCTTACCAGACCAAACCTCCAAAGGTGTCTTGTCAACCAGAGCAAACAAGGTGAATGATTTACCAGATAACTTTTCGTAGCCATAGCCTCAGCCTAGAACTTTTGCTCCAAACCAGCACTACTTAGCATACTTCTCACTCTTTCCATTAATGTTTTGTTTACCCTTTCAGCAACTCCATTCTATTGTGGAGTGTAAGGTTTAGTTTTATGCCTTTTAATTCCATGATCTATACAATACCTTCAAAATTCTGCAGAACAAAACTCACTGTCATTATCTGTCCTCAAGCATTTAAATTTTCTTCTAGTCGAATTCTCTGCCAGAGTTTTAAATTATTTAAACTGATTGAACACTTTTGATTTACTCTTCAAGAAATAAATAAATGCCCTTCTCGAGTAGTCATCAATAAAAGAAACATAATATATAGACTTCGATAATGATAGAACATTAACTGGATCAAACACATCAAAATGAACATAATTCAGTATGCCAAAAGATTTATGAGGACTCGAATAAAATGAAACATGGTGCTTCTTTCAATAGATAGAGTGTTTGCAAAATCAAACTCAATGTTACAATCATCAAACCCTTCTACAAGATTTTTATTCTTCAAGATTTTTAAACCTTTCTCTCCTATGTGACCAATTCTATGATGCCATAGCATAGTCTTCTCTACTGGGATTTTTACCTCCAAAGAATTTGCATCCAAAGAAGTGCCTTCACCTTTCTCTACAGGGACATGTTTACATGACTCTATAGAGGAAATGTTACATTGAACAAGACATACATCCAACTTATACAAAGTGCCAGAATGAACACCCTTAGCCAGCAACATTGCACCTCTAGCCATTTTACATCCTTTACCTGAGAAAGAAAATTCTAAACCAGCATCATTTAGCTTACTTAAAGAAATTAAATTTTGAGCCAAACCTAGTATATGTAGTACACCACCAATACCTTTGACTCTCACATCAGGAAACTAAATTCTGACTCTTCCATAGCCAAAAATATCTAGCATTGAATCACTTTTTAGGTACACCCTTCCACCATCATACTTCTCATAATTAGTAAACCAGTCTCTATGGGACATCATGTGAAAGGATGCACCCGAATCAACCAGCCAAACATCATTTGATGTCTAAGTTGCCAAAGCTACAATGAAAGCATCTACATCACTTTGAGAAGAGTCATTGTCTGAGGCATTCTTCTTCTTCTTCTCCTTGTAATCCTTTTGGACATGACCAGGCTGCCCACAGTTCCAACACTTCACTTTGGAATTTTTACCAAGAGACTTCGATCTCCCTACAAATTTAGATTTCTGCTTCTTGTCTTTCTTCTTGCCTTTCTCCTTTGGTCTAAATCAAATAGAAAGAGCCTCTTTGGCCATCTCAAAAGACTTTCTTTGCATTTCTTCATAAAGAAGTGAAGCAACCACGTCATCCATCTTGAATGTAGTTTTCCTACTTCAAATAGCCATCACCAGATGATCCCAACTGTCAAGTAACGAACACAATAGGAGCATGCAAAAATCCTCCTCCTTAGTCTTTACACCTATAGACACTAGCTGAGTAACACTCATATTAAATGAGTTCACATGGTCTACAACAGATGCACCTTCTTCCATTTCAGGGAGTATAACTTCTTACTCATGAAACACTTATCTACCAGAGACTTTCCTTGGTAACTATCACCCAACTTCTTCCACAATAAAGATGCAGTCTTCTCCTCATGGACGTTCAGGAGTACAGAATCAGCCAGACTCAATCTAATCAAACCTCTCTCTTTTCTATCTACAAGGTCCTGTTGATGGTTAAAATTACACAAACAATATTAAAACAGAATATTTCTACTCTATTTCTCCTGAAAGAGAAAGACAACATGTAGTAGCCTAACTCCCAAGGTCCTAGTAGTTGGTTCTCAACTATTTGATGTCACTCAATTGGTTCATGCAACTGTAATATTCAAGGGGCCTGTGCTGGTAACAAAGGATCCAAGCTATGACTCTCTTTATCAAAATAGTTCCTATAAATCAATGGGTTTTAAATAAAAGAAAAAGATAGATTGAGGGGGTAAATTAGTAAGTATGAATTAAATTTATCTAATATCTAGACATATACTTTTAACAATGAATGTTTTCTTAACCGATTACAAAAACCATAGCATGACACAACCCACAGTGTGACTATACCATCGCATACATCTTAGGTGCTTAATTCAGTTCCATTATTCACATATCACAAGTATTTTCAAGAATTCAAAACAACACACATTCATTGATCATCAAAACTATAGATCAACAGACTTCAATAACTTTAGTTCAATGACATTTTAACAAGATAATCTTTAAACCTGGTTTCTTCTAATGACTTTCATCACATAAGAAACTATCATGCTTCAGCACAATCACTGGCACTCAGGTGGATTATAACTCATTAACCTTATCAAACAACACAATTCAATGAAAACTCCATATTTTGTAAACCTACAATTCTATTAATTGTAAAAAGATCTGGTACAATGTATCTATGCAAAACTCTATAAAATTCTATCTCCTAGCACTAGGTAAGCCAATCCAATTCTCAATTAGCCCACCCTTACAATGTGATACCCATCTGGTATTTATAGATATACAAAAAGAAGTTGGAACTCCACTTCTATCTTAACTTTTCCACCCTTTTAGGAACAATCAACTTTCTTGGAAACTCAGATCACCTTTGATCTTGAGTGCTTACATTATACATTCAGTTTGATCTAAAAATAGAAGATAGAAATAGAAGAAAAGAAGTCATGCGCCCTCAAGACTGTCAGTGCTGCATGCATGCAACATGCAAGGAAGAAGAACATCATGCATGCAAGATTTTTATGCATGTGAAGCTGGATCCACTATGAACTCATCATAATTGGTGAAGACTTGTTGTAGCATATCCATATTTGGCCCATCAATCCAGTCATCTTCAAATTTGATGCGATCCAACTTAGCTGCAGCAAACTCTTACATACTTTTTACCTTGATCAATTCTCTCCCTACAGCTTTTATTTCTTCTTTGACTTCTACAAGCCGATCTATCACCAAATCTCCTCCATCATCTTTCTCCTGCATGAGTCCTTGGAATCTTTCATTCCATTTCTCTCTAACCTGACTCAATGGCATGCCATCTTTGGTCATTACATTCACATCTACAATTATGGCCATAACCACTTCCAACTCTTCCAATTGCTCAGTTAAATTATTAACTGCTTCCTGAATCTCAACCTTATGCTTGCTCAAAAAGCCAGTCCTAAACTTAAGTATACGAGAAGTCTTTTCTACAAAATATTTGTTATCATCTTCAAGTATAGATTCTTCTAGAAGAGTAGTTAGAGGTAATGTATTTATCTTTTCTAACTTTTCACTATACTCCTTATACTCTTCTTCTAATTTCTCGGATGCCTCAATATATTGATGCATCTCTTTTATTACTCCTTCTGCCTCTTTGTAGGTTTTAAATCTTTTTGTTAAAACCTCACCTAGCTCGTAGTTCAATTTATCTATCCGTTTATAAACCATCTCCGCCTTACCTCTAACTTGCACCAAATCATCAACCTCTTTTTTGCTTAGCAAAATAGGAGTCTCAATAGTTGCAACCTGTTGTGACCTTGGAGAGGAAACACTCTTCAAGAATGAATGTAACTGATCCAATTGAGCCTTAAGCTCATCTTTCTTTTGTTTGTCCTTGATCATTCTTGATTTAGTTGTTGAAGCCACCACATCAATCAGATTCATTTGTTGATTTCTAGTGGGTCTTCCTAAATTAACTGTACTCAATTGATAGTCTGTGAGCTACATATCCCCTACCTCCTTTTTAGTAATAGGCACGCCACATTCAGCAACTATCTCCCCTTTATCTGTGAGTCTGGTAGAATGCAAAACTTTAGCCTTCTTCTTAGGCCTTTCCTATTCAATCTCCTTCATCATGTCCTCCCAATTAACAGGTTGAGGAGGTGTTCTGGCTCTCTTCTACAAATCTAATTTCAACCATATAGGAGCACTAGGAGCAGTCATCATCATGGAAGAGGAAGCAGCAACTGTAGAGGATGGTTGAACATTTACCTCAGGTTGAGAATCAACCTTTGCTTTTTCTTGTTGTTCCTACAGCACATGCATCTACACCAACTTCTCAGCCTCTTCTCTATCTCGTTGTTCCTGTATTTTCTTGTGTTCTTCTTCTTTTCTCAATCTCTCTTCTTCCACATGATCCTTCTCTAATTTCTCTTTTTCTAAGGCCATGAGCTTCTCTGCCTCCAAAGCTTTAAGTTTTGCAGCTTCGGTCTCTTCTTCCTTTTGCTTCCTAATTAGCTCTTCGGCCTCTTTTTCTTTTCTTATCTTTTTTGATTCTTCCTTTTCTATCCTTTCCATTTCTAAGGCTATGAGTTTCTCTAACCTTTCCCTTTCTTCTTCAGCTTGTTTTTTCTTTATTAGCTCTTCAGCATCTCTTTCCTTTCTTAGAGCTTCAGCTTCTTGCTCTTTCTGTCGAGCCTCCTCTGCAAGCTTCAGTCTAGCAACCAGGGCTTCCTTTTCCCTTCGGTTTCTTGCTTTCTCCTCCTCGAGATCATGGATTTTCTGTATCAATTCCAATTTGTCATTTTCTGCTTTGACCTTGATCTCATGCTCTCGTTGCCTCATTTGCTCCTCCATTTCATCAGTTGTTGTTGTTTCAATTTCTTTTACCTTTAATTATTGTTGTTGAAGTAGAGCATCAGCTTGTAACTTTGCATCCATTTCTTTTTGCTTCTTCGCTACAGCCCATCAATCAGACTCCCTTGTAGCATCTTCAAACTGCTTCCATTGCTCTTCCTGCGTCAGAATCTGCTCAATAGTTCCCTCAAAAGGCATGTTTTCTTGCAGGTCCTCTGAAAGAGTTTCATCCAAGTCTATCTCAATTTCTACCAATTCTTCCTCCACTTCTTTTCCTTTAGCAGCTTCAACCATGGCATAAAGTACTCCTTGAACTTCTTTACTTTTCTTTCTTGTGAGTGGGGCTTGTGTAGATGACTCACCCAATGCGGGTGTAGAAACAGTAGATTCAATTGGAACATCTCCCTCTGGTGTCTCTTCTTACCACCTCAAGTTCTATTTCTTCAACATCAGGAGGAAAGAATTCTAATGGTTCCTTGGAAGGTGCCTTTCTTTTAATCCTCTTATACCCTTTACCTTTCTTAATGACCGGTCCTTGAGGAGCTCGAGCTTTCATCATCAACCATTGCACACTTCTATCCAAGACTGTTCTTCCAATTTTCTTAATATCAATCGTTTCTTCTTTATTCCAGTCTATTGGATCTAAGTTTTTGGTGCCAATGTTCAAAGCTTCATATGAGGGATCTAATACCATTCCATCATCCACCAAAGTGTCATGAATATTCTCTTTAATACCAAGCTCTACCATAAGTGAGACTAGTAATCTCTCATAATTCTTCTTCCTCAAATCATATTCATCTTGCCTATCACACCAAAAATCCTCTAAAAAATTAAAGTGTTTAGTGAACACTGAAGGTAATAAAGCGTCCATTTTCTCCCTTGGATCAAAATACTTACGAGTTGTATGCAATCCCAATTTCAATTGTATCAACTCATTACAAACCACCTTTGCTCCCTTCAAATGTTGACAATTGTATTCACCCAGTCTCATGGAAAATTTATGGCATCCTGTCTTTTGCTTCATCCCAAACCTAGCATTAACTCCAATGGCTTGATAAACTCCATAAGCACTATTCTATTGCTACAGCATCTTGGAAGCAAATGGGGATGACCTTCAAAACCAAACAATCTGAAGTATGTAAATTTGGGGTATTGAATGTACCAACTTCCCCATTCAGAAATGAATGCCATAGCTTCTTGACTTAATCTATATATTGCATCTCCACTCAACTGGTTGATAACCACATATAAAAAGGCATCATTGAATCTTCTGAAGTGAGTCTTAGC
Organism: Sequoiadendron giganteum; assembly: GCA_007115665.2. Classification (NCBI taxonomy): domain Eukaryota; kingdom Viridiplantae; phylum Streptophyta; class Pinopsida; order Cupressales; family Cupressaceae; genus Sequoiadendron; species Sequoiadendron giganteum. The sequence continues at coordinate 296,041,516 of CM021103.1, read as the reverse complement.
AACCTGAAGAGATAATTGATCTTAGTGTTTCCATACCTTCATTTGTCCATCCAAGGCTCCCATTATACCTACTTTGTTTAATCCTGAGAAAATCCCCAATCTTGCTACAGCATAGACCACATATGAAGTCATGAAGAAAGATTTGGTCTGTCTAACCCTTGTGAGCTGATCATGTATGGCATCAGAAACAATCATTGACCAATCAAATTGGTAATCACCCTGAAAGATTACTTGAATAAAATGAAACATCCATTCCTTGAAGTGGAAGGCATCCCTCTTCCCAAACACTCTGGACAACATTAATATCAAATCAGATATCTCCTTCTTGAAATCTTCCCTCTTTGGCTAGTCTGTAAGCTTGCTTAAAGATTTCTTCTCCATGCTTAACCATCTTTTATTTAAGTGAGACTTATTGGAATCTTTATGCTTGCTATATTTCTCCAATGCTTCTGCCTCAGTTAGCTGCACCAAATTCTTGGGATCAGGAACATTAAATATGCTTTGGAACATTTGCGGAGTAAGATCTATAATCACATTATTCTATGAATCCATGCATAATCTTGTAGCTGGATTATAAGTACTGGCCACTGTCAATATCAACTCCGGACACTGATTTGATAAAGCAAACATAGTGATATGTGCAAGACCGAAGTCAACAATCCTTTGTGTTCTCCCTATCAAGTTTTCTCTTTCTGCAAAGGTCTCTTCATGTAATTCTTCAAAGCTATACTCGCCCAAATTAGTATCTATGATATTTGACCAGTCTGATTCCACCTTGCTTACTTTCACCAGCGGATTCCTATGATCATACCTCAATGTATAAGGCAGTTGTTATGGTTTCACCTTCTTTACCTTTGGTGTTGTTTTTGATGTTCCAGCCAGTTGATTCCTTCGAGCAGCCTCTCCTAGCGTTCCTGACATCTCTCAAATATCCTACAAGCAAACCTCTAATTAGACCTTTGGATAAATCATCATAAAACATGCTTTTAAAACATACTTGTTACACACACATCAGAGTCAGAACTAGATAGAAGCACAAAAGAATCTCTTTTACAAAACTGACGGACTCGGAGCAAAAACCGATATAGGAACTTCACCTAATAATAAATGGGCTCAGAGTCAGAGTCAGGAAGGTTATCGGAACCAGGATCGGAATAAAAATCGGATTTGGTTTTCTTTGAATTTTACTTTTCATATTCTATTTCCATTCCGCCTCCACCTCCGATTTGATCATCGTTACTTTGAAGAAAGAGTTTCCATTATATACGGAACCGGACCTAGGATAAAAATGGAATTTATAACCTTTTCAAACAAAATTCTTAAGTTCAAGATCAGTTCCGATCCTGCCTCCTCCAGTTATCATATACTTCAAGGAAACCTTTTAAAACTCAAAATCGGAAATGGGATAAAAAATGGAATTGATAACTTTTGTAAAACAAAACTCTTATGTCAATAATCCATTCCAATCCCACCTCCACCTATGCTAATCATAACATCATCAAATTTATTCATTTTCAACATAACTGCATGATTTAGACCTAGGTCACTATACAATGACAAGGAGCTTTAAAAATACCATACTCATATGACCATGGGGAATCAATGGCACTTCTAAGATATCATTTTTTTAATCATTTAAAGTAATTGCAGAGACCAAAGAAACCCTAATCTAACAAACCTAATAAAACTAGGGAATAGGTTTAAAACCCTACCATTCTACCAAATGACGAAACCCTAATTTAAACAATAAATCTAATCTACCCTAACTCACTGTAAAATCTCTAATCTACCTCACTATAGATTCTTAATCTAACAAACACCTTTAAAACCCTTTAATCTAATCTAATCTAATCTACTGCAAATCGAAAATGACACGATGCAATCACGATTAAGACGTGAAAGCGACAATGCCCAAAAATAGAAAGAAACGACACGATAAAACAAGACAACAAAGATTTAAATCAAAACAAACAAGAAAAAACAAGAACTTGCTCATTCAATCACATCGATGATCATAGATTTGCTTTAAAACACAATGATTGAACACGCGAGCAGATATAAAGCAAAAAAACAATGAATACAACTACAAATAAATAAAGAACAACAAAGATAAAAGACCTACCTCAAACGCAAATATACCCAAGCTAACTTTCTGAATCGATTCGCACACAATATCTGCTTCTTATCTCAATCAATTTGCTCAAATGAACTCTGCTATTGCCCTTCGCGCTCTCAGAATTGTAATAATAATAATAATGATTGGCTGTAACCCTTAATAAAGGAAAATATGTGAATTTCTACCTACACCGGAAACCACCATTAATGCATTAAAACATAGTAAAGGTGGATTCAAAACTGTAAGAGAATGAACACTAGTTTGCAGTGCAACTTCAGTCAAAAAGTCAATGACAAAAATTGGCGGGGGAGGAACTAAAATGGAAACAAGATCTTAAACTTATAAAATTTCCAAACCTTATTCCCATTTCGGCTCCACGCCCGACAACTAAAAAACAATACAAAAAGTTAAGTAAAAGACCAACCTAATAAAACAAAACACAAAAACCGAGACAAAACAAACATTAAAAAGTAGCGGAGGCGGGATCGGAATCGAATTTGATTTTGCAAATTTTGATAACAACCATCCCAATTCCCACTCCGGCTCCACTTTCGCCAAAGACAAAAACAAAGGCAAAGAAAACATTATCGGGATAGAACCAAAAACAAGCCTCAAAAGAACTTTCAGAACCCGATTCAACTCTGATTCCGATTCCGACAGAGAAACCAAAGAAAAAAAAAGTATTGGCAAAATTAGACTCCAAACTTTGTTTCAAAAACAACTAAGTACAAAAAAACACAAAGGGGGACCCATTTTGACCAAGGCAAAAGATGGGGTGGTTATGCAAGGCATAACAGGTCCCAATATTCTTGCTTCATGCCTTGTGGCATAGTTCCAAACACTACAATCTAAAGGTTTCATTCCACAAGCAAGTCTTCCATTTTGAGCTTTCATAGCTCAAAATTTCTCCCATTGAATTTTTCAATATCTATTCTACCTAATGTACTCGCCATCTTAAATAGAACAAGTTATAACCTTACAAAACAACTCCCACTAGAATAGTAATAGTGGTGGTCGCCCATAAAAGGATATAAAAGTCATGGAAAATCCTAACCTGGGAATTGGACATTCTAGTAGGTGACTAACATCTTCTTATGGTCATTCATTTACATTGTCAAACCAGGGAACATATACTTGAAATGGAGTGGCACTATATGTGCACTAAGAACTAGTTTCAGTCACAATTTACTAGAAATAAATGCTTGGAATGAATTCTACTTATGCTGCAAGAATGTAATGTAAAGTCTTCTTCACTTAAGCATAACTTAATCAAAGAAGAAATCAAGACAACTATTACTAAGGAACAAACTATGAACTAGTCTTATGTTGCAGGAACAATATAAGACTGAGTTTGTGCTGAAACCTTCAAGAGTGAAATTATAACTTATAATCAATAGGAAATAAACAACTGACTACAGATACTCACTAAGTAGGCCCCCTTAGCAAGAATCAACCAGTTTATGCAAGAATTGAACTCAAAACTTCATCAACTTTTATTCATAAACTTGGAATCATATACATTGACTATTCTTCTTGTAAGAAAACTAAAACAAAACTTTGTTTGTCATTATAATACTAATCTTAATACACTCTATTTTGTTCTAACCTGATGCTCACTCACACAGGAGGAACACTTATTTATAGAAAAGAAACTAACTACCTAACTCTAATAGAGAAAGAAGTGGACATAAATGCATCCTGAAGCCGAGGAACAGACTTCTCATAAATGAAAACATATATGTTTAAACGATTCAGAGAGAATCTAGCATTCCACTCTTCCTAGATTGATGATCATTTAGATTTCCTCCCAATGATCCGGTCAGAGAGTCTTTCTTGGAACAACTTCCTCAATGTCGTGTTGGAAATGGACTTTATTGTAGGGCCAAGATATGCTACACTTTGATTCATTCATGCCTCTTTCAAAAACCTATGATACACATGGCGAAAAAAGCGAAAGAAATCACACACATTATAACATGATACACATTCATTAATCACACATTAAATCCATTTCATTATCCAAAAACCACATGCATTATATTAGTCATTTGGGAGGTCAAATAGGGTAATTAATATAGACACGCGGAGATGTTAAGCTGCAGGAACATAGGAATGTGTTGCTATAGGATACTACCCAATTTTAGATAAAAATTCTTTAATCAAAGAGTTTAAACAACCATCAGCAAAAGAGTAAGGGTATTAAAAATACATCATAATATGCAAACTATGAGCATATTTCGAACTCATAATTTTTCCCCTACTTATCCTAATGATGGTCCTCCAGCATTAAGCTTTCTAGTTGTTTCTCTAAAATCAGTCAGAGCAGTATGGTCCTATAATGAAGTTTTGAATTTGTAGTAGAAACCTCTAAAACTTTGCCATCTCTCATACCTATGGGTTTCTACATCCTCATTAACATCTGTAGCCAAATAAGGGTAAAGTGGCCACATCAATACTGGAGGTCAAAATGTAAATGGTAACCATAACTCAAACCTTTCCTGGAGACCAACTACATATACATCTCTATCCTTTTGATGGCTGCTTTAAAGTTCAGAGGGCTATGAGGCTCAAATTTCCTCAGACCAACAGTCAATTTTTCCCATCTTGTTTCAATTCTGGAAGATGAAAGCTTCCAAAATAGATATGTTTGGTTTTTGAACTCATCATACACCTCCTTCCTGATATCAAATACTTTCATTCTTGTTGTAGGATCATGGAATCCATAAGCAACAGTAAGCCAATATCTCAGAACTGTGTGGGGATCTGAGCTTTCAGGTCATAGTGGAATAGGTTCATTCCTTTCAGCCTCTTCATAAGCCTCTAATTCTTTTCCATAGTTAGTTTCATTAGCCGCCCAAGACATGAGTGACCTCATATGAATGTCACCAATGTAGAGAAGCAGATTCTGTTATGTTTCAGAGGGGATTAGCAAACCATGCAGAAAAAACTCACATAAAGAATTTCTTAGCTAATTGGGTCCCACTTGATATGCATCATAAAATTCCTTAGCTGTGTGAATGTCAGGGTCTAAATTTTTGGAAATTCTCATCAATCGGAACCAAAGAAATTGCTCTTTAAGGCATGTAGCATATGCCCTAGGTGGTGGTCTACATTCCATAATTTTACCAATTACCTTCATCAATTCATCTATTTTCTCTTTCATTTCTTGAATTTCCTGTTTTTCTCTTTCAATTTCCTTTTTCAATTTCTTCTTTTCTTCTTCCCAAATACTTTGTTGAAGGTCAGTTCTAGCTAAATGGTGGAAATTCAAAGTCTGAAATGTAACAGGCTTCCATGTAATCCTAAGATATTACAAATATTCAATAAGTAATGTCCTTTTATAAACAACCAATGCTCAAGAAGTTTCAGAGGGTAATGGTGTTTCATTGGACACTTCAGATTGTTCAAGTTGTTCTTCCTCTTGCTGCAGGATGGACTCTTGTTGCTGCCCAAGAGGAGATTGTGTTTCTCCTAAAATTTTCCCAACTGCTTCAACCAAGTCATCAAGACTTGGCATCCTCGTACCATGTTGTGCTTCCTCAACTTCCACTGTCTTAGTTTGTAGTTCCTCAGGAATAACAAATGAACTTTGTGGAACATTCTCAAATACACTTTGAGAAACATCATGACTGAATTCTTTAGATTCCTCAGGAATGACTATAATTTTAGGTTGAATAGAGGTTGAGGTAACTTTACGTTGTTTCCTTGATGAAACTCTTTTTTGAAATGTAACAACTGGAGGAGACTCTTTTGTAGCTTTCCTCTTTCTAACTTGCCTAGAGGATTCAGACTTCTTTTGAAAATTCGAAAAAACTTTTTTTTTTCTGCTCTGCTTCTTTCTTTTTTGCTATCACCTTTCTTTACTTTTCCAAGAATGATACAAAGGATAATTGCATGAAATGATTATTAAAAACTACTCAAATCAAGCAGTTACCTTGTTGATTAGGATAAAAGCACGCAGTCATACTTGGTAAGTACAAGAAAATAGAACTGTCTTGACAGATGTGACGGTGGCACAAGAAAAAGTTTGAAATGGATTATCCCTGCCCCCTACTTAAAATTTGGCATGTTTCCACACATGTGCGAAAGGATAGGCAAAAAATAGGCAATAATGAGTAATAGATACATAGCACTTAATCAATAAATGAAATAAATAAATTATGTGACAATAAAAGATATCGCATACCTTATAATAAGTGCTTGTAGATGCTAAGAAAGATCATAGCCCAGCTTGAAATGATGGCTGGAATGGAAACCATAAATGAAGGTGGTATGACAGGATGGATGACATGGATGGGTGATGTGGAAGAAGATGGAACGAATGATGGTGATGGATGAAAAACGGAGAAAGTGGCTTCCTTAAAAAGGAAACCTTTATTATGGTCATTCAACACAACATTTTAAAGAGATGATGCAGGAGAAAGGCCGAAGCATTTTGTTGCAGGAAGATCAGTTGTTGCATCTGAAACAAACTACTTCATAAATTCTTCTTTGGATGCTGGCTTATGACACAACCTAAGACAGTGTCCATTAACCAATAGCTTGAATCAGATAGGATCTATTGTAGCCAACTGAACTGAACCATTATCAAACACATTTTCTATTTCATAAGGACCAAGCCATCTTGTGGTAAGTTTACCTTGATTTTCCTTGTACCTAGAGTCATAGAGCAGCGCCCAATCATCGACAGAAAATTGCTTAGTTCTGAAATGGTGGTCATTCCATTTCTTTCTTTGCTACTAGATAGCTTCAGTATGCTACAAGGAATCTTTCCTTATCTCATCCAATGCATCTAGCTGCAGGATGTGTTCCTTTTGGGCTTCTAAAAAAGCAATGTTAAGCTGAAGAGCAATTCTTAAGGTCTTATGCTCAAACTCTATTGGCAACATGGTAGTTTTTCCATAGAGTAACTCGAAAGGGGTAAACTCTGTAGTTTTTTTCCATGTTGTCCTATAGGCCTAGACTGTTTCAAGAAGGAAACTATTCCAATCCTTCTTGTGTAACAATACTATTTTAGTAAGGATTGCCTCTAATTCTCTATTGGTAACCTCTACCTGACCATTGGCTTGAGGGTGATAGGGGCTAGACTTTCTGTGCCTGATCTTGTAATCATTCATCAATGCAGTTATTAAGTTTAATGTAAACTGAGCTCCTTGATCAGTAACAAGTTCCCTTGGGACTCCAAACCGAGTAAAAATCTTCTCATACAGAAGCTCTACAATTTTATTGTCATGGGCATGTGTCATTGCTTTCACTTCCACCCACTTGGTTACATAATCAGTGCAAAACAAAATGTATGATTTCCCATTGGATGGAGGATCAATAGACCCAAAAAAATCCATGCCCCACTTGTCAAAGGAACTGACTACCACTTGAGGATACAGGGGCATTTCATCAGACCTTGTTGGTCTCCCCATGCATTGACATCTGTCACATTTTCTGGTGTAGGCTGCAACATCCTTGTGTAGTGTGGGCCAATAGTACCCTATAGCAAGCACTTTCATAGATGTTCTCTTGGCTACAAAGTTCCCACCACATGGCTCATCATGATAAGCATGCAAAATTTCATAGGTCTCATCTTCCTTAACACACCTTCTCATGACTTGGTCAGGTCCTATGTAAAATAAACAGTCTGCAATCCATGAAAATTTAAAACTTTTCTCTATCAACAATTTCTTGTCCTTTGGTGAGAAGTGAGTTGGAATCTTATTGGTTTCTAAATAATTTGCAATATCTATATACCATGGAGTTTGAGCAGTAATAGAAAACATGTGTTCATCAGGAAAGTTATCATCAATTACCTTAAGGGTGGCAGGTGTAGTTGTTTGAAATCTTGACAAGAAATCATCCACCACATTAGCCTGACCTGGCTTATCAATAACTGTGATATCAAATTCCTATAACAATAGGAGCCATCTTGCTAATCTTCCAGATATGGTAGGCTTATTCATGAGGTACCTTATTGCTGCATGATTTGTATGAACAAATATTTGGTAACCAGTGACATAATGTTGAAACTTGTTTAGGGCATACACAACTACTAGCATTTCTTTCTATGTGATAGTATAGTTTAATTCAGGGCCTTGAAGGTTTTTGCTAATGAAATATAGGGCATGCTCAATAGAATTCTCTTTCTATTCTAAAACTACCCCTATGGCATAATCAGAAACATCTGTGTGTATATGAAAGGGAAGAGTCCACTTTGGTCCTTGAAGAACAGGTGCCTGAGTAAGTAAGTTCTTAAGTTGCAGGAAAGATTTTTCACAAGCCTCAGTCCAGTTAAATTTAGAATCCTTAGTCAATAAGGCATATAATGGACTGGCTATTTTTCTAAAATCTTTGATAAATCTTCTATAATATCCAACATGTCCTAGGAAACTTCTAACATCCTTTTGTTTCATAGGTGTTTGCAAAGTTAGAATGACTTCTATTTTTGCAGGATCAACTTGAATTCCTGCTTGAGAGATATGATGGCCTAAAAAAATTCCTTCTTGCATCATCATAAAACACTTCTCACTATTCAAAGACAAATTGTGCTCCTTACATGTTTTCAACACTTTCTCCGAATTTGCTAATGCTTCTTCATAAGTAACACCATAAGTGGTGAAGTCATCCATGTAGATCTCCATAGAATCATGAGAAATGTCAACAAAAATACTAATCACTACCCTTTGAAATGTTGTAGGTGCATTACACAGGCCAAAAGGTAAGACAGAGTAGGCAAAATTTCCCCATGGACAGGTAAAAGTTGTTTTTTCTTGATCCCCAGGGGCAATTCTAATTTGATTATACCCACTATATCCATCCAAAAAGGAGAAATACATTCTACTAGACAATGAGTCTAGCACTTGGTCAACAAATGGCAGTGGAAAGTGATCCTTTTTATTTCTTGTGTTCAGCTCCCTGTAGTCTACACAAACTCTCCATTTTCCACCTTTTAAAGGAACGATCACAAATGGAGATACCCATTGACTATCTGAAATGGGGTAGATAAAACCAGCATCAAGCAATTTTTGGATCTCATTTTTAACTATTTCCCTGAGTGTTGGGTTTATCCTTCTTTGAGGCTGCCTAACAGGTGAGCAATCTTCCTTAATGTAGATCCTATGAGTACATAGTTGATGATCTATTCCCTTCATATCCCCATAGTCCCATGTATAAGCTTTGTGTTAATATTGCAGCATTGTGACTAGGGGAGTTTGTTGAGATTGAGGCAACTTATTGTTGATATTCAGACAACAGTCTGGAGACAGTTCTATTTTCTTGGTAAGATCATTCATGGAGGCTACTGATAAAGGTGGTGTCTTTATTTCATGTGGAAGCAAATGTTGATAAACTATAGGAATTTTAGGTGGCAGGCTCTCAGGATTTAGTTGTTGTAGGAGGCACTAATGAGGACAGCTATTTGGAACAGATGGGCTACTCATATTAGAGTTGGATTGCAAAATGTGTAAAAGTAGGCCATCCTCACTCTGAAGCTGGGAAAATGGATTAGTTTGCAGCATCATTAGCTAAGCCAATGAATTGACTTCTTCAGTTTCCTCTCCTAAATCTAGCCAAATTGGTTGAGACAAGTCTGGCTGAGGCTGGGCAGGTGGGTATAAAGCCAATTTCTTTGTTAACTAACCATTAGAAATTATCATGTCTCCTGAACAACATCCTATTAAAGAATCAGCTATGGCTAACCATGGTCTACCTAGGATGATAGGATATCCTCCCAAAGTTGCCTTAGTGGACAATATGGTGAAATCTGTGGGGTATTCCCAAGACTCAAGGTTGACAATTATATCTTCTCCCATGCCATCATGTGTTACTGTGGAACTATCAGCAAGCTGCAGGATGGTAGGTGTAGACCTAATAGTTAGGATATTCAAATACTCCATAGTATGCTTGGTCATTACATTGATGGTTGCACCAAGGTCAATCAAAACATTCTTTACTATCTGGCCATTAATATTTATTTGTACCACAGGACTCCCAAGGTCAACATATTTTGGAATGACTACCTTCCCTAACATAATATCTACCAACTGTCCTAGAATATGGATAGTTTGGGGATCCTTTTTCTTTCTTCCAGGTTTCTTCAAACATGCCTCCTTAATGGATTTCTCATAAATTGGGACATCTTTAATGGCTTGAAAAAGTGGAATTTGAATGTGTACATTCTTTAGCTGATCCAAAATATCAAAGATAGACTCTTTCATAGACTTGGATGTAGTAACTTGTAATCTCTGAGGAAAAGGCGGTTTGGCTTGATGTTGCAGGATAAGCTCCTTAGAGACAATATCTAATATAGATATATGTTCTGCAGGATCAGTAGGTTGTTCAGAGGCAGAGTCTAGAATATCAATAATTACTAGCGGTTGTGGAGCAGGGAGAGTGGTTCCAGACCTAAGATGGATATCATTCATATTCAGGGCATAATTTGGATACTGATTGGCTTCTGCAAAATACATAGGTTGTTGTTGTTGTTGCTGCTTATTATTAGGATTTGGCAATGGTTGAGCAGGAATAGGCATTTGTTTTAGAGGGCTAGTATTTTCTGCAGGTGATGTAGGAGGTGCAGGAGGTGGCATGAGGGCCGGAGGTTGTGGCTGTTGAAGCTACAACAATCTAGGGGATTAGTTCTGCCATTGCTAAGAACCTCTCCATTGAGGATTTTGTTGCTAGTTAACTTGGGGTGGAGTCCATTGTCCTTATGACTGCTGCCAACCTCCTTGAGGAGATTTTCATTGAGGACTATGATAGTTAGGCCAGTGTGGTTGAGAAGTATTCCAAGGTGGTGATGGGCCATATGTAGGTTGTCATTGGTTATTGTAATTAGAATAAGAATTACCAAAATTCAAAGGGTCTTGAGGCATTCCTTGTCTTTGAGCCCATGGGCACCTTTGTGCAACGAAGAATACTTGTTCGTCATCACCCTCTACTGTCTTAAAATCAGTAGATAATTTCTTAGCCTCCAGGTTAGCCACCATCTTACATCTACGGTCATGTTTCTTCTATCTACAATGTGGACAAAACTCAGCCAAGATTGCCTCAGCTTCTTCATGTTTCTTCTAAGCTTGCATAGTATCCAACTATGCAGCCATGTTGTTTATGATATCCTGCTTGAGATTAGATAAAAAATTTGTGATCTTCATCCATGAAACTCCATTAGTAGAAGAATTTCCTACTGTGGCTTGATGACCTCTACTCTTCTTAACATTTGCTCAAGAGTAGTTGTGACATATGTTCTTAATATCATCCCAAGGCACTTGGGTTATATCTCCTCCTCCCATCATTAGGGCATCAATATAGGTGTCATTGATTCCCCTCAGAAAAATTAGTTTCTGAGATTCTTCATTGAGAGTATGGTCCGAATTCTTTTTCAAGGAAAACAAGAACCTTGAGATATAGTCTTTCAGGCTATCTTCCTCCTTTTTCTGAATTCTAAATATATCATCGCCCTTACTACCACTCTTACAATATTCCTTGTACTTCTCAAGAAATTTTGTTTGCATGACTGCCCAACTATCAATAGCATCCCTTCCCAAACTCATAAACCATCTAAGAGCTCCCTCCTTCAAAGTAGCGGGAAACAACTTCATCCTGTGAGCATCTCAAGTGTAATCATAGCTATGGTAGAGGATGTCAAACTCAAACAAGAAAGTTTCTGGGTCCTCTGTAACTAGTCCATAGAACTTGGGAAGTAATGAAGAAGGAATATTTTTAAGGTTATCATTATCTTGTTGGGTGATGATGGGGAATTCAAAAGCAGGAGGTCGATTAGGTGGATTTTGTGCCATATTTGCTTGATAGAGTATCAAAGAAAATGGATTTTCTAGAGGTTCTTCATCAGCCAAGGAAAATGGGAATTCAGTAAGTAGGTTTTTAGCAAATGGATTGATATCTTGGTCTCCTTCTTCCTCAAATAGATTATAAGCTGGTTCAAAATTGTTATCAATGTATGGGAGGTTAGGGAGGAATCTTTCGAGAGCATCTCTTCTTCTATGCATCAAACAGACTTAACTAAAAATTGAAGGAATTTGAAAATGCTTGAATAAGCACACTAAACTACTGCTAACAGTGACTATGACAGGTTCTTAGCTTGACACCATCCCCGGCAGCAATGACAAAAATGGTGGTCACCCATAAAAGGATATAAAAGTCATGGAAAATCCTAACCTGGGAATTGGACATTCCAGCAAGTGACTAACATCTTCTTATGGTTATTCATTTACATTGTCAAACCAGGGAACATATACTTGAAATGGAGCGGCACTATATGTGCACTAAGAACCAGTTTCAACCACAATTTACTAGAAATAAATGCTTGGAAGGAATTCTACTTATGCTGCAGGAACGTAATGTAAAGTCTTCTTAACTTAAGCATAACTTAATCAAAGCAGAAATCATGACAACTATTACTAAGGAACAAACTATGAACTATGCTTGTGCTGCAGGAACAAACACAAGGATGGATTCTCAATGCTGCAGGAACAATATAAGACTGAGTTTGTGCTGAAACCTTCAAGAATGAAATTCTAACTTATAATCAACAGGAAATAAACAACTAACTATAGATACTCACTAACTGGCCCCCCTTAGCAAGCATCAACCAGTTTATGCAAGAATTGAACTCAAAACTTCATCAGCTTTTATTCATAAACTTGGAATCATATACATTGATCATTCTGCTTGTAAGAAAACTAACAAAAAACTTTATTTCTCATTATAATACTAATCTTAATACACTATGTTCTGCTATGACCTGATGATCACTCATGCAGGAGGAACACTTATTTATAGAAAAGCAACTAACTACTTAACTCTAACAGAGAAACACGTGGACATAAATGCATCCTGAAGCCGAGGAACAGACTTCTCATAAATGAACACATATATGTTCAATCGATTTAAAGAGAATCTAGTATTCCACTCTTCCTAGATTGATGATCATTTAGATTTCCTCCCAATGACCCGATCAGAGAGTCTTTGCTGAAACAACTTCCTCGATGTCATGCTAGAAATGGACTTTACTGTAGGGCCAAGATCTGCTGCACTTTGACTCGTTCATGCCCCTTTCAACAACCTATGATACACATGGAGATAGAAGCGAAAGAAAGCACACACATAATAACATGATACACATTCATTAATCACACATTAAATCCATTTCATTATCCAAAAACCACATGCATTATATCAGTCATTCAGGAGGTCAAATAGGGTAGTTAATATAGACACATGGAGATGTTAAGCTGCAGGAACATAAGAATGTGTTGCTACAGGATACTACCCGATTTTAGATAAAAAGTATTTAATCAGAGTTTAAACAACCATCAGCAAAAGAGCAAGGGTATTAAAAATACATCATAATATTCAAATTATGAGCATATTTTGAGCTCATCAAATAGCACAAAAAACTAGCCTTACTAACAAGGATAACACAGTTGGCCAAGTTATGATACCACTTGAAAGGAAAAAAATAGTGCGGAAACATTTTCCTAATGCTAAAACAACAGAGGAGAGGTGCAAAAACTAGTTCTAAAACTTAAAATGCATACATGCGGGATATCAAAAGAACTTAAAAAAAATATACAGAAAAAGTAGACACCATAATTATGTGGGAAAACCCTTTTGGGTAAAAAAACCACCACACCAAGATCGATCTCTTTGTATTTCAGTAAATACGTTTACATACAAAATGCAGACCTCTTTGTCTAAGCTCGCAGCAATTCATTACAGTCTAAAACAGACTTAACTCCTCTCATATAATCGTCACACTTGTGTGAGTTATATAACACTAACTGACGATGCAGACAATCCTACATTCAATCAAATCAGCCAATCGCCAGTCATTAAAGTCGTTCCAATTTCCCAACTAGATAATCCGATCCACTAGCCAAATTGATCTTGCACATTCATATCGAGTTGCTCAGGCATTTAATTTATTGCCAAAAATTGATCTTGTCACTAACCGAAATAAACTGCATTTACTGCCTTCAACATTTGTGGTCTTCGGCTAAATAGAAACTGCCATGCATCACCCTTCTATTCGCTAGCCACTTCCATCTCAAAGTTAGACGAGTCAACAAGAGACATGTGTCTCTTACCATGCTACCGATGAGCGGGCAGTAGTCAACTGTGGTGCAATGGTAACTACTAGCATTGACCATCGGGTCACCACCATGCCACCAGATCGAGACCACCAAACCTTCATGATAATGTAGTAACCACTTGCACAGACCGTCATGAGCTCACCATGCCACCGAACCCTGACTGCCAGCCTTTCATGGTAGGACGATGACCGCTTGCCCATACTACTAACAGTTTACCATGCCACCATGATGCGGCTGAAAGGCCATCACGATGGAGTGATAAGCAGTCATCACTAAGTCACCATCATCAATCATCGGCACCACGCCACCATTGATCAACACCCATGGTAAGGAGTTAAAACTTCCTTCCACCAGCTCGCCACTCTTGTGCCACTCACCACAATACCTCCATCACTAGAAGCAGACCCCATGGTAACACGGGGCCACTATGGCAGACTGTCAAAGGCCCATGGTAAAGCGGTAAACTGCTAGACCGTGCCTCAAAGACTGAACCTTGATGGTAGGGTGGTAAAGGCATGAAAGAAAAAAATTTCACCAACTCTTTTAGAGGTCCAAACTAGAAGTTGAGGCACCTTCTCCCAACAGGTGAGACATCTCATTGATCACACTCAAATTGATCTCTTAGAGGTTTAGGCCAATGGAATTGAGGCACACAATTCCAACAATCTCCCACTTGGCGAAGATCACACTGGCACCTCCAAAGCATAACGAAACTACTGAAATCACACTGGCACCACTAGTTCAAACCCTACTATGTTCAAGTCTTTGTTCAACAGCATTCAAGACACCCAACCAACAATTTTCCAATATAACAATCTACCAGACAATCTGCAACAAAATCAAGTATCCAACTACAACTAACTATCCAACATTGCAACTGATCACAGCCTTCCATGAAACCACATAGATCTCCAACATGCTCTCATGCTCTATCAAGACTTCTACAACAACATCTAAGATGTCCACCATTCAAGCAACAATCCCTATCATCCTCCAACATGCCACCTATGGAAGAAAAGTACAAGCCAAGGTGAATATGCACTAGTTCAAAAAACACAAGCAAAAGATCCCAGTGATATCAACAACAAGATACTACCATCACTCCAAAAATTAAGATAAAAACATTAGCTAGAACAACAATTAGACTGACTGCTTCTATCCAATTGATAAACCCACATGACTGAAAATAGCACCCATAGTAAGTGCTAGTTCAACCAATCATCCATACCTCAAAGGCATCATACATTAGTAAACTTATGCCCCAAGCATAACCAATCCATGTACTTATAACTACATGCTCCATGTATATACAAGTCGATGAAGAACAAACACTTTCAAGAAATCACACTGCATGAGTCATGCCAAAAAAATGAAACAATTTCAAAGGGCACAACAAGTCTACTAATCTACAACACATAGAAAGTGTAACCATGTAGTACCAAGGATCCAACTCCACAATGATATGCAAAACCTGCAAACAAGCTATTGTAAGAAAAACATCTCTTCTAACCAGTTTGCACAACTCTTCCATGTACTCCACATCCAACAAACAAAACAATGCTATATGAAACCACACATTCAAGAAGATCAGTAAGACCAAAGAGAATTTGCAAATCACAACATGTATCATGTCCTTCTACAAAACACTTCCAAGTATTAGTTGTGCTAAGTAGTATCTTCTTTACATCCCCAATAGAAAATCCTTAACAACATCCAACCAATTACACCATATGAATGTAAGCTTCTCAAAAAAGATCTAACTACTCAATCTCCTATTTTAGGAAATCAGCCCACTACCATCCCCTATGACCTCAGAAATGAAAAATATATATACCAAAGAGATAACGAAGTTTTCCATCTCTCATAGTGAATCCTCTAGAACCATTTGACCATAGCTCAAGATCCACCAATGAAAGAAATGCATAACACACCTGAGAGAAACAACATGGGCACTAACTCTCAATTTATAAACTATCGAGAAGACCAAGAGTTGGAATGAAATAGTTCCTCTAGGATATCCACATCACTATGACTCATCCAAAAAACTATCTCCTCATAGGTCTCTATTGAACTCACATTCAATCAAGTTGTAGGCTCCTTAGACTTTCTTATTCTCCATGTATCCATGAGCACCTGCAAACAATCACCTCATGCCAAACTCCAAATGCAACATAGCAATATCATGAAGTATTAGGAAAATGATCAATGTCAAAGATCCAACTATAGAATCAGGAACTTAACATGACATCATGATCTTTCCATCCCCTCTTAGGAAATACAATTTTTCAAGTGAGGAAACCAAGATCTCAAGAGAAATGCACAATTTCAAAACTCCAATGCAAAATCAAGAGTATACCATGGCACAAAACAAACAATTTCTAAACCAACATCACCTATCAAGCACCAACAACATCTCAACTCAAAGAACACACAAGTCCTCCATGGTTTCAAAATGCTAACCAGCTTCAAATAGTGGCCCTACCAATACAAAAGAGCCCTTCTACAACAATAGGATCAAAGAGTTTCTCCTAGTAACATCTGCAACACTAAAGAAGTCAAATTATTAATAGTCACTGCTAAAGCTCCCACTGAATAGTGATACCAACATTTACAAGCATCATGACAAACCATCTCTGAAACTAAAAAAGGAACTTCTAGGTCCACAAACATATAGTTGTACTACTATTTATCCCAAGTGAAACCAAGATCTCTCAAGTAAGGAGATTCACCATGCTATAGGACTCCATAATTGACTATCTAGGAACTCACTTATCATCCATCCTCTTACCTCAAAATAGCCACACCAATGCACAAGTGACCACAGAAAAGGCTATCTTACAAGTCTGCGTAAACAATGAATCAAATCTCATGGATATAGATAGTCCACTTCCAAGTTGTCCCTTTACAAACATATGGGTAAAGACAGCCCACAACATTGCGCAACCCATAGATCCAATTAATGAAACATGAAGACTCACTACCACATCACTGTCTTACACAATATGAGGTCTCACAAGAGAAAAAACATGTAGACACCCTGACTCAAACACCAAATCAAGTACAGATCCAATTTTCCAAACATGTCCACACCAAACACCATAGTCTAGGAATCCATCAAGCATTACCATAGAAATGATGAGTGACTAATCACATACCAAACATTTCTATATAGAGAAAGAATCGCACCTTCTCTCACCATGCACAAAGCATGCAAGTAGAGCTGCAACTATCTCATCTAGTAGCACCTCGAGGAAGAAGGAATCTAGAAAATAGCTCCTCAGTAGATCCACAAAACAACAAGTTTTCTTGACCATGTAAAACCTACAAAACTATAAAAACATGCAAGTACAATACATCCTTAAAAAAAAGGAAACAATAGTTCAAGAACCCCAAGCCTATTTCAAGACAACTCCAAAACCACCAATATGCACATGCATCTGAGAAAGAGATAGGCTATTTCAGAAGCTTTCAAATCATCTAATGATTAGCTCCATAGCCTTCATGCATTCAAGTTAACAAAAAATAATGCCTTCCAACACCAAGAAATGCCACCCAGCTAAGCACTCTCTTCCATGGCTAAGAAACAACCCACGCCTCTCCATATTACTAGGGAGCCTCTCACACAGACACCCCATATGAAAGATTTACTACTACACAACTATGAAGCAAAGAAATCCACCTCATACATTAAGGTTATACCACTACAAGCAAGGAGACACAGATCACAACAATTCAATATGACCAACTCCATTGTCTCCATCTTCACCATCCTTCAAGCTGTTTATTATCTCTGAATACCACAAGACTTCCACTCACCAAAGGATTAATATACTAGCTGATTCCTCTAGATTTCTTCAAGCCTGATAGACTAAGAAATATTCACAGGAGAAATACCCAGAACCAGCAACCAAAAGATGGCTCTGATACCACTTGTAGGGAAATTTTAGTCATCTCAGAAAATAATCCAAGATCTTTAGTGACTTTGGTAACTTTAATTTCAATTAGATTTCCTCCAAAACATATACAACTATGTCACAAATCAAAATCAGACACAGTTAATTTCCCACATTCATCCTTTAGAGAGAAACTCATGTAAATTTAGTTTCAACAACTTGCATAAACATATTCTAACCAAGAAACATGAAAAATTAAACAAAATAATAAACACGTAGATTTACATGGGAAAAACCCTTTCAGGTAAGAAACCCCACACTCCAAAAGCCCAAATCACCATTGTATTATTCATGCAACATAATAGTTACAACTACAACTCAAGCACTAAGCCTTTTATAGAGATTACATCTCGTTTCATTTTGGAGACAAACTGATAGCAACCCTATTCTATTTCCCTCTCTCCCTTTTTTACATTTCCCTGATCAACCTCTCAGTCCATTACAAAATTTGCACTATTATAATAACCTCACATAGTATGCAAAGAATATTCACATAGAGAGAGAGGAGTCTCTCCTTAAGAATACCATTCACTTTTCCAACCTTTGAACAATTTTGTACAATCATATTTTATCCCAATTCAGAACCATTTAGTCTGTTTTCCTTCATAGACTTCCCAACCATTATCATTCCAACTTCCAACCAAACTGAATGATTATGAGAAAATTATACAGTTACGAAAATATTGAAGAGACAATTGCTCCATTTGCTTCACAACAATGATGTGAAGTGAACAACATACCACCATACAAGCCATCACTCCATTGTACAACTCAGCAGTCCAACCAAGTCAGTACTCATTCAACTATGGTCCGCCTTCAATTCTATCTTTACATCCATTAGCATGATAGACACTATCAGCGAGAGTCTAGAAAGTCCAAACGATTGTCTAGGTCTTCCCGATATCCCTTAAGAACATCAAGACCATAGCATCGCCAAGAGTCACACTAAATAGGTCTATCGACAAGAACAACACTATTTGTGAATGCCTAGGATGTCACAATGATACCCCAAGTCTCTCTGAAGTCCCAACAATTCAACTGTACTCCAAAACACCTCATCAGCAGGAGTTACAGCTATCTTCAACTAGAAGAGACTCATCAGTGAAACAACATGCTTCAGAAGAAGTTCAAAATGTCACATCGAAGTTCCATGTCTCCTTGATGGCCTAAGCTGGATGACCTAAGTTGGATGACCTTTCTTTGGATCAGAAAGAGTCACACTGATGAAGTACATAGGCATGACCAACACCATTGGACCAATCCTGAGAACTCATCCTGATGGACAATATCACACTGACCAAGTACCTTCGGCCAGAGATCCACCATCGGTAAGATACATTTTGAAGTTTCATGTCAACTTGACCATCTATTCATCAAAAAGACTTACACTGAATAGACCCGTCAGCTAAACCAACATTTTCGACTCAACAACCACAAGTCCCACCAAAGACTAGAGTCACCCTAATACAGATCATCGACCAAAGACCCCAACAGTACTACCATCAGTCAGATTCCTACTATCGGTTCAACATTCTTAGGTCTAACTGAAGACCAATGTTACCTTGATGATCTTTTCATTGGTAAGAGTTTCCATGCATTACATCGATATTAGCTAGATATGCTCTATTGTTAACACTCTTTCCAAACCTCCATGTCAGCCCGACAAAGTCCCATTGGCCAAACTCACACCAATATAAATTTTCAGCCAAACTTCTACTATCGACGTGAGTTCAAAACCTCATACTGATAGCTCATGTCATGTCGACCACCTTCATCGCTAGGATACACCAAAGGTCACACCAATATGTTCAAAGAAGGAACTTCACAAGGAGAACTCAAATCAGGTTGAGTCACACCAATCTCACAAATAGTTAAGGACCACTATGCAGATTGGCCAGAGATTCATTGGTCACACCAAAATTTCTCTCTCAGAGGTTTAGGCTAGTGGGATTGAGGCACAAAATTCCAACACTTCCTATGGGTATAAAGAGTGTCTATCTATTTACCCATATGATTTAATAAATCAATTTTAAGATCCTCAAGTAAATTGCCTATTTCTTGCTTCATTATACCTATTGCATTACTTGGAGCATAAGGCTTACTTGGATAGTTCCTTCTCGAATGTTGAGACCTTGAATAATTCCTACAAATTTCACAAATATTGTTAGAGTCTATTTTAGAAATGTTCCCTTTACCTATTAAATTTAATACTTCCATAGTATCATCTCTTATACTTCTAAGAGACAACATTTTAATAGCATCAAGAGTTAGGCCTTGCTGTCTTGATCATTGAAGATTGAACATAAAGTGTGTGAGGTAATCTTCCATAGACTCTTCTTCTTTTTGTGTCATTTAAAATATTTCATCCTGCACCTCTTTTGTTTTGCAATACTCATGATACTTGGTCAAAAATTGTTCCTTCATGACTTCCCACATTCTAATATTTATGAGGTTCATGAACCAACATAGGGTCGCATTCTTTAATGTGGTTGGGAACAACCTAAGCATCTTCACATCACTCTGATAATCATAGTTGTGGCACAACCTATCAAACTCAAACAAGAACATGTCAGTATCCTCAATAGAAAGACCAAAAAAAATAGGTAGATCAGAATGAGGAATGTTCTTCATCAGGGCATCTTCTTCAGGATGTGTAATTGAAAACTCAAAGCTGATCATATTATTTTTGGCCAATTCTCTATTGTGATTGTCATTGTTGTTTTTGATGATGATGCTATTTTTGTTCATATTATTGTTGTTGTTGTTTAGGTTGTCCATGACTTGAGATTCCCAAGGAGTAAACTAGGTTTCAAATGGTTTTTGGGTTTCTGAAAATGGACCAGCTTTAGTCCTGTAAGATTCTTGGAAGAATTTTTCAACCTTTTTGTGCAATATTTTGGAAGATCTCAAATGAATACCTACATGTGTCTCAACAACAGTGGTCTCAATAACACACTTCTCAATATCAAGTTCGAGTAACTGTAATGGTTACAACTTAGTTTTCAATTTTTCTTGTGTTGAACTATGTCCTTCAACAGATGGTTTTGACCTATTTTTGATTCTTCGGGTTGTGGTCCCTCAATGGATTATTTCAAAAAAAAATCAGCTTTTTCAGGTTGTGAACTACTTCCCTTTTCTTTTCTAATGAATCTCCCTCTACAATCCCTACTATGATTCATGCACCTAAATGACTTATAGCAGCACAAATTAGGAGTATTAACCTTAACAAGGTCGATAATTGCATAAGCTTCCCTCTTGATGTGTTGGTCCTAACTCAACTTGCTATGATTTTAAGCCTTTAATATCTTTCCCCAGAAATGGCGCTAAAATTATTGGATTAAAATATGGTTTATATTTGGGGTAAAACTATCCTTGTAATTTTATCTTAAATTGGTGAATGGATTGAGATCAATCTTTGGGAGTTTCGTAATTTCCTCAATTTACTCCTCAATGTCAATCCAAGAGCATAGGCTTGTGAAAGATATTGGGGTTGTTTGCCTAAGGGTTGAACCTAGAAAGAAAATTTGGGATGGATGCAACTACAAGAAAATGGCATTTGTTTAGAAATCTGGTTTTCTTACCTCCTATCACTTGTGTGACAGGAACCTAGGCTAAACAATTCGCAACAACAAAATATTAAAACTAACCAATAAAATAGAAATATTAATTCTTACTAACACTAAACTACCCAAAGCAGATGAATGGTGGAATGTAAAGTGTTGAATAAAGTTCACACATATACATAATAGTAAACACATTAATTAAATTTCATTATAAAGTAGTCTACTAAATCAAATGTATCTGTAGCACAATATCAAAATAAAACACATCAATCACCAATGCATCGAATAATAATTAACAACACATTAATTTTTTTTAGGCTAACATAACAATTGAAGATCAAAACATATCTAAAACTAATAAAGTCTCACGACCACACAACACACGGATTCTACAACTAGTCATTGGGTGATCGAGGAAGTGGGCCCTACCTTCTCCAATTTCCAATGAAGAAACAAAATCTTACTTTACTCAATCTGGATGCAAAACAAGATTTCAAACTCCAATCTTCTTTTTATCAAAACAACAACTTATAGATATATATCACTGATTACTAACTCAAATCTTAGCATACACATATATAGAGATCATATGTCACTGAGTTTATAACAAACTAATCAAAAATATATACGATTATTTGGGTTGTTATGGCCTACGGCCGACAACCTTTAAGAGCTTCTTAAGAATATATTTACAGATTTAACATCATTCTAAAACAAAACAACTTAGACCGAACTTAATCAAAAGAGACACATGACTCATGAGATGGTTCTTGTCCTCATTCCACCAATGCTCCCATTGCTCCCATGCATAATCCACCTAATCATCCCCTATTTTTCATAATCACAAGGATAATTAGGAAATTATTAAAGGTTTTGATATATCCACAAGTTGCTATCCTTTCTTTGCATTTTATTAAATATCCCTACATCATTAACAAATAGTGACATGAACTACAAGGGATTCTATATGAACAAAGAGGTAAAAAAGGTAAACAAAGTGGTAAAAACAAAGAAACATTTATCCCTCATCAACAACATCAATACTAACGAGGTTGTGCCTTTGCCAGTGAATGAACAAAATACTTGTAAAGAATTCTTGAAATTCAATTTGGTTGTACCAAA
This sequence comes from Sequoiadendron giganteum, assembly GCA_007115665.2. Classification (NCBI taxonomy): domain Eukaryota; kingdom Viridiplantae; phylum Streptophyta; class Pinopsida; order Cupressales; family Cupressaceae; genus Sequoiadendron; species Sequoiadendron giganteum. The sequence goes on along the minus strand of CM021103.1, from coordinate 296,018,661 downwards.
ACTAGAAACTGCTAGTAGTATCGTTGATGATGAATTTCAAGACAAGATTGTCTATATTCAGTGTCTTGAGCTTGAGTTTAGTGCTAAGAATTATGAGAGTTGTGTTAGTAACCAATAAGATCAAGCCCCGGTTATCCATGACTATCCATATAAAATAAAAATAGAATATGTGAGTGTCTTAGTAGAGATGGATAGGGTTGTATTTAGCAGGGATTATATCAAGAAGGAAATAGGTGAAGAGACAAGTATGGTTGCTAATAGGAAAAATTCAAATGGTTACAAACTTTTCATACTAGAGCTAGTGAATTCATCAATTGAGGAAGAATTTGGGAACCTTGTTATTGACCTTGTCATTCCTAAACTATTTAGCCCATCTTGTGAGACATCCTGCTTTGAGATGGTTGTTGATACAAAGGGTAAATTGAACCATATTAATGAACCTAAAATGGAGATATTCTTTGATGCTTGGGATGGTATGGATGATACTTTTTATGGAGAGGACCCTAATCCAAATGAAGGTAAAAATACTATGGGATCTAATAACTCAGTTTCCTAAGGAAGTGGATCATTTAGTAGCATAACTACTTTATAGTGCTCTAATGAATATGAACACCAATTTGAACATAAGCTTATATATGAAAATTTATTTTTCATTACACAAAATGAAAGTGTGTTTAGTGTAGGGAAAAAATTAGATGATTATGACCTTGGAATACTAAAAATGAAATTGCAATGTCATTTCAAAGGGTCAGAGTATGTACCCCTGGATGCGATTCCTGAAAAGAATATGTATAAGGCGTTTCAATTTAAAGAGAAAAATGAGTTTGATGGCAGCTTATATGATGATAGTGATCAGATAGATTATGAATGCTTCACTTTTCCTATCTAGTTGGATGGGCATTTGGTGGGATATAGTTGTAAGTTGAGATAGATAGAATGTTACATTGATCATGTGTTCTTGTCAATGCTTGATTGTAGTTCTCAGTTGGATATGACTGACAATGATAATAATACATTCAGATCTATGTCCATGATGATTGATTTCAGTATCTGCAATGTGATCAGAAAGTGGTGCAGGAGCACCTAGAGGAATTCATGTCTCCATGAGGCCATTTAATAAATATTTGCTTTACATCATGCTTGGGTCATGTCATAAGGTCATTTAGACCATATTTAACATGTTTGATTCATTCAATAGGTTATTAGGTGATTATGAGTTCATTTTGTCAAGAAATTGTAAAAAAAATTGTCGAAGTTGTCACATTGTTAGAATTGCAAAAATGCAAAAATAAGAAGATGAAGGGTCATATGAGGAAGCTAGATAGTTGTAGTTAGTTGGGTAGGCTTGGAAATGGTTTAAATACCCTTTTATGGTCGAATTTTAAGGGAGAGGATTGGGAAAAATGAAGATGTAATGAAATGAAGGTAAGAGACCAACGAAAATTCTGAGTTTGAATGTTGTTATCCCTATTCTTTGATATGGTACAGTCTATATGAACCATAAATGAGCCTGAAATTAGTTTGGTTCAAAATTGTAATGAATCTAGTTTATTTTGGTCTTTTTCTCACTTCATTTCATGGAGTAGAATGAAAGTTATGAATTTTTTTGTGGCTGCAATTCCTAGATTTTCCCTGTAATAGTCCTATAACAATGTGTTGTACATCCTTTTATGAACTAATATTGACTTGGAACAAATGGGAAAAGAAGGATAATTTAATCTAGTTTCATTTTCTTTTTTTTTGGTTCAATTTCATGAAGATTTGCAGAAGTTATGATCATTTTTGGAAGTGTGGGTCTGAAACCCTCTTAGGGTAGACAAGTAGTCAAAATTGTGTTTCTCTCAATTGGCATGGTAGAATGGTCTAAAAATTGGTGAAAAGGTTCATTTTAACATATATTTTCATAATACAAAGTTGCAGATAAAAAGAATGAAGTTTTCTATCAAATAATTGATGCCCTAGGATTGTTTCAATGTGTTTGCAGACTGTTATGACAGTAACAGTGGGAGTTCTTGTGTTTAGTTGTTGAAATAAAAGGTTCATTGTAAGTATAATGGATTGGAAATGGGGTTAAAGGTTCCTTGGGACCCTTTCAATGTGGATTTGTTAAAAATCATTAGTGTTTGAGTCTTTTGTTAAAGTAGCATGAAAAATGAATGGGAGATGGTGTGTTTAGTATGTGTAGAGATATGCGAGCATGTTAGAAGCCTTGGGAAGGTGGATGAAAGGGTTTGGTATGGTTGAGTTTGTTATGAACATCTTGTGTAATGTTTGCTAAGGGCTAGTTGAGTTGTTTGGTTAATGATTTCTCAATTTATGTTATTGCAAAGTAAGCCAAGAATGCTTAAGAGCAATAATTTTATATCAGTGCCTTGAATGGTTGGTTGAGTTGAGTTGTGATCCTCCTAGCATTGCATCAACAAGGGGGTAGTTCATGAGAATTCTCTCAACCTTTACATGATATAAACAATGGAAAGTGAGGTTTCTGACAGGGGCAAGTGCTAGTCCTAAGTTTGGGGTCCTGGGGCCACCAATCTAAAGTTGGAGTCTGGTAAAATTGTAGAATGTATAGCAAAAGCTTTAATTTCAGATGAGGCTTCAAGGAATATAGAGATTGGATATCTTGTTTTAAGTTTTGTGGCTTATGTAAATATTGTACATATGTTGGTTTTTTTGGTCTAGTCTTCTTGCCTGGTTCAGGAAGGTCCTAGTTTTGTTCTATGTGCCTGGTCTGCTTCAACCTGAGATTTTGGAATCTCGCTCTATTCCTAAGGAATAGACATCCCTAATAGGAGCCACTGATAGAAACCCCCAAAATTTTCTTTGGTTCCATTTTAAGTCTTACAATATTTGGCTTGGACCCTTGTTTGTAGGCTTAGGGTTATTGTTATGCCTTGCATAACCACCCCATGTTTTTGCCTTGGTCAAAATGGGTCCCCCTTTTTTGTTTTCTATCCTTGCTTGTTTTTCAACAAAGTTTGGAAGGTTTTCTTTCTTCCAACTCTTTGTTTTCCTTTCTATTATATTGGAACTAGAACCAAAATGGAATCAAGTTTGAAGCTTGTTTTCGAGATTCCATTTTGATCCCCATCCTACTTGTCTTTTGTCGGTCTCTTTGGTTTGTCTTTGTTGGAGTCGGAACTGGGATGGAACTTAACTCTGAAATTTTTTTAAGTTCACGGTTTGGTTTCCATTCTCATTCCGCCTCTGCCTCCACCTTTTGGTTTGTTCATTTGGGCTTAAGGTGGGTTTCAGGTTTGGCCTTTGTGTTGGGTTCCTGGTAGTTTCCTTTTGCCTTATGTTTTCCTTTGGTGATTTTGTTTGGGACCTAAGGGTTGGTTTCCTCCCTTGGGTTTTCTTTGCTTCACTTTTTCCTTTGTTCTTTCGGAGGTGAAATCGGAATGGAACTTAACTCTGAACTTTGGAAAAGTTCAAAGTTCGGTTTCCATTCTCGTTCCGGCTCCGTCTCCCGTGTTCTTGTTTTCCCCGTTGTTTTTTTTTTTGTCTTAAGGGTTGGCTTCCTCCCTTAGGTTTTTTTCTCTTTTATTTTTCCTTCATTTTTTCAGACGTGGGACCTGGATGGAACTTAACTTTCAACTTTGGCAAAGTTCATGGTACAGTTTCCATTCCCGTTCCGGCTCTGCCTCCTGCCTTTCCGCCTCTTGTCTTTTCCTTTTTTTGTCGTTGCTTTGCCTATTTTTGGCCTGAGGATTGGTTCCCTCCCTTAGGTTTTCCTTGGTTTTCCTTTTCTTTCATTTATCGGAGATGGGACTAGGATGGAACTTAACTTTGAACTTTGGAAAAGTTCACAGTTCAGTTTCCATTCCTATTCTGGCTCCGCCTCCCACCTTTTCAATTTTTGTCGTTGCTTTGCCCAGGCCTAAGGGTTGGTTCCCTCCCTTATGTTTTTCTTGGTTCACCTTTTTCTTTCATTTATTAGAGGCAGTACCAAGATGGAACTTAACTTTGAAATTTGGCAAAGTTCACTGTTCGGTTCTCATTGACGTTCCGGCTCCGCTTCCGCCTATTTTTGGCTTCACCTCCGCTTGGGTTTGTGTTTGGCTTTCTTGCCTTGGGTATTCTATTGGACCGACTTGGTTTTTGATGATGTATTGAGCATTAATTATGGCTCTTTGTCTGCAGGTTGAATCGACCAAGTTTGTGTTGTCATAAATGAGAGGATGGAGTGTGCATGTTTTGAGGATATGACGGGATTTGCAGGATCCGCCTGGGTACATTTTGAGGCTGAGGGCAAGTTGGGCTCGCATGTGCGGTTCATTTATTCTTCTTTGGGCCCATGGGGAATTGATGGTGGGAAGACATAGCATGGTGGGCTTGGCCTGGTTTGACTCAATCTGAGTCATTCATTTGCTCTGTTCGGATCTGATCGATGGCTTGTGTTCAATCTGTTGTTTCGCCTGCGTTGTTGTTCGTGTGGATGGAGCATTGATGGCGGGTGTGGCTCGAGATGTTGGACCCTGACTTTGTGTGATCCTAGGTTGATCTGATGGGGAACTTGTGCATTCATTATTGGATGATGAGTTATTGTTGGTTGTTGGGACCATTTTGGTTGGTGGTCGAGCTTCTTTGTAACCCTAGCTCTAGTTCACACGGATAGGTTCTCCATAAAATGGACATTCTGCCTCTTTTGTAGGGGTTTTTTTTTTGGTTGGTCATTTTTTTGTTCTTTGGCCACCTGATGATAGTAGATAGGATTGATTTTACAACTTCGAGCAGAGACACTTGTTTTACTTGATGTTGGTTTTAGATACAGTTTTTATACAGTGATATGTTGGAATTGAGTTTACTAGATGAGGTTAATAAATCATAATCTGTCTATATTCCAGTGAGTTTGTTGAAGCATAAATGTGTTTTATTTGATGAGAATCAATAGAAGGAACCAAATTTCAAAGATTATTTCATTAAATTGTCTATGGATGGAATTGTTACATGTGTGTTGATCTATGATTTTAGCAACAAATGAAGAGTGTGTTCTTTTTAAATCTTAAAAGCATTGTGATGAGTGATTGTAATGGTTAAACTAAGCACTATAAATCTGTAGACATGGAAAATGTACAATCCAATTTAACACACTTGATCCTGATTACTAACGAAATTTCCTCCTAAATCATATACTCTCAGCTTTTCATCATATTTTGTCTCCTAATTTAATAAATCATTGTTTATTCGATTAAGTCTTTTGCCTTCTTTGATTAAATTAATCAATTTAATTTAATTAATCTTATGTCTCTATTTAATTAAATAAATCATTTTATTTGATTAAAGTCTCTAAATTCCTCTTCTAAATTAAATAAATTAAACCTTAAATGATTTAATCTAACATTTTCCCACTTAGTTAAATAAATCAAAATCGTTTATTTAATTAATCAATTCCTCTCAATTGCGATTTAAATTAATTCATCAATTTAAGTCAAAGTTGTCACATCATCTAATCCCTCATTAAATTAATCAAAACCTTGATTAAGTTAATCCCTATCACTAAAACTCACTAGAGAAAGCAACTTGCACATGAAAATAGACTTAATTCATTTATTAAATCTCTATTTTTCCTCACATGGCATCAAAAGGGAATATTCCCTCAAATTTAAATTCAAAAAGTCCAAGTGGACTTGTACATCCAACAAGGCATTCACTCCTCTTCAATGTCCTTGTGCATTGAGCCAAGTGACATTTATTTCATTCATTTTTCCCTCTCACATGTCATTTCCTCAATTTAAAATTCCACCTAATTGCATTTATTGGCACTTTGGCCAAAATATGCACAACCATCAACCATTCACATCTTGACAAGTGGCACTTGGCCATTGGATGTTAAATGATCTCACATTGCTTGTTTTCACTCTCTTTTCCATTTTGGAAATCTATAAATTAGAGGCTTCTCTCCTCATTCTTCAATCCACAATTTTGAGTAAACTTACTATACTCAAATTCATCTTCATTCCACATATCTCATGCAAATTTACTCTTTTGAATTGAGAGCTAATTTTGTTCATTCCACTCAAGCAGCTAATCTCACCATCAACAATCACAAAGCTTACAAAGGAGTTGGGAAAGGTTTGATTTCGACACACCAATCAGCACCAATTCCCCCATAGGATTGATAGTTGTTCATTAAAATAGGATTTATTTATTTTCATTTGCATTGTTCTTCATTTTCTTCCTATATTAATGTTTCAAATCTAATTTCATGGGGAACCTTGATTCTCTCTTGCATTTGATCTAACATTGTGCTTGTTTGCTATGTTTGTGCAGGTATGAATTATGGGTTCACATTCTGGTGCTAGAGCAAGGGTGGATTTATTTAATCATTCAAGAGCTTATGGATTTAACACATCTTTTTTTTTCATATCACATTTCAATGCACTGATTTGTTGAGCTAATGTATAATGATGCAGCTTGAAAGAAAATAGACATGTGATTTTCATTTTTATTTTTTTTTAGTTTTATTTACTTCTATAATAAAGCAATTCAAAAGCATATAAACAATGTTAGAATGATGCATCTTGTTTAAAAGTCTTACACAAAATACAGTATGTTCTGTGTTTCATCTATCGTCCACTCTAAAACTTCAAAAGTCGTGTGTTTCAACTATAGATCTATTGCTTTGAAGATTCTGAGGTTTGACTTTGATTGATCCCACCACCATCTCCAGCATTACTGCGCCTTTCATTTTGTTCACCCGCAGTATAGCGGTGTTGGGCATTTCCCTCGAGCTTTACTTCTACTTTTACCACCTTATCATGGCTTCCTCCTCGCCTTCCCATGGTTGTGTGGTGAATGACTCCTCTATGCTTCCATTATCTCACTAGTCCACTGCGGCTTGTATTCCAACCACCCGTGGTATTGCGGTATCCATCTTCATCGCTGCCTCCACTACTTCTCACCCCCTTATCATGCTATCAACCCTCACTTCTTGATGTACCACAGTGTCCACCGCCATACCATAGCTTACCTCCTCACTAACCACGGTCTTGCGGTTTCCACCCTCTCAATCTCCCATGTTACCATGGCCTAACTATGTCATCCTTGCGGTTGAGCGGTTAACCGCCTTCTTGACACTACCGATGTCTTGCAATTTCCCTCCTTACCCATCATGGTAGATTGGTGTCCACCATGCTACCACCATTTAGCTATCTCTTCCCTTTGGTTGAGCGGTAAACTGCCAGATCATTGCAACCGCTACCCCTATAGTTTGCCTCCGTAACCGTCACGGTAGAGCGATGTCCACTGTGTTACCATCGCCTAGTCATTCCTTGTCTACGGTTGAGTGGTAAACTATCTACTCATTGTTACCGCGGTCCTGTGGTCTTCCACTTGACTACTAGTGGTAGTGCGACTTGACTACCAGTGGTAGTGTGATAACCGTTACTTCACTACCACTGTGGTCTTCAATCTCACCAACCGCGGTATCACGGTGAACCTGTCATCCCACTGTGCCTATCATTTACCGCACCACCATGCGAGCTATCTCGACCGTTTGTGGTATAATGGTAAGGGGTATGATGATCACCCTTAACCACCAACCGTGATACCATGGGCTATCTGGTAAAGAGCCACGATATAGCGGTAGGAGGGTGTAATTTAGTAAATAAATAGTGGCATATGATATTTTTTTTAAGCATTATAAAGGGTGGTAAATGTTTTTTTTTTATAAAAAGGTGGCAAAAATTTTTAAATAACTTATGTTTAATGCATTAATGTATAAGAGATTTTGTGGATTATTTTATTCATATTAACTTTGTATTTTCTTTTATAGGTTGATATTAGAATCAAGCCAAGGCAAAGCAAGATTGGAGTCCAAAATTCACAAAAGTATTTTTTAATGCTTATTGGGCTAGATTTTCCATTTACTTTCAAACCATCTCACATCTATTTTTTGGGGTTTAAAATTAATCATTTGATTTGATCCTTTTGGTTAAAAATAACCTTAGACATTTACTAAATTTCAATTTGGGTTCCAAAAATTGAACAAGGAAAATTCTCACACTTCAAAGTTGGTGCTTTAAAAAGAACTCATTTTTTGCTTTGAGGATTAAAATGAACATGTCTACTTGATGTTTTGTAATCCTTTTCACAAAGTAATATCATTTAAAAGGTGTATGCGCTTCTCTCACACCTCACGACAATCTTGAGAATCAAAAGTATTTTTGTGATATTAAGTTGTCAAAAGAATTAACTCCACACTTCATTTTTGGGTTTAAAATTAAACAAAACATCTTGCGAGTGTGAGTAGGCTTCTTGCGTGTGTTTTCCCTTTGTTTCTAAACAAAGGTTGATCGAACTATGAATATGTTTACTCACTTTTATTTATCTTAGTGGGTCTTCCTTGTGGGAAAAAGTACTCACCCAAGAGAACAACCTGTTAATGGTGTTTTTATGCACTTCTCAACACAGGTAATGCGTAGGTGCATTACCTCTCTTGAAAGACAATTTTCCACAATTGCAGAACACTATCTCAAGGTCTCTCGGATGTCAGGTCTTGACAATACTTGGAATATTTCAGTTGTTTATGTGATTTGCTGGAATCATAAGGTGGACTTACGGATGAGTTACAAAGCAGGGAAGTTGGATCTGCAAATGGAGTTCTTAAGATGGAAAAGTTGCTGAGTGTTTGCTGTAGGTTCAAACAGTAGTTTGGAACTCCATTTCAACATAAGATTTAGCTCTACAATGTGCAATGAACCTTGCCTAAGGTTACTTATTAAAAAAAAAGAAAAAAGGTCGGGAAGAGAAAAGGTTCCTGTATCTGAAACTACGAATGAACAGTGATCATGGAGGCTGCTATAGTAGACAAACTCCCTAAACTGGGTTTTGCTTGGCCAAGAGGATCCTACAGTTACACAAAACCAATGCAATCTTCTAAGGACTGTAGATTTTCAGTTTGCATACACACATCATGAACATGCAAATGAACTAAGTTGCAGCAATCAAATAAAGAAGCCCAGGCTAACTTTGCACAGCAGCTTGCCATCAACAAGTGCCAAAAGTATGGGTCGAAAATTCATCAAATACTGTAACAAAAATCACCATTACCACTTTCATTCAAGAAACTACAACTAAAACTAACTTGGAAGGTAGAACCATGCACACATAATGAGCAAAATCAAAATGTAACACCCATAGATCATGCAATGCTACTTTCTATTGTTGTAGAATATTTTTACAACAGCTCTCCAACACTTACAAATGAGGGGGAGACCCCTATTTACAGTTTACCAAAGCCCAAATGAATGGCCAGGATTGAGTTACATTATGTGGCCCAGATTTAATTACATTAGGGCTTCACCTACCCCACAATATTCAGCAATTTAAAAATATTTGTTGTCTTTTCCCTATTTTGTCCTGTAGTGGCCAGTCACTGTAGCAGTTTTTCCTTCTAGCTAATTTCCCTTTTACTATAGTTGAAACTACCTAAAAGCTGCCTTCTTCCCAATGGGCATCTACAATTCTTCATTGCATTAAATGGTTTTGTCGATGGACCCATGGTAAGCTTCTTGAAACCAGAAATGAGAAGCTAAAATGTTGTTCTAGAAATGTTGTTTTGAAACGGTCGCGAGAGCATGGATCTCCGGATGGTATCTCTCAGCTGCAAATTTGAAATTTGAAAGGTTAGGGAATGATAAAACCCCATTTTACCATCTGGGTCAAATTCTATTTCTGATTTGGAGGTGCGCTAGTATGTTCTGGAAATATGAGCCCAGAATGTTGCTGTAGGAATGCTGTTTTGACACGGCCGCGAGAGCACAGAACTCCGAATGGTACTTCCCGGATGCAAATTTGGAATTTGAAAAGCCAAGGGAGGATAAGACCCCATTTTAGCATCTGGGTCGAAATTCGTTTTTGATTTTGAGATGCGCTGGTACGTTCCAGAAACACAAGACCAGAATGTCGTTGTAGGAATGCTGTTTTGAAACGGCCGCCAGAGCACAGAACTCCGGATGGTACTTCCCAGATGTAAATTTGGAATTTGAAAAGCTAAGGGAGGATAAGACCCCATTTTAACATCTGGGTCAAAGTTTGTTTTTAATCTGAAGGTGCGCTGGTACGTTCAGGAAATATCAGGCCGGAATGCCGTTGTAGGAATGTTGTTTTGAAACAGCCGCCAAAGCACGGAACTCCGGATGGTACTTCCCAAATGAAAATTTGGAATTTGAAAATCCAAGGGAGGATAAGACCCCATTTTAGCATCTGGGTTGAAGTCCGTTTTTGATTTGGAGATGCGCTAGTATGTTCCAGAAACATGAGGCCGAAATGCTGTTGTAGAAATGTTGTTTTGAAACGGTAGCGAAAGCACGGAACTCTGGATGGTACTTCCTAGATGAAAATTTGGAATTTGAAAAGCCAGGGGAGGATAAGACCCCATTTTAGCATCTGGGTCAAAGTTCATTTTTGATTTGGAGGTGCGTTGGTACGTTCCAAAAACATGAGGCTAGAATGGCGCTATAGGAATGTTGTTTTGAAACGCAAGAGTACTGAACTCGGAATGGTACTTCCTAATTTGGAATTTGAAAAGCCAGGGGAGGATAAGACCCCATTTTAGCATCCGCGTCGAAGTCCATTTTTGATTTGGAGGTGCACTGGTACATTCCGAAAACATGAGATTGGAATGCCACTGTAGGAATGCTGTTTTGAAACGGCCGCGAGAGCACGGAACTCCGAATGGTACTTCCCGGATGTAAATTTGGAATTTGAAAAGCCAGGGGAGGATAAGATCCCATTTTTGCATCTGTGTTGAAGTCCATTTTTGATTTGGAGGTGTGCTGGTACATTCCGGAAACACAAGGCCGGAATGTCATTGTAGGAATGTTGTTTTGAAACGGTTGCGAGAGCACGGAACTTCGGATTGTACTTCTCGGATGCAAATTTGGAATTTGAAAAGCTAAGGGAGGATAAGACCTCATTTTAGCATCTGGGTCGAAGTCCATTTTTTATTTTGAGATGCACTGGTACGTTTTAGAAACACAAGACCGGAATGCTGTTGTAGGAATGTTGCTGCAGGGAAGCTACTGCGGGGAAGCCGCTATAGGGAAGCCGCTGTGAGGAAGCCGTTGCGAGGAAGCCACTTTGGAATTTTCAAAACTTCCTAAAACTTAATGAAACCTTGTTAGTTCACTTAGGCACCACAAAAACATCCAAAATCCATAGGAAGTCTATCCCCAAAGTCAAAGAATGAAGGAAAAAGCGAATCGAGCAAGCGAGCGGGGGCGAAGCCCGAAAAACCCAAGACTTAGCCATTTTTTATTTAGGGGGAAAAATATGGTTAGCAAAAATAATGAGACTTTGAAGGGCATGTTGACCAACTAGGACAGCAAAAATGAGGGGCACGTAAAATGAGACAGGAGCAAAGAAGCCCGTCGAGAGCGAAAAAAGAGGGTCCCTGCCTACGACAGGGCGTGTGTGCAAAATATGCACAACAAATGGTGACTCACTGGGGGAAATGCTCTAGAGCATTTCGATGAAAAAATGGAATCACAAACCTAGAATCTCTAGTTTCGACCTTCATGCTAGGGAAAACAAGCCAGACACTCAACGAAAGGATCAAAACCACTAGTTAACCCAACCTTCAGTATGCTAAAAGTCAAAGTGTGTGCAATTGCGTTAATTCCCATCCTTCAGTTGCTGTAAAAACTCAAGCTCCATCAAGTTAAGCTACGTAGTTTATTCTAACTCCAAAAGCATCTAAGACATTATCTCGCTGCCAGTCAGGCATCCATAGCCCCAATGAGGTTGTCGCTATGATTCTCCCGAACATTGCTCTACTATCAATCGGGTGTCCATAGCCCTGGTAGAGTTATTCGTATACCCCTGAAAAGTTGAATTTCTCTTCTTTTGATTTTTAATATTTTGCTTTCTTTCTTTTGTTTCTTTTCTCTTTTCAGTTCTTTTATTTCAACCTGCAAGCAATGAAGCTCGCACTCAGGGCTGAGAATCACAGTGGCGTTGGAGTAGAATTTTAGATTTTTCACTTAACTAGACTTCACAAAGGGCCTACAGTGACCATTAGATTCTTAAAATTTGTGAGAGATATAAGATTCTAGAATACTTTAGAATTAGACTGACCAACGACTTATCCACTTTGAATCAAACATCTAGATCACTTGATACTAACAGAAGATCCTCGCCATCCACTCTAAAAACTTGATTAAAGTTTGACAAAGAAATACATAGAAGAACCCTAGGAAATAAGAATGGTTGTCGTGCGCATAGATGCACCCAGCCAAAAGCAGGGGGACCCCAAGCAAAGCAGCAGCAAAGAAAGAGCAAACGAAAGCAAATAAAAAGCAAACACCAAAACGAGACAGTGAAAGAAAACACCCCAAAGCAAGAAAACCTAATGAAAGTAGGAAAAAAAAGAATTTATAGGAAACCTACACTACTCAAAATGAGTTATGTACAAAGATATTTACAAAGAACTATGTTTTGGTAAGGTGAGTTGACACTCATGCCCATTGGATTTTACAGCGCGTGCAAGCAAACAAGCAATCGTTATAGTTCTCAACCATGCAAATTTATCTTTATGTTTAGAGAAAATAAATTCAATATTGTAGCATTCAAATTCAGTCATCCGACTAGGGAAAATCAGCAATTGGGGAGGCTCGCTAAACCCATGGTTAATCCATAAACATGTTCATTTTTTCTCATTCCCATAATCAAAATGATAAGTGCAACTATGAAAATCAACAGGAGCAAGGAAGGATAGAACCTGGATTTCGTCACATGGAGGTGGCAGCATTTGACAATCAAGAGCAAGCACTACATCATCAGTCTTTGCATCAGCAACCTCGGACGAGCATGGTGGAGGATGCAGCACTTCAGGCATCAAGTCTGCATAAGGCAGGAAGAACGGGGCAGCAAACACTTCTTCCACGTCTTGTGTGAGATCAGCAATCTCCCTTGGCAATTCTTCGAGAAGAAGTACTTTATCGTATTGATCATTCACAAACTTGGGATCCACTTGATTGCTGCCCTCAATAGGTGGCACACTATCCCATCTCCTTTCCCAAGTGTCAAACTTATCTTCATGATGCTCAATATGATGGGATGATGACATGTACAAATCTATCCTATTGCAGCCATCCGAATATGAAGGAGGATCAACAACGATCATGGCAGAAGGACTCCAAATTGTATCTTATAGTCGACCGGGTGCTTCATCTCTGTTGGCAGCTATCTCAGCACCCCCGCCTTTGTCTTTTTCTCTTTGTTGTTCATGCAACTCATCATGATGTTCACTCATTTCCCCTTGCTCACTATCACTATAAATAGAGAAGGAACCCCTCTCCCAATCCAGAAACTCTTGTGCATCATCATTTGAAGGTTCAAAGAGTATGCCTTCATCGCTATCATCTTCTGGGAGGTGCTCTTCCTCGACATGAACATACCTCTGCAGTACAAATCCCAATGGAAAGAAGTCATCAATTGATGGCACCTCATCAAGGGGACCAAAATCCACCATGCAATCTCCCTCCAAGGACTCGCCATGAAGCCCATCGTCAATGGTGCACAAATGTTCTTCAAGAGGAAGAAATTTTTTATGACTAGTGGACTGCATTCCTATTTGATCCAATTCATCACTCAGAAGCTCGAGACCATGTTGTTGTCCTACTTCTATTTTTGTTCCAACATCCTCTTGAGGACTGCCTTCAGCTGATTCATTACTTGGCTCGAGCTCTTGATCTTCATGTTCCATCTGGGCAGCAAGTAGAGGATGTGGTGTACTCGGTTGGCTCGATTGTTCTCTGACTTGCTTCATGGCTTCTTGGCACAGTCCACACGTGAACTTAGAGTGGGATGAATCATGGAGCCTGCACCAATTCGGCAGTAGTAGCACTTCCAAATTCACTTGGTATTTTAGCTCTGACCAATCCTTTGCTAATCTGGAGATGAGCTAGTCATATCTTTCTGCTACTGGGTCCTCATCATCACTTTTTGATGTCCTGAGGCTGTCAACCTCTTCCTCTTGTTGATATTCAGCATCTTCATTGGCTGCCCCAGCATACACTACTGCAAAATTGATTGACTCATCCTCAACTGCCAATGGCTCCTCTTTTGGAGTCGAGGACTACTCTTTGCTGATAGCGGAAAGGTTTTCTAACTCCCTTATGGCTGAACTTTCATCAAAGCTTTCTACTGTCCCAAGGAAATTAGCTTCTTCCTTCACATTTTCAGCTTCAACATTTGTTGTCCCAGCATCTATTTCTATAGAGCTTCTTGGTCTATCTGCAATGTGTTGTCCTCCAGATGATGATAACCTTTTTGCCTCATGGGATGACTCATTCTCCCTACTAGTTGGCTGCTCCAACCTACTCAAATTGCCTTTGACTTGGGCGATGATGTTTGCACATGACAGACAAGTAAATTCTGAATGTGGTGCATTGTGAAATCTGCACCAGCTTAACATTAGTGCTTCCTCCAATCTTTGTCCGTCACTACTGCCCAAACATTCTTGGCTCAGCTCTTCAAATGCCTTGGCTGCCATGGTTGTCAATTCTTCCTCCGGATCTGCAAGAGCTAAAGGCTAATATATTTCTCAAAAGGGAATCTCTCCTTGCAAGAATCTTTCAATTCTGCTCAAGAAGGTTAGACACTCCAATTCATTGTGCCTACAAGTGCAATAGATCCTACACTTATCTACCAATACAAATTACTGCAATGGTCTCTTCAATCTCCTATTTAAATCTGCATGTAGCTAAGTGATGCTGATTTGTAATTGCTGCTTCATTTCGACTCAGCTTCTTTTGCCTTCAAAATTTTTTGATTTTATGCTTCAGCATTAAAAGAGATCTCTCTATGTCAAATTTTTTCTTTGAAAGTGCTCTTATCAACATCCAACATTCAACTTTGTAGCCTCAACATGTCATCCAACCCTCCTTCTAGTGTTAGTTCTCTTGATGGTGTTTTTATGCACTTCTCAACACAGGTAATGCATAGGTGCATTACCTCTCTTGAAAAACAATTTTCCACAATTGCAGAACACTATCCCAAGGTCTCTCGGATGTCAGGTCTTCACGATGCTTGGAATATTTCAGTTGTTTATGTTATTTTTTGGAATCACAAGGTGGACTTACGGATGAGTTACAAAGCGGGGAAGTTGGATCTGCAAATGGAGTTCTTAAGATGGAAAAATTACTGAGTGTTTGTTGCAGGTTCAAACAGCAGTCTAGAACTCCATTTCAACATCAAATTTAGCTCTACAATGTGCAATGAACCTTATATAAGGTTATTTATTAAAAAAAAGGAAAAAAGGTAGGGAAGAGAAAAGGTTCTTCGATCTGAAACTATGAATGAATAGTGATCATGGAGGCTGCTACTATAAACAAACTCCCTAAACTGGGTTTTGTTTGGCCAAGAGGATCCTACAGTTACACAAAACCAATGCAATCTTCTAAGGACAGCAGATTTTCAGTTTGCATACACACATCATGAACATGCAAATGAACTAAGTTGCAACAATCAAATAAAGAAGCTCAGGCTAACTTTGCACAGTAGCTTGCCATCAACAAGTGCGAAAAGTATGGGCTGGAAATTCATCAAATACTGTAATAAAAATCACCATTACCACTTCCATTCAAGAAACTACAACTAAAACTAACTTGGAAGGTAGAACCATGCACACATAATGAGCAAAATCAAAATGTAACACCCATAGATCATGCAACGCTACTTTCTATTGCTGAAGAATATTTTTACAACAGCTCTCCAACACTTACAAATGAGGGGGAGACCCCTATTTATAGTTTACTAAAGTCTAAATGAATGGCCAAGATTGAGTTACATTGTGTGGCCCAGATTCAATTACATTAGGGCTTCACCTACCCCACAATATTCAGCAATTTAAAAATATTTGTTGTCTTTTCCCTATTTTGTCCTGTAGTGGTCAGTCATTGTAGCAGTTTTGCCTTCTAGCTAATTTCCCTTTTACTGTAGTTGAAACTGCCTGAAAGCTACCTTCTTCCCAATGGACTTGCAGCATTCTTCATTGTATCAAATGGTTCTATCGACAGACCCATGGTAGGCTTCTTGAAACCGGAAATGAGAGGCATAAATGCTGTTCTGGAAATGCTGTTTTGAAACGGCCGCGAGAGCATGGATCTCCGGATGGTATCTCCCAGCTGTAAATTTGAAATTTGAAAGATCAGGGGAGGATAAGACCCCATTTTACCATTTGGGTCGAAGTCTGTTTCTAATTTAAAGGTGTGCTAGTACATTCCGTAAACATGAGCCCGGAATGCCACTCTAGGAATTCTGTTTTGAAACGGTCACGAGAGCACGGAACTCCGGATGGTACTTCCCGGATGCAAATTTGGAATTTGAAAAGCCAAAGGAGGATAAGACCCCATGTTTAGCATCTGGGTCGAAGTCAGTTTTTGATTTGGATGTGCGCTGGTATGTTCCGGAAACATGAGGCAGGAATGCCATTGTAGGAATGCTATTTTGAAACGGCCGCGAGAGCACGGAACTCCGGATGGTACTTCCCGGATGTAAATTTGGAATTTGAAAAGCCAAGGGAAGATAAGACCCCATTTTAGCATCTAGGTCAAAGTCCATTTTTGATTTGGAGGTGCGCTGGTACGTTCCGAAAACATGAGGCCGGAATGTTGTTGTAGGAATGCTGTTTTAAAATGGTCGTGAGAGCACGGAACTCCGGATGGTAATTCCTGGATAAATTTGGAATGAAAAGCTAGGGGAGGATAACCCCATTTTAGCATCTGGGTTGAATTCCGTTTTTGATTTGGAGGTGCGCTGGTATATTCCGAAAACATAAGGCCGAAATGCCACTGTAGGAATGTTGTTTTGAAACGGTCGTGAAAGCACAGAACTTTGGATGGTACTTCCCGGATGCAAATTTGGAATTTGAAAAGCTAGGGGAGGATAAGGCCCCATTTTAGCATCTGGGTTGAAGTCTGTTTTTGATTTGGAGGTGCGCTGGTATGTTCTGGAAACATGAGGCTGAAATGCCGCTGTAGGAATGTTGTTTTGAAATGGTCGTGAGAGCACGAAACTCTGGATGGTACTTCCCGAATGCAAATTTAGAATTTGAAAATCTAGGGGAGGATAAGACCCCATTTTAGCATCTGTCAAAGTCCATTTTTGATTTGGAGGTGCGCTAGTACGTTCCGGAAACATGAGGCCAAAATGCCGTTGTAGGAATGTTGTTTTGAAATGGCCGCGAGAGCACGGAACTCTGGATAGTACTTCCCGGATGCAAATTTGGAATTTGAAAAGCCAAGGGAGGATAAGACCTCATTTTAGCATCTGGATTGAAGTCCATTTTTTATTTTGAGATGCGCTAGTACATTCTGGAAACACAAGGCCAAAATGCTGCTGTAGGAATGCTGCTGCAGGGAAGCCACTGCGGGGAAGCTGCTGCAGGGAAGCCGCTTTGAAATTTTCAAAACTTCTTGATACTTAATGAAACCTTTTCAGTTCATTTAGGCACCACAAAAACATCCAAAATCCATAGGAAGTCTATCCCCAAAATCAAAGAATGAAGGAAAAAGCGAATCGAGCAAGCGAGCGGGGACGAAGCCCGAAAAACCCAAGACTTAGCCATTTTTATTTAGGGGGAAAAATATGGTCAACAAAAAATATGAGACTTTGAAGAGCACGTTGACCAACTAGGACAGCAAAAGTGAGGGGCATGTAAAACGAGACAAGAGCAAAGAAGCCCGTCGGGAGCGAAAAAAAGGGTCCCTGCCTACGGCGAGGCGTGTGTGCAAAATATGCACAACACCACCCAATTGGTAACACACTAAAGCCAAGTGTATTTCTAGCCGAGATATAAAAGTAGGTACTAGAACAAAAGCCAGTATCACATGGTTGGTTCCGATGAGAAGGGCAGCAATGGTTTCTTGTCGCATGGGTCAGCCTCCACAAATAGAAAGACTGAATTAAAACCCTTTTTTAGAAGGCCAAATCCTTATCTATTTTGTTGGTGCAAAAGGTCATGTCCTTTAAATTCACCCCATGTTATACATGTGGTTTTGTTGTAGAGATGAAAATTATGCCATGAGAGATTCATGGGTATTGATGCTTGGCTGACCCAAGAAGTGTGTGCACTGTAAGGGGGAGCCTGTGTGGTCAAGCATCTAGTCATCCACACAAAATACGCATAGCTAGATTCGTCCAAGTGGGAACCCAACAAAATATTGTCTCTGCATCCTAGGGTTGTACATGTGCTTGAAAATGAAAAATACATTGCTTGGTCCTCAAAACAATTGAAAAACAAACATTCACAAAGAACTCAAAATTTCAAACCCCTTGGAGGAAACAAATATCCTTTGACAAATCTAAGTACTCTTGTTTTCCCTAGGGATCACATCCTTAGAGGTTTCTAAGTGCTTAGGTTTAATCACCATTTTTTTTCACTAAGGTTAAACCTAGGAAACTTTTGCCCTAATTTCCTTGATTTCCACATAATGCACTTTGTGGGATGAAAGAAAATTAAGACATTGGATATTCAGTTTGAAACATAATCAAGAAAGTGTTTGTGGTAAAAAGAACCAATCTAAGCAAGATAACAGACAATTGAACCACACATGTGCTTGGTCCCTTTTGAGTCTTATGGTTTTCATGCAAACATTGGTCTTTTGGTTCGAACCACTTTTAGGGAAAAGCATGTTCTTCATTATCCTATCTTAAGGTCCTCTTAGGTTCATCTAGGATCAAGTCAAACACTTCACCCATATCAAACATCAATCAAATCCTATCTCACAAACAACATTAGGAACCTTGGAAACATCACTTATGCTAGAATTTTAGGAAAAATCAGCATCACATTGTTTGGCTTAACACAGCTAGTCAAATTATCAATCCTCTTGAGCGAATTTAACTCTAGCATAACACAACCTCCTAAGGTTTAAAAGTTCAACATCACATTTTTTGGCTTAACACACCTAGCCAGATTATCATCTTGTGTACACATTTTCTCTAGGATAACATAACTTCCTAGAGTTCACAAGTGCATTATCACTTTGTTTTGCTTAACACACTTAGTCAAACTATCATCAATCAAAATCAAATCAAACCAAGTCCTAAATTCTAGCATTGATCCAAAGTTCCTAAAAATTCAAACACCCATATCATTCACCCATTTCATCCTTCATCTCATCATTAGTCCTAAACCCCTCAAAGGTCAATAAGGTCAAAACACAAGAGGAACATGGAAAATAAACCTGATTCATCCATCATGAGTGATCCAATTCAACCAAACTATCCAATTCTCATAATTCCAATTGATTTTCAAAACTTGCATTTGTACAATCCTTACAAGGGATCATTATCTCCTCCAAACACCAATGATACAGCAAATGTGAGCATGCCCAATCTAAATTTTGGAACACCTTTCCCTTTGGTAGATTTAAATCAAATTCAAAACTTACAAATCTATCAACCAAATGATCAAGGAATGAGCCTTCCCCCTTTACCAACCATCAATCAACTGAATCCGAGCAACACCCCCTTCATAAAGCAAAGCATTATATGAAATCCTCCTATTTTTCCATCGATATCGCAACAATATATGACAACCATCCAAGAAACCCCAATGGTTAACACATCTATCATTCCTCAAGTGTCCTAGGGACCAAGCATCTCATTCAAACCATTCACCACTCAAACCCTGGCAATCAATGTGATCATTCTGCTCACCACAATGGTCAAAACCATTCCTAGTCCACCGCCACCACCACCAAAACACAACATGGAAAATTCATTCTCCATTGTCCTGCAAGCTACTCGAAAATCTGCCCAACAAAAAGTGTTTCAAAACCAACAAGTTGCGCAACTAGTTTCTTAGCAAGCACAAGTACAATTAGCCGCCCAACAAGTTGTGCAAGTGGCTCGACTATCCCAACAAGCATAGGCTCAAGCTCAAGTCCAATACTAGGCTTGATAGGTGCAAGCACAATTCTAGGCACTATTGCAAGCAATCCATCAACAAGTGTATCAACAAGTAACAAAACAACAAGCCCAACAAAAAGCATTGTTGGCACAACAACAACACAACCAACAACAAGTGTTGTTGGCTCAGCAGAAAATGTAGGCCTTACTCCCATAGCAGAGCTTGCAATAGATTCCCACCACAATTGTTGAAAATAATGATCAAGATCTATCAATCGATGAACACCTTGAAGATGTTTCCACCTCATCTGATGATCAAATCAACATACATCAAGAGCCATTTTTTAGTCCTGATCAAGACCCCTTCTACAAAGATCTATTTTAAGGAGTGTTGATTTTATTTGATCCTATTGACATAAACCAAGATCCATCCACCAATGATCATGTTGACAATGTCTCTACATCACCTAATGAGTTAGAGGACATATCTCAAGAATTTATTCCAAAGCATGATCAACATCTATCACCAAGGTCTAGCAATGGTCCTTCCCAAGACATACTGACATCCCTTGACCTCATGATTGTGGATAGTGAAGGAATCCTCCCTAATAAAAATTTCCAAGAACCCTTGATAAGCAATCCATTCTTTGAAATTGATCCATGTCAAGAACTTGATCCAAAGCATGTCGAAAGCAATTTTGAAATCATTCGAGATCAAGAATTTGTATCTCCAAGCTACTACAATGATATAATGGACACTCTCCTATCTATAAAATATGATCACATCCACATAGAACATACTCCTCCATCTACCCATGAGATTCTTTCTTTGGATGGACACATAGATGATCTTCATTCATAACAGGATTCCTTTACTCCTCACATTATTACACAAAAAGAGCAGGTTATTGATTCCTACAGTCAAACTGAATTATCAAAATTAGGATCAGATATATTCCAAATTTAGACTAAGTACATCATGTATGAAGATATCCAATATCATCCACTCAAGGAAATAGGTCAGAATGAATAGGATATTCCAGAGTCAGCAGAGAAGCAAATTGGAATAACATCATCTACAGTGGTCATTTGTCAGAGAATGCATTTTGAACAAGACATCTCAAAACAAGGAGAATCAAGAATAAAGGTGCTACTATCACCATACTAGGGGAAACCTTGTCTCAAGAAAATGTCAACATAGGAGGCATGAAGAATCCTTATGATGAAACTGATGACAATACCACAACCCGCCATGTCATGAATCTTCATCCATCCATCACCCCATCCAAAAATTGAGACCAATGTCAAAAGAAAGATTTGAATCAAAGCATGAAAAACTTCATTAAAGAAAAATAAGCTAAGAAGCATGAAGGACAAATCACATAAACATGGATACCAAAGAATATAAAGAAAAATTATCCTTATCATACTCCATTAGTCAAAGAAACTATGGGGAAAAATCAAAAAGGGAAAAATATCCATCAAAAATGTCCACAAATAAAAAATCATGCTTCTCAAGCGACATACAAAGTGTATCAAGAAGTTGGTCCTAATTCTATGCACACTTTCGTATCCACCCATCATTGCTCATCTTCCCAAGTTTGGAGAATCAAAGGTTCCAAACTATCAACCAATCCATATTTTATTCTTAAACACACACCATCCATGCCTCCACACATGATATCCAATTCTCACATTGACCATGTGTTAGCAATGACCCTTCATCATAAGGATTCAGAAGGCACTCTATCGTGATGTGCACACAAAGACAAAGTTAACTCCAGTATCAACAAAACATAACAGATTTCTCAAAAGTTGCATTCAAGTGCACGTATCTTGGCAAGGCTTCTTCTTCAAGAAGGATAGCGATGGCATGTTATGATAGAAGCATCAACATCAGTAGTACTAGGTGGTTTAGCATCGGCTTAAAATCTCTCAGAAAATATAAAAAAAATAAAAAATATAAAAATTCATTAAAAATCAAAAAAAAAAAAAGATTAAAACTAGTAAAGAAAAAAATCGTCCTCTAATGAAAACCACTTCGGTGGTGCTTTGGACAAGTACCATGATGAAAACCTGGAAAACAAGTGTCATGTGTAGAATCGAGCATCCACGTGTGCCATTTCAGGAGAAAGCATCTTATCACATCCATAATAAAGCCAACATTCTAGCCATATCATCTATTCATCCATGAACCATTTATCCAATCCATTTTTATCCATCTACATCCATGGTCCAATTTATCTTAATCTTGATAAAATTTTGGTGCACACTTTACACTTGCTTATGGTAAACATCTTGACATGGGTCATTTTCATTGATCTTATCCTACCCAACGTTATCTAAGCCATGAAGCACTATCTAAATGAGCATCCTCTATTCAAACACCTTATCTTGTTACAAGATAATCCTTGGCATCCTTTGCATGCTTACCATATTTATCCATCCATCTATTCAAGAATCCACCCATGGCTTTTCAAACATTGCTAGACACTGGGGGTAGATATTTACATCTTGCTTCGAGAATAAATCTTGATATATATCCTCCAACTTATGTGGTGATCCGAACATTTGAAAATGTGAAATCAAATTGGTCAAGAATTTGTGAGCCAAAATCTAAGTCACTAGCCCATGGCATATTTTGATAGGAAGACATTCGTTATCAAGCTTTATCTTTTGTCGAACATCAATCCAACAATTCATATTAGTCGCATCTAATGTGTACTTCAATGTCACATCAAATCATCGAAACAATTTTGTTCCAAGCCAAGCTTCTAAATCTTGATCAATTAAATCCAATCAATTCTCACCTTGTTTGACTTAACACAGTTAGTCAAACCATCATCTTGTGTACGAGTTTACTCTAGGATAACATAACTTCCTAGAGTTTACAAGAGAATTATCATCTTATTTGACTTAACACACTTAGTCAAATTATCCAATCCATCATCAACTTGTTTGACTTAACACACTTATTAAAACTACCCACTCGTGTACGAGTTTACTCTAGGATAACACAACTTCCTAGAGATTATGAGTGCATTATCACTTTTGTTTGACTTAACACACTTTGTCAAACTATCAATCCATCAATCTGATCAGTCAATCATAGCTTGGTTTTCAACAAAATCCCAAAACAAAGCACTAATATCATCACATATCCATATCTAAATCATCAAAATCATGCGAAAAATCCAAAAAAATTTCAAAAAATCAAAACTCCAAAACATTCAGAAAATTCAATCAAAAATCCAAAAACATGTCAAAATATCAGAAAATCTTGAAAAATTTACCATTGAGTCTTGTCAGTCTTCACCTTGTCTGAACTATGTTGTCTCTAAGCTTGAACGTAGGAAAGGTTGATCTTTGATCATCCCCTGGGACATTTAGGTCAGTCCTTTAGGCGTCTGTCATATTGGCAATCCATTTGCTCATCTGATTCACATTTAGGTCAGTCCTTTAGACGTTTGTAGCAATAAAATGGCAATTTATTTTCCCACCCTACTATCTTATCAAGTTTGTCATTATTCAAACTACGTGGTATCTGCATGTATAACATAGGCAAGGCTAATCTATGGATTAGCTCCCAAGACCCCTAGGATAGGTCTCTTAGTTAGTCTCTTCGTCGTAAAATCTGAAAATACAAAAACATTTGCAAAACATCTTGAAAATACCAAAAACCAGCCTCAAAACATCTGAAAAATCCAAAATGGTGCATCCATTTCATCTTGCTTTCACCCATGATTTTCATCACTCATAATAAATCAGTCATCGCCTTCACTCTTTGGTGATTCAGTCAAAAGATAGTCTAGCAGGTTCAAAAATTGAACACCCTAATCATCAGAGTCTTAAGTCTAAGTCAGTAAGAAAGAAAGTTAATCAACTCAGAGTATCAATAGCTTATCACCCAAATCAGTCTCACCAAAACCCTAACCGCTACATGTCCTAGGATGAATCCTTCCCACGATGGACATAAGCATTGGGTACCTCATAGTAGTTTAGCCTTGGCTAGCGGTATGAAGAACATTGGCTTGTTTATTTACTTTTTCTTGGTCTTTGTTGACTTATCTTATTTTGCGCTCATTCCAAGGACCTCTCGATGATGCCTAAACAAAAAAAGGTTTAGAGAGAAAAGAATGGGGAAAATATCATTATCTTTTTTATTTGTTGCGCTTGTGGGATACACATGTAAAATAACTTAGTCATATATGCTTTGTTTGGTTTGTGGAGAGGATGTTTTAGATATCTTGTTGACCACATAAGAAAGCTATCTTTCCTATATTTTGGCTCAAGATGTTTAGAATGTCTGAACTACATCCTAAATGAAGTATGTACACTAAGTGTGAAAAATAATACTCCTATTTGATTGCCGATTCAAAGTCCATCACACTAGGTACAACACCATCCTAGTCCTTTATACCTTGATGCATTGTATTTATGTGTCTTATCAAACATAAAGTAATTGGCCCTTTGAAAATCCCAACTCCTGGTAAACAAATCATCATCATCATAACATACGTTTGTTGGATCCTCCTTCCATCCATCTTATCTATCCTATTCTTCTTATTCTTTACAAACTTTTCTATCTAAAATCGGTGTGTTGTATCAAGGTATACACAAGACTACCCATAGTCGATGACTGCCAATCCATCATCAGATCTGTCTGCATCAAAAAAATTATCTTTTGTCCTCTTATCAATAGAACCACTCCTCTAGCATTTTATCGTGATATCGATTGGAAAATTAGCATTTCCGCTCCATCTCTCGAGGGGGCAATATAGCAACATAATCCTTCCACTGAGGCAATAGTGAGGCATTAGAAAAATCAAGAAATTTTTGACGATGATCACAATAGTTTGTTCTTTGAATCAATGCAACAAGTACATTGCTTCAAAGAGGGGAAAAATGTACACATGGAAAATGTACAATCCAATTTGACACACTTGATCCTGATTACTAACAACATTTCCTCCTAAATCATATACTCTCAGCTTTTCATCAAATTTTGTTTCCTAATTTAATAAATCATTGTTTATTCGATTAAGTCTTTCTCCTTCTCTAATTAAATTAATCAATTTAATTTAATTAATCTTATGTCTCTATTTAATTAAATAAATCATTTTATTTGATTAAAGTCTCTAAATTCCTCTTATTGAATTAAATAAATTAAACCTTATTTGATTTAATCTAACATTTTCCCACTTAGTTAAATAAATCAAAATCATTTATTTAATTAATCAATTCCTCTCAATTCTGATTTAGATTAATTCATCAATTTAATTCAAAGTTGTCACATCATCTAATCCCTCATTTAATTAATCAAAACCTTGATTAAGTTAATCCCTATCACTAAAAATCTCTAGAGAATGCAACTTGCACATGAAAATAGATTTAATTCATTTATTAAATCTCTATTTTCCCTCACATGGCATCAAAAGGGAATATTCCCTCAAATTTGAATTCAAAAATTCCAAGTGGACTTTACATCCAACAAGGCATTCACTCCTCTTATATGTCCTTGTGAATTGAGCCAAGTGGCATTTATTTCATTCATTTTTCCCTCTCACATGTCATTTCCTCAATTTCAAATTCCACCTAATTGTATTTATTGGCACTTTGGCCAAAATGTGCACAACCATCAACCATTCACATCTTGACAAGTGGCACTTGGCCATTGGATGTTGAATGATCCCACATTGCTTGTTTTCACTCTCTTTTCCATTTTGGAAATCTATAAATTAGAGGCTTCTCTCCTCATTCTTCAATCCACAATTTTGAGTAAACTTACTATACTCAAATTCATCTTCATTCCACATATCTCATGCAAAGTTACTCTCTTGAATTGAGAGCTAATTTTGTTCATTCCACTCAAGCAGCTAATCTCACCATCAACAATCACAAAGCTTACAAAGGAGTTGGGAAATGGTTGATTTTGACACACCAATCAGCACCAATTCCCCCATGGGATTGATAGTTGTTCATTAAAATAAGATTTATTTACTTTCATTTTCATTGTTCTTCATTTTCTTCCTATATTAATGTTTCAATCTAATTTCATGGGGAACCTTGATTCTCTCTTGCATTTGATCTAACATTGTGCTTGTTTGCTATGTTTGTGTAGGTATGAATTTTGGGTTCAAAAAATGTATGCAATAGTATGGATTGTTCTGTAAATTGTATCATGTTATGGTTTTCTTGATCTATTAAAAGAGAATTCATAGTTGGAAGAATATGTCTAGATATTGGAGAGTTTTATTCATGTTTTACTGATTTATGCCTTGAGCTATATTTTTCTCTTTATTTAAACCCCCCCCTCTCATTAAGTATAAATTGATGAATCTATTGTTGCTTGCATTCCTTATCAATAGCAAAGGCCCCTTGAATATTACAGTTGCATGGACCAATTGAGTGACACCAGACAGTTGAGAACCAACTACCAGGACCTTGGGAGTTAGGCTACTATATGTTTTCTTTCTTTTTCAGAAGAAATAGAGTAGAAATATTATGGTTAAGGTTGTTTGTGTCATTTTCACCATCAACAAATCTGGCGCTAGAAGGAGGGCTAGAAGGAATAAGCTGGCTCGGATTGGGTCATTCTCATCAAAAAAATATGGGAGGATTCTCAGATCCTCTACTGACCCTAAACCATTGATTGAACTTCAAACCCTAGTTAGACATAGACCTCAAGCTCGTGGAATTTTCATCCGACCATTGGCACCACCACTTATTCCACCTGGATTTCCACCTAATCCATCTTTATCACCCCAGCAACCTAATCCAATACCACCCCCAGTTCAACCAATCCCACCACCACCCATGGCTTACTTTATGAATAACCCCTCTCCACTAGGGACCATCCCTGGTGGAATACATGATCTACCAAAAAATCCAGAAAGGTTTTGCCCCAAGTACATGCATGGAGAATCAAGAAGTGTTGAGGAACATATATAAGCATTCAAAGATGCATGTACCCATGCTCAGGTGGCTCACTAGGATTTCATATGTAGGTGGTTTCCTTATTGTTTGGGGGACATGGGATACAAATGGTATCTAAATTTTCCCCAAGGATCTATTCTAAGTTGGGCAGATTTAGAAAATGCCTTTATTAACCAGTTTTGGGTCTATGTAGACCCGACCATCTTATACTATCAGTTCGCTACCATAAGGAAGGAACCTCATGAACCATTTTCATTATTCAATAGTAGATTCCAAAGTATGTTCCACAGGTTACAAGACCCTTACTTGATAGCTGAAAATATTTCCATTCTGGCATATTTGAGAGTTGTTGATTCCCTGATAGCCTTATTTTTTCAAAGAACCTATGCTTCCAATGAGATAAACTCCCTGTCAAAATTTTATCACCTAGCCATTATATTGCAACAACAGATAATTCTACAATCAGGAAGTTTAGGAGGAGCCCTTCCCCCATGGGTTATTAGATGCCTAATCCACCTTTGTTCAATATGATCCCAAGGATGTCTTCCTCCCAATATGGACCTATTTCTAAGTTACAAGCCTCACCTACCATTCCCTTTTTTGCTAGTCGCATTCAGGATTCTTCCTAGCAACCTCAAGACTACCAGAAATAAGGGGGAGGGTCAACTCTTGTTCACTCTCCATCTATAGGACAGACTGTGCAAGATGAACGCACTATTCAACTAACCAATGAGGTGGAAACTCTAAAAAAGACTCTATCGCAAATTTCCAATGACATGGCACAGCTTAGACTTAAACCCCCACATAACCAAAATTAGAATTACCAAAATCAAGGAGGTTATAACAACCAGGGTGGTTATTTTAATCAGAATACAAATTAGAACACCAATAGGAACTTCCAGAATCAAAACTCCTCTAACCAAAACTATCAAAATCAAAATAGAGGATGCAATCGGTCCAACAACAACAATGGGCAGTGGAACTGGACCCAACAACAGGGAATTTCCCCATAATTATTAGTTTGGTGAAGATAAACCACACACTACTAATGTTGCAAATCTCAATTTCATGACCAATTGGTGTAGACTCCATGATACTGCAACACATTCTGAGGTTAATTGCCCAGAAATAGAAAAAATGGTGAAGATTGTGCAAGCTGATTCCCACCCTCCACAAGGAAATTCCAATCAAAATGGTGGATCACTAATTACTGCTATGAATTATGAGACCATTGAGGAACAATATCAATTTCCCATGCAGGGAGATATTGTACCAAAAGAGGATGTGTATGATGCCCAAGCCTTCCAGTCCAAGGGTGGTCACTCCCTAAGAAATCAAAATAAGGGCCCATTCACTACATTTACCCCCCCAAACAACATGGTCCCACCTAATCAAAATGCAAATAATAACCCACCACCACCAAAGCGGCCTTCTGACTCTCATAAAAAAGGTAATCCACCTTTTTTAACTAAATATCAAGTTAGGAATGATTCAGAGTTTGATTTCATTGCAGAGCTATAAAGACAAAAGATATCATTGTCATTCTTTAACATTATGAAGTGGTTCCTGGCTCAATGGGAGGTTGTGTTGAAAGCCCTGGAGGAGGAAAATCGTTCAAAAGGAAAAGGTAAAGTGACTTTAGTGAAGGAGACAAATCTGACCATCTATAAAGGTAAGACTAGTACCCCACCTTTCCTTTTAAGTTTAAGGATATTTGGAAAGAATCTACATAATTGTTTGTTTGACTCTGGAGCATCTGGTAATGTTATGCCCTTTTCAATTTGTAAGAAGTTAGGATTAAGTCCTACCGAGACCAATAAGAAAGTGATTCAGTTGGAAAAAACTAAGGTTAATGTGGTAGGGGAACTAAAAAGTATGCATGTATAGGTTGGATCAGATCCAAGGATCTAGACTTACATAGACATCCAAGCGGTTGATATCCCAGAAACATATGGTATGCTCCTGAGTAGGGAGCAAATGAGGAGTATTGGGGGGTACTTTTCTTTGGATTTCTCTTACATGTGGCTGCCCTAGAAGGGGATAGCAACACAGATTAGGATTGAAAGTGAACCTAGGCTCAAACACATGATTACTGAATATAATTCTCCTAATGAAGTAGCATATTTTGAAACTGAAATAGGATTTTACAAGTGAGAAGAGGTCGTGACATTCTCAGTACTCAATCTTGATGATACACTGCCCCTAGAATAAAGTGACCCAATGATCTTGGTCAACCAGTAAGTTCTAATAAGAAAATTGCAAAAGGATAGGCTGATATTAGGGGAGGAGACTAGTTTGGGTAGTTTGTTACTTCCTAATTGGTGTAGGATACATTATCACAACCATTCTGAGTTGACATGCCAACCCTGCCTATATATCTTCAAAAATATAGGCTAGCCTCAACTAGTTTGTCAAGATCAACCTCAAGTACCCACCAATAAATTTCCATTTGAAGCTAAGGACACTACCATCCTCACTAGAAGCAGTATTTCTCAAGAGGAAGAGCCCTCATAATTTGAGCAGACTCGGGTTTTATGCTCTAGATTTCAAGAGGAGATTGAGGTGCCTCAGCCTTTCCCCAATACCCCTACCCCGAATACTCTACCAATTCCTAAGGCATTGACAAAAGGTGAATCAAATTACAACTTGATCCAAGAAAGTGTTCAAGAAGTCATTCTTGAACAAGCTTTAAGTATAGAAGAATCATTGACTGAAGCCTACCCCTAATCACCTTCAACTCTTGATGGCCAACAACATCCTGAGCTACCGCCTATCCCAAGGAAGTCATCTCCTATTATTAAAAAAAGGAAAGAGCTCCTAGCTAAAGACCAATTATGGAATCTTAAATTTGATGGTTCCAAATCCAAAGTAGGAAGTGGAGCAGGGATTGAACTAACCAGCCGGAAAGGGAAGACTTACTTTGCATCTTACAGGTTGCAGTTTGGTTGCACAAACAATATGGTTGAATATGAAGCACTCGCTCATGGACTTATGTTTTCCCATCAAAAGAAGGTCACTGCTCTCATGGTAATGGAGGATTCTGAGGTAATTGTAAAGTAGGTAAAGTAGCTAGTATACTTGTCATAATAAAAGATTGGTTGTGTACAGCAATAGAATTTGGAACTTATTTGAAGACTTTGATACTTTTGGGATCACTCAGATCCCTAGAGAAGCTAATCAAATTGAAGATTCCCTTGTCATTGCTACTAGCACCTTGGAGCCTATGCAAGATTCTAGGCTAAAGATATTTTTAGTTGAATTAGTCTCAGTCCTAGCTGTCCTGAATAATGTTCAGAATTTTTAGGTATTCTATGATGACCAGCATATATTGGCCTTTTTTGCAAGTTCAAATGTCTTCGAAGGACAGATAATGGATGAATCTAAAAGAGATCAGGGAGATTGGGATCCTGAGAATGGTTATGCATAAGGGATATTGGATTTGAAAATAAATAGTATTCCAAAGGGGATGGTAGCTTTGGAGAGAATATTTGATTCTAACCCATAGGCTTGTTAGAGGGTGCTCACAGAGAGTGATGGAGGGAAATATGAATCTGTCAATTTGACTCACTCAGGCCCTAAAAGGAATGTCCTCATAGGGAAAACTTGTCCTAAAGAAATCAAATAGAAGATAGTCAAAGTTTTGGAGCAGAACATTACAACCATCATTTGGGGGTATGATGACTTAAAGACCTTTGACACTTTGGTGATCACACATGCCATACCTCTTAAGCAAGAGGCTAAGCACGCCATTTTTGAGTTTCATGGAAGACATGTTATGGGACATGGATATGTTGATTCTTTGGCTCATCAAATTCTTAGATCAAGTTATTATTGGCCTTATGTATTTAGAGATGCACACCAACATGTCAAGACATGTCATGTATGCCAGACATTTGCACCCAAGGAAAGAAATCTAGCAATGCCTCTGCAACCAGTGTATGAGGTAAGACCGTTTGCTCAATGGGCACTGGACTTTGTAGGTGTTATTAATCCAAACTCTTCTACAAGTCATAAATTTATCCTGACTGCAACTAACTACTACACATGCTGGAATGAGCCTCAACCATGCAAAAATAGCACCATAGAGGTGGTTATCAAGTTCCTAACTAAGAACATCACCACCAGGTTTGGAGTACCATTTTCCCTTGTATGTGATAATGGACCTACTTTTTCTTCGGCTGAATTTATCCAATGGGCTTATGAACATAGAATCATTTTGAAATATTTGTCTAATTACTACCCTCAAGGAAATGGAGTGGCTGAGTCCACTAGTAATTTTTTTTTGAAAGTAATAAGAAAATTGTTAGAAAACAATCCTAGGGACTGGCATACCCAATTGAGATTTTCCCTATGGGCAAATTGAACTCGAATCAAAGTTGCCTTAGGAAATTCATGATTTAAATTAGTCTATGACCAAGACCCAATCTTCCTGATCCATTTGCAAATACCTATCCTTAAGTTTACGTAGGAATTTTATACAAAGGATGATAGGATCATGGTCAGATTAATCAATTTACTTAACATGGAGGAACTAAGATATGCTGCTTTGCAGCAATTCTCTAAGCATCAAGTAGTTGTCAAATACTTGTTTGATAAAGGGGCCAAGGTAAAGGCCTTTAGGATATCAGATCTTGTGTTGTTATGGGACAAAGCTAGAGAGAAGAAGGGAGATCACCAAAAATTTGATAGACTCTAGTTGGGTTTGTATCAAGTGGATGAGATATTAGGGGAGAATGCTTTTCGTTTGAACACCTTAATAGGAGAACCTATTCCATTTCTAGTTAATGGTCAGTTTCTAAAGCATTACTTTGGTTCATGAAAGGTATGATGTTTTGATAAATGTATTATGTTGTATCATATGTAATTAAGTTTTGGTTTTCATTTTTTGTCTTTATTTCTATTTTTGTTTGTTCTTTTCTTTGTCTTTTTTTTATTTTTGTTTTTCTTGTTTCGTTGGGGATCTTCATTTCTATCCATTCCAAGAATCTAAGGTTCTTATGCAAAGTATGCTACGGGCACTAGGAAATAAATTGAATTAGGTATTTTCAAGGAACTTCTGTTGAAGGATTTCATTTTAAAAATCATGTCATGATCATTTTAATGTTGGTCTGAAAATTTATTAAAGAAAAGGTGCATTGTGAATGTCTCATAAATTATGTTTGAAGTCTATCACAAAATAGATAAACATTTGCCTAGGTAAATACCTATTTATTTTAGGGTGGTTGTATCTCTGGTTCAAGTGAAAAATCTGATTCCAGGACTGTCATGAAATTCATTGTATTTCTCAACCCATATTTCAGATCAATTGCATCTGAGTATTGAGAAATGTTCATAAAGAATTCCCACAAGTAAAGCCCTAAGTAAAAAAAAAGAGAACATAAATAAAATAAAAAGGGGCAATCTCGATATCAAGTGGGTGAATCAAGTATCTCTATCAAGGCTATGGACACCTGTCTGGTAGTAGAGCAATTCTTTGAGAGAACTAGAGGTATCTCCATCGGGGCTATGAACGCCTATCTGGCAGTAGAGCAATGCCTAGGATTTCACTGCACGACAGTTGAAGGACTCAACCCATGTAGCTTGAATCTTAGGTATAGTTGTTCAGGAGTGGAGAAAGTGTCTATGAAGAAAGATGCACCATATACGCACACACTCAGATTCAGAATAGTTCATGAGCACATACATCTGAGATTCCAGCTCAACCTTGTTCTACATATCTGATCTTTTTCAAGTTAGCATGCTTCATTACCCAAGTATTTTTTAGGTGACTAAATTCTTTGAGGTCTTGAAAATGGATAAACCATTTTCCCAGCCAAGTCGCTATTTGTTATGCCTTGCATAATCACCCCATCTTTTTTCCTTGGTCAAAATGGGTCCCCCTTTTTTGTTTTTTGTCCTTGCTTGTTTTTCAACAAAGTTTGGAAGGTTTTATTTCTTCCAACTCTTTGTTTTCCTTTCTATTCTATCAGAACCGGAATCGGAACGGAATCAAGTTTGAAGCTTGTTTTTGGGATTCCATTCTAATCCCAGTCCCACTTATCTTTTGTTGGTCTCTTTGGTTCATCTTTTCTGGCGTCGGAGCCGAGATTGAACTTAACTCTAAACTTTGTTTAAGTTCGCAGTTCGGTTTCCATTCTCGTTCCACCTCTGCCTTTGCCTTTTGGTTTGTTCATTTGAGCTTAAGGTGGGTTTCAGGTTTGGCCTTTGTGTTGGGTTTCTAGTAGTTTCCTTTTGCCTTCTATTTTCCTTTGGTGTTTTTGTTTGGGACCTAAGGGTTGGTTTCCTCCCTTAGGTTTTCTTTTCTTTTATTTTTCCTTTGTTTTGTCGGAGGTGGAACCGGAATGGAACTTAACTCTGAACTTTGGAAAAGTTCACAGTTTGGTTTCCATTCTCATTCTATTTCTGCCTCCCACGTTCTTTTTTTTCCCATTGTTTTGTTTATTTTTGTCCTAAGTGTTGGCTTCCTCCCTTAGGTTTTCTTTTCTTTGCTTTTTCCTTCATTTTGTCAGAAGCAGGACCAAGATGGAACTTAACTTTGAACTTTGGCAAAGTTCATGGTTTGGTTTCCATTCCCGTTCCAGCTCTGTCTCCCTCCTTTTCCTTTTTTTGTCGTTGCTTTGCCCGTTTTTGACCTTAAGGGTTGGTTCCCTCCCTTAGGTTTTTCTTGGTTCACCTTTTCTTTCGTTTTTCAAAGGCGGGAACAAGATGGAACTTAACTTTGAACTTTGGCAAAGTTTATGGTTTGGTTTTCATTCTCGTTTCGGCTTTGCCTCCCACCTTTTCAGTTTGTATCATTGCTTTGCCTATTTTCAGCCTAAGGGTTGGTTCCCTCCCTTAGGTTTTTCTTGGTTCTCCTTTTCTTTTGTTTTTCGGAGGCAAGACTAGGATGGAACTTAACTTTGAACTTTGGTAAAGTTCACAGTTCAGTTCCCATTCCCGTTTTGGCTCCGCTTCCATCGAGGTTATTTTCCTCTCCACTTCCGCATGTTTTTGGCTCCACCTCCGCCTGCATTTGTGTTTGGATTTCTTGGCTTGGGTATTCTATTGGACCGACTTAGTTTTTGATGATGTATTTAGCATTAATTATGGCTCTTTGTCTATAGGTTGAATCGAGCAGGTTGGTGTTGTCATAAATGAGGGGATGGAGTGTGTGTGTTTTCAGGATATGGCAGGATTTGCGAGATCCACCTGGGTACATTTTGCGGCTGAGGGAAATTTGGGCTCGCGTGTGTGGTTCCTTTCTTTTGCTTTGGGTCGATGGGGCATTGATGGTAGGTAGATGTGGCATGGAGGGCTCGGCCTAGTTGGACTCAATCTAAGTCATTCGTTTGCTCTATTCGGATCTGATCAATGGCTTTTGTTTGAGCTCATGTTTCATGCACGTTGTTGTTCGTGCGGATGGAGCATTGATGGCAGGCATGGCTCGAGGTGTTGGACCCTGACTTTGTGTGATCCTAGGTTGATCTGATGGGGCACTTGTGCATTCATTGTTGGACAGCGAGTTATTCTTGGTTGTTGGGGCCATTTTGGTTGGTGGTTGAGCTTCTTTATAACCCTAGCTTCGGTTCACGTGGGTAGGCTCTCTATAAAATGGGCATTCTGCCTCTTTTGTAGGGGTTTTTTTTTTGTTCTTTGGCCACTTGATGATAGCAAATAGGATTGATTTTACAGCTTTGAGTAGAGATACTTGTTTTAGTTGATGTTGGTTTTAGATACAGTTTTTATACAGTGATATGTTGGAATTGAGTTTATCGGATGAGGTTAATGAATCATAATCTGTATGTATGCCAGTGAGTTTATTGAAGCATAAATGTTTCTTATTTGATGAGAATCAATAGAAGGTACCAGATTTCAAAGATTATTTCATTAAATTGTCTATGGATGGAATTGTCACATGTCTGTTGATTTACGATTTTAGCAACGAATGAAGAGTGTGTTTTTTTTAAATCTTAAAAGTATTGTGATGAGTGATTGCGATGGTTAAACTAAGCACTTTAAATGTATGCAATAGTATGGATTGTTCTGTAAATTGCATCATGTTATGGTTTTCTTGATTTGTTAAAAGAGCATTGGTTGTTGGAAGCATATGTTTGGATATTGGAGAATTTTATTCATGTTTTACTGATTTATGCCTTGACCTATATTTTTTTGTTTATTTAAACCCCCCCCCCTTTTTCATTAAGTATAGATTGATGAATCCGTTGTTGCTTGCATTCCTTATCACTAGCAAAGGCCCCTTGAATATTACAGTTGCATGGACCAGTTGAGTGACACCAGATGGTTGATAACCAACTACCAGTACCTTGGGAGTTAGGCTACTATATGTTGTCTTTCATTTTTAGGAGAAATAGAGTAGAAATATTCTATTTAACATTATTTTGGTCAGTTTCACCATCAACGGTTATGTTCCTCACTAGTGCTTGGGGTTTGTGTTTCTAAAACCCTTTCAAATTAATCTTTAAGTGTAAGGGTCCTAGTTGGCATTCTATTTTGTTATTGACCTTTTGGTGTAGGTTCCTAGTTGTCTAAATTGTGACTTGCGCCATCAAGTTCATTCTCTTACTGGCACCTAAATCCTAGTGTTACCAGTCGATTCCTGTAGTCATTTTAAAATGTTGTCATTATTTTTGCAGGGTCGATATCCTTCAAGATAATTTTCCTAAGTCTATGGTCGGGTTTTAATATTTACCTTGGGACCCATATATTCATGCCCCCAACCATCATCTTCCTAGTGATGGCCCTCTTTTAAAAGATAACATTTGTGGCATGTGCATATTTTTGTTGTGTGATGACCGTTTGATCATCAAGAACATATATCGACTTCTCCTTGTGCACCTGCCCTATTTATATTCTCATTTAAATACTCACACGAGCTGGTAGGAAATTTCCACATGTCATATCCACTGGTGTGTCCAATGCTTTCAAAGGTTCAACAAATGGTGATTTGAGGAAGATCAATGATCGATATCATGAGATGTGTCTTCATTTGAGCCATTCCTTGTGTGCCCACTCTATTTCATTTTCCATTATTTTAATCACATGGGCTAGCAAGCATAGGACATGTGTCATCTACACAAGTGGGCCCAAGTTCCTTTGAATGGTTTGTGAATAGTATCAAAGTGAAATCTATGGTGTTCATTGGGTGACGTGGTCAAATATCAACTACTCCTCACCACCCCATCCAATTTTATTTGGTATTTTTAAAATGTCATGGGATAGTGGGTGGATTAACACTTGTTGCTTGGATGATAGTGAATGTTGCCATGAAGCTGGGATTGGTGATCGATAGTGGGTGACGTGGGTCAATCCTAACCACTCCCCGCTATCTTGTGTGGGTCCCACCCTTGCTACCAAGTTCTCAATGGGGACATGGGCGACTACCACATGGAATATCTAAAGGGCTTAGATGAATTTTAGTGGAGATGAAGTATTGCTAAAATTTGGCTGAGATGGCATGAGGACTAGAATAATGCAATTTTAGAACTAATTTCTTTAGGCACATGTTCGAGATTTTGGAAAAGATTTTGATTGTGACTATTAACTCTATCAGATGTTGGTACACACAAGAAGGTGAAATTGAAATAAGGCAAAGTGCAGGTCAATTTTCTAAGATTAAATCATGAGTGTTCCTCATTGTCTTGTGGCGATGAGTTGCAAGTGGATTATTTCCCACGGCCAAGCGGGTAAACATGACATGAAAGGAATTTTAATGCTAAGTATATGATTAATATGCAGATAGAGTGTATGTTTACCGACTTGGGATTTTCTGATTAAGGAAAAGGCATAAAGCACATGTAATTAGCTTTGTCATAATTAATTGCCCTGATTAATTATCTGTTGATCTATCTCAATGTGTGATCAACAGTTGAGGTTCAAAAATTAGGTAGCTGATCATTAGCTTTCTTGCACAAGCTTTCCTTAGAGTATTAATGGTTGGCACGCTTACATTGCTTGATATAATGAGGGCCACTAGCCATATTTTTCTTCATAGTTTGCAATCAAAGGCTGAAAATTGAGCTTGCGTTCGAGAGAAGGTTGCCGAAGAATTTATTTTGTAAAGGGTTGTAGAAGTATCATGATAATATTTTCCCCAGGTAAGTAGGTATTCATACCTACTTGTTTCAATTACGACTATATCAATTTTTAGGTTTCTAAATCTTGGGGTAGTGAGGGTTTTATAGTCTACATATTTTTGATGAGTTAATGAGAACTGTTGAGGCCTAAGTTGTTTGTTCATCAAGAGTAAGCCTGTGAGATTTTTTCTACAAATTAAGAGTCTCCTTGTTCTCATTTTTTTCATTGTAATAATGAGTAAGCCAAGTGATTCTGTCAATCCTATCTGAAGGTCTAGGAGACTTAATCTATTTGAGTCCCAAGGCAATGCTCCTGAAAATGAAATTGAGATATCAAGAGATCCTAAAAAACCAATGGAGAAGAAATCATGCAAGAAATCCAAGAAGGGTGGTGTTAGGAGTAGTTACCACCTAAGGAGTAGGACCATTTCTGAAGAATTGGTCAAGTTTAAAGGGAAGGAATTGGTTGAGCCTATGAAGAGAGAAAAGAAAAGAAACAAGTATCGTAAGGAATACCTAGGGAGGCACATTTCTCTCATTGAGGTTTCTAATAGCCCTTCGGAGGGTGGAGGTGATATTGACCCAAAGTACAGCCATTACCTTCTTTATTTGGTGTCATTTGAAGACTATGATGAGGGAGGAGCAGTTTCTCCTCCAGTTTCAGTGTGAACATAACGAGGGCGGGCATACTCTAGTGTTGATGAATTAGAGTAGCGTCTTGGCCCATTTTTTTTTATGACACCATTACCACTACATCAAGATCATCCTCTTCATCATGCATGTTACTTTTTGTCTTTGGTGTTGACGTGGAAATATTTTGGGCTGGTGTGATGTAGAAGTGTTGGATTATGTATCCTCAATGGAAAATATGGCTTTTCTAGGAAGTGTGTGATATTTTTCCTCTGTTACTTATGGAGAGTCTTCTTTGGTCTATGTGAGCGTAGGATTTTGATGATGCTACATCAACAAACAATGCATTTTTAAAGGCTAGCTCATCTTCTTCAACTGACTACATGGATTTTGTTATTGTTTGCTTCCCCTTGACTTGAAATGATTAAGTGTGACCGTTATGGGAATCTCTGAAATTAGGTGAATTTTTCCATTAAATAAAAATGTATTTGTAAGTCATCATGTTGCTTGTTGCTCCCATGTCTTTATAAATGGGATTCTAGGGCCTATTACAAAAGGGTTGGGTAGTGAGTTATTATGAGGTTTTGGTCACACGGGAATTGAAAGGGTTACTAAATAGTCTAGTGATATGTCTTAGGTTCAAGTCTATCAATACACATATGTAATCTTGATAGTAATGTTGGCAATACGTAATAGTAATAGCACAAGTTTAGCACCACTTTTCTCTCCTATGTACTAGTTTTACAAGTTATGAATAATATAATCAAGGTTATCTTATTTTTCTCTATCAATTTCAAATGGATGTGTGGCTCTATTCTTGTTTATTAATTCAAAAAATCAATGTAGATACTTAATATGACAGTAAATTTGTATTAAACTTAATGCTAGGATGCTAGTAAGAAGTAAGGGTTAAAACACAATGGTAAAATATTGTAATGCAACATTTTAGAGCTTCATATATTGTCAAGTGTGGAAATTATAGTCATGTTATGTAGGTATTGATATTGACTCCATTCAAAGGATGAGGCACTGGACTAAGTTAAGTAGTTATGTTGTACTATATTGATTAAATTGGTCATTACCCATTCATCAAATCAAATTCTACAAAATGGTTACAAATTTATGAGGTTTTATCATTCTCATATTCTAAGAATGAATTATGTTTGAGAAGTAGCCAACTTCTTTGATATAGTTACTAATTGGACATCTATATGAGAATCATCTATGTATATTGTAGTGTTACTGATACAAATGGTATAGGAGTATTATCCTAAAAAAATTGCTAGGGATTACCCTCCCTAGTTTCACAAAGCTCAAAGTGAAGAAGTGACGGCCTCTGAACCTTTTCTTATGTGTTGGCCAATCCTTACCCTTGCTAACCATTGAATTCTGGAGTATTCATAGGTGAGTGGTATTATTAAGTCTGGTTCTCCAAAAATAACCAATAGTTTGTAAGTTGAAGAAGGAACTATATGGATTGAAGCAAGATCCTAGAGCTTGGTATGTGAGATTGAATAGGTACTTGATATAAGAAGGATTCAACAAGGGCTCCACAGATATAAATATTTACTTTAAAGTTTAGGAAGACAAAATATTGATAGTAATTGTATATGTGGATGATATTATCTTTTTTGGAAATGAGGCTATGTGTAAGAAGTTTGCAAAAGAAATGTAGAAATAATTTGAGATGTAGATGTCAATGTTTGGGGAGATGGATTTCTTTCTTGGGCTACAAATAAATCAAACAAATAAAGGGATTTTCATTTCACAGTTGAAGTATGTCAAAGATATTTTGAAGAAGTTTCTAATGGATGACTCCAAATCGGTATGTACTCCTATGATGATTGGTTGTAAATTGAGAAAATATGATGATTCACCTAAGACTAATTAGACCAAGTAGAGATCTATGATTGGTGGACTGTTATATTTTACTGCTACTAGACCAGAAATCATGCATGTAGCTTGTCTTGTGGCTATATTTTAAGAAGATCCTAAAGAAACACATGTTGCAACAATAAAGAGAATATTCAGGTATTTAAGAGGCACACCAGATTATGGTTTGTGGCATTCCAAGGATGTTGATTTCACATTGAATTCTTAAATAGATACCAATTGGATTGGTTGTGTTGATGAAATGAAAAATACAAGTGGTGGGACATTCTTTCTCAGATGTAGATTGGTGTCATGGCTGAGTAATAAATAGGATTTAGTTTATTTATCCATTGTAGAGGTTGAGTATATTGTAATAGCATCATGTTGTACACAGGTATAATGGATGAGGTAAACATTTAAGGATATCATAGTTGTATATGATGAATCTATATCTATATTCTATGACAATACAAGTGCAATTAACATTTCAAAGAATCTAGTTATGCATTCAAGGAAAGAGCATATATGTATTAGGTATCACTTTTTGAGAGAGAAGGTTATGGAGAATGAAGTGAATCTTGAGTATGTTCCTACAATGGATTAGATTGCTGATATATTTACTAAGGCTCTTCCTAAGGATACTTTTGAGTATCTTCAAGATAATTTGGGGGTTATTTCCCCTCCTTTCTTGAACTAGATGCATATGGAGGTGCATTAGTCAAGTGGATCTAAGAATCTATCTCTTTTTTGGACTGATGTTGGTGGCTACCTCTTAGGGGGAGTAGGTAGTCTCATGTGTTGTCATTGTGTCGCTGATTTAGTTGGATGTACTCCTAAGGGGGATTATTCAAAGAAGGTAATTTTGGTTCAGTGTCAAAGAGGGAGAACAATGCAAAAAAAATTATCCTTTACCATTGATGTCAAAGGGGGAGAGAAAATATGTGAAAAAGACTTGTCTA
Organism: Sequoiadendron giganteum; assembly: GCA_007115665.2. Taxonomy (NCBI): domain Eukaryota; kingdom Viridiplantae; phylum Streptophyta; class Pinopsida; order Cupressales; family Cupressaceae; genus Sequoiadendron; species Sequoiadendron giganteum. The sequence goes on along the minus strand of CM021103.1, from coordinate 295,978,328 downwards.
TTCAGGGAGAGAGAATCATGTGAAAAAGAGAGAAATTTGTTGTCAAAGAGAAAGAGACACATGTAAGGGGAGAGGTTTTAGGAATGTTGTGTAGGCTATCTAATCTGAAAAAAAAGGGAAAGAGTATTCAAAGTTATTGTGTAGTCTTTTGTGTACTTTCACCTCTTGTGCTGCCATCAATGAAAAAGTGGGATATTTTTGCAAGTATGATGGTGTTGTCATTGATGTCAACTATGGGATGGAGATGTTGGGGATATTGAGAAAATTCTGGAAAAGAGGAAAAATGGTTGTGCATGTGTAGTTAAGACCTTGAGGAAGTGTTGTGAGTACATGGAGCTATTCTTTTTTTGTAGAGTCTAGAGATGAGTTGGAATGAAGTAATAAGCTAAGATGATGTCTTTGGTACTTTGTTTCCAAGTGCTTTTGAGAAAATTTAATAAACAAAGTAGAATGTGTTGATAAAATGTTCATAGTGTGCTTTGGTATTGTGCTTCACATTCTTTTTGTGTTGATGCTATGCTTGTGTGGATCTTACAAATTATTCAAGGTTGATAGATGTTTCTATATTCATAATTTGGGTTTCTCAATCATTGTATAGTGCAAGATATTTTCACTGGTGTGTGAACTAGTTGTTTTTTGATACATTATGTGGTATGGGAGAAATGTATTTGATCCACGTTCTTCATTGTTTGGCTTTGGGTTGTGCAGATTTGGGAAGTTTCTTATAATTATTTTATCTTTATGTATTCAAGTTCTTACTTGAATTGGTGTAGTATAGTGAGAGTTTCATTTATCAGTATGCAATTAAGGGTTATCAGTTGTTCTGAGTTAAAGTATTTGTTTAATCTTAAGTGGTTCTTGCATTATTCTAGATTGAGTTCAAGTGAATTATGTTGTCTGGAACTTTTGGCTCGGTTTGAGGAAGCATTTACTTAATGTCTATGGTGTTTTGCACAAGTGTTGGTCAACCTTGTGTTTAACACTACATGTGAAGCCTATGGAAGCATGTTGAAATGTGTTGAGATCTATTTGGGTCCTAATTAAGGATTTATGTAGGCTGCCTTTCATTCATTTCCATTGTGGGAATTTTTAGGTGCCGACCTATTTTGAATTTGAATGTATAATGACTAGTAGTTGACATATTTTTATTATTTATTAGAATTTTTCTTTATTTTCTATATTTTATTTTTTAATTATTTTGTATAAGTTTGCATAGATCTTGTGTTTATATCTTTGTAAGCCTTTACTTGTAATCATATTATTATTTTTTCTTGTAATTATATTTTTCAGGGCTTATTTATTTGTCTTTAGGTTGTTTCTCTTTGTTTTCTTTAGTATTTTCAAGCTTTAATAAGTATTATTTCTATTTCTATTTTTACTAATCTATAGAAATCTATTAATATAGATTATTTATTTTATTATTTAATTTAATTTAGTTAATTATATAATCGTTTGTTCCTTCCTTTTTCAATTTATCAATCTTCCTTTTTCTATAATTTGATTATTTTATTCTAGTTTTAATTTTTATTGTATGTTATCAAGTTCAATCATTGGTGTCTAATTTCTTATTTCCTTGTATTTAACCCTCCTGTTGTATCCCCCTAATTTTTAAGTGTTTGAGAGTGTGTTTTTTTATTCTATCTCTTATTCTTATTTCTTCTTCTTGACTGATTGGGCTGCTTCTTTAGGTTCTTTTCTTCTTTTTGTACTCAATATGTTTCTCTTTTTTAAAGTGTCCCCTCAGGGTGTGTGCCCTCACCTTCCTCTTTCCCACCCTCTCTCCTCTTTTTATGCTTACTAGGTCTACAAAAAATCATTTCTTACATCTCCTTGAGCTCTATATCTTGATGATGGATCACAGAGTGTGATCCAAAATATTGATTCAAAAATTTCCACACAAATCGAATCTAGAAAACTACAAAATTCTATTGGAGAAAGTTTTAAGGTAGAGCTTGATATAAATATGTATGGTATTGATGCAAGAGAAAAGGGTGAAAGAGTAAGAATAAATAAAGATGTAATATTAATGTGAGTCATGTGTGTGATGTGAAAGTGAGAAAAGCAGTGTGAACTTCACGTCAGGGTTCTTGAAGGTAGTGAGCTGAAGACATCCAAAATATTTCATGTGAGATTGCAAAAGTGTACAAGAAATTATGGTGGATTTCTTGTTGCATTGATAAGTGTTTTCTCTTTGTAACATTCTTCTTCTATATTCTTGTATTCTTCTTGTGGAAGTGATCCCTAGTTGTGATCCTTTTGGATAGTGTGTCTTATTCTAGAAGTGAGCTCCTTTGTACCAATTTTGTTATTACTTATATTTTGAGCTAATCCTTGTTGTGGTTTTCCCTCATCGGGATTTCCACATAAATCTAGTGTTCTCTTGTGCATGGTGTTGTGATTTCAATTTTTTAATCTACATTTCATGTTTAATTAAACTAATAGAATAAGGGTTTAATGAATACTTATGGATTTGATTATTTTTGAGGGTTTTGAAGGTTTAATTTGTTACAATTTATTCGCCCCCCACTCTTAGTTTTCTTGTTCATTTCAACATGGAGATCAGAGGATCATGGCATGAAGGAAATAAATCAATGGCAATAATTCAAAGGTGAAGATATCAAATGTCTATGTCTGTATGACTATGAGTTTCAACTAGTAGCCAACACAGAAGGTGAATTTAATTGGTTTATCTACTCCAACAACCAGTTAACTAGAGATTTGATATGTAGAGTGATGGAAGAGATTTCCAAGTAGATCAACATCAAAATCAAATCGAATAAACAAGGAAAAGTATTTAATGCATATCATGGTTAGGGTTTTTATAGATTACCATAATTAGTGAAATCTAATGAACTAGAGTTTGAATTTGATGGCATGTGGCTTGATGAACAGGTCACTTCTGTAGAAGATAGCAAGAAAACCCTAAAATAAGTTTACAAATATGTTGTATGATGGTGCATGGCTCAAGGTAATGCTTGTAGATTGGTGGAGATAAGAAAAAGGATACAATCATAAAATTGTCTAAGTGTAGAGGTGTGCATGATGCAATTGTAGACAAAAAATGCACTAACTCTGAATGATTAGAACCCAAAAAAAAATAAGATATATTTATCAAGGTTAACATTCAAGGTGTAGCAAAGAAAAAGGTGTAGAGAAAAAGACTAAGGTGCAGAGTAGAAGACTACGGTGTGGAGATTACAACAAAGTATTGTGTAGTTACAAAGTAAGTTGCAACATTGAGCTGTAATAAAATTATAATATCTTGAGTTGTAAATCTAATTGGTGGGTGTCATCATATATTTGGGTAGATTCTTATATTAGGGATTCGGTGATTCCTTCAAGTGGTGCTAGTAAAACTAGGGGATTGGTGTCTCCTTGGGGTTGGTACCCTTAAAATTTGTAATCAGATATTTCATTGTGACACTAGATTTGAGCAGTAGACTCAAGTAGCTTTTTTCACTATGGTTTTTCCCATCTTAGGTTTTCCACATATATCATGTGTTATGTGATGCTATATCTATGAATTTTTTATGTCTATGATTTTTTTTTTTAATCAACAATGAAAAGATTAAAGGGAATCAATCTACTAAAAGTATTTAAGGATAGTTTTTAATTGATCTACAAATTTGTGTGCCCTCTTAGTAGATTGTTGTGTTCCAACAATGGTAAGCATGTAGGAAGAGGGGCAATCATGTAGGAAGAGAGGGAATTGATAGCTTGAAACCCCAAAGCACTTAGACTTAACCAAACTTAGGACCCTTTCGAGGGAGACTTATGCAAGGTGACCGATATGAGATCTCATAGATTGTTTTTAATGATGGGTCATCAAGATGGCATGAAATATAAAAATTATTGTTGTGGGATGATTTCTTACTAATCATGGAATCTAGGGGGCTTATCAATCCATTGGGCATAGATTCATGGGAAAAAACTTTAGCAACTAGCCTCATTCTAGGGAAAAATGGAACATGTGCAAACTACACTTGGAGGAAAGTAGGAAACTAGAAGCATGCATTCCCTTAAGGAGAATGTAGGGTGTGCAAGAGCACTTATTGGAAAGAAAAAACCTAAAATAATATTTACATAAGACTGATAATACCTAAAAAATAGTTTCTGAGGTGAATTCCATTAACTGGGATTTATACTTCTTCTCCATCTATTTTTAATAGTTGGAAGGCATTATGTTGTTTGTACTCAGAAATGTTGTAACATCCACTCCACATGGTATCAAATATTGTGTGCCTTCTAAGTATGCTCTTAATTTCATCCCATTTGATGAATACATCCCCTTCCTTGAAGACCCTAGGGGTTGTCTTTTTGTCAAAAGATCTTTTTATCTTATTTTCATGCTCTTTCATTGTCTTCATTTCTTTATCTCTAATTTATTCCAGCTCCATAAGTTGGTCATACTTGATCACCATTGGGTCCTCTCCCTCTAGCATCTCTAATTGATTAACCTACTCAAGATCCGGTAGGTCAACTGACAAGGATAACCTTACTTATTTTATTTTCTTGGAATATACTTGAATCCCATTAAGAAATGTGTGTTTGGGGTAAAATAAGGGAAATTTTTGGTCCATATTGTGTCAAAGGATGGAATCAGAATTGATCCTAAGAGAGTGGCTGCAATAGACAAAATTTCACGGCCAAAGAATGTCAATGGTATAAAATATTTCTTTGGTTGGATCAATTTCTTAGGAATATTTTAACTAATTTTGCTAAGATTACCCATCCTATCTCTAAGATGATGAAGAATTGAGAGAAGATGGTTTAGAGTGAGGAGCCTAGTCAAGCATTCAAAAGTATACAACAAGACATAAAGGAGAATCTAGTGTTGAAATCCCTAGATTTTTCTAAGCCTATGCTTATATTCTCTCACATCTTTTCATACAATTGCTATGGTGTTGCTACAAAATAATGATAATGGCTTTGAACAACCCATTGTATTTTTTAGAAAATCCTTACAAGGTGTTGAATTCAAGTATGATATGACTAAAAGGAAGGCCTATGCATTAGTCAAGGTTGTAAAAAAATTTAGAACATACCCAATGGGAGCTATGGTGATAGCATTTGTGCCAAGTGTTGAAATGAAGGATATCTTCACTCAACAAGAGACCACAAGTAGGAGGTGTAGATGGATCAACAAGATCCAAGAGTTTAACATTGATGTTCAAATCACTAAGTTGGTGAAAGGACAAGGTCTAGCTAATTTGATGGTTGAAACCAACTTGGAGGCCAACCAAATAAATCAGGTTGAATGTGTTGGCATTGCACCCATATGTGACATGTAGACTTATGGTTGGTATAGGCAGATCGTGCAATATTTACAGACCATGCAATGTCTTGAGGGTATGGCTAACAATGAAATAAGAACCCTAAATTTACAATCCATTAAATATGTCATTATTGATAATGATCTATGGTGGAGAAGCCCAGAGGGTGTATCACTAAAATGTGTTGATGGAAAACAAGCATTGGAACTCTTATAAGAAATGCATAATGGAGTATGTGGTGGCTACTACATGGCTAAGACAATTACCAATAAGATTTTGAGGGCTAGGTTTTGGTGGCCCACAATTTTCAAATATTCTCACAAGTTTGTTAAAACTTGTGATGCTTGCTATATATTTTTTAGGAAAATTAAAATTCTCACGGAATCTACCACTTAGGCCCATTTCAGTTTAGGTCCCTTTTCAATAGTGTGGTATTGACTTCATTGGTGAAATATCTAAGAAGTAAAATGAAGGGCACTCTTGGATTCTTGTTGCAACTAATTACTTTACAAAGTGGGTGGAAGAAATCGCCACAAAGAAGGCAACAAGAAAAGTGATGATTGATTTTCTGATGAACAACATTTTAGTCAAATTTGGAGTCCTAGAAAATATTATCTCTAATAATGCTATGTGTTTTAGATCAGATAAATTTAGGGATTTCTATGACAAGCATGGAATACAAACTTATTATTCTTCCTCTTACATCCTCACGGGAATGGTCAAGAAGAATCAAGTAACAAGAGTTTAATGAAGATCATCAAAAGGGTGATTGAGAAGAATAAGAAAGTCAAGGATTCAAATTTGAAGCTTGCACTATGGGTTGATAGGGTTATTGTCAAGAAAGCCACAGGGAATTCACCTTTTGGTTTGGTGTATGGTTTAGATGCAAGGTTTCCTCAGAACAACTTTCTAAAATTAATGTAAAATTTTGTACAAGAATATGATGGTGACATATGTGATGAAATGCAACATAGATTTGATGCCCTGATACAGTTGGTTGAAATTGTTAGACATCTAAAATAGATTGAATAACCAAAGGAAATTTTAAGATTAAATCAAAGCTACATAAACTAGAAAAGAATAAGAATACAAACCAAGACTCTAAGAGATTATGGAATGTTGATGTGACAAAATTTCCTTAAGAGCTTCCAAACTAAAGAGATATAATCCAAAGATGCATGAATAATGATTGTATGCATCAAGGTGCATGTATTTCAAAATATGCAACAATGAAAGAAAATGAATGGATGCAAAAACAAGCTAGGTAATGAGTTTATATGGAACTTAGGAGAGGAGGTAGGTGGAAAATCCAACGAATCAAAATCAACCAAAAAAAGTGGAGATGGACCACCAAAACTAGAGATGCCCACCAAAAGCGAAAAGTATGGACCACCAAAAGTGGATGATGCTACCAAGAGTGGAATGTGTTCCACCCTTTAAGAAAGGTGACACCATATACTTATCTCCAAGTAATAAACTCACTTTATTATCCTAAGCAAGCTTAATTAAGTGTAGAAAAAACATAGGACTAAGTTAAAATAAATTAACTCACTAGGAAAAAATGAAAAAACCTACACCAGCACCCCCCTTAAGCACAACTTAGGAGGATGTAAAAGATGATGGGTGTTGTAAAATGAAACCATGTTAGATACTCATGTACATATAAAATTCCCCCCAAAAGAAGAAGAATCCCCATCCCATAAAAAGAAATTACGCCCGCCACCCGCCCCCCCCCACCCCCATAATAGAGAGAGAAATGAAGTGGAAGGACAAAGAAGCCCCCTAAAGAGATCCAATAGTAGATGCTTGAAACTAGATGTACAAGATAGTCCATGATCATCAAACAACGTTACTCCCCTTAGGAAGAAACACAACCAAAGGTGTATGTACACTATCTCCCAAGTCATGAAAGGAGTATATAGGAAGAAAGTGTATAATGGATGAAGTCTCTAAAGTCATATCAAGTATCCCCATGTCAATGTTGAATTTTGTCATAATCAAATCAGGCATTCTAGGCCACATTGTTGATGATGAAAAATCAGAATCTCCTAAAGACTAATGTAGAGCATAAGATAAAGACTCAATTATCTCCTATGAAGATGTATCCTCCAAATGACGATCCAAAGTATCCACACTCATATCAAAATATGATGAATGATCATGTAGAGAGTGAACAAGAGGGTCAAAGTATTCCCTCACAACAGATGAAGAAGGATCAACTTCAACAAAGAGAAGATGAATACATCCAATAGTCTCTCCTAAATCTGCAATATGTGTCTCCATAAACAAGTCTAAAATACCTATGAAGATATCATCCCAAGCTAAATCAGGAAGACTATAGATATCTTGCTACAAAGAATCATTGGAAACTTTCAAAGAAGAAACTCTAAACTCTGAAGTAGCAATAGTAGATGGTGATGGGGTATCAATTAATTGATCATCCACACAAGATGTTGAAACACAATTCTTAGTATCATCCACAATAGCCTGGATCTCCAAGGAAACATTACTTTCAGATGTAGATCCAATGTCTCCATACAACTATTGAATTATGGTCCAAGAAATGAAAGGGAACTCAGTGTGCTCTACATGATGTAGAATATCCTTAGAAATATTAAGACATATTAATCCATAGACCATGTCATTATTGTTAAAGCATGCATTCTTTTGATTAGTCACTTGGCTCATAAATGAGTCCAAGGAGATAGGGTAGTAAATCCTACTCAAGGAAATAATTCTTTATCCCTTGTTTCCAAGATAAATAGTTATCTAAAGTTAACTTGATAATAGAAGGATGGAAATAATTATTAAGATGCATGCTTAGCGCCCCCATAAATGGAACTTTATCTTAGTTCGTGATTACAAATGTTTTGTATAATCCCCCCAAGATTGATAAAAAAAAGGAAACTTTAAGTGAATGTAAAAAGAGACACACCCCCTTTCCACTAGTCTTAGAAATCACCCCCCAAGATATTACAATGTTGGCACTTTATGATTAGTGCATTTAGAAAGCCTTTTCCAAGATACAATGCTCAATAGGTCCACAATGACCAAAATTATAAATTTTGATACAAAATTAATATGAGATAAAATCTAGAAAAATTAGCTCTGTAGATATGTATTTCTCTTCAATACCTTTCTAGAGCCTACTCATTTCCAAAAGATGGAGCTCCCAGGTGAAAGTTATGGTATGTTGAAGAAAAAATGCAACAACAGCTTCAACTTGAAATATCTAACAAAAAATGGAAAATTTTACTTTCAAAACCTCTATAGATGGAAAGTGCTCCTCTCTAGTTTTCCAATGATATCTCTTTTGTATAAAATGGACACTATGGTGAAAAGTTGTGAATTTTTAAAAAAATAGGCTAAATTATGCCTGCAATGATGACCCCCTAGCAAAAGAAAAATTTGCCAAAAATCAAATTTGTCTAAAATAGAAAAATTTCATATGAGAATATGGGTTTTTGGGCCTTCTAAATGCAATGGCAAGGTCTGTTTGGCCCAAAAATGTTTCAATAAAAATTTGTTCACAAATTTGAGTTTTAAACCCCCATTTGCAACTTTGTCAAATGATCACCAATTTGGATGAAACAAAAGGTAAATCTGAATTTCTCAAGCCTTATGGATGCATTAGAATAGTCAAAAATGTTTCCAATATAACAAAAAATGTTGCAATCACCTAAATCTCACAAAACATATATGCAATATGAAGAGGTTATTAGATCATTGCAAATCATTTTTGATTCTCCAGATCATTTAAAATGAAAGAGAAGAGAATACGAGAACTTAAGAGACCTTTACAATAAACTCAATCTCTCAATCAAGAATCTATGAACTTATATTTCTAAAAAAAAAAGCTTTGATTCCATGTTAGAAATCTGAAATAGATTGAATAACCCATGGAACTTTGTAAGGGAAAATCAAAGTTACATAAACTGGAAACACATAAGAATGCAAACTAGGACTCTAAGAGATTATGCAATGTCAATGTGAAAAAATTGCATTAAAGAGATTCCAAACTAGAAAGATACAAGTTAAAGATGCATGAATAATGGTTGCATACATCAAGGTGCATGTATGCCAAAGTATGCAACAATGCAAGAGACTGAATGGATACAAATACAAGTTAGGTAGTGAGTTTATACAAAACTTAGGAGAGGAGGTAGGTTGGAAATCCAACCAATAGGAATCAACCACAAAAAGTGGAGATGAACCACCAAAAGTGGAGATGCCCACCAAAAGTGGAGATGAACCACCAAAAGTGGAGGATGCCACCAAGAGTGGAATGTGTTCCACCCTTTAAGTAAGGTGACACCACATACTTATCTCCTAGTAATAAACTCACTTTACTATCCTAAACAAGCTTAATTAAGTGTAGGAAAAAACTAGTAGTAAGGGAAAATAATCTGAATGTGTTTTCTGGATTAGATTGTGTTGTTAATTTTTGTCATCAACATTTCGAATCACACTACATGATCCATCATCAGGATGAAAGAGATCTGAAGGAATAAATGAATTGTTGCATACCAAGCTTGGTTAAAAAGAGAGCACAAAGGGGAGGCACACGGTTCGAGGATAAGGCTGACTAGGGGAGAGAAAATTAGAAACAGGAGAAAAGTAAAAAAGAAAAAGGAAAAGGAGAAAAGAAAAAGAGGAAACAAAATCAAGGAGTCAAGGAGGCCATTTATAAAAGATAAATCAACCTTAATGATTTGGTTAATCTAGAAAACAAGAACTCAAAAAGGCCTAATCAAATAAAAATAACCTATTAAAAAGAATCAACCTGAAAATAATTAATTGAGAAGGGAAATAGTATAATCTAATCAATTACTAATGATATTATAATAAGATCACCATAAAATCATATACAAGGAAAATAAACTATAAAATAAAGACCCAAATACGCAAGGAATTAAAATAAAGACAATATTAATGTTATTATATAATATACTATAAAATAGTAATAATATAGTATCATTGTCAATTATATAAAATAATATAGTAATAACAATTTATACAATATAAGTATTTATATAATGTTGTTAACATTAATGTTAATAATAATAATAATGTTGACCACAATACTATATAATAATATTAATAATGTTAATGATGTAACATAATATTATTTATTATAATAGTATTATAATATTATGCGATCCTAGATTCTAGTTAATTATAAAGTGTTAAAATAATATACTAATAATTTTGATACTATAATGTTAAAGTTAAGAAAAGTAATCCTAATAAGATTGTTCCTTTAATGTTAATGTTTAGAATTAACATTTTTTTAATAATTTAAATAGTATAGTTGTTAGGTCCTTAATGAAGGTCTTTAATATAATAATATTAAAAATATATTTAATTCTAAATCTTAGAGATAAACAAGAGAGGAAGGATCTCAATAAAATAAACAAAAATACATTAAGAGGATGTAAAAGATTATGGGTCCCAAAAAATGAAGTCATATTAGGTACCCATGTACATATAAAATTCCCCCCAAAGAAGAAGAATCCCCATCTCACAAAAAGGAAGTACACCCCCACCACATAATAGAGAGAGAAATGAAGTGGAAGGACAAAGAAGCCCCCCCAAAGAGATCCAATGGTAAATGCTTGAAACTAGATGTAGAAGATAGTCCATGATCATCGAACAACATTCCTCCCCTTAGGAAGAAACACAACCAAAGGTGCATATACACTATCTCTCAAGTCATGAACGGAATATGTAGGAAGAAAGTGTAGAATGTACATGAAGTCTTTGAAGTCAAATCAAGTATCCCCATGTTGATGCTAAAAGATTTCATAATAAAATCAGGTGTTCTAGGCCACACTGTTGAAGATGACAAATTAGAATCTCCTAGAGACTGATGTAGAGCATAAGCTAAAGACTCAAGTATCTCCTTTGAAGATGTATCCTCCAAATGATGATCCAAAGTATCCACACTCGTATTAAACTATGATGAATGATCATGTAGAGAGTGAACAAGAGGGTCAAATTTTTCCCTCACAAAATCTAAATAAGAATCAACTTCATCAAAGAGAATATGAATGCATCCAATAGTGTGTCCATAAACAAGTCTAAAATACCTATCAAGAGATCATCCCAAGCTGAATGAACAAGATTATAGATATCTTGCTGCAAATAATCACTGGAAAATTTCAAAGAAGCAACTCTAAACTCTGAATTAGCAATAGTAGATGGCGATGGGGTATCAATGAATTGATCATCCACACAAGATGTGAAAACACAATTCTTAATAGAATCCACAATAGCTTGGTTCTCCATGGAAACATCACTTTCAAATGAAGATCCAATGTCTTCATACAATTGTTGAATGATTGTCCAAGCAATTAAAGGGCACTTAGTGTGCTCTACATGGTGTAGAATATCCTTAGAAATTGTAATACATATTAGTCCATAGACCATGCCATTATTGTTAAACCATGCATTCTTCTGATTATAGTCACTTGGCTCAGGAATGAGTCTAAGGAGATAGGGTAGTAGATCTTGCTCAAGGAAATGATTCTCTATCCCTTTTTTCCAAGATAAATAGTTCTCTAAAGTTATCTTGACAACAGAGGGATGAAAATAATTTTTAAGAGACATGTTTAACACCTCCATAAATGGAACTTTATCTTTGTTCGTGATTACAAATTTTTTGAATAATTCCACCAAGATTGACACAAAAAAGGAAACTTTAAGTGAATAAAAAAAGAGGCATCAAGAGACACCCAAGATATTACAATGTTGGAACTTTATGATTAGTGCATTTACAAAGCCTTTTCCAAGATATAATGCTCAATAGGTCCATAATGACCAAAATTATAAATTTTGATACAAAATGAATGAGATAAAATCTAGAAAAATTAGCTTTGTAGATGTGTAGTTCTCTTCAAACCTTTCCAATGTTTATTCATTTCCAAAAAGTGGAGCTCTGATGTGAAAGTTATGGTTTGTTGAAGAAAAAATGCAACAACAGCTTCAACCTGAAATATCTGACAAAAAATGGAAAATTTTCTTTTCAAAATCTCTGTAGATAGAAAGTGCTCCTCTCCAACTTTCCAATGATATTTTGTTTGCAAAAAATAGACACCGTGGTGAAAATTTGTAAATTTTTTTAAAAACATGTTGAATTTTGCCTACAATGACAACCCCCTTGCAAAAGAAAAATTTGCCAAAAATTAAATTTGTCTAAAATAGATAAATTTTATATCAAAATAGGGGATTTTGGGCCTTCTAAATGCAATGGCAAGGTCTGTTTGGCCTAGAAATTCTCCAATAAAAATTTGTTTACAAATTTGAGCTTTAAACCCTCATTTGCAACTTTGTCAAATGATCTCCAATTTGGATGAAACAACAGCCAAATCTGAATTTCTCGAGCCTTCTAGACACATTGGAATAGTCAAAAATGTTACCAACATAACCAAAAATGTTGCAATCACCTGAACCTCACAAAATATATATGTAATATGAAGAGGTTAATAGATCATTGCAAATCCTTTCTAATTCTCCATATTGTTTAAAACATAAGAGAATGGCATACGGGAATTAACAAGATCTCTACAAGAAACTCAATCTATCAATCAAGAATCTATTAACTTATATTTCTCAAAACAAAATCTCTAATACCATGTTAGAAATCTAAAATAGATTGAATAACCCAAGGAACTTTTTAAGAGAAAATCAAAGCTACATAAACTAGAAAAACATAAGAATGCAAACTAGGACTTCAAGAGATTATGCAATGTCGATGTAACAAAATTACATTAAGAGCTTCCAAACTGAAAAGATACAAAGCAAAGATGCATGAATAATGACTGCATGCATCAAGGTGCATGTATGTCAAAGTATGAAACAATGCAAGAGAATGAATGTATGTAAATACAAGCTAGGTAGTGAGTTTATATAGAACTTAGGAGAGGAGGTAGGTGGAAAATCCAATCAATAGGAATCAACCACAAAAAGTGGAGATGGACCGCCAAAAGTGGAGATACCAACTAAAATTGGAAATTATGGACGACCAAAAGTGGAGTATTCCACCAAGAGTGGAATGTGTTCCACCCTTTAAGGAAGGTGACACTGCATACTTATCTCCTAGTAATAAACTCACTTTATTATCCTAAGCAAGCTTAATTAAGTGTAGGAAAAACTTAAGACTAAGGGAAAATAAATTAACCCACTAGGAAAAAAAATCCTACACCAATAGAAACTAGAAGTGAAGATCATGATAATAACACAAAGATGCAGTTGCAAGTTAAGCATTTGTATGAAAAAAGGGCTTCTCCTAGGAAATTTGAAGTAGGAATCATGGTATTGATGTGGAATGCTCAATCTCAAGATAAGGGAGAGAATGGAAAGTTTTAGGCACTTTGGTTAGGCCCTTATCTGGTATCAAATACACATGGTGAGGACTCTTACTTTCTCTAGAGTTTGACTAGTGAAATTCTTGAACTGCTAGTACATGGATAGTTCATGAAGCCATATTTCTCCTAAAATATTTTCTTCTCCATGTACATTGTAAATTCATGTATATTATGTACATAGGTTTTCTTGGGTATGGTCTTCTTGCCTTGTCCGAGAAGGTCCTTAGTTTTTGGGTGTCCTTTGTGCTTGATCTACTTCAACATTGAGATTTGAAATTTTACAATGCCTATGAGAGGCATGCATCCCAAGTTAGAGCCACTGGTGGAACCTTCCAAATTTTATGCTCCACTAACTTGAGTAGCTATTTGGTCATCTCATTGGCCTTATTCTTATTTACTAGCTAGTGTTTTATCATACGGTTTTAGGGTTTATGTTAGCATTTTTCTCTCCTATCTTAATCCTTGCTCCTTTGTCTAATTTTTCATTGACTTGCAATGGTTGGTTCCTAGTTGTCTAAGTAATATCTTGAGCCTTTGTACTCATTTGGTCACTAGCCCCTTACGCCTAGGGTTACTGTTTACCCCATCATATGGTATTTCCTATTATCTTGGTTTAGGGTTTTAATGTTTTACAAGGTTGGGTCTTGGAAATTCTTTGTCTTTTATATCCTTGGTCGAGTATGGTTTTTAATTCCTTTTAAGTCCCTGTCTCTCATCATACCTAGGTGGCCCCTTTTAAAAACAACTTATGAGCACATGCTAAAATTGTTCCCACTTAAGTTCATGCTTACCACTTATCATAGATTTCTCTAGGGCCACTTGTATTGATTTGGTGATGAGTGACGAACCTTTCCCTTTGCATCGCTCATTGAAAATGGGCGTAAGAATTTGAGTCTCATATCAGTGATGCACAATATGAAGTATTTTCCTTTGTATCAATGGCTGCTCTTGCATCACTAATTGTTAAAGTGCTCTATGTTCCAAATTGGTGATGATCGATGACTCTTTAGCCTCTTGTATAGCTCACTCATTTCCCATTGCACATTTGTCTCCTACCATCCATGGTCCTATTGTTGATGAGTGATGAAGGTTATAGCCTTTTGTTTTAAAGCGAGGTATCACTAATTTTTCTACTACTAGGAATGAAGCGTCCTTAACCATTGATCCAGTAGTTAGGACATGTGGCTAGATCTTAACCTATTGCCACCTTTCCTCCATTGCTAATTTGGTTTGACCAATATAAATCAAATCAGTGATGAGCGATGAAGGAAGAAAAAGAGGACAATCTAATCTAACAGCCAGGATCTCATCGCGAGTGTTACTTATATTGTTGATGGATTATGCAAAGGTAAATGGAAATTAGCAATGAGTGATGAACAATTAAACCTCCTCCCTTTATTTCATCTTAAGGCATCATGATTACAGTTTGGTGAATTGAGAACACATTGGTGATCAATGATGGGAGATTAGGGATATTCGATGGAATATTCCTCCCATCACTAGTTTCTCTACATCATAGATTTGTTTAGGAAAGAGAAAGATAGTGTAGTGATGTGTGATGGCCTCAGGGAACAAAGTGATAAAAGAAAATAGGGGCGATGTGGTTGCATCAAGGTACATCACTGAAGAAGAAAAAGAAGAAATTGTGAGGACGTAGGAGAGCCATTGATAATGTTTTAAATCAAAATGATCAACAACCATAATTTAAACTTAAACATCTAAGTGTTAGTTCGCTTGTGTGAGCCTTCTTTCAGGCATTAATAGTGAAGACGCTCCATTCATTGGCCATAAAGAAGGTTGTTGGCTCATTTTTCCTTAAAATTGCAACTATTTAAAGTAGAAGAACTGGTCAAGTTTAAAGAGAAAGACGTGAGGAGCTCAGGCGAAGAATTTGTAGAGGCATTGAAGGTAGTATTTTCCCTAGTAAGAAAATATTTACACCTCTCTATGTAAATTGTGATTGAATATTAGCTGGTTAGGAATGCTAGTGTTTAGTTTTTCAATTCCTAAGGGCTTAGGGTTTAAATGAAGGGTTTTAGTATTGTATATTTTTTTAATAATTGGTATGAGTTGAGTAAAAACACAAGAAAGGTTCTATAGTTAATTCTACAAATTGAATTTCTTGTAAGCATAAACCAGAAAGCACTAGTTCATAGCTTGAATTCATCAACCCTAAGTGCAAACAATGAGCTAGCCTAGTGAAACCTCGGGTGTTGGGGGTAAATCTAAACAAAATAAAACCAATATTGTTAAACCTAATCCAAAAAACTTAGAGAAGTATGCAAAATCTAAGGTACAGAAGAGAGATTTTGCTAAATTCATGGAAGGTGAATCCAAAGATATTGTTGAGGGTGGAAAGAAAATTGGTAAAAGACCTATAGGATAGGGTGTCATGAAAAGTAGGCTAATTTACAATGCTACTAGAATTAGAGAGGTCCCATTACCTCAAAGTGGTTAGGAGTTGTTTCTCTATGCTTTCAACAGGTTGCCAATTTCATAGCCTATCACCTATGGGACTATAACCCTAGAAGGCTAGTGGTGCCAAATGTGTTCATTGAAATTGATTTGATGTTGGAGTTGAAAACAATTATGATCCCAAGGATAGAACAATCAAGAGTGAAAATGGGACTCCACTGCTAGACATAACCAAGAGCAAAATCGTGGAGATTTTCAAGTTAAACCCTCATACTACTGTCAGCATTGATTTTTCTAAATTGTGCAATGAGTATGAGAAAAATAAGTATGGATATAGAAAACATGTACTTTCTAGGCACATAAAAGGAGATAAAGTGGGTTTTGGTCCTAAGAAATTAGAGCCTTTCGAATGTGATGAATTTGCAAACTACTTTAAGAACACCTACTATTATCTGGAGAAAGTATTGGATCATAGGTTTGATGAAAGGATACCAACTGCATTGTTGGTAATGATTATTGATATTCGGAACTGGAACTCAAATAGAGGGTTTGACTATGCAACATATATTGTAGAACAGATGCACAAGGGGTTAATTGAATTAAAAGATGGAAGATCCAAATTGTCTTTCTCCCACTATTCTTTACTGATGCATATGATTCTTTGGATTGGACAAGAAAAATGGAAGAATCACATGAAGCTAAGGTAGAAAGATGATGAAGGAAATGATTTACCTATCCAAATGTGGGCTCATATTTGGGGTTGGAATTGTCCACATTCAAACTATCTTACTTTCTATAATGTTGCAACGTTTGGTATCTTGGATGTTTGGGTGTGGCACCTATGTATAGAATTTCAAAATTCATTAGGGAGATTATGTGCACCCATGAGCTTAATGAAGGAGCAAAAGAAACTCACAATTAGGGTAGCTGGTTTTTGCACTCCTATTATACTTTGATCAGAGCTTATGGAGCCAGGGTTGCACCTCATTTCTTACCAATGTATGTTTCTGATATGTTGGATTTCATGGAGTTTATGTCACAATTGGATTTTATGGATAAGGAACATTTCAGAGCTCCAAGGAAAGGTTCAGTGATAACCCCACAGTGCTCTTTTTCTTATTTCATTACTACTGTAAAGGAGAGGTATGAAAAGTTTGACATGATGTTAAGTAACCTCAAGATGCCAATTGATGAGGTCAAAAATTATGACCCTCAAGGGTTTATAAATGAGATTAAAAAAAAAGTTTGTCTAAGTTTTCCCATCATTTTTTGTACATTGATGATGTAATCAAAAATTTGACAACCGATGGTGCAATGACTTCAAGGAAAAAGGAGTGGAATTCTATATGTGATATTGAAGAAGACATAATAAAGAGGAATGCTTTTTATATTAGTCCATATGATGAGATTGAGAGTCCTTATGAAAGGGCCATGACCAAACTAAAAGATTATCAAAGTGGTGAGTTCACTGTAAAAGTCAAAGAGGTCATGGAGAAGGCACAAACACTCAAGGAGCAATAGCAAGAAGCTATGTACATTCAAGAAAAACCTTTGGAGGTTGGTGGAGGGGACATCTGATGCAGAGTGGTAGTGAAGGTAAACACAACCACAGATGGAAAAGACACTCCAACTCAATGCTTCTCTCAAATACTCTTTTGGTTCAAGTTTTAGTCCCAAATTACACACTCTTGTAATTTTTTCAATGGCTCCAAATACATAAAAAATCGAAGTGGTTAAATCAATTGAGGAGGTTATTGGTTCAATTGTGGTGAAAAGAGCCACTAACATAACTCAATCATCAGCCTAGAACAAAAAGAGTATGTCAATCCACTGGACTAATGCACCTCCATGTGCACTTATTTCAAAGGAGGGGTAGTAACCCCTAACTTCCCTCTGAGATACTCAAAAGTATCCTTTAGAAGGGTCTTAGTGAATATGTCTGCAACTTGTTCTTTGTTAGGTACATATTCAAGTCTAACTTCACTTTGCAATACCTTCTCCCTCAAGAAGTGGTACTTGATAGATATGTGCTTTGTTCTAAAATGCATCATTGGATTCTTCGAAATGTTTATAGCACTTGTATTGTCACAAAGTATAGAAATAGGTTCATCACTCACCACACCTATGTCCATCAAGGCTCGTTTCATCCAAAGTACCTATGTACAATAGGATGATGCTACAATATACTCTACTTTTGTAGTGGATAAAGAAACTGAATCCTATTTCATTCTCAACCATGAAACTAATCTTCCTCTAAGGAAGAATGCACCGCCACTTGTACTCTTTTGGTCATCTACACAGCCAGCCCAATCTACATCAGTGTAGGCATTCAATGTGAAATCATTTTCCTTTGAATACCATAGTCCATAATTTGGAGTTCCTTTAAGATATTTGAATATCCTTTTCACAATTGTAACATGTGCTTCCTTAGGTTCTACTTTAAATCTTGCAACTAAACATATTGAATGCATGATATCAAGTCTAGTAGAAGTAAGATACAACAGTCCACCAATCATGGATCTGTACATGCTCTGATCAACTTCATCAGATTCATCATTCTTACTTATCTTGCATCTAGTTACCATAGGGGTACAAACCAATTTGGATTCATCCATTCTAAACTTATTTAACAATTCCTTAACATACTTGGATAATGAAATGAATATCCCTTTGTCAGTTTGATTTACTTGAAGTCCAATGAAGAAATTCAATTACCTAATCATAGACATTTCAAATTCTTTTTGCATCTCTTCAAAAAAATTCTTACACATACCTTCATTTCCACCAAAACTGATGTCATCAACATATACCACAACTATCAATATCTTTTTTTTCTCAACCTTGAAGTAAAGATTGTTGTCTGTGGACCCTTTGTTGAATCCTTGCTTTGTCAAGTATTTATCTAGTCTTGCATACCAAGCTCTGGGAGTTTGTTTAAGTCCATATAATGCCTTCTTTAACTTACAAACCATGTCTGGTTTGTCAGATAGTTGAAAACCTTCCAGTTGCTCCATATACTTCTTCTTTTAGTTCTCCATTCAGAAATGCAAACTTCACATCCATCTGATATAATTTGAATTCTTTATGAGCTGAAAATGCCAAGAACACCCAAATGGCCTCCATTCTTTCTACAGGTGCAATTTTTTCTTCAAAATCTATTCCTTCAACCTGTGAATATCCTTTACATACAAGTCTTGTTTTATTTCTTTCCACTTCACCATCTTCATTCAACTCATTTATGAATACCCATTTTGAACCGATTGCATTCTTGTTTGCAGGTCTAGGGACCAGTTCCCATGTCTCATTCTTCTCTATCTGTTGTAGTTCCTCTTTCATTACTCTAACTTAACTTTCATCATTACATGCTTCACTCACAGTCTTAGGTTCTATCTTAGAAAGTAAACACAAGTTTACCTCAACCACTTTGCTTCTTGTCTTCACTCCTTCACTTATGTCTCCAATTATCTCTTCCTCCGAATGATTTCTCTAAACATATTTAGAAGTCTTAGGTGCAAGTTCTAGAATCTCTTCTTTTTCATCACTTTGTTCTTTCTCTTCCTTTTCTTCTTCTTGTATTTGCACACAAATAGGATCATCGGGTTCAACTTCATTTATTTCCACTAGTCTATACATAGCTTCATCAACCTTTACATTAGCACTTTCAATTATTTTCCTTATTCTCTTATTGAAGCATCTATATGCTTTGTTGTTATTTGAATATCCAAGGAAAATTCCTTCATCGCATAAAGCATCAAACTTTCCAAGATTTTCATCATCTCTTCTAATGTAACATCTACTTCCAAATACCTTAAAGTATTTAACAGTAGGAGTCTTACCAGTCCACAACTCATAAGGGGTTTTAGTGTTGTTACCTCTGATCTGAACTCTGTTAAGAATGTAAACAACAGTGTGGATTTCTTCTCTCCACTACACATCAGGAACATTTTCTTCTTTCATCATAGTTCTAGCAGCCTCTTAAATAGTCTGGTTCTTTCTTTCCACAACTCCATTCTGTCAAGGGGTTCTAGGAGCATAATAATGTCTTTTTATGCCATGCTCATCATAGAATGCATTGAACTCACCAGATGTAAATTCTCCACCTCTATCAGACCTTAAGCATTTGATTTTCAGGTTTTCCTCATTTTCTACTCTTGCCTTAAACACCTTGAATCTACCAAGAGCTTGAGCCTTTTCTCTAACAAATGTAACACACTTCATCCTAGAGTAATCATCAATCAAGAGCATAAAGTACCTGTCACCATTTAGGATTCCTATTCTTGTAGGACCATAGAGATTTGTATGGATTAATTCTAGCATTCCAGTAGATGATTGTTCATTTCCTTTAAAACTATTTCTTGTATGTTTTCCCAACTGACAACTTTTGCAGATTGAATTTGAAGGCTTTATGATTCTAGGCAGATCTCTGACAACTTCCCTAGAACCGATCCTAATCAAACTATCAAAATTCACATGTCCCATCCTTCGGTGCCAGAGCCAACTCTCATTAATTTGAGAAACAAAACACTGACCATCACCACCCTTAAGTTGATAGATGTTTCCATGAGTTCTTCCAACTGCTACCATAGTTTCAGATCCTTTTATGATCTCACAAGTGTTATCCTGAAACACAAGCTTAAAACCTTTGTTGCACATTTGTCCAACACTTAAGAGATTATGCCTTAAGCCCTTTACATAATACACATCGTCAGTATTATGTTTTCCATCAAAACTAATTGTTTCTTTACCAACAATCTTAGCACCAGATTCATCTCCAAACATAACTATTTCTCCATCATACTTCTCTAGTTTAGTAAACTTACTCTTATCTCTAGTCATATGATTTGAACATCCATTATCAATTACCCAAAAGTCTTCATCATGTCTGGCATGAAAATCAGTTACCAGAGTACCTTTTGTTTCATCCTTCTTGCTCTACAGACCGGATTCATTCGCATATCTTCCATGATTAGTAGATACATCTTTATTTTCCAGGGCTAGAAACAAACAGTCATCTTTATCTTCCTCAAAGTTAGATTTGTCATCAAAAATTCGTGCATCTTCTTTGACATAATACAATTTCTTGAACTTTCTATCCTTTTTATCCTTGTGATTATTGCTATTGTCCTTGTTCTTCTTGTGTGTAGCTCTATTAGGACATCTTGATGCATAGTGACCAATATTTCCACAACTGAAACACTTAAAAGGCAACTTACCTTTGTATTTACCAATACCTTTCTTCAATCTCCTTGTGAAATTTGCCTCCAAATCTTCTGAATCATCTCCTATCTTCATTGCTTTAAAAGTTGTTTCAATCTTCTCCTTCTCTCTTGAAAATTTTCTCATCTTGAATGTAGTCAAGACACCAAATAGATGCTCCTTAGTAAATGCCTTTGGATCATATGATTCTTCAAGAGAAGATACTTTGTCACTGTAATTGTCTGGTAAGGTCATTAATTATATCCTCATTTGACATGGTAACACCTTGACTCTTGATTTCAGTTGCAATAAGCTCAACTCTTTCATAATAGCTTGTAATGTCTTCTCCATCTTCCATTGTCAAGTTCTCAAATTTTTTCTTAGCAGTTAGTTTCCTTGACAACTTTACTCTATCATTCCCTTCATAAATGTCTTTCAATTTTTTCCATACTTCATGAGCAGTAGCTAGAGAAATAACTTTTGTTCTTTTAGTTTAGATAGAGCACTAAAGATAGCATACCTTGCTCTTTCATTCTCCTCATAAGCTGCAATCTCATTAGTAGAGGAAGGACCAACTGTTGGTATCACATACTTTGTCTCCACAGCTTTCCAAGTATTGAAACTAAGTGAAATCAGATAACTTCTCATTCGTTATTTCCAATCACTGTAATCAACTCCATCAAAAATAGGAATATGCAACTTGTGCCGCCATCTGATCCACCTCAAGTAGTTAAGCTTTTCACCAAGGAATCAAAGCTCTGATACCAATTTTTGAAATACACAAGACAACTGAGAGGGGGGCTGAATTAGTTGTATCAAATCACTTTACTTCTAAACTTAATCTTTTCACTTTAACTTGAATATGTTATTAAGTGTAAACATGAAATGCAAATAATAGAAAGAAAACACTAGAGACACCAGATTTATGTGGAAAACCCAATGACGAGAAAACCATGGTGAGGATTAACTCACAATATAGTAGTAATGCAATAACGGATACAAAGGCTCATTGTCAGAGGACTCATTGCCCAAATACAAAAGCTCACTGCCCAGATGCATGGGCTCACTGCCTTCAAAAGACTCGTTGTCCAAAAAAGAGGCTCACTACCTACAAAAAATAAAAAGAGATAAATGAAGATCCACCACTAGGGTTCCACACATTCACAACTTGATCGAAAGATTGTAGATACCATTAGCTCATTGCTTTGAGGATTCTAACACCTTAAAGTACTATTGCCTCAATTTGCTCTTCCACTCTCTGTTTTCACACTTGTTCGCACACTTCACTTACTTGGTCGATTCGTGGATGATGGATATCAAATTCACTACAACTTGATTTGCTTTTATACCATCTTCAACATTAGAAATGTTCTTTAAGGTCAGCTATACAATTTCATTTACAAATTCAAACTAGGTCGGATACTCAACATTCCCATAGTGGATAAGAATGAGAGAGGATCAATTACATATTTAATTTAGGACCCAAACAACATCTTGGATCAATCACACGCTTCCTTAAGTCAATGCAAAAGCTTAATGTAATGTGTAGACACTAGGTTGGCTAAACCTAATGAAAACACCAATGATCTTTGAAGTACACACATCTTCAGCAAGATAATCACACGTGGATCACTCAACACGCTTCACTAGACATTTTACCATCTCTGAGAATACCTCAGGTAAATCCGTAACAATTACAACAAACTTCATTCACAGAGAACTCTTCACCAGTCCAACCGAACCAACCAACAAAACACAGGAGCTTTGGAGCAAGTCTTCCAAAGTGCCAAACCATAAGAAAATTTGTTAGAACATAGAAACCATCAAAACGAGTCATCTCCTAGAACCACAAGATCTGAAACCAAATATCAGAAGACTGTGGAGCAAAAACATTTCTCCTAGTCCACAAACAGATAGTTTTGTCACACTTGTTCACACGCCGGTGAACATATCTTTTACTCTCCATTGAACCAAAAGCTAAAACTCAAGATATATTATCCATTGAAACTCGCGAACACACTTACAGATCCACATAGGCATAGGATCAACATAGAAGAAATGCAAAGCACAATACTAGAGCACACTCGGAATACACACTTCAACACTGCCTTTATTATTTCTCATTTTTTCTCAAAAGCACTTGGCAAAAGCACAACTACAACTTCATAAATACAGCTCGATGTACTCTAAGCACTTCTATAGTATCTTAACTATACAAGTACCATTTGTACTCAACCTGAACTGTGTTGACATCAATGAAAACACCATCAAACACATTCATACTTGCAACATCCTCGCCATTTTTTATCATTGAATTATAGCAAATTCATAAACAATTGTTGAGACTAAGTTTCGTTCTTAACAAACAGCCAACACACTCCTTTATGTGAACAAAAAAAAGAGAACCGTGTAGCCATACATCCTAATCCATGCTTCCCCTAGTCACATATGCAACCTACAAGAAATGATCAATCCAACCTTAGGTAACAAGCCAACCACAACAACTACTTAACGTGCTTGCTTTTATAGAAACAAGCTTGCAAGAAACAATTGTGGTATTATGTAAACCATGTGCCTCAAAACCATGAGCTCACTAAACCATGATCCCCAAATTAAATATTTGGTAGCACATTTTTCCAATATTAATTATTTTCCCATTGTTACACCCAGACTAAATATTTATTGTAATGCCACATTTAACATAAAGTGTTCCTAAGAATGTCTAACACATTGTGATATCCACATCTCTAAGATGCACCATAGTAAAATATTTATTTTACATTGTAGTATTTTTATTTTTATTGTGCAAGGTGCACAACACACTTTTTCCAACATCATCATGATCTCGAATCATACAACCTACCCTTGAAAGGCTTAAATTATATCTAGAGGCACCATTGAAGTCTAGTTTACACTAGCCTGTAGGCAACAAGGTTCATTTTATGCTAGTCCTAGGGTTGGACAAAGAATTGACTCTTAATAGAGAGACCTTTACACCCATTCCATATTTTTAGGAGCTCATTATCTTAGAAATTGATTGATTTAGTTTTCATGGATTAAAAAGGAACCTTGTTGTTAACAACTTCCTCAATTGCATTTTTGAGTTTAATCATAAATAATTCCTTAAACAACTCCCATTTCTAGAAAGTGCATATTCTTTCTTTCCAAATTTTCCACACAACAATGGGGGGGTTGATGATCCATATGCCTAAAAACTAGTTGATCTTTGGATGATAGGCCAAGGGATAAAGATTTCTAGCACATCACTTAGGATAGCACTTGACCAACCTAGTTTCACTTAAAGCCACTATCAACATTTGACCATAAAAGGAGAACCAACTAGTAGGTGATCCACATATTCTTCATCAATTTTGCACATTATACACCTTTAGGAACCTATATAGTTGATCCTCTAAAACTTGTCCATTGTAAGTACTTTTGAAGAGCTGTATGGCCAAAGGTTCTTGCTTTGGGTAGGCAACTCTTGTTCCAACAAAGAGTTTCTATGTAAGAGGCTCCTCAATAATGGAATGGCATTAGCTAAGTAGTTATCTGGTTTGGATCCACACCATTTGATAGTATCATATGCCTCTAGTATGAAAACTCTCCTAGCTCCTATTGAGAATAGAGATTTAATCTTTGTGAGATTATTTTATTTTATTTACATTGTTTGCTTTATTTTTTATTTGAATAGGTATTCTTATTTACTTAAGTGTTATTTTATTTTCTGAAGAGATGTTTTATTTTAGTTAAGATTTACTTTAAACTATACTATAATTTTATTTTTTAATTTTTAATTTTAAATAAAAGTTGGTTATAGTATTTTAAGCCATCGTAGAATGCCTTTTTATATTAATTATATCACTGATTGAAAAGGAAAAAAAATAATCAAATCAATTTTTAGGTATTCTAAACATTAGTAAACTATTTAATTATCCCTTGTATAAAGATCAAACTTATCTAAATTTTGAAGTAAAATAAGAAAGCATATTTTTTAGGTAAAATCCTTGTAATTGAAAATAGAATTTAATGTAATATTGAATATCATATAAATCTTGTTATAACATTTACATTTATATATATTCTTCACAATAAATAAATAAAAGAACTTTTATTTGAATTATCAAGACTTGATTTATTTTCTAAATTTATTATTTAATAAGAATCATCCTTTCTTTGATTTTTCTTTTCAAAATGTACTCTTTTAAATCATTAATGACCTTGATACAAGCTAAAAAAAACTCATAAGAACTATAATGGATCTCTCCTTGACATAAGTTGAAAGAGGGATAGTAATGATGTCATAAATGTAATTCTCTCCTTGACATAAGTTGAAAGAGGGATAGTAATGATGTCATAAATGTAATTGGCACTTTTGTTTCAATAGCATGCACTCTACCAAGAGCCCATGGAATGATTGGCAACCAAAAGTGATTGTTATGAATGATCTTGACGAACTATAGCTGGCTGAGAGTGCCCAACCATTACAGTGAGTCACAAAGTCAACAAATTAGTCTAAGTGACTCTTATGGCTACGAGTCATTTAAATTACTTCAACTATTAATAGCTGGGAAACTTGGTGCTGACTTATTATTGACCAGCTCAAATTTACAATCATAGCAACTATGATAAATAAGAGGATAACATCCTTTTGTAAATAGGATATGTTAATGGATGGTGTGAACTGCCATGCCAACAATATTTTTATTTAATAAATGTTGGCCATTACAAACAACCAAAATATTTTCCTCAAAAAATTTATTTGTGGGCATCATTCGCTACATCCAGCACTCATCTCAACATCTATGGTTTTAAATTATAAAAGTGTAACTAAATAGAGATTTAAATCATTAAGCATAAAAAGGAGGATCAAATATCTGCCCTAAAATGAATTTGGATTGAAAAGAACTATGCAGGGGTTGAGAGTGATGGTGGCACAGGAGGAAGAAGAGGGGCAATACTCTCAACGCATTGACTGTGCATGGCCTTAATAGCCACAAGCATCAAGTGGTGAACAAAACAGTTTTATGAATAGATTAAATTTTGGCTCTGCTCCCCCATTTTCCACTTGGATATAATTCATGCTTTTTCTCTTTTTATTTAATTTTGTGACCTCTACATTGTGAATGGCAGCAAGGAGACACACTGTGAAAGGAGATATTGGGGAGGGAGTCTGCATAGCAAAAGTACACCTACATTATTTTTAATTATTACTTGTTATTATTGTTATATGAACATACTTTGCTGAGAAATGATACATGGGATGGACGACGTCTGACACTAACTACTACTCAAGCATGGTAGTTCCCAGCGCAGATGCAGATGCAAACAACATTATATGACATTTCAAATCCCCCAATTAGAAGAAAAACTTGTCCAGCGAAAATCTGATCCAGTATTCTTAAGAAACAGAGTGTGCAGTTTCTGTCATATTAGTTGTCTCGTGTTACTTGTGTGGAAATCAGGGCTTTTGGGCTTTATTCAGTTTCTTGTTTGATTATGAATGCGCAGGATCTCTCCAGATATGCCCAATTATGAACTATGATAAAATACTGAACAAGCTGTAACTCTATACAAGAGTTGTACTCATTTAACTTGCCCAAATATATTCATAATGTATAAAAGTATGAAAAGATTTAATCTTATTTAGAAGTACAGTGTTAAAATTACATGTCAGTGCAACCATTGAATAAAATGAAATCTTTTGACACAGAAAATAACTGTCCACTAAATAACATTGTCCACCTTTCCAGTCTTTGAACAAAAGTAAGTTTCTACGAATAAGTAATACACCAATCATAAAAAGACCCTCAAATTGATGAGGTAACTTCATACATTGAGAAAGAAATATACAAGAGTGACTTAAATAATCTGTCACTCTCAAGGTATGAGAACTATGATCGCTTAGAAATAATAAAAGCATTGTTATTTGCAAAGTCTTTTAATTTTTCTATTTCTCCAACATCAATCAGCCAGCAGAGTATCTTAACAGTCCTATCACTTGGAGCACAGCCTTGTTTCTGCATTATATCCATCAAAAATAAGGTTTTTCCCAAGTCACGTCTTCTGCGGACACTACCAAATAATGTTTTATATGTGACCTCATTTGGAATCAAACCTTTTGCTCTCATTTCATCTAACATTGACAGAGCAATATCAAGTTTGTCTTCTTTACATAATGTGTCAATTAGCATGGTATAGGTTACAGTATCTGGAGTAACCATTTCCATGCTTTAAAAAAGCTTTAAAGCTTCCTCCATTTTACCAGTTTTGCAATGACCATCAATTAGCATGGTATAGGTTACAACATTTGGAGTAATGTTAATCATTTCCATGCTTTTAAAAAGCTTTAAAGCCTCATCCATTTCACCAATTTTACAATGACCATTAATTAGCGTGTTATAGATTACAACATCTGAAATAATACCAACCATTTCCATCCTTTTAAAAATCTTTAAAGCCTCATCCATTTCACCAATTTTACAATGACCATTAATCAAAGAGCTATAAGCCTTTACATTGGGAACCATGCCTTCATCAACTATCTTATTCATCAGTAGATGTACGCTAGCAAGATCGCCTGCTTTACACAGACCGTCAATGATTGTGTTGCATGTCACTTCATTAGGTTTCAAACCCTTTATTCTCATTTTGTCTAACATTTGAAATGCCATGCTCATGTGTCCTGTCCTACAGAATGCACATATCAGAATAGTATACGTTACCACATTAGAAAAACATCCCCTGTCTTCCATTTGAGAAAGAAGTGTGAATGCCTCCCTTGCCCTGTTACTCTGACATAAACCAGCAATCAAATAGTTGTACGTAACAACACTAGGAGGGCAACCTTTTCTTACCATCTCTTTAAACAACTTTTGAGCTTCATCTTTCCTATCCACCTTGCAAAGGCCATTAATGAGGGAACTGTATGAAATAGTATCTGGCAAGATGCCATCTTGTATCACTTGAGCTACCAATACTAAAGCTTCATCCATCCTACCTTTCTTGCAGAGAGCATGAATTAGGGTGTTGTAGGTAAAAATGTCAGGAAAACAATGGGTATTCCTCATTTTGTGCAAGAGCTCGTGTGCTTCGTCAAATAGATCCCGTATACACAGAGTCTTTATGAGGGTATTGTAAGTGATGACATTTGGATGGATGCCCATCTCTTCCATTTCAACAAGGAGAGTGTAAATTCTACGGAGATCGTCGTCATTCCTAAGATCGTCCAAAAGCACATTGAAGGTTACAACAGTAAGAGGGAGGCGTTTAGTAATGGCTGAATGGACGAGGTCCCACGCCTTGTTTGTGTTGCCTGATTTACAGAGGGCCTTAATGGATTTATTGAATTGTACAACGTTAGAGGTACAGAGGAAGATAGAGGGCGTAGGAAGAATGAAGAGAAATAAAAAGAGTGGGTAGTAGAGGTTACCTGTTTCAAGATTGGGAGTCGGCATTTCATGGTGATGTTGGTAGCAGAGAGGGTGATCTACGCCCGCAAATTTCTTCTCACCTGAACTGAACCCTAATTTCTCTTTTCTTCACTTGTTCGGCACGGAAATAGCCCACAATTTCTAGATGCCAATGTTTTCTAGGTACTTAATTTTTGTTTTTTTTTTTTCGCTAAGCGGTCGAAAATAAAACATGGCCTAGAGTATTAATGGTTCTCGTTGATATCAATGTTGTCAAGAGCGACTTTATTTTTATTTATTTATTTTCAAGAGCGACTTTATTGATTATGAATGGATATATCTTCAAATTTTATGTTAACATAAGTGCTAAGGCAATTATGAATGGATATATCTACATGTCAAATATGCTATTTCAAGAAATCTTTTACAATTTCTCATCTACATTTGTATTATTATTTTTGGCTATTATCCCTCTCATGAGTTTACTAAAACCTCTTATTTTCCAATTCTTACAACTTTCGTCCATATCCTATGTTACTTCTTTATTTCCACCACGATTACTTCTCATGAACTTGTAACCTCTCACCCATTTACCAAACAACAATTGACATCATTGGCAAGTTTTATAACCCTTAGTTCTTGTATTCACCATTGCATCCTTATATTGGCAAAAAGATTATAGGAAAATCTTACAATATTTTATTTTTCTACACTTTCTACACATAAGCAAAAACACACCTAATCTGTGTAGATTGCATGTATGGTTGAAATATAGAAAAAATTGATTGAGAAAAATTGCCAAATAGTTCTTAAAAAATTTCTTTTCAAAGTCACAATTTTGGTTTCATTTTCTATCTACAAGTACTTCAAATTCTAGATTTGTAGACAAAATGATAATTTATAAGACAACATGCATGACCTTCAAAAATTTGAAGTCTCTTTGAGAAAGGTTTGTCACTACATTGGTATGGTTGGTAATGCAATCATGTAGTCTCTACCATGACATAGGTTGCCACCACAAAACCCAAGTTTTTGGTCCACAAATTAGAAAAAATCCTTGTCACAATATTAGAAGAAATAACTTACTCACACAATCCCTATAATGGGATTCCAATATTAAGGATTTTTTAATGAATCAATTAGGATTTTCAAACCTCATTTATTGCAATACATTGCTAATTTCTACCTTTGATAAACCTTCCTCTACCTCTTACTACACATTTTTTTATTTTTACATAACTTATCATTAACCTTTAAGGCATATTGATATGCCTCATCTAGAGAGCTCACCTTGGTTGGAGTTGTTTATCCTTGATTTGGAATCTTAGCCCATTGAATTTTTTCTCCTCTTCTTCCTACATATTTGTTCTAATTTATAATTATATTTTTTTATGGATAACTCCTTTTGTCTCAAATTTGAAATTGCTTGAATAAGTTTTGTTGATGGTCTAAGGGAAATAACTTTTCATTGATATGCTTTATCATTTTAGGCCATAACATTACTTTCTCCTTTCCTTGTATTCTTTGGGATTTTTGATGGCTATCTTATCATAAGACAACATGTGAATTAATTTTAGTGATAATAAACTTGACTCTCCTAGGATCATCTTCCTCAAAGATTTCCATATTGAAGTATTTTTCAAGCTACTCTACCCAATCTACAAAGAGGTTTAGGTTTAATTATCCCTTAAGGATTGGCACATCACACTTGATATTGGACTAATATATGTCTATAACTTGAATTGATCTACCCATGGGATCTTAATCCCTAGTTGATGCCTTTGTCCCTCTACTTCATCCATTTGGACAACTAAAGTTCAATTGACATGATTTTTTGTTGTCTCTTGCCAATTACATTCTTTTCAAAGAAGTTGGTTTCTATTTTTATGCCTGTTATTCTCAAATTTTTTAATTCATTATAGATTTAGTTTTCTAGTCATCACTTTTGCAATTGGTAAGGTCATTGTAGTTTCACAACTACTCATCATTTATTTTTTATTTATCCAAGCTAGTGTCCAATGCAAATATGCAATAATATTGTAGTTTCACAATTACTCATTATTGTTGTATTAGTACGGAATAAATTGGTGGTGCGGAGTTTTCCTTCTTCCCCACATCATATTTTTTTTTTTGCAGACCTAATTTCTTATACGAAAATTTGTATTATCTAATTGTTATTTCATATTAATTAGTTTTACATGCACAATATTTATGATGTTGTTGCATAATGCATTTGGAATGGTGCGCAAAATACTAACTATTATATGAATTAATACATATTTTCTTCATTCTTGAGTGTTGTGTGTGACCATCTAATTGGATACACATAACTACTAATAGTTTGCACATTATATTTAAAATTCTTTGATAGTTGATATTTGCTAGCTTGGATATTATCAATCATATGGTCACATTCCATTTGATTTTCTTTATTCACTTGCTATAAAGAGCATGCATCCAGAGAATAGTGTTTAATATTTTCCTTAGAACTCCCTTTGTTTCTTTTTTAGGGGATGTGAGATTATCTTTGGTGAATTTATTACATCGTTGTGTGTCAAATTATGGTCTATCTTAAGTAGGGATCCTTTTTAGTGTTGTTTTCTTATGTGGTTCCCTTCATCCAATATAAAATTTCCCCATTCTATGTCCACCAATTTGTCCCTTAATATTAGAAGTTGTTCATAATAGGTGACAAAAAATCCATTACTAGATTCAAAAGACCACTTAATTGGACATTTTTTCTTGTTTACAACTTGAACAATCTAGATTTCCTCCTCATCATCATATATCGGTACTCCATCTTCATCCTCCATTTTTGTCCCCTTAGACTTGTTTGATTCTATAGAAGATGCTAAAATAGAAACATAAAATATTGCAACATTGAATGGTGGGTACAATTTTGAACTTTTCCTTTACATTGGATAAAAGAGCTATCATCTACATATAGTTAAATTAGTATTCCTCCATTGTTAACCATATTTTCTAAGTCTTTGAAATGGATGAATGGGAGGATCTAACCTTGAAAATCCTTCCACATTTCTATTGAAATATCAATAACATCAGTCTTAGTTCTAGTTTGTCAC
This sequence comes from Sequoiadendron giganteum, assembly GCA_007115665.2. Classification (NCBI taxonomy): domain Eukaryota; kingdom Viridiplantae; phylum Streptophyta; class Pinopsida; order Cupressales; family Cupressaceae; genus Sequoiadendron; species Sequoiadendron giganteum. Next base: position 295,946,583 of record CM021103.1, on the reverse strand, counting down.
TAATTTTTGTGGGCAAAAGCTTTATAACTAGTGCTCAAAACCTTTGACTAAGGATATTAAATCTCAAGTGGAACCACCTCTACTTCTTCTATTGAATCCTCTCACCAAACTCTCAAAAATGTAAGTATTCTATTTTTAAATACCTAGGTTTTTTTAATTTAACATCTCTAATTATTTTTTTCAAATTCTTAAAGTTTAGAGGAATCAACATTTAGATTAAGCTAGGCTTTGTGTCTCTATATACATCCACTATATATAAAGAGTTTAAATGGCTAGTTGAATTTTGGACCCTTTACATATGTTTCAACCAATTAATTTTAAATCAAGGTTCAAATCTAACATTTAGTTTGTTATTTGGATATTTAGGATCTACAATGGTGCAACCATTTTAATTATTATAGTAGAAGAGTTCAATGTAACTTGGCAATTATATGTTCCAAGGTGTAAGCACAACCAATGATCCACTCTTTTAGCACTTTTTCTTCAATATCTTTATGTTCAAATGATTTTATTACTTTATATTCATTATCATAATCTCATGTGTTACTAAGATTGTCTTTGTTCTTATCATCTCATGCTCATAATTTGAAAACTTGTAGGAAATCATGCTAGCCAGAGAACAATCTTGTGGTTTTGTATGATGTTTGAAGAACATTTTTATATAGACCATTTTTATTTTTGTGTGCTTTAGCTTCTTTTCTTTCTTGATGACATTTAATTTTGAGGATTAAATTTAAATTTTTTTTCTTAATTTCAAAGTTACACTTGCATATACTCTCCTTTCACACTTAGGTTGATCTTGAAAATAAAAAATAAGAAAAGAACTTTTTTTCATCACCCTAGGGGATAACCCCAACCCTAGCATTCTAATGAGGTATATGTCAAGAAAATGGTGTTGTACACCTTGCAAAAAATAATTATTTTAGTTAATATTAAATAAATATTTATTTGCAGTATATCTTTAAATATTTAACTCAACCAACTAGCCAACAAGCCAACCCTAGCCACATTAGATATTTATTTGGGTCCACTTATGAAGTTGTATTTTCCATTAGTTAGATATTTTATATGTGGGTTGCACACATTGGAAAAATATTTAATATTAGAAAAAAATGTACCAGAAAGTAAATTTTGGGGTTAAGGTTTTGTGCACACATGGTTTTATCTATACCACTTGGTTATTTCATGTGAGCTTAAATCTACAAAAATAAAACACATATTTAGTGGTTAGGATTGGCTTGTTGGCTAATTGGCTAGTTGGTTGAACTGGCTTGGTTGTCTTTTGTATTGAGCTCTCTTGTTGAGTGCATATGTGAATCATGGCATGGGATGTGTGGTTACATGTTTAGACACATGGAGGATGCATTGGATGAGATTTATTTTTTATAAGTATTCTTGGAGAATATGTAAGTATATTGTAATGCTTCATTGTTGAATAATACATTGAGTGTGGATGGTTTTGAAGGTTATATTTTCCCTCTTAAGGGTTTTCCCAAGGTAAATCTTGTGTAATATTTTGGTATGTCTTTGATAGTTGTATCATGGTTATTCTATAATATTTTACACATTTTTTTCTATGATGAGATTATGTAGGAAATGGTTTGATAAACATGTTAGTTTCCTAACATTATAAATAGTTGGGGTGAATTAAAAGACACACTCATTAGAAAATGATTCTATTCATTTGGGCTAAGCACCTAAGGACTTTATGCCTTGGTATTATAATGGAAGAGATATGGTTTCCCTTTTACACCAAGCCTTAGATACATCATTTCTCCATTTCTTAAAATTAGGCCCCATGTACCCTTGTGGTATATTGGAGATGCCCTTAGAAATCATTGCTTTAGCCTAGCTTAAGACCTTCAACCATGCTTGAGTATGATGTACCAAATGCACATTACCTCAAGAATTTCCTTACCATGTACCCATTGAAACAAATGCATAGGCTACATATGCTCTCTTATTGCTTCTTTTCAACAATCCCAGGTGACCAAAAATAGTTAGTCCCCCATCATATGCCCCTATACATTTTTCCAAGACAAGGTATATTGGTGGGCTCATTCCAATGCACACACCCTTAAATAATATATAGGCTCGTTATTGTGTCTTCTATTGCTTGGTGCTATGTTATGAGAATTCTTATTTGTAGCCTTTAAAATTAAGCCAACATTTTTGCCAAAATACTACCCTTTCCTTAAGAAAACACACATCCAAATGGTATTCCTGATAATAATTAAAAGTTCAACTTAGGTCCATCCCAAAAATATTTATTGTAACATTCCCATTGTTCTACCCAATAATTTTTCTATGTTTTACCCACAAGTGAATACTCTATGCATCTAACATAATGAGAAATACAATTTTTCTTTTCTTTTCAATAATAAATGCGCCATTTGAAACATAACCTTTCCAAAAATTTCTATTGCACAAACAAAGAATCATTTCAATAATATAAGTATGATTTCATGTTACATAAATATATTCAAGATAACATTTCACATTTACAATTTCCATATAGATGGACACATGATTACATACATAGCTTCAACAAGATTACATTAACTAGCTATACCAATGGTCCAGAATTTCCTTCTCCCAAATATTAGCCACTAGTTGCATGAGGAGAAGCATCACTAAAGTGTTTTTCCACCAACCATGGACTTACTGCGGTCCCCAACACATCTACCAAACTTGGTAAGATGGCCCTCCCTTTAACAAAGAGATTGGTTTGGTAACCTCATCCTTCAAATAGAATTTCTTGAGCAGAGTGTTGTGTCCTACATATCTAGAGCTACCATAATGTCTACTTCCTCATGTATGATTACCTCAGCCTAGAATATAAATTGGATCACATAGTGAATTGACAGTGTAGATAGTGGCTACCTACACTACTTTGGCCAAAGATTCATCACCCAGTAACTTTGAGTGAGGTCATCTATTCACCACATTTAATTGCTTGATTTGTATTGAACATTAGTATTATATTCTAAGGTTATCCCCTTTCTCATAGATTATCCAATCTCAGGAACAACCTTCCCACTAACTCATATCTAAATAAAATTGCTACAAGAATCTCAAAACAACTCTATCTTATGTTGCACACCTAGAGTGTTGTCATACTATGTATAGTGTCGATATTCTACATATAGTATAAATAGTATACAATCGTATAAATCCAAATATAGTATAAATATCTATATAAGTATTGAAAGATGAAAATAGTGTGCTATCTTTTGCTTCTAGGGTTTTGGACCTAAAAGGAGAGACAATTTCCTTGCTCTTCACTCAAGAAAAAACCCTTGAGATTTCAATGCAAAGGAGATTGAAATCTGGCAAAGGGACTATTCTAGGGATTGAATGATGTCTAATGAAGGGTTCACTACCAAGTGTAAACTTGGAAAAGATAATGAATTGAGAAACATAATGTGATATGAAAAATGTCCTAGAAAGATGAACAAAATGTAGTAAAAAGCTATGAGACTAGAAGTGTGCACTTGGAAGATTGGAGAATTTAGAATGGATGTTTGGATCACTAGAAAATCTAGTGTTGAAGCTAACTAGGACTCATTCACCAAGCTAAGTGAATCAGTCCAGTTTCCAAGAAAATTCATTGGAGTAGGCTTCAACCAAAAGGGTATCTAGATCTGCAAAAATATTGGTTAAGCTTGTACAGTGGGACTCATTCACCAATAGTGGTGAATGAGTCCACTTCAACTCTTTTGGAAATTTTAGACTGTATTATGTTGCTCTCAGTTTTCTCTGCTCTTCTTGACTGGTTTTCGGATCCAAAACTACAAAATGCCACTTGTAGGTCTTCTCCAAGCTTCTCCAAGGCTTGATGTCAACTTTAGGGATTTTGATGTCTTGATAACTTGTCTCCAACTTTGCTTCTTGGTAAATCTACAACCTAGCCCTGCAAATCACACACAAGAAGAAGGGAAAATGTTGTAGGGGTTAGTGAATAGGGGTTTGCCTTGGTCAAACCCCTGGTTGGTAATTAAACATTGAAATGAAAGCAAATATGAATGGAGACTGATGAATGAACAAAAGATAATGTTGCAAATCACCAAAACCTAGCAATAAGGTGTTGTAAACAAGTAAATAATGGCTCCAATGGATGTAGACTTGGAATATTTCTTGATGTTGATAGATCTTTCTTGAAACACTTGTTTGAATCACAAACCATACATCAAAATTGTTATCTCTAAAACAACATGATGCAAGCAATCTTTGACATGATTGATACTTGAAGAATGCTCTTGAATGCTTGATAATCTACCCTTGAAATTCCTTGAATACTCTTGTGAATGCTCAATGATCTCTTGTGAACTCTTAAATGCTTGTGATATTTTCTAGGTCACTTGATTGCTTGATAGGATGAAATGAGTGAAAGAACCTTGTATTTATACTTAATTATGCAAGAATTCTTGAAATTACAACACTACAAGATGACACCAGATCAAGGAGAATAAAATCCTACTAGAAATTTGTTTTAAATTTGAATTTTGGTCACATGGGACTCATTCACCCAAGGTGGTGAATGAGTCCCATCACACATAATGTATGGAACCAAAAATGAAAAGTGTCTAGAAATGTGTGAAACCTGCATTGGGGCCAAAAAGACCTAGGTGGGACTCATTCGCCCAAGGTGGTGAATGAGTCTCAGACACTAAATCTGGGCCACACAATCCAAGAACAGCTAAATTATGATTGGTGTCAGTATTATCCTTGAAAATATGCAATAAATGAGGCTTGTGGATGCAAAATAGGGCTAATTAAAGCATAAGAAAGCCCAATTATTAATGACAAGCCTAGAGGAATGTGGAAGTGTGTTACAAAACTTTACAACACTCCAAATAAGGAAAGACTAAGATTAATTATGATTAAAATTATTCTTATTATGTTTAGTTACTTGATAAAACCCTAAAAAAGTGTGAAAGTGTGTTACAACACTTCACAACACTTTTGCAAGGCACCATTAGAATACATTATTTCTCAAGGGCCTAAGACCTAATGTGAATGTTTTATCCACATTACAACACTAAATCAAGGAAAAATTAAGACAAAATCCACAAGGAGGGCCCAAACTAGTACGAAAATGCCAAAGGACCCATTTTTCAACACTACATTTAGCCCCCACTTTAGTGAGAGGATGAACCTGCTTCAAACTCACACTAAAGTAGACAAAAATGCATAACAAGAGGGGTTCCAATGTGCCTATGCCAGCAAGATGAGACAAAAATGATCAAGAGGGGTGATCAAGCCCCCAGGACCAAGATCCCATGCCCAACCAACATAAGCGCAAAGGAACACACATGAAAATGATATAAAGAACAACAACAAGGCCAATCATACACTACCAAAGATTGAAAAGAGAATAAATAAAAGAATCATATCAAGATTTGACCATTTCTCCATCCCGATGTGGATTAGATCTAGACTATTTTTCTAGAAAACACATACTCACTCTGAGGTGACAAAACTCCTGGTTTTCCACTGAGAGAGAAGTCCTAAAAGGTGAGAAACATACAGTCATGGCTGGTATGCACTCACACACATGCAAGTGGCTATGGGGAAATTCATGCCTCAAATTGGTATTCTAACTCAAACCATACCAAAGTTATACCTCCTAATAACTTTATAAGGTGTCACACAAAAAATAATTTTTGAGCTTCATGAAACAAGCAAAACTTCGTATGCTTGGAGGTCATGAACAAAAAGGATGGCTCTATAGGCATGCAAGTTGTATTATGCAAGGTGTCCATATAAAAAAAAATGCAAAATGCAACATGCAAAGAATATTCAAAGGAGTCTTGCTTAGTTCATGCGAGGTCTTTAACTTAGGGAACATTGTGCCTAAAGTCTCCAAGAGAGGACCAATCAAACAATAGAAGATTCACAACTTAGGGGATGCAGTGTGTCACATCAAGCCACTAAGAGGAATATAGTATTCTAAGAGAGATCATGCTCTTGAAAGACATTACACCCAATGCCATCCAAAAAATGACAAACCCATTGTACGAAGTAAGAAGGTTGCACTAAGAACCAAGAAAGGGAAAAATACAAAAGAATAATGCTAATGTATGCCCCCATGTTAAAAGAATTTCCAAACACCATACTGTGAGAAATTAATTTAAAGTAGCAAATGAAAAAAATACAAACAAGAAAGAAAACATGAGAGCCAACTTGGAAATCCCTATGCCAAGTCATATGTTTTCAAGTAAAGTTGTGTCATGCGAGAGAAAAAAGAAAAGAGAGGGGTTGCTCCCAAAATGAAAGCACCAAACACATAAGGGATCTGTGGATTTGGGGTCAATATGTTCTTTTCTACAATATTTTGATAGAGCTTGAAACTGTCATCATCCCCCAAATACACATAGATCTGGAAGAATGACACAAAGAGAGCGAAAACAAAGAAACTCCTTTTGGGTCAACATGGAAGAGACACAAATATCTCGATGCCTTACATCATCCCCAAAAGGAAAACACAAGACAAATGAAAAAGAAAAGATGAAAGAAAAAGGAAAAGCTTTTGGGTCAACATGAAGGAGACATGAATGTCCCAATGCCTTGTGTCATCCCCAAAAAGAAAACACAAGAAAAAGATAAAGATGAAATGAAAAGGAAAAGGAAAAATAAATCCTTTTGGGTCAACATGAAGGAGGCATGAATGTCTTGATGCCTTGCGTCATCCCCAAAAGGAAAACACAAGAAAAAGATAAAGATGAAATGATAAGGCAAAGGAAAAAGAAAGCCTTTTGGGTCAACATGAAGGAGACATAAGTGTCCCGATGCCTTGTGTCATCCCCGAAAGGAAAACACAAGAGAAAGATAAAGATGAAAGGAAAAAGAGATGTACGTCATAGAGAAGAATGAAGGTAAAAATAGAGGAATGTCACAAAGAGAGAGAAAGCATCATACAAAACATCATAGGGGATCACATCATGCACATGAAATCACACAAAAGAAAATGAAAAAGAAATAAAAATGAAAAGGACTAGTAAGGAAAATGCGAGTCACCCTATGAGCAATTCATCCACCTCCCAGTCTCAATCTATATGAGTGGAAGATGAATGATGAACCTAAGGGACAACGACAAATGCATTACTAGGGCAAGGCTATCCACTTCTTTCCCCCACTAAGTGCAAGAAAAGAATGAGTCGAGGTAAGTGATGGGAAGGGTCATGTAATAGTGAGAAGAGAATATTCTACAACTATTACATGACAAGGGGGAATAGATCCCAATTAAGGGATTATTTTTAACATGTCAAGTCTTTTGAGTATATGTTGCAAAGTATGGCACTCATCGGTAAGATGTCCAAGAGTTCTAAGATATGCACAATATTTGTTATTTTTAGGATGTTTGGTTCTAGTAGAAGGTGGTAGGGTGATCCAACTTGTGTTAACATGATCTTTCAATTTTTGTTTGATGTTTGTGAGATTTTGCAAAAATGGTAAGTCTTTGGATTTTTGAGGTTTTTGTCTCTTGCCATCTTCATGAATTTCTTCAAGTAAAAGTTGGGGAGAAAAACTAAAGATGAATTATGTGTCTTTGATAAACACTCGTTCTTTTAGAGGAAGGAGGATATTCAGATCAGGAGGGGAATCAAAGATCACTGTATCATCATCTTGAAGCCTTAGTTAGATATTCTCTAGGAGGCTTTGTATTATGAGAGGGATCTTGATATCCTAACCCCTTTTTTTTGAAATCAGTTGGTATTTTCTCTAGGAGTTGATGAATTTCATGTTCACTTGTTGTGTCACATCCTTGTTTTCTCAAGATTGTGAAGCCTTTGCCATATGTTACTTTAAGATTGATGGGAGTGTTTGTTACTTTGTTGTCATAAAATGCTTGAGTTTTTTCTTGCTTAGAGGAACTAGGTTCGCCTATTGTAGGGAACTTAGGTTCAACTTTTGTTTCAGGATGTAAGTAACCAAACATCTCAAGAGGTGGTATGGTAGGAGGAATTTTTTGGTTCATGGATGGATAAAAGGATGCGTTAGCTTCAAGGTTATTAAGACAATCATTGAGGAACTTATTCATGCTATCATCATCTTCTCCAATGATGTCAACATCACGAGGATGACATGCATTAGGAATTGAGTGAGCATGTGTGAGTTCAATGTCATTGGGGTCATTTCCAAAATCACAAATTGACACATCCACTAAGGACTTAAATGAAATCCAAAGCTTGTTAAAGCACATATCCATGATGCAAAATTCAAATTGTAAACTATGCAACAATGTTGTAAACACAATTTTGATTTTTTAAGCAATGCACAAGATGGATGAATGTAAGCTAAATGCAATGAAATGATTGAAATAGAAATTTTGTGAGCTAAAACAAAAAGGTAATAGTAGAAAATATAAACTCAAAAATTGAACTGTAAATGCCATAAAATGTAGTGCAAAATATGCAAAAGGACTAATTCACCCATGGTGGCGAATAAGTCTAGGTACTAATTTTTTTGAAATATTTTAGAATTTTAGAATTGAATTTTATGCTTTTTAAGTTTTTTGATATGTATATGAGATGAAAATGTATAATTTGATTGATTTTTAACAAAATTAAATGCAATAATGTAAGCTAAATGAGCTTTTCACTAATACAAGGATTGGAACCCTAGAATGCAAATTAACTAATGCAAAATCTAATGCAATGCTAAAGTAATCTAAATCTAGGATGTAAATGCACTCCAAATCTGAATTATGATGTTATATATGCAGGTTCACCAAAATGAAAAGAAGAAAATTATGTGCTCTCTTTCTCTTCTAGGGTTTTCGACCTAAAAGGAGAGAGACAATTTCCTTTCTCTTCACTCAAGAACAAACCCTTGAGATTTCAATGCAAAGGAGATTGAAATATGGAAACAGGAATATTCCAGGGATTGAATGATATCTCATGAAGGGTTCACCACCAAGTGTAAACTTGGAAAAGATAATGAATTGTGAAACATAGTGTGATATGCAAAATTGGTACAAGAGCACCCCAACAAATACATGCCTCCATGAGGCAATCTTAGGTTTTTGGTTTAAATATAGTGTTTTGATGTTGTAATAAGGCCCAAGAGGCCAAATTAATGATGTAATATGTCCTAAGAGGATGTTAAGAGTTCATTTTTAAAATATTGCACAAAATTGTAAAAAGTTGTCAAAATGATGTAATTGCAAAAAGTGCAAGAAAAGGCAAAAAAGAGGAATATGAAGGGTCATAGGGAGTTTAAAAGTTAGTTGAAGTATTTTCTCATGTTGGGGAATTTTAAAGCATTTGAAAAGGACATTTTCATTGGTTGTAAGGCATAAGTGTGGATTTGAAGTTGGAATGAAGGTAATTTAATGTTGTTTTTGTGCATTTTCCAGCATTTGTCTATGTTCCAAGCTTTGGTATGGCCATGTACAACCTAGAGCCTAGTTCTCATTGATGGTACATTAAATATATTTTAATCTAATTTCCAATGTAGGTGGTCTCACTCAATTTCATGGAGTTGTGCAAAAGGTACCACAATTTTGGTAAAAGTGGTTAAATTCAGATTTAGCAGGGGCAACAAGCAATCAAAATTCAATAACTCATAATTTCTCGAATGAAAACTCATAAAAATTGATGTTAAGGTTTGTGAGGACATAATATTCAAGATTATCCAAGTTGTAGGGTAAAAAAACAAGTTCTTATTCCTTTTTGAGAAAGCCCAAGGCTGCCCTAGTTGTTAAAATTGCATGTTTTGGGTGAATTTGAGTTGTTCAAGGGTGGAAAAGTGTGAAATCTTTTGGGGCAGAAATTTTTGATTATTTTTTGAGAATGTTCAGACCTTATGGAGCATGTTTTATGTATTTTCAAGGTGAGTTAAGGCGTGTAGGTAATATTTTCAATAAACCCTCATTGATTTAAGCAAAGTCAATATCAAAGGTTTGAGTTTTGTTGCCTTTGGAAAGTTTTGAGTGATCAAAAGATTATTAATTCTAAAGTTTCAAAACCTATTACAAGACTATTCATGGTTATTTGAGGGTTTGGAGTTGAAATATTGGTACTTTCTTTGTAATTTTGACCTATTTGGGGGCTTGTAGCAGTAGTACAATCCATTTTAAGGCTGATCTTTTCAAAATAACAATAGTTGGTTTTCAAGTCTATTAGATAAGGCTGAAATGGGTTTCTCAAAATGTATTTTTTCTGAGGAGTTTCTATTTTTTTTTGAAGATATGCCCGATTTTGTCTATATGGACTACTACTAGTTAATTTGGTTCATTGGTGCAAGCAATTGAGAATCTGGTAATACAGTGTTGTATGAAGGTGTTTTTGTTTTGTTTCAATCAAAATCAAGATGAGTGAAGTGCACAAAGGACTAGTAAGAGGTTGGAAGCCTTTTTTTGGTGTTTTGGTGAATTTGTAGTCTTATGGGATCAAGTTTTAATGAATTGAATTTGGTGAAAGTTTAGGAGATCTGATTGTATGAAAGTTTTGAAACCCTAGCATTGCATCAAAAATATCCTAGAAAGATGAAAAATATGTAGTAAAAATCTATGAGACTAGAAGTGTGCACTTGGGAGACTGAAGAAGGTAGAATGGAGGTCCGGATCATTGGAATTTTTTTTGTTGAAGCTTATTGGGATTCATTCACCAAGTTGAGCAAATTAGTCCACTTTTCAAGAAAATTCACTGAAGCAGGTTTCAACCAAAAGGGTATCTAGATCTACAAAAATCTTGGTCAATCATGTACAGTGGGACTCACTCACCAATAGTGGCGAATCAATCCACTTTATCTTTTTTGGAAATTCTAGACTGAATTTTATTGCTCTCGGTCTACTCTGCTCTTCCTGATTGGTTTTTGGATCTGAAATTGCAAAATGCCACCTTTAGGTATTCTCCAAGCTTCTCCAAGGCTTGATGACAACTTTATGGATTTTGATGTCTTGATAACTTATCTCCAACTTTTCTTCTTGGTAAATCTGCAACCTAAACTTGAAAATCATGCACAAGAAGAGGGAAAAATGTTGTGGGGGTTAGTGAATAGGGGTTTTCCTTGGTCAAACCCCTTGTTGGTAATTAAACCTTGAAATGAAAGCAAATATGAATGGAGAACGATGAATGAATAAAAGATAATGTTGTAACTCACCAAAACCTAGCAATAAGGTGTTGCAAACATGTAAGTAATGGCTCCAATGGATGTAGACTTGGAATCTTACTTGATGTTGATAGATATTTCTTGAAACACTTGTTTCAATCACAAACCATACATCACAATTGTTAGCTCTAAAACAACATGATGCAAGCAATCTTTGACATGATGATTGATACTTGAATAATTCTCTTAAATGCTTGATAATCTGCCATTGAAATGCCTTGAATGCTCTTGTGAATTCTCAATGATCTCTTGTGAACTCTTAATTGCTTGTAATATTTGTTAGGTCACCTGATTGCTTGATAGGATGAAATGAGTGAAAAAACCTTGTATTTATACTTAAATATGCAAGAATTCCTGAAATTATAACACTACAAGCTGACATCAGATCTAGGAGAATAAAACCCTGTTGGAAATTTGATTTAAATTTGAATTTTGGTCACATGAGACTCATTCACGCAAGGTGGTGAATGAGTCCCATTACACATAATGTATGGAACCAAAAATGAAAAGTGTTTAGAAATGTGTGAAACCTACTTCAGGGCCAAAAAGACTTAGGTGAGACTCATTCGTCCAAGGTGGTGAATGAGTCCCAGACACTAAATCCAGGCCACACAAGCCAATAACACCTAAATTATGATTGGTTACTGATTGGTGTCAGGATTATCCTCTAAAAGATGCAATAAATGAGGCTTGTGGATACAAAATAGGGCCAATTAAAGCATAAGAAAGCCCAATTATTAATGACAAGCCTAGAGGAATGTGAAAGTGTGTTATAAAACTATACAACACTCCAAATAAGGCAAGATTAAGATTAATTATGATTAAAATTATGTTTATTATGCTTAGTTACTTGATAAAACTCTAGAAAAGTGTGAAAGTGTGTTACAACACTTCACAACACTTTTACAAGGCACCATTAGAATACATTAGTTCACAAGGGCCCAATACCTAATGTGAATGTACTATCCACATTACGACACTAAATCAAGGCAACATTAAGCCAAAATCCACAAGGACCCAAACGAGTGCGAAAATGTCAAAGGACCTATTTTTCGACACTACAAGTATAAACCCAAAAGAAAGGTTTCACTAATACAAGAACTAACCAAGATACATTAAAAATACATGCAAGCATCACAACACACATAAAATACAATATTTCTAAAAATGGAAACTTAATAAGCAATCTTTCCAACATAATAACAAAACAGTAAAAATTAACATGCCTATTTAAAGCTCCAACTGATTATTCTCCCCTCCTAGCTTAATGGTTCAAGATTGCTTGTAACTTCCTCTAAGAACAACCCAAATTCCACTACTAGCTTCACACTAAATATCTCAACAATACCAATGTAAATAAATAAAATAACTCTCTAACTCACAAACTCTCAACTCACTTACACAAAAAACCATAGCAAAATAACAACAGAATAATTAGATTGAAAAGTGTTCCAATTGGTAGAATGAGCACTGCTATTTATACTAAATTGTGAGCAACCAAAGGCTACAAACAAGTTAATATTCATTCCACCTTTCTATCCTCATGCAATGACTCATCAAACTAACTTACAAGTTTGTAACACATAACAGTCCTCACCATTCAAATGGCTAAGTTGACTTGTTATAAGGGACAACAAGACTCTTTTACTGAGTCAAATAAACAACAAGCTCAACAAAGAGTTTCCTAAATTGAATTATTTCTCATATTTATGCCAAGTTTACTTTTTACTGAGTATCAAGGCTAAGATATTGTGATATCAGAATAATGCATAGTATATAGAATTCTTATGCATTCCATTCACTTCTACATTGGTGCCACATTTCATAAGTTGGCACCCTAGAGAATAGCATAGGTTCTTTATTTAATAAGAAAAGGGTAAAAAATTTATTAGATCAGAAGAGTAGTACAAAGCAATAGAGTAAACCCATCATGGGCCCCAAAACAACACAAAATTAAGTTACACCCAAGAAGCACCTCATATCTTTCGTAACCAAATCTTAAAGAGAAGAGGCCAAATCTTTAGGAAGATTGCCCCAATTAGCCACATTCCAAGTCCCCATCTACTTAGAAGCCCACCTAGCCAAGCCATCAACCACCCTAAAGTAGTGCTCAATACAAAAATTTTCTTGACCACCACTGCTAGCTACCAATGCACCTCCTCAAATTGCCTCTTATTCATAAGATCAATAATGACCTAAGAGTCTGACTCACAAACAATTTTTCTCCACCTCAGAGCACAAGCCCGGTCTAATGCTAGGAGGATGGCTACAACCTCCATGAGATTATTAGTATGCTAAAATCTATAAATAGAGAATAAAAACACCACCACTCCTAAACTATCTCTATTGATTCTCCCAACACCAACATTCCCAAGATTACCTCTAGAGGAGCCATGAGTATTAATTTTCAACTCCCCTAGAGTAGGCGAACACCAGTGACTAGTACGATCAACTCTCTCCCTCCCATACCCATGGCGAATAGGTCTCAAATTTTTTTTTCCCCCCAAAGAAAGCCCCAAAGAACCAACAACTTCAAGAGCACTAGGATCCACAAGAATAGACTATTGGTGTTTTTTCTAGCTAAACCCTGCAATTCTCTAAGAGGTAGCCAATCTCTATGTTCAAGAATCACAAAAGCTAGTGGCCAACTAATGGGTAAAGATTCTTAGGCCCTTACCCCTACTGTTTAGGCTCTGTGAGACCAAGGAGGGTGTTCCTAATTATGTTCATGTGATATTTCTTGCCTCAAGAACACTTCTATACACAGATCCATTCTTACTATATGCAAATAGACAAAATTCAGATAAGGTTTGGCTGACCTCTAGAGAAACTACTATCTATTGCTAGGGATTAATTGACATTTTAAGTACATATATCACAACTGAAAGATTTAATGACTTTGAATTTAATAATTGTTTCTGAAATGCATCAGCTGAATGACAAATTAGTGCCTAACTCTGGGCCAGAGAGTCAAATATAGAATCATAAAGACAAGTTCATTAGAAAATAAACTACAACCAGTGGATTCAAACTACCAATGCATCACACCAACAAACCCACTCTTATTATCACCAAAATTCTTCTTACAAATCCACCCTACACACTTAAAATCACAATTATCTATTCAAAGTAATTTAACTACTTCATTGAAATAGAACCATGGACAAATAATACAATCTCAAGGAAATTGAGATGAAAAATTCTTATTAAATTCATATGATTGAAATTATACAAAAATGGAGACAATTTTGATAACAGTCATGCCTTTCTTGCACAAACTAGTTGAGATTTACTCATAAAATTGAAACATTACAACTGCATATTCAATACATGACTCAGATTCAACACTATTCTACCCAACCCCATACAGAAATCCATAACCATTTACAATGAGAGAAGAATTAGAAGAAATAGAAGGAAGAAAATCCCTAAGATTAATTTGTTGAAGATAAATGGTAGCTTCATCTCTGTTAATCAACAAGAAGAAGCTGAAAATATCTTCTCTCTTCTCATCATTTGCAATAACAAACAATTTCACTGCATTTTTCCTTCACTCTAATTCTCCAATAGAAAACTACCCTTGTGTATGAAAATTCTTCACCTCCAATTACCCTACAGTTGAGAAAATAATTTCCTTCCTGGTGAAAACTCTTCCACTTTTCCTTTTCATTTTATTTTCCCGTTTCTAAAACTAATTCTACTCACCCATGAAAAGGATTTTCATTTTGCCCTCCATTTACTCGGGCTACAAATGTTATTTCTTTTATAAAAAAATATATTTTACCCTCTATTCCTCTTTCATTGCTGTAGAAAAAATTACTTGCAACTTACATTTATCTTTTACTTCCTAGCAACAAACTTTTTATTTTTATATATTAAAGGCTTTTAAAATTGCCATTGGGAAACATAAAATATCTACCCATGCCTTTAATATTTACCTTACATTTAAAACCTAGGGTGAGAAAATTATTTTTTAATCTCGATCTTTTTACCTCTTTGCCCGTGGTTTTACCTGGCCTGTTTAAAGTATTTTCCTTTAGAAAAATTAACAGGCAATATTTACTTTTAAAAGTTTTATCTTTTAAAAAAAATGAAAACCTTTTAGAAAATCAAATCATTGGGCTTCTATAAATTAAACATTACTCATGTATTTAATTGCTTCATGGGACCCATCTATTTCTTTCCCTGTTCACCCTATTGTGCACTTTTTACACACACACCCCACTGAAAGCAGGGACCCTCTTTGCTTGGTCTTTTGGCTCTTTTTTGCGCCCTTCCCTTCCGGACTTGTCTTTGAAAATCATTAGATTTTGGTCTTTGGTGCTTTGGTCCTTTGGTCCTGGGATTTGGTTACTTTGCAATGTTCCTGAATGCTTATCTTGCTTGTAAAATGCCCCCCCTCAAGTAACACTTTAAAAATTCTGACTTTTGGGGTGACTTTCGGTTTTCTCTCTATTTTTGGGATTTTCCTCCTTGGGTGGAAATCTCTGGTTGCATGGAAAACCCGATGGAGGTTGGTTTCACCATGTTTTCAGAGATTTTAACTCAGGGAATTCCGTCTTCCTCATATTTTTCCGAAATTCCTTCACTTGAATTCTTGGATTCATTCTGGGTTAAAATGTCGTTGCATTTATGTCTCACATACGGGTTCTACAGTTGGGTTTAATGAGGTCTAGGATGGTTTTTATGCTATGAGTCGACTTCTTTTGCCTTGATTGACTTTGGAGGAGCTTGATCTTGTGTGCTCGGCTTGGTTCGGCGATCAGACCTAAACATTTCTTGAATTTGGTGGTGATTTTCTTGGCATCATAGTTATTTCTGCTCACTAGGACATTGAGGCTTGTTACTAGTCATTTTTGTTATCGAGTTTGCTTCACCAATGGTATGTATTTATCGTTTTTCTTTCGATTGATGAAGGTGAGTGATTCCTTGGCATGTTGGGTATGCTTTGAGTCTATATTTCATTGTGTTGGTGGTTTGTGATTTAAATTAGGGTTTTTCCCTTTGCTTTTTGATGCCTCCTCTGAAATAGATGCGGCCTTCCTTTCTCATTTCATGACCTAATTGTGCCCTTCGTTGCTAGTTTTATCTCTTCCCAGGTGTGGTCTTGTGCATGATTTCATTTGGCCTAGAGTTTCAATCATGGCTCCCTTGCATTTGATGGAATTAATGATTATGAGTAGGCTTGAGTGTTTGATTTCCATTTGCATTTGTTGGTTCCCTTGCCCTAAATATTTTGTAGGTATTCACCATGATTTAATGGAGCCAGTGAGTGGAATGAGTCTGTAATTGTGTGTTCATCATGAAACCTAGGGTTTGGCCTTGAATTGAATACCAATAACTGTTATATCACCCTTAGAGGAGTTAGAAAGTTAAATTTGTCAATGAACAATTTGAGGTAAGTTGAATCCGAGCTTGAATCCCAAATTTGTGATCATTCTATCAATTTGGGTGAAATCTTGACGAAGACAAAGATTTCAAGATTTCAATCATTTCAGAGATTTCCTTCACCTTAGGATTTCCCCGGATTTCCATTGCTTGGTCATTTTCTCAAAAAAGTACATAAAACATGAGAATTAAGACTGACTTCATGAAAATCTATTGTCTTAGGAAATTGTTGAAATTTTGTTGCCCCTTTGTTTTCCCAAAATGTGTTAGGTTTTGCTAGTTCTGTGGATTTCCATTCCCGACAGAATTCCCCAAGGATCTGTGAGAAATGAAAAATAAGGGAATGCATGAGTTGATTATTAATGATCTTGCATCACATGATTGATTTAAGTAATTTTGAGGATATATGATGCTATGACTTGTATTTTGCATAATGATTGGGTGACCTTTTGGTGTGTGTTGTTCTTTCATCTCTAAATTTCGTCTGGCTTAGAATTCCCCAAAATTCCTTTCTGGCCTGAATTCCAAGAAGGGGTGAAAATCCTAAACTTTTAAGAAAGGGCGCTTTAATGATATTTCAAGGGGATTTTAATTGTTGTTTGGACTTCCTTGATGATTAGCATGTTATTTGCGATGGAATAACTTGGACTCTCATGTTATATTGGATATTTATTGTGGTCCTTCTTTGAGTGTAGGTTGAATCAAGCAAGACACTTGCAGGCAAGGCCAAGAACAAATAGGTGGTGAATCTTGGTGATGAAGGGGATTCTGTCTCAGAAGCTGAGAGAATTAAGTTGGATATCAAAAGTAAAATTCCAGGAAGTAAGTTGTCTTCCACTTGGTCAAAAATCACTGATACTAACATAGGCAAGTGGGAGTACGAGGAATTTAAGGAAAGAATGGTAGTGCAAGATCCTCCATTACTGGCCAGAATATTGGTGAGCTCTGAGTTGGCACATGTGGTTGGCTTCCCCCCTATAGTATAGTGCTATGAGTTATTCTTGGAATGTGCCAAACACTATGATCTGAGTACACATAGAATAATTGGTCCACAAGGTAGAGTGCTTGCCAATTTCTCTCCTCCTACAGTGGCCCAAACATTTGATATGCCAGATAGATCTCATGTAGTGGGATTTGATATGGACGTAGCCAAGAAGTACTATGTAGAATATACCAATAAATCCCTAAGATTTATTAACTCTTGGTTGGAGAAGCCTAAGCCTCACATCTCCAAGCTACCAAAAAAACTATTCAGGGCAAAGTTCAAGTCAGAATACTATGATGTGATCACTCTCCTCAGCATAGTGGCAACATTGAAGACTACAAGGGTATTTGAAAATCGGATGTTCTATATCATAGTGAGAATGGAACAAGGTATAGATTATCATTGGCTGGGTTTCATTAGTGCAATGATACATGAGTAGCTATGTAATGTGTTGCAGACAAGGAGCTTCACCATGACCTCTTATTTGGTTTATGCACTTGCAATATTTCACCCCTACAAGGGACTAAGTGCAAAAGGTTTATTTGGGTTGGATGTGATTTATGAGGTTTATCCATAGTTGCACTTGGCTGGCTCAAGCTATAGGAGGGTGAATGATGCATTCACCATGTATATCACTAGATTTCTCCAAAGTGCAGAGCATGTTTGAATCTTAGATGTTGCAAAGGAGTTGATAAGGAGGCTTGGAGCTTGGTTCATACAGTTCCCCACCTTCTCTTACATCAGGATGCATGGTTGCCAAAGGGATCCTTACAGACTACCCAAGTATCCAATGGATCACCTCATACTCCTTGAGGTCACTAGGAAAATATGTGACTTTGATGCCATTGTGAAGAAAGATAAACACATGACCAGATTTGGCAATGACTTCCCTCTTAGGTTATGTGGTCATGAGGCATTTCCTTCAATCGTTTCAACACATTCTTCTGAGGAAGAAATGAGTACTTTGGGTTTGGCATTCTACTCTAAGAGGCCCACGTTTGACATGACTAGTGAGGCACAAAAGAGGGCCACTAGGGAGTTCAACCATAAGGATGATATTGAAGATTACTGGGCTAACTGCAAAGATGAGTTTGAGGTTAGGAAGAAGAAGTTCTAAAGGTTACCAGTTAACTTAGTGAGATTGTACAATGTCAAAGCCATCCCTGATCAAGTTGATGATGATGGGGATGTAATTCAAAAGCATGATTATGAGCCCATCAAGGCGAAATCAGTAGGAGAGGTTGATTGGTTGGAAGAAGAAAAATTAGAATTGGAAAAAATTATATCTCATGTCCTTAAGTACACTAAATTATGGATTAAACACAAAATTTGGGAGCTGGACAACAAGGGAATGCAATACACTTATGACCTAATGAGAGATTTGGAGTCCCATTCTACCTTTGAGGAAGTCGAACAAGATCCAAAAGGCAAAGATAAGGTGTAGTCTCCTTTCAAAAGTGAAATCAAAGGTGTCCAAGTAGAATCTAAGATAAAAAAGAAAAGGAAGCCAATTCCTAAAAAATAGAAAGAATGTTAGTAAGAAAGATAAATCTGCTATTGAGGAGGAACCAGAAAAGAAGGCTGAGAAAGACAACACCCATATGCCTTAGAGGAGAAGATTGGTAAAAAAATCAAAGAAAAGAGTGGGCCTTCGAAGGAAGAAGAAGGGATCGGTTCTCAAGTGGTAGAGGTGGATAGCCCTGGAGAAAAGACATAAGTTTATACAAGAAGATCAAGAACTCCTTCTCCCAAGGGTAGTGTATTGAAGACAAATGTTACCAGAAATGCTCCTGTGGTGGAACAATAAAAGGATGCCTCTCCTCTTCATGAGTCACAAGATGTGTGACATGAGCCCAAATATGTAAAGGTTAGTGACCACCAGGATGAGGAGGCAGAAGAATTCCATGATGGAGATCTTTACAATGTAAAGGAAAATATTGGGAGCACTTTGCATTCTTCCCTAGTGTCCTATGATGATTCTCCAGTCAGGGATGGAGAGAAAATACCTATGGAAGAGGAAAAGTTACATGAACGGACTCCCTCCCCTATCCGGGTTATGGCAGAAACATTAGATCATGAGGAAAGCCAGAAGTAGGGGAATAAAGAGGAAGGAAAAGGTAAAGAGGTCCCTACAGAGCACAATGTAGATGTTAACCCCTCTATGGATCAAGGTGAGAAGGAGAAACAAAATGAGCAGCAGTTGGATGCTTCTACCCCAAGTTGGCTTAGTGAAAGATTGAAGAGTAAGCAAGTGATTTTGGATAACACTCCTCCAAACTGGGATGAGTTACTAGCCAACATAGGCAAAGGGAAGAAAAAGAAGAAAGCTAAGGTGATTTCTAAAAGTACCAAATATGAGGCAAATAACCGGGTGATCCACATTGCTACTCCTACACCTGATAAGAACAAGGATTATGTAACTATAAAAGACTACAATATTCAGACCATTAACCTTGGACCCACCTCCATGATGTAGGAAGTTGAAGATTTGAAGGCTCCAGTGCTACAATTTTGTTTAGGTTAAAGAAGGAGGTGCAAGATAAGCATGGGTTGATGAAGGAGAATGAGAGGTTGAAGGGATATTTGAAATATCTCATGAAGCCTTTGCAATCTATTGGTTAATTTAGCTCTTCATTGTCTGAAGCGGGTATTCTACCTAAGGAGACCATCATTGAATTAGAGAGGATGAAAACCAGCACACAGGCTACCCATGAATGGCTGCAAGGAATAAAACACTAAGGAGATAGAATGATAAATGACCTCTTGGCCACTTGTGGTGGTGCACATAGATCCTTTGACTAGCTGTAGAATATGCTGGGGCAAGATAAAAATGATACAGACCTCCTCCTGCAGAAGTTGAGGACAATCATGGATTATACAAAAGAGAAGCTGATGGGTGATGGAATCCTGCGTTCTTCAAAGGTTTCAGAACCTTGGGAATGGCATGAGTTATTACAGCTCAGTGAGAAGGTTTTGAAGAAGATTCACAAATAGGGGTAATAGGTAGGGAATACATTGAAAGATATTTCTGGAAAATGTATTCCATTTTTTGAGTTTATGATTGGAAGGAAGAAGTTCACTCCAAAGAATTTGAACAAAACAATTGAAGAGGTGGTGGCATGAGGTTTATGCTCCAATAGATGATGGTCCAATCATAGTTCACCATCTAAATGATGCTTCCACCTATAGTGTTGTCATGGAAAAATATCAAGATTTCAAGGTGGAATGGGATGAGGTTGTCAAGAAATCAAGGGAAGAGATTAAATCCCTTGATACAAGGTTCAAAATATTAAATTTTCCACCTTTGGCTGATCTAGAAGGGGTTTTCCTTAGTTGCAAGATAAAATGGGTCAAGGAAAAGATAAAGAGACAACCAATGAATGAATGCCTGATAATTTGTGCTTCCCATTACTGCTCCTTCAGCCTTCAAATGCATTGGACCAAGCTACATTGGAGATTCCGGGCCAACCTAGGAAGGAGCCCCATGCATTTAATGCAATGCCACATTTTATCTTAGGAACTTTCTAGGCTGACCTATTTTATGGATGACCTTGTTTTGTATCCCTAACTTGGGCCGACATGATGTAATATCTATAAGTATGGCATTTTGCTTCATTTGTAAGGGCTAGAAGATTATATTTTTGAAGAAAGTTAAGCAATAGAGCAGAACGCTAGGGTTAGGAGTTAATTTTATTTTGAAGCAAGTGTTGTAACACATAATACTGGAATTTTTGCTATTATTGGTGAGTCAATACAAGTGAAGACATTGTGCTTTGGTGGCCTCTCTTGGATTGATTTATCTTGCATGGTTGTTGTTCTATCTTTTGACATTGCTTGGAAATATTTGATTGTATGTTAGACTTAGAGTTAGATGATTTAATGGTATTTGTGGTTTGATGCTTGGAGTGTTGTAGTGATACTTGGTCCATACTATTGGCAACTTATTGATTGTGAGTTGCTGTGTAAAGTTAGCCTAGACCTTATATTTGTGTGCTTGGTTTAATTGTGGGTATTTATTCATTTCAATTACAAAATAGGGGTTGTCTTGAATGCATGTTCATGATTTGAAAATCTATAATTCCTTAGAAGATTGCATTGATTTTGTAAGATTGTAGGTTGAGTCTGGGTTAAGCAAAAAATAGTTTTGAGGGATTGATCGGTTTCAAGCATTTTATCATTGGTATTGTTGATCTTAGGAGTGAATTTAATCTTAGGATTTCTCGAAACCCTTATCTTTTGCTATTTATTTTATTATCTAGGTTAGGTTTAGGAATTTCAAGTATCAACACATTGTGAAATCTGATAAGTTTAGAAATCCCAACATTTTTTTTGTAAGGTCCCTTTGTGATTACCAACATTTTCACATTTTATCATTGAGTTATTTTGTTGCATTGTAAAGACTTGAGATTAGATACCTTGGGGTTATCTCTTTTCCAATAGAGATTTACCTTTCAAGAGAGATAGAATATCATATTCTATTTGAGTTGTTGTTGTCTAGAAAACACCATCAACATATTGGTGCTAGAAGGAGGGCCTGAGTAAGCAAGCTGGATCATTTTCTAAATGCCATTTCTCCTAAAAGACTCAGAAGGAGAACCAGATCTACACCAGGAGAAGAAGATTTTGAAGAACTGCCACCTCCAACTAGGTTAATAAGGAATAGAAGAAGGGAGGAGTCACCATCTGCTTCATCATTTCCGCCATCCTCACCCTCATCCACTTCATCCTCATCTGATTCTGAGGCTGGTTCCATTCAACAACCCCAACCAGCCATCAATCAGCCTTTACAACTGCCACCTCCACCAATGTCTTTCTTGGCAAATAACCCATCACCTCTATCCTTCAATAACTACAATGTCATGCACAAGAACCCTGAACATTTTTGTTCTAAGTTCCATGCAAATGACCCCAATAGGACAGTAGAGGAGCATATCTAGATTTTTCAGAGTTGCCTAAGGGATAGAGGGAGTAATCATGAGGATGTTGCATGTAGTATTTTCCCTTATTATTTGGGAGAGGATTCCTTTTATTGGTACAATCATTTACCTGCTACATCAATTCACAATTGGATTGAACTTGAGGTTGTATTTCTATAGAAGTTGAAAATCCCTATCAGTGCTAATGATCTCTACTTGCAATTTACCAGGGTTAAGAGGGAAGTTAATGAGCCTATAGGATCATTCAAAAATAGGTTCCACCATGCATATACTAGATTACAAGTACCCTATGTTGTGGATGATGCCACTACTTTGGAGGTTTATTTTGAAGCCCTTGATAGTCTTACATCCACCTTCCTTAACTGGAGAACTAATCCCCATACCACCTTTCTCACTACATATACAAAGGATGTTAAGGTCAATACTGATTTGAGACAACATTTGTCAGGACCCTTGCCATCTCTGGGACCCGCTGCTCACCCAAGTCAGGTCCAAGCTCTCAACCAGGATTTGATTAATCATACTCCCATTATGAATCCAATACCATCATTTCCCTTGGCCCCACACCTAGGTCCTCCAATAAATCAAGCTCAACCAATGCCTAGTTATCCCCAACAAAGTGTCAATCAACCCCTCCACTCACAACAACAGGTTTGTTTTACAACATACTTTCAAAATTCTGAAGTCTTAAATCAGTGTGTTGGTTCAACAGGAGCATCAAGACATCGTTAGAATAATGTAAGCTCCATGACCTACAATAGTCCTGATAAAGAAAGGCTAGATGAACTAACAGAGCAAGTGAAAAAATTGAATATGGAGGTAACTATCTGAGAAACCAGAACAGTCAACTCCAAGCTGCCCAGAAGAACATGCAATCGAACTACAATAGGGAAAATTGAGATGTTGCTCATGGATAGGGCTTTGACAGAGGGAAACATTTTGACAGAAATCAGAATTTCAAAAGAGGACAAGGTTCTGGTAAGAATTTTGATAGGGGGAAACAAGGTGGACAAGGATTCAATAGGAGACAACCACGTAGGAAAAATAGGTCATGGAACACTGGACCTAATAATGGAGGTGTCCCTACTCCATTGGATCAACCTTCCAACTAGGAGAAGCCTCCAAGTGGTGTGTACTTGGCCGAGGCAACTTTGTCTGGATGGTTGAGGCTTCATAAGACAAGTCAACACTTTGAGCTAGATTGCCCTGAGTTCCAAACTATTGCTTTCATCTTTCAGTATGAAGTTGAAAATAATTCTAATAGTCAGGAGATGTTCCCCTCAAATCCTTATGATTCTCCAGTGTTGGTGCTTAATCATGCTCCATTTCCAAAGGGTGAAGAGAATGAGCTAGAGGGAGAATCCGATGATTAGGATAAAGAGACTAAACAAGTGCTAAATGGAGATGAAATTTCTCAGTTGTTTAATGAGGAAAATGAGAATGATAATGGCCCCTTGGATGAGGAGGAAGTTGGTGTTGAAGAATTCCAAATGTTTTAGCAATTGACAAGGAAATATGATTTGAGGAATAGGCCTAATAGGAATCCACAAGCTGGAGGCCCATTTACTGCATCCATTCCTCCAAACAATTTTACCACTCCACCAGATCCAAACGCTACTAACAATCCCTCCTATCCTTAGGTGCCAACACAATAATTTGCGAAAGGAGGACAACCTAATGTGTCAAAAGGAAGCAATGCTAATGGAACCAAGGATAGGCATGCTGGTGGTTCCAAAGAAACCCATGCTAATATAAATGTGGAGAAATTAGGCGAATATGTGACTAAAGAACTCAAGAAAGTAAAGGCGAGTCTTTCTTCTTTTGAGTTATTAAGGGTTCCTACTATCAAAAATATGGTCCTAGGGTCTTTTAATTCAAGTATAACTCCTCAAGGAGTAGCAGTCAATGAGGCAGCTAGCAAGCCTACTGGTTCATAGGCACCCAAAGGTCTAGGTCAAGCATAACCCAGGGACAAAGGGAAAGAAAAGGATAAGAATTAGGTTGACACTCAGTTGAGTCTATTCCAGGGCAAAATGGAAACTCCTCCCTTCCTGATTTCTATTCGTATCTTTGGGAAGAATTTACACAATTATCTTTTGGATTCAGGGGCATCCATGAATGTCATGCCTTTTGCTGTCTGCAGAGCACTAGGCATTACCCCTGCTACCTCTCAAAAGAAGGTCACTCAATTAGACAAGATAGAGGTAAATATGGTAGGAGAATTGAACATGATTCCCATGCAGGTTGCTTCAGATCCTAGAGTGCAGCAAGTGATCAATATTTAATTAGCAGATATTCCTAATACTTATGGCTTAATTTTGGGTTGAGATTTCACCAAGGCATTAAATGGATACACATCCACAAACCATTCTCACATGTGGCTACCATGGAGAGGAGTCTTGAATCAAACCAGAATTGAAAGAGAACCCAAAATGAAGTATGTAATCACTGAATACCAAAATACTTCGAATGAGATATTGGTGTCAGAAGTCAGCATGGGAAACTATGTATTGGCTGCTCCAGTTTTAGATGCAGAAGAGGTCTTTATGTTGCAAAGCTCCTCTATTGAATCCACATCAGAATCCAGCTGTTGTGAGGAGATATTTATGCTACAAGATGAGTCTAAATCAGAAGCCAGTAGTTTTGAGACACTAATGGAGCAAACAGATGAGACTGATGATCAAGAGGATAGACAACTCAACTTATTGAATAATTTCTAGGAGTTTATCCAGAAGTGTGTGGAGGATCAAATTCAGTGGGCAGAAATATGAATTTTAAAGAATTTTTGCTCCTTAATTGGTGTTGATTCCATAATGCCCCTCACCCAGAGCTAGAGTGTTGCTTGTGTCAAATGACAGTGGAGCAGATACAAAGATGTATTAATCCAACCCCAGTTGTTAGATTGGATATACAGAGCATTCAAAATGATCACAAAGGCAAAAGCCTAGTGCCCCCTGAGGAACCTCTTGGTAGCAGCAAGGACAAGGGTAGCTCAAGGAAATCAGGAGCTAATGGTTGCTGGAAATTAAGATTTGATGGATCCAAATCCAAGCAGGGTGCTGGAGTAAGATTTGAGTTGATCAGCCCTAAAGGTAAGACCTATTTTGTTTCCCATAGACTCCAATTCTAGTGCAGCAATAATGTAGTTTAGTATGAGGCTTTGGTCCATGGATTATTAATGGAATTAAGAAAGAAAGTTAAGATTTTGCAAGTATTTGGGGATTTTGAGTTAGTGGTTAGGAATGTGAGGAAAAAATACTCATGTCATGATAGAAGGATGACCAATTATAGGCATAGAGTATGGGATCTCATTGAAGGATTTGATGCCTTCAACATCCAGTTGATCCCTCGAAGTAAGAATCAAATTGTAGATTCTCTGGCACAAGCAACTAGTACGTTTCAACCCTTATCACTTTTAGGTTTAAACTTCACTATGGAGCTCACTCCAATACCCTTAGTGCCTGGCAACGTAACCAACTTCTAGGTGTTTGAGGATGACAAGCATATTCTTTATTTCATCACTAGCTGTGATGTGTTTGCTTCTTAGGTGATTGATGAGGTGGAACCTCAAGAGGCAGAAATGGACCTAGAAGGGGTCATCAACTTGAAGAATAATACCATCCAAAGAGGTATGGTGTAGTTTGATAGAGTTTTTGATCTGGATAGGATAAAATATTAGGAGCAATAGGTGAAAAGGGAGCCTCTCAGCAGCCAATGTGAAACATACAATATGGGGACTCATGATGACATAAAAAGTGTTTTTATTGGTAAAGTGTGCACTCTAGAAGAAAGGAGAGGGATTATTGATGCCTTACACACCTATCAAGATGTGATAGCTTGGAGTTATGAGGATTTAAAGACATATGATACTTCAATCATTACACATACCATTCCCTTGAAGTCAAATGTCAAACCATTCAGGCAAAGACAAAGGCCAATTAATGCTTTGTTGGAACCCATCATTCAGAAGGAGGTGAAAAAGCTACTTTTAGCACGAATCATATTTCTTATAAGAAACTCAACATGGGTTGCAAATTTGGTTCCAGTAAGGAAGAAAAATGGAGAAATTAGATTGTGTGTTGATTTCAGGAATCTCAACAGGGCATCCAAAAAAGATAATTATCCACTCCCTTCACTAGATGAAGTACTTGAGATTGTCAATGGATCTTAGATGATGTCTTTTCTAGATGGGTACTCTAGGTACAATCAAGTTATGGTACAATATGAGGATAGACATAAGAGTGCCTTTACTATGAAGTGGGTAATTTTTGCTTATAGGAGAATGCCCTTTGGATTGATCAATGTTGGAGCTACATTCTAGAGAGCTATGGATATCTCCTTCAAAGACATCATTATTTATATGGATGATTTTGATAGTTTTTTCCAAGAAGCGAGGTGATCACATAGTAGATTTATGCAAAGTATTCCAAAGGTGTTGAGAGTTTGGCATCTCACTTGATCTGAAAAAAATGCATTTTTGGAGTCATTGAAGGAAATTGCTAGGACATATTATTTCAAAATAGTGTATTGCCATTAACCCTGAATGAATAGAGGCTATTTTGAAGATTCATCCCCCTACAAGCAAAAGGGAAATGAAGTCATTCTTTGGGAAAATCAACTTTGTTAGAAAATTTATCATTGGATTTGCAGAGATACTGAAGCCATTGAATGCTATGCTGAAACAAGAGGCAAAATTTGAATGGAGTGGAGAGGCTAAAGAGGAATTTGCAGAAATTAAGAGAGCTATTGTTGAGGCTCTAGTATTGGTCAGTCTGGATTATGACAAGCCTTTCTATATCTATTCATTTGCTTCTGATCATTTATGTGCTAGAATGCTAACTCAAAAGTTTGATCAAGGTGATGAACATCCCATAGCTTTTATGAGTGCTCCTTTAAAGGATGCAGAACTAAGATATCCTAATGTGAAAAAGCAAGCCTATTCCCTAGTCCGAGCTATGAAGGAATTCAGACACTATATCTTGAGGAATAAAGTCTTTGCCATAGTACCTGATCCTGTCGTTAAGTTGTTGTTAATGCAGAATGAATTGGAAGAATGCCAAGCTAAGTGGGTAACAATGTTACAGGAGTATGATATTGAGATCCAGCCCATGAAATTGGTGAGAGGGCAGAGATTGACAAAGACAATGGCTGAAATGGGTCCTGACCTCACAACCCAACATTATTAGCTCTAAGAAGTGTCTCTAGGAGACTGGTATGATGAAATCATCTACTATCTATTGAACCAAGAATGTCCTAAACATCTTAATGCAGTACAAAGGAGAGCTTTGCATCTGAAGAGTGACATTTTTATGATGAAGGGAGTTGTCTTGTATAAGAAAAATCATGAAGGTATTTACTTAAGATGCCTGGGGAAGGAAGAAGTTGGGAGAGTGATGACTGAGTTTTAGGATAGATATGGTTTAGGCCATGGGTCAACTCCTTCCACTACAAATCAGATCCTGAGAGGAGGCTATTACTGGCCTACCCTATTTAAAGATGCACACAACCATGTGAGGAATTGTCATGTATGTTAGACTGTAGTAAGTAGGCAGAAAAGTGCAGCCCTTCCACTTCATCTAGTCATAGAGGTAAAACCATTTGCACAATGGGGAATGGACTTTATAGGTCCAATCAACCCTCCTTCCTCTACAAGGCATAGGTATATTCTCACCATAACTGATTACTTTATCAGATGGACTAAGGCTCTTGCATGCAAATAATTTACTTCTGAGGTAGTCATTAATTTCATTGAGTTAGGTATTATTAATTGCTTTGGGTGTCCATTGGCTTTAGTTTGTGATAATGGTCCTGCATTCACATCACTAAAGTTTTCTAACTGGGGCTTTGATCATGGAATCATTATAAATTTTGCATCTAATTACTACTTGCAGGACAATGGTTTGGCTAAGTCTTCCAATAAGAATCTCTTAACAGTCATTCATAAGCTATTAGAGAAGAATCCTAAGGATTGGCACACCCAGCTTAGATTAGCTCTTTGGGAAGACCATACCCGACAAAAGACATCTTTAGGAACCTCTGCTTATCACCTAGTGTATGGTTTGGAACCTATATTTCCCATCTAGTTAAATATCCCTACCTTGTAGTTTATTAATGAATACTATGATGGCAAAGATAAGCGTGAAGCCCACTTGGTTGAACTGTTACACCTTGCACAGAGAAGAGATGAAGCCCTAGAAAACTTTTCCAAACATTAGGGTGTAGTGAAGAGATGGTTTGATAGGATAGACAAGGAAAAAGCCTTCAGAATCTCTAACTTGGTTCTCTACTAGGAAAAGGCACATGACTGAAAAGGGGAGCATGGAAAATTTGACAAACTTTGGCTCGACCCTTATCAGATTGCATAGATCTTGGGAGATAATTCTTTTCATTTGAAAACTATCACTAGAGAGGACATCCCATTGCCTGTCAATGGGTAGTATTTGAAGCATTATTTCTAGTCCTAAGCTATTTACAACTCCTTCCTTGTATATAGGTAGATTAGGTTTCCTTTTTGTTGTTCTGTTTTTCTTTTGTTAGATTACGGTTTCTTTCGTTGTGCTTTGTTGTTCTCTGCTTTTGGTTAGAGTAGCTCTTCTTTGGTTGTTTTTCTTTTGGATCTGCTCTTGCTTTGGGTTTTCTGCTTTCTTCTAGGCTTGTTTCACCTATATAATAGTCTACTTTCCTAGGGCTGCTCCATAGATTTCTTTTACAAACTCTAATCATCTTTTCATAATCGATTGGTAGAATTCCTTTATCTGATGTTGCATGTGCTTGGAATTGGAGTCACTTGATTAAGTCAATTCTGGAATGTATTTGGGTCTCATATTTTCACACAAATATTAAAGATCCCAAGGTTGCATATGGTCTTTATGAAGTCTAACTGGGTGAAAAATCTTATGTTCTGCTCGACTGCCATTGTGGTTCTCATCCCTGAGAATGAGCTTCATTGCTTATAGGGTGAAAGGGAAAGTTTAGAAGATCTCAAAGAGAACATAAAAATAGGAAAATATTGAAAATCAAAAGAAATGTTCACTTTTTTAGGGGTATCCTAGTATCTCTACTGGGGCTATAGACACCTGGCCGGTAGTAGAGCTATGCTTGGGAGGATCACAATGATAACCTCATCGAGGCTATGGATGCTTGACTGGCAACGAGGCTCTATCTAGGTTGTTTTTGGATTTGGAACTTTTATGTAGCTCTATCAGACCAAGTTTGGTTCTTATTGTGACTAAGCAAAGTGAAATGAATGCATACACACACACACACTTTGACCCTGGTACATGAAAGGTTTGCTTGTCTGTGATTTCTGAAACCTTGTCCATAGGTAACCTGATGTAAGGATTGAAACTAGAGATTCTGAGTTCTTGATTCTAGCTTGTCATTGAAATGCTTTGGACCATTTCCCCAGCGGAGTTGCCATTTGTTGTGCCCTTTTTGCACACACACCCCACTGAAAGCAAGGACCCTCTTTGCTTGGTCTTTTGGCTCTTTTTTGTTGACTTGCCTTCTAGACTTGTCTTTGAAAATCATGAGATTTTGGTCTTTGGTGCTTCGGTCCTTTGGTCGTAGGATTTGGTTACTTTGCAATGTTCCTGAATGCTTATCTTGCTTGTAAAATGACCCCCTTGAAGTAACACTTTGAAAATTCTAAGTTTTGGGGTGAGTTTCAGTTTTCTCTTTGTTTTTGGGATTTTCCTCCTTGGGCAGAAATCCCTAGTTGCCTGGAAAACTTGACGGAGGTTGGTTTCATGTTGTTTTCAGATATTTTAACTCCTCAAGGAATTTTGTCTTCCCTGGATTTTTTTGAAATTCGTTAACCACTTAAAATTCTTGAATTCATTCAGGGTTGTCATGTTGTTGCATTTATGTCTCATTTATGGGTTTTGCAGTTGGGTTTAATGAAGTCCAAGATGGTTTTTATGCTACGAGTCAACTTATTTTTCCTTGATTGACTTTGGAGGAGTTTGATCTTGTGTGCTTAGCTTAGTTTTCCGATCCAACCTGAACATTTCTTGAATTTTGTGGTGATTTTATTGGTGTGATAGTTGTTGCTCACTAGGACGTTCAGGCTTGTTACCAATCATTATTGTTATCAAGTTCCCTTCACCAATGGTATGTATTCATCATTTTTCTTTCGATTGATGAAGGTGAGTGATTCCCTAGTGTGTTGGGTATGCTTTGAGTCTAGATTTCATTGTGTTGGTGGTTTGTGATTTAAATTAGGATTTTTCCCTTTGCTTTTCGATGCCTCCTCTGAAATTGATGTGGCCTTCCTTGCTCATTTCATGAGCCGATTGTGCCCTTCATTTCTAGTTTTATCTCTTCCTAAGCGTGGTCTTGTGCGTGATTTCATTTGGCATAGAGTTTCGATCATGGATCCCTTGCATTTGATGGAATTAATGATTATGAGTAGGCTTGAGTGTTTTATTTCCATTTGCATTAGATGGTTCCCTTGCCCTAAAGATTTTGCAGGTATTCACCATTATTTAATGGAGCCAGTGAATGGAATGAGTCTGTAATTGCGTGTTCATCATGTAACCTAGGGTTTGGCCTTGAATTGATTACTAATAACTATTATATCACCCTTGGAGGAGTTAGAAAGTTAAAATTGTCGATCAAAGATTTGAGGTAAGTTGAATCCGAGCTTGAATCCCAAATTTGTGATTGTTCGATCAATTTGGGTGAAATCCTGACGAAGTCAAAGATTTCGGGATTTCGATCATTTTGGGGATTCCCTTCACCTTAGGATTTCCCTAGATTTCCATCGCTTGGTCATTTTCCTGAAAAAATGCATAAAACATGAGAATTAAGATTGATTTCATGAAAATTTGTTGTCTTAAGAAATTGCTGAAATTTTGCTGCCCCTTCATTTTCCCGAAATGTGCTAGGTTTTGCTAGTTCTGCCGATTTTCCATTCTCGATGGAATTCCTTGAGGATTTGTGAGAAATGAAAACTAAGGGAATGCATGAGTTGATTTATAATGATCTTGCATCACATGATTGATTTAAGTAATTTTGAGGATATATGATGCTATGACTTGTATTTTTTATAATGATTGGGTGACCTTTTGGTGTGTGTTGTGCTTTCACCGCTAAATTCCATCTGGCTCAGAATTCCTTGAAATTCCTTTCTAGCCCAAATTCTGTGAAGGGGTGAAAGTCCCAAACTTTGAAGAAAGGGTGCTTTAATGATATTGCAAGGGGATTCTGATTATTGTTTGGACTTCCTTGATGATTAGCATGTTATTTGCAATTGACTAACTTGGACTCTCATGTTATATTGGATATTTATTATGGTCCTTCTCTGAGTGCAAGCTGAATCAAGCAAGATAGTTGCAGGAAAGGCCAAGAACAAATAGGTGGTGAATCTTGGTGATGAAGGGGATTTTTTCTCAGAAGCTGAGAGAATTAAGTTGGATATCAAAAGTAAAATTCCAGAAAGAAAGTTGTCTTCCACTTGGTTGGAAATCACTGATACTAACATAGGCAAGTGGGAGTACACAAAATTTAAGGCAAGAATGGCAGTTGAGAATCCTTCATTGTTGGTCAGAAGATTGGTGAGCTCTTGGTTGGCACATGTGGCTGGCTTCCCTCCTATGGTGTAGTTCTATGAGTTAGTCTTGGAATGTGCCAAACACTATGATCTGAGTACACATAGAATAATTGGTCCACAAGGCAGAGTGCTTGCCAATTTATCTCCTCCTTTAGTGGCCGAAACATTTGATATACCACATAGAGCTCATGTAGTGGGATTTGATATGGACGTAGCCAAGAAGTACTATGTAGATGATACCAATAAAGCCCTACAAGTTATTAACTCTCGGTTGGAGAATCCTAAGCCTCACATCTCCAAGCTACCAAAACAACTATTTAGGGTGAATTTCAGGTTAGAATACTATGATGTGATCACTCTCCTCAGCAGAGTGGCAAGATTGAAGACTGCAGGGGTATTTGAAAACTAGATGTTCTATATCATAGTGAGAATGGAACAAGGTATAGATTATCATTGGCTGGGTGTCATTAGTGCAATGATAGATGAGTAGCTATGTAATGTGCTATAGACAATGAGCTTCACCATGACCTCTTATTTGGTTTATGCACTTGCAAGATTTCACCCCTATGAGGGACTAAGTGCAAAAGGTGTATTTTGGTAGGATGTGATTTATGAGGTTTATCCATAGTTGCACTTGGGTAGCTCGAGCTACAGGAGGTTGAATGATGCATTCACCATGTATATCACTAGATTGCTCCAAGGTGCAGAGCATGTCAAAATATTAGATGCTGCAAAGGAGTTGATAAGGAGGTTTGGAGCCTGGTTCATATAGTTCCCCACCTTTTCTTACATCAAGATAGATGGTTGCCAAAGGGCTCCTTACAAATTACATAGGTATCCAATAGATCACCTCATATTCCTTGAGGTCACCAGATAGATATGTGACTTTGATTCCATTGTGAAGAAAGATAAACACAAGACCGGATTTGGAAATGACTTCCCTCTTAGGGTAGGTGGTCATGAGGCATGTCCTTCCATCATTTCAACACATTGTTCTGAGGAAGAAATGAGTACTTTGGGTTTGGTGTTCCACTCTAAGAGGCCCAAGTTTGACATGACTGGTGAGGCACAAAAGAGGGCCAATAGGGAGTTCAACCACAAGGATGATGATGATGATGATTACTGGGCTAACTGCAAAGATGGAGTTTTTGGTTAGGAAGAAGTTCTCAAGGTTACCAGTTAACTTAGTGAGATTGTCCAATGTCAAATCCATCCTTGATCAAGTTGATGATGATGGGGATGTAATTCAAAACCATGACTATGAGCGCATCAAGGAAAAATCAGTAGGAGAGGTTGATTGGTTGGAAAAAGAAAAAATAGAATTGGAACAAATTACAACTCCTATCCTTAAGTACACTAAATTATGGATCAAACACAAAATTTGGGAGTTGGAAAGCAAGGGCATCAAATACACTTATGACCTGGTGGGATATTTGGAGTCCCATTCTACCTTTGATGAAGCCAAACAAGATTCAAAGGTAAAGAGAAGGTGGAGTCTCCTTTCAAAATCAAAATCAAAGGTGCCCAAGAAGAATCTGAGATATAAAAGAAAAGGAAGCAAATTTCTAAAAAGAGAAAGAATGTTCCTAAGAAATATAAATCTACTATTGAGGAGGAACAAGAAGAGGAGGGTGAGAAGGATAGCGCCCCTATGCCTAAGAGGAGAAGATTGGTAAAAATTTCAAAGAAAAAGAGTGGGCCTTTCAAGGAAGAAGAAGGGACCAGTCCTCAAATGGTAGAGGTGGATAGCCCTAGAGAAAAGACACAAGTTTATACAAGAAGATCAAGAAATCCTTCTCCCAAGGGTAGTGTATTGAAGAAAAATGTTACCATAAATGCTCCTATGGTGGAACAACAAAAGGATGCCTCTCCTCTTCATAATTCACAAGATGTCCGACATGAGCCCAAATATGTAGAGGTTAGTGACCACCAGGATGAGGAGGTAGAAGAATTCCATGATGCAGATCTTCACAATATAGAGGCGGAGATCGACAACACTTTGCATTCTTCCCTAGTGTCCTATGATGATTCTCCAACCAGGGATGAAGAGAAAATACCTATCGAAGAGGAAAAGGTACATGAAAGGATTCTCTCCCCTATCCAGGTTATGGTAGAAACATTAGATCATGAGGAAAGCCAAAAGCAAGGGAATAAAGAGGAAGGAAAAGGTAAAGAGGTCCCTGTAGAGCACAATGTATATGTTGACCCCTCCATTGATAAAGGTGAGAAGGAGAAAAAAAATGAGCAATGGTTGGATGCTTCTACCCCAAGTTGGCTTAGTGAAAGATTGAAGAGTAAGCAAGTGATTGTGGATGACACTCCTCCAAACTGGGATGAGTTACTGGCAAAAATAGGCAAAGGAAAGACAAAGAAGATAGCTAAGGTGATTTCTAAAATCACCAGAGATGAGGCAAATAACTGGGTGATCCACATTGCTACTCCTACACCTGATAAGAAGAAGGATGAAGTAACTTTCAAAGACTACAATATTCAGACCATTAACCTCGGCCCCACCTCCATGATGCATGAAGTTGAAGAATTTTATGGTTCCAGTGCTACAATTTTGGGTGGGTTAAAAAAGGAGGTGCAAGATAAGCACAAGTTGATGAAGGAGAATGAGAGGTTGAAGGGGTATTTGCAAGATCTCATGAAGCCTTTGCAGTCTATTGGTCAATTTATCTCTTCATTGTCTAAAGTAGGTCTTCTACCTAAGGAGACCATCACTGAATTAGAGAGGATGAAAACCACCACATAGGCTACCTATGAATGGATACAAGGAATAAAACACTGAGGAGATGACATGATGAAGGACCTCTTATCCACTTGTGGTGATGCACATAGATCCTTTGACTGGCTACAAAATGTGCTGGGGCAAGATAAAAATGATACAGACCTCCTCCTGTAGAAGTTGAGGACAATCATGGATTATACAAAAGAGAAGCTCATGGGTGATGGAATCTTTCCTTCTTCAAAGGTTTCAAAACCTTGGGAATGGAATGAGTTATTACAACTCAATAAGAAGGTTATGAAGAATATTCACAAATAGGGGCAATAGGTAGGGAATACATTGAAAGATATTTCTTGCAAATGTATTCCATTTTTTGAGATTATGACTGGAAGGAAGAAGTTCACTCCAAAGCATTAGAACTTA
The DNA here is from genome assembly GCA_007115665.2 of Sequoiadendron giganteum. NCBI lineage: Eukaryota > Viridiplantae > Streptophyta > Pinopsida > Cupressales > Cupressaceae > Sequoiadendron > Sequoiadendron giganteum. Next base: position 295,911,451 of record CM021103.1, on the reverse strand, counting down.
GAACAATTGCAAAGGTGGTGGCATGAGGTTTATGCTCCAACAGATTATGGTCTAATCATAGTTCACCATCTAGATTATGCTTCCATATGTAGTGTTGTCATGGAAAAATATCAAGATCTCAAGGAGGAATGGGATGAGGTTGTCAAGAAATCAAGGGAAGAGATTAAATCCCCTGATAGATAGTTTAAAATATTAAATGTTCCACCTTTGGCTGATCTAGAAGGGGTTTTCCTTGGGTGCAAGATAAAATGGGTCAAGGAAAAGATAAAGAGACAACCAATGAATGAATGCCTCAGAATTTGTGCTTCCCATTATTCCTCCTTCATCCTTCGCATGCATTGGACTAAGCTACATTGGAGATTCTAGGCTGACCTGGGAAGGAGCGCCACACATTTAATGCAATGCCACATTTTATCTTAGGAACTTTCTAGGTGGACCTATTTTGTGGCTGACCTTGTTTTGTAACCTTAACTTGGGCCGACATGATGTAATCTCTATAAATATGGCATTTTTGTTAGAGTAAAGGTTTTAATTTAATTAAGTTACCTTTATTCCTCTCTTAAGATTTCCCTTTAGTTTGCTTATTGTGACATTTAATAATTATATTAATTATTAAATGTCTACCTATTAGAGTTACTTTTAGGTTTGCATGATCTCCTTTCTTAAGGATTGATCCATTGTATATTTTTTATTCTATTCTATTGTTCTGTTAATACATCTTTCATATTACAAAGCTTCAAACCCTCTCGCTTTTTTCTCCATTCTCTTCCCTGTGATAGGTATCTCTTTGCATGCAAGTGTTCTTGGACTCTGAAGTTGGTTTTAACAACTTCTACATGGTATCAGAGCGTGGAATTTTTTGAGCTACGAGGGTTTGATCAAGCTTTCACAGGGTTTCAGAGTGATTTTTTTGTGGATCCGACCTACTTCATTCTTTGGGTTCACTTTGGGCCCAAACAGACCTCACCATTGGATTCACAACGCCTTAAAACCCCTATTTTCATATAAAGCTTGTCCAATTTGGCCATAGTTGACCAGGGAGGAAAAAAAAAATTGGCCCCTAGGCCTTACGGCCTCACGAGACATTTTTTGAGAAGAAAAATTAAAAAAATTATTAATTTTTTTATTTTTTAATTGATTTTTTAAAGTTTTTTTATTCAAAATTTGCGCCTCATGTATTAATCTTGAGCACTGCCCAGCGGCCACCAGGGGGCCACCCAGGTGCCACCGGGCTAGGTGGAGCCACCAGCCCATCGTCAGTGGTCTGTGTAGCCCCTAGGGGGCTTACCTCCTCAGCAACCAGTCACATCAGTGACCACCACCCAAAATTGGGACCCTCAGCAATAACTGATAATCGTATGAAGAACTAGGGGCCAAGTGCCCAACACCCAGCAGCCAACCCCCTGATCGTCCACGTGACCAGGGGCTGAAGACTCTAGCCCCTGAGGGCTTATAGACCCTTGCAAGTGCTTTTTGACCTATCTTCAGTAAATTGGCTATAACTTGGGCATTTTTGCTCAGATTTTCAAAAATGAATAGGCATTGGAAAGCTAGTTGCAAGCCTATCGTGATAGTGTAGGATTTTCTCCAAATTTTTTTAGTTTAGTTTTCTTTTTTTGTAGTCAAAGTTAGATGATGTTTTTCACTTCGAGGGGCATAACTTGGTCATTTTTGCTCCATTTTTCAAAAATGAATAGGCGTTGGAAATCTCTTCTCATGCTATATTCAGATCTTCTATCATTTTTTCTAGAAAAAATACCAAGTACACAAGATTCAATCTGAAGCCTTTTTTGCTTTTTCCTACCTTTTTGCTAAAAAATCACTATTGGGGTTTGGTTTCTTGCATTGTGGGGGGAGTTTTTTTTTGCTTTCTATCATTTAATTCAGAAAACCAAAAACTCTTCACATTAAAAATTCATTAAACCTCTCCAAACATGGCTGAAAACTCTTCTTCTGTTGAACTTCTCACACCTCATAACTATCATACATGGAAGACATTCATGAAACCTCTTCTCATATCAAAGGGGTTGTGGTCCTATTTGGATGTACTTCAACTAGTTTTGACACGACCATTTGAGGTTATGCAACATAGAAATAAGATGGATGGGGCTATGGGTTTGATTTCTTTACATTTTTCAGACAGCTTGTTGTTTGATCTTGATGGGTGTAATAGTCCTTTTGAAATGTGGACCAAGTTCAATGACTTATTTGGTACCATCAATTAGTTCCATGCACTACATATTGAGGCAGAGTTGACTTCACTTGTACCTAATTATTTTCCCTCCATTGAGGACTTTCTAATGAAATTCAAACAACAAAGATCTCTTCTATAGGGTTGTGGTAAGGTTAAGACTAATACAAAGTGTATTTACCTGATTTTTTCAAAGCTTCGTGGGAACTTTTAGATATTCACATCTACCTTCCATTGCACTATGGATTCCTTGGGTGCACACTTTACCATGCCTACTTTTGAGGTGTTTTGTGATCGGTTGACATGAGAGCAGGCCAAGATATCATAGTTGAATGCTCTCAAAGGATCACAACACTAAGCATTGGTAGCACAATCATCTCAGGGGAAGAAGAAGTAGAAGAAAAAATAGAAACCAAAGACCATAGAGCATTAGAAGGATTCCAGTTCATAGAACGCCTCTGATTCACCTTCTCCTAAGGGGGAATCATCAAAGAAAGATAGACCAAAGTGTGCTGATTGTACTAAGATAGCACATGATGAGTCCAAGTGTTATGAGAAGAAGATAGATGGATATGCAAAATAGGTTTCAGATTTGACAACTCTTCTTGAGAGGAACAATATTCATCACTCTTCTTCATCTACATTAGGTGGGTCCTCTTCTTCACCATCATTCCAGATAGATGGATAGGCCCCACACAAGGTTCATGCATTATGTGAAACCACCAATTCACATTCATCTAGATGGCTACTAGATTCAGGTGCTTCACACCATATGGTATCTTCTCAGGACATGTTCTCATCTTTTGAGGTTGCGTCCTCACCACACATATTGATGGGTAATAACACTTATATGAGTGTATGTGGGAAAGGTTCTATAGACATTGATGATGGTACATTCAATGATGTAATATGTGTACCATCTCTATCAACTAACCTTCTCTCCATCTATCAAATTTCTCACAGTAGGACAAGGAAGACAGTTGAGTTTGCACCTGATTCAATGCACATCAGATACATTCAGACTGACAACATTGTTGCAATAGGGACAATTGATCATTCTTCCCAATTGTATGCATTCACACACTTTGGTCCACCATCTCCACTGTCTGAGTATCCCTCTCTTTCTATAAGAGAGCATGCAGTATCTAAGGAGAAGTTTGGTCACTTGAACTTATGTGTTCTTCCATTTGTTCATGAGACTAGTGTTGAGACTTCTACACCTCTACCTCCTGTTGAGATCACATCTATTCAACAAGATTCCTCTTCAGCTGTGATTGACATTGTAGCTCCACTCATCGAGCCATCAAGTGCAGTTGTTGAGGCCATATTAGAGGATATTCATTTCCTCACAAATGACAGATTCAACACACTTGTTATCCCTTCTTTATTGGAGATTCCATTTTAGGATCGTCTTGAGTTGTTTGATTCACCATTCTGTTATTCAGACACTCATGTTTTAGTTCAGTTATTTAGTGAGCATCATCCAGGACTTCCATTTTCACCTCACATCCAGGGATTTCCTCTTCCTCAATCATTGGATATGTTTCTTCCTCTGAGGAGACACATTGGTTTGATCATTGGCACCGGGGTTCTTTCATTATGGGGGGCTTTGGAGTCTCCACTCTCTCTCATGGGGGGTATCTGATTGTATATATACATATGTTCTTGAGAGAGTCTCTTGATATATTCCATTTGTACTTTTTTTTGCATCTTTTTTAGGAGAGGAGTGTTTTCCCATGAGGTTTTCTCCTTTACTTCACTTTATAGATATTTGGTTGTATTCAGGTACCTGATCAGGCCTAGCTGTCAGGACCCTTGTTTGCTTTCATGCATTGTAGTTACCTTTTCTTTCTTGCACATGTTTGTAGCTGAACTCTTGCTCATCTTAAGGGGGGGTGTTAGAGTAAATGTTTTAACTTAATTATGTTAATTAAGTTACCTTTATTCCTCTCTTAAGATTTACCTTTAGTTTGCATATTGTGACATTTAATAATTATATTGATTATTAAATGTCTACCTATTAGGGTTACTTTTAGGTTTGCATGATCTCCTTTCTGAAGGATTGATCCATTGCATATTTTTTATTCTATTCTATTGTTTTGTTAATACATATTTCATATTACAGAGCTTCAAACCCTCTCGCTTTTTTCTCCATTATTTTCCCCGTGACATGTATCTCTTTGCATGCAGGTGTTCTTGGACTCTGAAGTTGGTTTTGACAACTTCTACAATTTTGCCTCATTTGTAAGGGCTAGAAGATTAGATTTTTGAAGAAAGTTAAGCAATAGAGCAGAACGCTAGGGTTAGGAGTTAATTTTATTTTGAAGAAAGTGTTGTAACACATAATACTGGAATTGTTGCTGTTATTGGTAATTTAATACAAGTGAAGGCATTATGCTTTGGTGGCCTCTCTTGGATTGATTTATCTTGCATGGTTGTTATTCTATATTTTGACATTGCTTGGAAATATTTGAATGTATGTTAGACTTAGAGTTAGATGATTTAATGGTATTTTTGGTTTGATGCTTGGAGTGTTGTAGTGATCCCTGGTCCATACTTTTGGCAACTTATTGATTGTGAATTGCTATGTAAAGTTAGCCTAGACCTTATATTTGTGTGCTTGGTTCAATTGTGTGTATTTATTCATTTAAATTGCAAAATAGGGGTTGGATTGAATGAATGTTCATGATCTAAAAATCTATAATTCTTTAGAAGATTGCACTATTTTTGTAAGATTGCAGGTTGAGTCTGGGTTAAGCAGAAATTAGTTTTGAGGGATTGGTCCGTTTCAAGCATTTTATCATTGGTATTGTTGTTCTTAGGAGTAACTTTAATCTTAGGATTTCTAGAAACCCTTATCTTTTTCTATTTCTTTTATTATATGGGTTAGGTTTAGGAATTTCAATTATCAACACATTGCGAAATATGATAAGTTTAGAAATCCCAACATTTGTTTTGTAAGGTCCCTTTGTGATTACCAACATTTTCACATTTTATCACTGAGTTGTTTTGTTTCATTGTCAATACCTAACATTAGAGACCTTGGGGTTATCTCTTTTCCAATAGAGATTTACCTTTCAAGAGAGATAGAATATCATATTCTATCTGAGTTGTTGTTGCACAGAAAACACCATCAACACACCCCACGAAGCTTCAACAAAAATATTATTTTATTTGTGCAGGCTCATAGGGTGCGGCTCATATTAGTCCACGCTTCCTTCATTCATCAAGCTAAAATATATCATACTTGAAAGCCATTTAAAAAATGAATATAAAAAATCACCTTCTCGTGCATTATAAAAAATTTATGGGACCCACCAAGCTATTCCTACACACCTTTATTGATTTTTGTTTGGCAAAGGTTTTCTTTTAAAATTTCTCGCACACTGCGTAGCCTCTCATGTGATGTTATGCTCTGCTTTGTGTGGCATGCACGATGCTTCCATTATCGTACACACCATGCATCCTTCCTTCTAATGTCATCTCCAAACCCTTGTGGTATGACGAGAGTCTTCAGGGTGTCTGTCTTGCATTGAATTCGTGCCTCCTATTTTGTGCACCGAAGAGAGTTTCCCTAGACCATTTTGATACATTTTATTGCAGGCGTGTGGCAATCATCATTGGAAACATTGCACCATTGAAATCAAAAGGGAAAGACAAAGATTTTTGGCCCATGGTGATGAGTTTTTTCTCTGCAACCATGAAAGTCGTGAAAGTTGCCTTTGGACCAATCAAAAGCAAGAATTAAACTTGTTCTGACCCAAAAAAATTTGAAATGAATTTTATACTTTCCCTAAATGCACCATTTATCCTTGCACAATATTTAAAATATTTAAAATATTAACATTTGAAACTTTAGAAAAATTGTGACTTTTAATTACGCTTGCAGGCCATTTGAAGAAATTTATTGTGAGAAAATTGGGACACCTGGAGCTGTGAAAATTTGCATAAGATCATAATCAATTATCTAGAGAAAACCCATTTCCTTAGATTTTTCCCAACCTTTAAAATTCAGGTACCTCCTTTGTAAACTAGCCCTGAGACGTGTTTGCCGCAATAGTACATTAAAATAATGTATCATATGACTTTTTTTTTTTTATGAAAATGGATTTGTAGTTTTTTTAGATAAAATTAAGAAATGGGATGTCCTTAAATTACAAAAATTGGCACTTTCTGGAACACCATTTTTGGCCTTGTCGGGATCATAAAATGAATAAACAGCCCATCAGAACTTATCCCGAGACCTTGAAACCGAGCAGACATGCACAAATTTGATCTAAGAATGGAGTTAAAAAGATAGGTTGATAAAATAGATCTTGAGGTGCAAGATATTAATCAACAAAGTTGTTTACTCAGACTTTTCTGCAATTACACCTGTTTAGAACCACTTAAGGCTCATGAAGTCACCACTTTGAAAAAATAACAAACCATCTTCTAGGGCATTGCCACTAGAAACACAGATTCATTTGGGATCATTGAGTGTGCTTGCAAGATGGATTTTATTGAATCATTATTCTTCATGAGATATTAGGGGTCAAAGTTGACCACCTTGAAACACTATAAAAAATGCAAATGTAAAACATAACAAACTGCATTTGCTTTTGATCTTGAAAAAATAACAAATCAGATCTTGAAACTCTAAAATTAGACCAGGAAGCAAATGAATGTGGGGAGAATGGAGAGAAACAATATTTTTTTCTTGAAAATCATCCATTTGTGAAATATTAACTCAAATAGGAGGCCACTTTGCAGAATTGAAAGTTCTCAAACAACAAAACAACACTAGAACTCTACATCTTTTCTTTTCAAAACACTATAAAAAATTATCATGGCAAGTGGAAAACTGACATACACATTCACATATGTCACATGAGTGGGTACACCAAGGGGTTTTACATGAAAATCAACTGGCTCCAAAATATGACCTTCCAAAGTAGGTCACTTAGGCAGATTTTTAGGTGCACTTTTGAAAGTGCAAAGGCAAAATTTTCAATATGGGCACTTCAAATTTGCAAAATTTGAGAGTGCCACTAGTGGCTTTGATTGGGGATGTTGCGCCATGTGGGAATATCAAGAATCCATATTTCTGGGGAGTAGAGAAAATGTCGAGTCCATCAGGTGCTCTCAAACTGCACCTTTATTCAACCTCTTTTTTCAACTTCACTTGGTGACCCCAAGTCACCAAATGAAAAAGAGGAATCAATTTTTACCTCTGTCAAACACCAATCTATTAAAAGAGATAATATCCCTCATCCCATGCTTGCCTTTGTCACTCCACAACAACATGGGTGACTTCATTTTTGCAAACACAAGTATCAAGCTACCTTTGTACAAGTGAAAACTTGCTCTTTGTTTGGCTTTGTTGTCATATGGAAGCCAAATTACATAGGCCACATCACTTCCACTCTCTTCATTTTCTAATTTTGTATCAAGTGGCAACATTTGAGGATAGTGATCAGAACACATAAGAACACTGTCTTATCACATTTATTAACCCCTTCATACTGATTATGCTCAAAGGAATTTCCATGCCTTAAAAATAATGTGCAATCCTCATGTGTGTTGAGAAAAGAATGCTCACTCATTTGTAACTCTTTCAATTGGATTGCATCACAAGTCAACTTATCTTCATCCCAACAACACAACCCAAATACATTACCATGTGTTTCAAGGTTCTGAAAACTAGATTTATTCACACCCAAAAAAATTTCATCCTTATTCAAATCATGGCATTTAAAATAAAGATCAACATCCCAAACAATGTTTCCTACTTCAAGCTCATAGACAAGACTGTCAACATTAGTAGCATTATCACAAAGAGAAGCTTCAAATACAAGTTCATATGACTCAAAACTTTCATCTACAACAAACTCATCATAGTGAGTGTCAAAAGCACATTCACTATTGCAAAGAGTATGACACTCAACATTATCTCTTGCTGCTCCAACATGAAAATCTGAAGCATACTACCCATGAGGAAAACCATGAGTTACAGATCCCGAAAAATGGTCCTCATATGTATCCATGTGATTGACACAATCACATTCTTCAAGTGAAAACTCATCATAAAAAGTGTCATTAGTTGTACTAGTATATATCTCTACATTTCCACTATCATGTACAACTACACCAATGTTACCCTCATGCAAACAACCAATGATAACTTCAAAGTTAGCAAAAGAAGTAGAAGAAGGTAAAGCATCAAACCAAACCAGATTTTCTAATTTATCATTATCAACATATGCATGATCCTCATAATCAACTACTTGAAATGATTCATCCAATAAACCTCTTGCATACATATCTCCTTCTCCATTCATATTGCTGCAACAATCAATCAGCCTACCTTCTTCAATGTCAAACTAAAAACCACCAATGGTTTCTTAATTGCAACTTCTCACAAAATGATTGCTCTAACTGAAACTTATTGCATACCTTGTCATTCATAGCTGATGTACTGAAATTATCATAAGTATTTCTCAAATCAAGAAGCTCCTTTATCTCATCATGAATGCTTGCATCAATGCTACATATAATACTTGTAAGATTAGTATGACCAAGTGCAACATAATACTATTGATTACATACTTCTTCTTCAAAAAAAATACCCAATTCATATCCATCATCATACAATAGTGAGGCTTCGAAAAAAATATCATCGTTTTCCCTATTGAAGCACTCTTCACTTGAAGAAATCAACTCTGCTTCCTTCTCTTGAAAGGACTCATAATCACTAGGACTGCAAACAAAATAGTAATCATCTTGATCACCCAAATGAGAATGTTTTTCAGTTGGGTGCAAACTTCCATTTACATCATTGTTCTAGTCATGAAGACATGAAACCTCATAATCAACATGATCTTCAACTATATATTCAAATTCCATAGATGATAAAATATTTTCATTATCATCTGTGTCACTGCAACCTTCTTTTGATTCAGAAAATCTGTTGTCATTTTAAGAGAAAATAGAAGAAACTTCACATATTTCATTTAACTCAACATGACCATCATGGCTGCAATCTTCATCTAGGTACATTTCTTCTATAGGTTGTTCAAAAACAACATCTTCATCACCGAATGATGCATGACTCTTGTCTTCTATTATACCATCATTATCCATTGACTAAGTCTTTAAAAAGTACCATCACATAATTGAGTTAGGAAATTACTCCCATATTTATCTATCATTTCTTCAATCACTAAAAGCCATAGATATAAGCATTTAAAGCTAGGGGGTTTCAAGTGAGCTGGCATAGTACTCCAACTTGGCTCACAATTCACATAAAATAAATTGATGCAAAATGATTCATTGGACCTTTCTGATTCTGGTATATCAAGCAGAAATTTCATGAATCTATCATGAAAGTCATAAGGGGATTCATCTTCAAATCTTTTCGTATCACACAATGCATCAATATGTGATATGGAATCAACCTTGTTCACATAATTCTCATTATATTCTTCTTGGGTATGTAGATTTCTTTCTTCAAACAAGCATTCATCATTCACTATTGACTTTTCTTTAAAATAATCAAGGAAACGTATTCTGAGCTTATGCTATGAATCTATGGAATGCATTGGCAAACAAGTAAACCAACATTAAATAGTATCTTCTAAAGTTCTTACAAAAAAATTCATGGTAGCATCCTCTTATTCAATTTGACAGTCTTCCATCACATCAAGAAAACCTTGTACATGTCTTAATGTTGATGCATCAAAATCTCCTCTAAACTTAGGAAAATATTGATTAATTATTCTTGAGATCGTAGAATGTGGCAATCTTGGATTTTACTAAAATCCAGAGGGTCATATATTTCACTTGCAAACACCTTTCTTTTGGGACATGGTTGTGGTTTAGGCATGACATTACAACTTGTAGAGGGAGAACTAGGACAACCATACATATTTGCAAATGAATTTGTTCCCTCTAGAATTATTCAATTCAAATATCGCTTGATTCTAGTGCTCAATTTCACTAAATAAGGGAATCAAAGTTTTCTAGAACTTCAAAAGTGGTTTTCATATACATATTTATCTTTCTAGAAAACCAAAAAATGAGAAATACCTGGATATGTTGCAGCTGTTGTAAAGTATTTTTCCTGACTAGAAATCTTCATAGATCTAAAAATTTATTCACATCTTCAGTAGGTTCTTAGACAAAGTCGCCACCTCTCTTCATAGAGGACTAAACTTCAAGTAGTATGAATCTCTTTCAAAGATAAATCTCCTTCTGGGTCTTCTCCCACAACAGAATCACACATAAATTCTTTGAAATCTGCTACAACAAAATCACTTCCAGGTTTGAAAACTTCTCAATATCTAAACCAAATGTTTAGATTCACCAAATTCTTGACTTTGTGATATTACAGTCTGCAACTGGAGATACAAAATTTCTCCTCAGCAGAGTCACCATTCTATTGGTGTTTTTTTCTAGCTGAACCCTTGCAATTCTCTAAGAGGTAGCCAATCTCTATGTTCAAGAATCACAAAAGCTAGTGGCCAACTAACAGGTAAAGATTCTCAGGCCCTTACCCCTACTCTTTAGGCTTTGTGAGACCAAGGAGGGTATTCCTTATTGTGTTCATGTGATATTTCCTGCCTTAAGAAAACTTCTATACACAGATCCATTCCTACTATATGCAAATAGACACAATTCATCTAAGGTTTGGTTGAACTCTAGAAAAACTACCATCTATTGCTAGGGATTAATTGACATCTTAAGTACATATATCACAACTAAAAGATTTAATGACTTTGACTTTAATAATTGTTTTTGAAATGCATTAGCTGAATGACAAATCAATGCCTAACTTTGGGCCACAGAGTCAAATACAGAATCATAAAGACATGTTCATCAGTAAAAAAACTGCAACTAGTGGATTCAAACTGCTAATGCATCACACCAACAAACCCACTCTTATTATCACCAAAATTCTTCTTACAAATCCACCCCGCACATTTAAAATCACAATTATCCATTCAAAGTAATTTAACTACATCATTGAAATAGAACCATGAAAAAATAATATAGTCTCAAGGAAATTGAGATGACAAATTCAACATACTTTGTATTATTAAATTCATATGACTAAAAGTATACAAAATTGGAGATAATTCTGATAACATTTATGCCTTGCTTGCATAAACTGGTTGACATTTACTCATAAAATTGAAACATTACAACTGCATATTCAATACATGACTCAGACTCAACACTATTCTACCCAACCCCATACAAAAATCCATAACCCTTTACAATGAGAGAAGAATGAGAAGAAATAGAAGGAAGAAAAGCCCTAAGATTAATCTGTTGAAGACACGTGGTAACTTCATCTCTGTTAATCAGCAACAAGAAGCTGAAAATATCTTCTCTCTTCTCATCATTTGCAAGAACAAACAATGTCATTGCATTTTTCCTTCACTTTGATTCTCCAACAGATAATTACCCTTGTCTGTGAAAATTCTTCACCTCCAATTACCCTGGAGTTGAGAAAATAATTGCCTTCCCGTGAAAAATATTTCACTCTGCCTTTTCATTTTATTTTCCCATTTCTGAAAATAATTCTACTCACCCATGAAAAGGATTTTCATTCTTCCCTCCATTTACTTGGGCTACAAATGTTATGTTCTTCTATAAAAACATTTATTCTACCCTCTATTCCTCTTTTATTTGCTGTAGAAAAAAATACTTGTAGCTTACATTTATCTTTTACTTCCCAGCAACAAATTTTTGATTTTTATATATTAAAGGCTTTTAAAATTGCTATTGGGCAATATAAAATATCTACCCATGCCTTTAATATTTACCTTACATTTAAAACCCGGGGTGAGAAAATTATTTTTTTAATGTCGGGCTTTTTGCCTCTTTGCCTGTGCTTTTACCTAGCCCATTTAAAGTATTTGCCTTTAGAAAAATTAACGGGAAATGTTTAGTTTTAAAAGTTTTATCTTCTAAAACAAATGAAAACCTTTTAGAAAATTAAATAATCGGCTTTTTTAAATAAAAAATTTCTTGCGCATTTAATTGCTTCACGTGACCCAACTATTTCTTTCCCCACGTAGCTTCACCAAAAATATTATTGTATTTGTGCGGGCTCACGGGGTGTGGCTCATATTAGTCCACAGTTCCTTCATTCATCAGGCTAAAATATATCATACCCGAAAGCCATTTAAAAATTGAATATCAAAAATCACCTTCTTAGGCATTATAAAAATTTACGGGGCCCACCAAGCTATTCCTACACACCTTTATTGGTTTTTGTTTGGAAAAGGTTTTCTTTTAAAATTTCTCACACACTGCACAACCTATCACGTGACGCCATCCTCTACTTTGCGTGGCCTGCATGATGCTTCCATTGCCACACACACCGCACATCCTTCCTTCTGACGTCATCTCCAAACCTGCGTGGTATGCGCGAGAGTCTTCAGGGTGTTTGTCGTGCATTGAATTCGTGCCTCCTATTTTGTGCACCAAAGAGAGTTTCCCCATACCATTTTGATACATTTTATTGTAGGTCTGTGGCAATCATCACTGAAAATATTGTGTCATTGAAATCAAAAGGGAAAGACAAAGATTTTTGGCCACTAGTGATGAGTTTTTTCTGTGAAACCATGGAAGCCGTGAAAGCTGCCTCTGGCTCTGACCCAAAATCATGTGAAATGAATTTTATATTTTCCCTAAATGCACCATTTATCTTTGCACAATATTTAAAATATTCAAAATATTTTAAATATTAACATTTGAAACTTAAGAAAAATTGTGACTTTTAATCATGTCTGCGGATCATTTGAAAAAATTTATTGCAGACAAACTAGGACACCTAGAGTCATGCAAATTTGCATAGGATCATAATCAATTATTTAGAGAAAACCCATTTCCTCAGATTTTGTCTAGCCTTTAAAATTCAGGTACCTCCTTTGTAAACTTCCCCAGAACGTGTTCGCCACAACAAAAGTACATTAAAATAATGTATCAAATGACCATTGTTTTTATGAAAATGGAGCTATAGAGGTTTTAGACAAAATAAACAAATAGTTTTTCCTTAAAAATGCAAAATTTGACACTTTCTGGAACACCATTTTGGGCCCTGTCGCGATTAGAAAATAAATAAATAACCAATCAAAACTTATTTTGAGACCATGAAACTGAGCATGCATGCACAAATTTGATCCAAGAATGGAGTGAAAAATATGGTTTGGAAAAAGAGATCCCGAGGTGCAAGATATTAATCAACAAAGTTTCTTACTCAAACTTTTCTGCAATTGCACCTATTTAGAACCACTCAAGGCTCATGAAGTCACCACTTTGAAAAAATAACAAACCATCTTCTGGGGGCTGCCACTGGAAACATAGGCTCATTTGGGATCATTGAGTACACATGAAAGAGGGATTTTATTGAATCATTATTCTTCACGAGATATTAGGGATCAAAGTTGACCACCTTGAAACACTATCAAAAATGCAGAAAACAAACTGCATTTGCTTTTGATCTCGAAAAATAGAAAATCAGATCTTGAAACTCTAAAATCAGATCAAGAAGCACATGAATGTGTGGATAATGGATAGCAACAATAATTTTTTCATGAAAATCATCCATTTGTGAAATATTAACTCGAATAGGTCACATTGCAGAACTAAAAGTTTTCAAACAACAAAGCAACACCAGAACCCTCCAACTTCACTTTTCAAAACACTATCAAAACTTATCATGGGAAGCTAAAAAATAGCATACACATTCACATATGTCACATGAGTGGGTCCACCAAGGGGTTTTACATGAAAATCAATTGGCTCTAAAATATGAGCTTCCAAAGTAGGTCACTTAGGCAAATTTTCAGGTGCACTTATGAAAGTGCAGAGACAAAATTTTCAATATGGGCACTTCAAATTTGAGAAATTTGAGAGTGCCACAATAGATAAGTCACACTTAGCAGTCAGAGTTTCTTGAAGGACCCCCAAAATTTTCAACCAAAGATGACCCACCAACAACTTCCTATCCAAGCAAATTCTCTGGTTACGTTCCAACCAAATATGCCAAATTATCAGACTAGGGCCAATAACCCAAGCAATCAGAAGAAAAGAAGTCCTAATCGAAGGAGACCCTTGAATTTCCCAAAATTCCTTAAGATAAGAAACATATATACATGACATATGCCAAAGATTCCACCAAAAGTTCCAAATGGCTTTTGCATAAGAGCACTGAAAGAGAAGATGAGAGATACACTCTTCATGCCCAACACACATAACACACATAGAAGGACCCTGAAATCCATGCTTCCAAATATTTTCCCAGGTAAGACATCTTCCTTGCACCCCCAACTAAGAGAAGAAATTACACTTAGTCCATGAAAATTATTCCAAACCTTCTTCCACCACGGGACCTCAAGACTTTCAAATAACTGCCTATCAAGAACTGTGTAGCTTGAAGCAAAAAAAAATATTCCCTTTGGATCAGAGCCCCAAGCTAGTATGTCATGCCTAGAGAGGGAACTACAAGCACACCTAGACAAAATGTAAGACCCCTCCATTTTGCTCTTTTGATTGAACAGTGTTCTGTTTGGTTAGGCCTTATTTTCTGTTAGTGCTTTGACCTTGGTACTTGGTATTTTATTATTGATGTTATCATTGTGGCATGCTTTGGATTAAACATTGTGAGCATTTGAATTAATGATGTTTTATGTTTTGATTATATTAATGATGTTAGATTCGTTAGTCAATGATACTGTATTGGTGAAGGGGATGGATCACATCACTCGCTCGTGAGTGCCCTACAATTCTGTGATTCCCTCTTCACGGTGTGTTTTGATTATGTCATATATATACATGTGGATATACTCTGTGTTCGCAGGTTGATAGGTACCGGACATCGACTCCACCTGGCTTCACAGGTGTGAGTGTGTCCATTGCTCAACAGTATTTGATTGGGAGATAGTAGCTAGGTTTTCCATGCCAAGTCATCACCCTAGTCTTAGTGTGTCGTCTGGTGTTAGTCGGGTTATGTTGCTTTTATGATTGATCATCTTGCCTGGATTTTATTTAATTGCAAGTTAAAAAGGGTAATTATATGGCAGTATGCATTTAACTTGTGAAATTGAAATTTATCTAGTATTATGTTAATAACGTAATTTATTTTATTAATTAATTTAATTTAATTAATAAATAATTTAATCATGGATTAGATTTATTTATTAATTAATTAAATTGATGGTGTTGAAATTGGATAAGTTCATTTTGAAATTTATTATGTGAAATTGAAAATTAAGAAAATGAATTAAAAGTCAATTTAGAAAATTTAAATTCAAAAATTGAAATTAGAAGATATTTGTTATTCTGTTTTCTGAAATTTATGATAGTAGTTGAATGGGATATTTTGAAAATTTCTTCATTATGGGATTTTTGGAAGGAGTTTTCAACAAGTCTTTTTGGGAGAAAATTTTGGAAAAAAAAGTTTGGAATTGGAAAGAGGGAGGATTTGTTTCAATTTTGTAGGTTTTGGTTTGGATTCAGAATATGCTTTGAGGAATTGTTGGAAGGAACTAGAATCTCTGAAGGAATTCAAACCACAATTGCTCACCATTCAAGCTTCTTGGAAGAACTAGGTTTTCTTCAATTAAATTAGTTTCATTTTTAAAGGTTTCCCAAACTTTGTTATGCTGTTTGAAATTTTTGAAACCCATTTGAAATCTTGCTTTTAAATTTGAAGAAAATCTCTGGTTGGAAATGAATTGCTTCAAAAAAAAAAAAAGATATTCTTGATTGAAAAAGGTTGTTTTATAAATGGTATTCCCTATTTGTTTTAAAAATAATTGTTTGAGAATATATACATATATAAATTGTATATTTATGTTAATATTGGGGGTTTATTGTTAACATGGTGTTAAAAAAAAAAAAAAAGGATTATTAACCCTGGTAAAATCGCGGATTTAATCCATTGGGTTTTCTGGTTTTTTTTGTTAAGAAAAAAAACTTATAAAAAAAGAAGAGGAGATCCATTTTCATTGGGTTCACTAGGGGCTCACCCCCACTACGCCCCCCATGGGAGGCGTGTGGGGGGGAGTCGCACCCAACGCGCCCCCCCATCCACCTTCTGCCGCTGTAGGTAGTGGGACGACTGTGTTGAAACACAACCGTGCCCATTAAAGGGTGCGACTGTTGTCAAACCAGCTACCCCACCTCAAATTCGCATGGCCCCACCCATAAATGCAAGGCGCGTGGCCCAAGAAGAACGCGGCCTTCTTTTTAAACTTCATTTTTTTAATATAAAATAAAAGTTTTAATATTTAATATTATAATTATAATATTAAAATATTAATATAGGTATTAATATTTAATATTATATTTTATAATAGTAAAATATTAATATATGTTTTAATAGTTAATATTATATATAATTGTTGTAATTTTAATATATGCATATTTTAATTTATGTATATATTAAAATATTGATTTAAATTAATCGTATGATTTGAGTTAAATTGAGGAAATGGAAAATAATTGATTAATTGGAATTAAATCATTGCTTTATTTCTTTCAAATATTATTCTAAAGCGGTAGATATTCGATTTATCTGTAATGAGTTTTACAGCAAGATTAATTGATTTTAAAAGTGATTTATTTTCGAAAGGACAAATGGCTATTTCAAGTGATAAGTTCTGATTCGTAGATGTAAATGCTTATTTGATTATTTAAGGCAATTAGGGATTTAAGTGTTGATTTAAATTTCATCTTGTCTGAAAGAGACGTATGTTTAAATTAGTTTTATTGAGCAATAGATTACTAATGTTAATAAGGGAAATGGATTTAGTGAATCCAAAATTAGTTTAATTTCTCGCAACTTGCCTTCATGATTGTTTCCTCTATGTTCATGTTTTGGGGAATGGGCTATTTTTCGTTAAAATGTAAGTCTTCTAGAGGACCCTAGAGGTTGGGGGTTGTCATCTTGTGATGTCGACTATCTGTTAATTCCCTTGGGTAGTGCATGAAGTGATGTCAATGTTATACCCGGTTTCTACGAACGGGAATGTTTTGTGCCTCCTGTGAAAGGAGTGGATTTTGTAATGTGTGCCTCCTTGTCAGGAGTGGTTTTGTTATTGTTGTTACCTCCAATTTTTGGAGATGGTTTTATCTTACGTCGCCTCTTGAGAAAGGAGTGGTCTTTTAATCTTGGTTGTTGCACTTTGTACCCTTGGTTTGGATGGTATGTGTGTTGTCAAGTAGAAGAGTGGCTTCTATAGGGGCCAAAGCCCAGAAGAGGTAAACTGGGTAACCTTCGGAGGTGGTTTAATCAAGTGATAACTAAAATAAAACTTAGAAGAATAGGTGGTACTTCTCACTAATCAAGATAATTATGCCTCACTCATAGACACAAGGGCTCGTTTAGACTTGGGATGAGTGGGAAGGCCTGGAATGGCAAGGTCATCTATCTTGTCTGTACGAAAGGTATTTGATTCTGCATGAGTGAGTATGGGGGATAGGAATTCGGTAGAGGCCACCAGGATAACCCATAGTGGGGGTTGGAGCCTAGGAAGAATCCTAGAGGGTAACCCATGATGAGCTGTGTGATGACACTCTGTCTAGGACAACAGTTGGTACTTGTTTATTATGGGTATGGCTTCCTTAACATACCTGATCTGACCATAGTTGGTATTCGATTATTATGTGTATGGTTCGCTTCACATACTTGATCTTCTTTATTTCTGGAAGCAATGTGACCATGTAGAGTTGTACTTGTTAGGTACTCATGATGCTCTTGAGTTGTACTTATGTTGTACATATGTGGTACTTGGGTTGTACTTGTGATGTGCTTGTGTGGTACATGTGATTGGAGGTGTCAGTTTGGTTCAGTGGTGATTTAGTCTATGTCTAGAGGTAGATGGTCTTGGTTTGAATTCCTTGTTACTATCTCCTAGCATGGGGGGTGGGCCTTTGGGTTCCACTTGGTTGGGTGGCGTGCACCTAAATCTGTTGGGCTTCTTCATGTTCATGTGAATGAGACTTCCAGTTGGAGAGCTCGTGGGATTCTGCTTTAGTTCTTGCTTTATTCTTTCAGTTGATCTTGTATTATTTTACCCCTCATCTGATCGAGGTGGAAGTTGTAACTATAACCTTATTTATGGGCCTTTCCTCATTCGGGGAATGAGAGTTGTAATTGTAATATTTAATTATGGATAATGTATTGGACAGTTATCTTTATGCTTGATGTAAATTATTTTAATTGGAATGTAGGTGTTTAACTTTTGTTTAAATTATTGGCATGGTTTATATTCATGTTGTTGTTGTGGGTTTTAAATAATCTCAGTCTCGTAACCTTAGGGGATGTTTGCATTGGGAAGCAAACTTGTAGATTAATTGTACTTAAACAAAAAAAATTAGCATGTTTAAGTAGTTGTTTGCAACATCCTTTAGGGTTGCGTGGCGGTGCATTACACAAAATCCCCGCAAGCTCCTGGTGATCCCTAACCATACCCCCAAGAGGCCATTCCCTTGGGTCCTTCCACCTGATTACTCTAGCATGCCCCAAAGTCTAATGGGTTTTGAAGTTAGCCACATGGAACCAACCAACATTTATGAAATGCTAACACGAATTTTGCAAATGAGGATGAGTAGCCAAAATGGGAGGATATCCATCCCAAGAATCATGCCAGAATAAAGCATCCTACCCCTCAATATAAATCCAAAACAACCCTTATTTGACCATCTTGGCTCCCCTTTTAAGAGTGCCCCAAATCATAGAGCCCTTCCCCTCCAAGCTAAAATGAGCCACATTTGCACACTCAACCTCCCCAAGATATTTTGAGGTAAGGATTTTAGCCCACAACTGATGCTATTGAGAATACCACCACTAATACAATTTAGCAGCTAAAGCTTTCCCATTCAAATCTGTCCTCTACAACCCCAACCCACCTTCCTACTTCGGTCTATAGATAACATCCCACTTAACCAGGCTCCACTTTCTATGAAGGAGATTACCTGACCAAAGGAATTTCTTGGAAAATCTTTCAAAATCTTTGATAAAACTAGAAGGTGTAGAAAGAACAAAGCATCTAAATAAAGGAAGAGCGTGTAATGAAGACTTTAGAAGAGTCACTCTGCCAACGAAAGAAAGCCACTTGTAAGTCCAATGACTGATTAGATTCTGGATCTTATCAATAATCCTCTTCCAAAACATTTTAGGAAGTGAGCTAATAGCAAGCAGGATGCCAAGATAAACAAAAGAAAGAGTACCAATTTGAAAATGAAGAATAGTAGCAATCCTCCTTTGAATAGTCTTAGGAGTATTACAAAAATAAATAAAAGACTTCCCTTCATTAATACGTTGACCTAAAGTCAACAAGTAGCAATCCAAAATTCTATGTGAGCTTGCATCCTCCTCAACCTTGGCATGACCCATGAGAGCAATATCATCCACAAATTACAAATGAGACTGGGAGGGAATATTATTTCCCTAATTCCACCCTTGGATCAAGCCACACTCCACCTGAGACCTTATAAACCTCCCCAAGCCTTCAACAAGAAAAATAAACAAGTAGGGAGACAAGGGATCCCCTTGTTTGAGTCCCCTAGAAGCCCTAAACAACTCAGAAGGCTCACCATTAATCAACACTAAAAAGGATGACAAAGTATCACAACTCTTGACCCACTCAATCTAGTCACCAACAAAACCAAATGCTCCCAAAATTTTAAATAAGAAGGCTCATTTAACACGATCATATGCTTTAGCCATGTCCAACTTAGTGAACATGGATTTTTCTTTAGAGTTCACCATAGAATGAATGGTCTCAACACCAATTATGACACCATCGAAAATCTACCTACCAACAACAAAGCCCCCTTGTTTCTCTGAAATTATCCTGCATAACCAAGGTTTCAACTGCTCTACAATCAACTTTGTAATTATTTTATACACCAAATTACACAGAGCAATAGGCCTAAAATTTTCCAAAGTATTAGCCCCATCCTTCTTTGGTATGAGCACTAAAAAATCAGCATTCATATAGTTTAACATTTTTTTGTTCATGAGAGACTCTTGAACAACTGCCAAAAGGTCCAACTTAATCACTTCCCAAAACTCTTGAAAGAATTCAATAGGAAACCCATCAGGCCTTGGGGCTTTTCATTTTTTCATCTGGAACACAACATCCTCAATTTATGATAGAGAAATAGAACTAAGCAATTCTTCATTCATTTCTCTAGTAACCAAAGGTGGTATGCTACCCAAAATCAAAGCTTCATCCTCCTCCATGGGAGGGGAGTCCTCAGATAACAAAGCAAAACAAAAGCGAACGGATTTAGCAAAAACAAACGTAGAAGAAGAAAAAGTCTCTCCATTCTCCGATAGAAGAGAAGAGATAACATTCCTTGCCTTCTATCCTTCATTGAGTTATGAAAAAAGGAAGTATTTCTATCTCCATACTGAAGCCACTTAATTCTAAACTTTTGTTTCCAAAAACTCTCTTCCCTTAACTAGTGCAAGTGCACCGAGCAATGGAGATTACAAGAAGAGGTCCATTTGTCAATTCTAGGTGTTAGGGTCTATTAATTCTAAATAAGGTCTATTGAGAACATCTATTATGTAATTTGGGGGTTTGTGAGTCATTAGTGTCAAATTAGGAAAAGTTGCAAAAATGTAAAAAATGTTGTCAAGCAAAAAAATTGTCAAAAATGCAACTTTTGTGTAGTTGAAGGTTACCAAACTTATTCATCATTTATAGACCTAGGGCTTTGTTGAATCAGCCCAAAACCTTACCCTCAAACCCTGCAGCCTTGAATATCTGATGGAATGCATTCATAACCATCTACACACCAATTTGCAAGTGATTTTATCAGTGCAATTTAAAGAAACACAATTTTAAAGGTTGTTGTCTACCCTAGATCAGGGTTTTACTTGTCTGGAAAGAATTGTTCATAACTTACACAATACTAAATGGATTCTCAAGAAAACAAGTGAAAAATAAAATTTATTCACATGGCCTTAATATTCAAAGGAGGAGAGGATTTAAGTACAATACATGGTCGTACAATGGTTTGAAATCAAGAAATTGCTAGAAATTGACAGAAATTGTACTTTTTCATTGATTTTCTAAATCCTACAACATTCCCCAACCTTACTTGAAGTGTGTGAGGCTTCAAAATGCCTTTATAAAGAAAATCCAACACCTCAAACTAACTCTTTAACTACCTCGTCTCTTCACCTTCCACCATATTACAATTCGTTGCATTTTTACAATATTGCATTGACAACATTTTGTCAATTTTTGCAACTTTTACACTTTATGCCCAGATTAAACCAAATTAACTAACTAGGGCCTATTACAAACTAAATGTGGCCATTTAGACCTTATTACAACATTAAATCTTCTAGATTAAATCAAAAACCAAAAATTGCCTCGTGGAGGCATGTATTTGCTAAGGTGCTCCTACACCAACATGGGATTCATAAGGCCAACCTCTAGTCCATTTCCCTGCTCTATAGTTTTGGTCAAAAAGAAGGATGTCACAATGATAATGTGCATAGATTATAGAGCCTTGAATAAGAAAACTATTAATAATAGATGTTGCATTCCAAGGATAGATGAAATTATTGATGAATTTCATGGAGCAGTATATTTTCAAATATTGATTTAAGATCAAGTTACCATCAAATCCGCATGAGGAAAGAGGATGTGGAAAAGACTAATTTTTGATTTTATTATGACTACTTTTAAGTTTTTGTCATGCCCTTTGGTATCAAAAAAGAACCAACAACTTTCTAGTCTTGTATGAATAAATTTTTCAATAGGTAGCTCAGAAAAATAATTTTAGTGTTCATTGATCATATTTTGATTTATAGTAAGACATGGAAAGAGCATTTGGAACATTTGGATACAGTGTTGGGTATTTTGGAACAATAATATTTCTACACAAAGTTATCAAAATGTGAGTTAGGGATGATTGGAGTTTTATACTTGGGACATGTTATAAGTTCACAAGGAGTGTAGGTTGACCAGTAAAGATTCAGGATATCATTGATTGACCTCCACCCACCAATCTCACTCAATTGAGACAGTTCTTTGGGTTGTGCGGTTATTATAGAATATTTTTCAAAGGTTTCTCTCATCTTACTACCCATTTGATTTATTTGACTATGAAAGGAGCTTTTTTTTAGACTGAGGAATCTCAAAGAATGTTTGAAAATCTTAAAAAGGTAACGAGTTCATGCCCAGTGCTTGCAATTCTTTATTTTTATCTTTCATTCATTGTTGAGTTTGATGCATCTAAGGAAGAATATATTAGGGTTGTCCTAACTCAAAAGGGACATCCAATAGCCTTTGCGAGTAGGAAACTAAACAAATTGGAAAAAAGGATACTTTGTCTATGGAAAATAAATATTGCCAATCATGCATTCACTAGACAAGTTTAGGAAATATCTTGTTTGTGGGAAATTTATAATTAAGACTAATCATAGTAGTTTGAGATTCTTCTTGAATCAAAAGGATCTAAATTACTGTCAACAAAATGGGTGAGTAAATTACAAGATATTACTTTGAGATTGAGTATGTTAAGGGGAAGAAAAATGTTGTTATGGGTGCTCTTTCTAGGAAGCCATCTTTATGTTCTACCTCTACCATCACTGTTGATTGGAAAATCTCCATAATTTCATAATATGCTAAGGATTCATTTGATTCTAACATATTGGATTGGAAAAAGGAAGATGATAGGTACACCATTATTGATGGATTAGTCTATAAGAAGAATAGGATATAATTGGTATCGGGGTCCAAAACTAAGGAGAAGATATTGAGATATTTTAATGATACCCCTTTGGTTGGTCATCAAGGGTATTATAAGACATGAAAATAGATATGAGAGAGGTTTTCTTGGAAGGGAATGAGAGGGGATATACTCAAGCAAATCAGAGAATGCATAGTTTGTCAACAAAACAAAGATGAGCAGACTTTTCAATTGGATTGCCACAACCACTTCCCATTCTTGAGCATAAGTGGGAAATTATCTTCATGGAATTCATTATAGGTTTTCCTAAAGCTTAAGGTAAATATTGCATTTTTGTGTTTGATAGATTGATGAAATATGCACATTTCTTTCCTATCATGTCTAAATTTAAAGCACCCCAAGTGGCAAAATTATTCTTTAGGGAGATTTTTAGATTACATGGCTTGCTAAGGAACGCTCTTAGTGATAGGGACAAAAGGTTTCTTAGCTTTTTTGGAAGGATTTGTTTCATTTGATAAGCATATATCTCACATCTAGCACAATCTATTATCCCCAAACATATGGGCAAACGAAAATTGTCAATAAGTGGATAGAAGGATACTTGAGGAATTATTTTTCAGATCAACAAGGTTAGATTGGGCGAAATGGTTGTATTTAGGGGAGTATTGTTACAACACCTCCCATCACATGTCCATTGGAATTTCTTTGTTTAAGGTTCTCTATGGTTATGATCCTCTCTCTTTTGTTGATTTCCTTTTTTTAGATAGTAGAGTCCCAATAGCAAGTGACTTTTTCCAACAAATTTAGGAGATTTTGAGGTCACTCAAAGATAATTTGTGTCATGCTCAAAATCAACAAAAGTTGTATGAAGAAAAAAAGAGAATGAAGAGAGTCTTTGAGGTTGGTGATCTTGTTTTTTTAAGGTTGTATCCATATAAGTAGATTTCCTTGAAGAAAATTGAAGTGGCAAAGCTAAAGCCATAATTCTATGGACCTTACAAAGTCATCATGAAAGTAGGGGAAGTATCCTATGAGCTAGAATTGCCACTAGGTTGCAAAATACACAATACTTTTCTTGTTTTGTGTTTCAAGAAAGTGGTGGGACAGAAATTTGTGACTTCTCATGAGTTGCCACCATTAGATGATGAGGGGAAGCTAATTTTCATACCTAAAAGGGTTTTGGAGACAAGAGAGAAGGAGCTGAGAAACAAGCATCATTGAGCACTTAATCAAGTGGAAATATTTTCTGAAGGTGCAACATGGGAAGGGTCAAAAGTTCTCAACCATCCAAATATTTATTGCTTGAGGACAAGCAATATTTGGGAGAGAGGACTTGACATGTCCCCTTTCTAAAACAACATTTCTAGTAAGCCCAAAATAGTAAATCTTGACCAGAGGATGAAGTGGGAAATATAATTTTTCAAATTCAAATAAATTAAATAATTCCAAGAGAAATTTTCAAATATTTATAAATATCATCTTCAGACCATGTTGGGTGTGGGGATCTTATGAGGAATAGCTTTTGTTTCTCTGGAGACTTTGGTTTGATTTCATATTTATGTAGTGTGATGTTTTGAACATGGATTATGTGGGGATTTTGGTACATGGATATTATCATTTTGGAATCATAGAGAGAAATGTTAAATTTGTGTGCCTAGAATTTAATTTCTTATAGATGATGTGATATGTTCATTTAATAAAATAGACTGGTCATAAAGTGTTTTGATTAAATGTTTTATTTCTACAAGGACAAATGTCTTTAATTACTTTGATAGATCTTAAGATTATTTAATGGTAGAAAACTTTAATGTTTATATTTAATGTTTTGATTATCATTTCCAAAGTGTACTAATGCTTCTATTGAGATGTTGTAGGTAGGCAGCCCAAGTTTCTTAAAAATTGGAGGCAAATTCCAAATGATAAAAATATAATTGTTGGTTTTTAATTTTGAAAGAGGGGTTTAATGTTAAGTGTAATTTGATTTTTATGATTTTTTTTATTTGTGGAGGGAAATGTGTTTTATTTGTGTAGTCCTTTCATTTAAGGGTAGTTGTAGAGTTGGGAGGAATTCTTTTTAGTGAGGGATTTGGATATGGTCGCTCTCTCAATTGTTTTCACTATTTTCTTTCTCATTTATGGGAGTCAAATAGGCATAAAGATTGTTGCTTCTTTGGGTGTTTTGCTAAAAGATATTGGGGGTTGAAGGACAATAAGAGAGAGAAGGAATTTGAATTATTTGCTTGGGCTTGTGGGCTGATTCTAACTTGGATAGCCAAGGTTTGTTTTGTACTTTGATTTGGAAATTTAGATGTGTTTATTGAATATTGGATGGATTTTGTAACTTGTGTTGTGAATATTTGTGTTATTTTCTATTTTTTGTAGAAACTTGTTTATATGATAGGGATTTATGGGTATGTTGAAGGAGAAGATCTCGCCTGAGGGTTGAGAGCCTCCTTTGTGTGGGGTTGAGGAGGGCACGAAGCCTCTCGGGGATTCATGATAAAATTATTTTATGTGTATATATGAAGTAATGGGTGGATTGGGTGTTGTATGGTGTATGGAGTGGCTAGTTGTGGAGGTGTTGTGAATGAGAGATTTTGGGTGAAGGATGGGGTGTGGAGTGGATAGTTGTGAAGGAGATGTGAATTAGGTGTTGTGTTAAAGAAGGTTATATGTTGCAGTTGGAGATGAATGTGTATGGAGATGTAAAAACAAAATTCCCCAAGAGGGAAGGGAATCCCCCTTCTCCCCCTTTGTAAGAATCATGTGTGTGGGTTCTTTGTGAGTGTGTATATGTTCATTATTTTCTATTTTTTCATTTGTATTGTGCATATGAAATTTATCTCCCACTCGGGGTTGGACTATTTAGTCCTATGGTTGGGTGGAAAGCAGTATTGAGCTACTCCATTTGTTTTGTTTTTTAGGTTAAGAAAATGGATTGTACTTGTATTAAAAAATTGAATGCAAACGATTCTTTTGGTTATGCTGATGCAATATGAATGTTGAATCTGCCAAGAGGTGCAATTTGGAACTAAGGATTTCATCAATGCTTAGGCTACTGATATATTCCAGTAATTTATGATTATTTTGTTTGCAATAATATGTAACACTTATATTCACAAAATATTTTTAATTCATTATGTACAGTAGACAATTGCGTGGAAAATCTGATGTAATTTTGTCCTTGTTGTTTCAATAAATATGTAAATCTATATTAGAAGATTTATTTTACTTGAAGATGAAATGAAAAATTTACACAAAATAGGAGATTAATTTAGCAAAGTCATCATGAGAGTATTTGCATTAAATTGTTAAATTATCATAAATTTTAATGTATCAAAGGAAGTTTTAATGTAGAATAAATTTGTACTTGGTACGGGGTTGTTTCTTTGTTCTTTTGTTTTCTCCTTCACGACTTACATTTTTCATTCTCAGCTTTTCTCGATGCCTATTCTGTGTATTAAAATTAATGTTGTCATTTCAATCATTCTTTATTTCGGAAAAGAGTTATTGTTATTTTGTTAAAAAAAATCTTTCTTTTTAGCTTTAATTGACATTAAAACTTCACTAGATACAACTATTCACGAGATGATGAAATAGGTGCTTCAAATTTAATCTGAATTTTGAATTTTTTTCTACCTCTTGATTTGCATGCAATTTTCATTATTTTTTGTGTTTGGGACCATATGTTTTGAATAATGAATGGTTATCACTATTAAGTTTGATTCTTGAAAATGACAAAATATGAGTTGCACTACATTTGAAAAAAAATTAATGTTTTAGTTTAAAATTGAATGTAGTTTCATTATGACTATATGGGTTGAGTATGTGGTAGGTTCTTATGAAATAGAGCAAGTACGTATATATACATTCACTTGAGTAGTTGTCATTCTCTCTTATTGCATAAACATAAATAATAAAATTATCATGATAACCTTGTAGAAATATTAAAGTGTTATCTTCACAAATGAGTCTTTTCTAATATTAATATTGTTTTAGTTTTCTCTTCTATAAATTTAATGAATTATTTCTCAAATTAACTAATTGATTGAATACTTCTTTAAGTAGTTGCAATGGGAAATATTTCATCTTTTAATCATATTTATACCTTATGAGAATTTATTTTTAAAGTAGGTGAATGTTCTTCCTTCACTTTATATATATTTTCTTTAAATTTAATGATTTATTTAGGTAGGCATTACATAGTTATCAAAGCTCCAGAAAATATATTATTAGGAGTTGTAAAAGAATCTGGAAACCTAATTTCTAAAATTATGAAACAAAAACTTATAAATTATTCAATAGTAAATGTGATTTCCAAAATCAAACACAATATTCGTCCATAGAATTTTCTAGTCTTCTAGCCACTAAATCACACCAAATAGTAAACTAAGTATTAACTTCTAAATATCTTCTAATAAAGAAATTGTATTTATGTCCACAAATAAGAAAAATGGTCGATGGTACTTGAAAGTAAAATCATTAACTTAAGGAAAATAAATTGTGAATAAAGCATCTCCCATCTCTGAAAGGAATGGAATGGTTTTCAAAAAAAAAGTGAAAGATTTTATAATACATTTCATTAGGTATTAGCCTTTTACCTAAGATTTGAAGGAACTCCAAAAGTAGAATGGCACTAAGACATGTAAACAAATTCCAGCATATGATTAAAATGTGAACTACTCCCATATAATAGAATCAATAAGCAAAGGAGAAGTAAAACCCTACTCATAAACCAAATTATTAATCAAAGCCTACGAATATGGTAAGTGCCCCAAACTAAGATAATTTTGTCATAACTACCAACGGGGAATTAAAGTACTCAAGGAACAAGAAGAGCAATCTCCTTTGACATTCATGGTTGAAGAACTCTTAGAGGAACAAAAAATATTTTTAAAGACCCAGTCAGAAGATAAGAAACATAGCACCCAGAGATACATGAAATATATGTCAACAACTATCTACATTAGTCACATCCACCCCACATATCTCTTCACCTATCCAATTACAACATTGATAGTCATACATAATAAACCATGTCCAAGATGTATACAGGTTCTACCCATTGAATTTCATGATTTTGATCATAATATCACCCCCCTCCAAAAAAAAACTCTGTAGGCGCATTATGATTTATTATAACCATTCAAGTGAGGGGTAGTAAATATAGCTCACCACTGAATAAGTGGAATACCACTCACTACAAAATAAAGGGAGAATGTATGTTTTTTTAGAGTTATTAAATTTTACATTACTAGTTTTATATAATGATGTTATTATTTAATCCTTTCCATTGATTCTAGTGTGAAATTGAATTTCTCCATAAGTTCCCACCACATTGTATGGATCTCAATGATAAAAAAATAGAATGTAATTTGTTGGACTAATCACCAACATGTCCCTTTGGGTTCGCGACATGGTTTAACTGCCTCTCACAGATCTTAACTGACACTTGTATCGGGCATCGACAGGTCGATCTGTTGGTGCAACGACAAGGCCAACAATTGGTATCAGAGCCGG
Source organism: Sequoiadendron giganteum (assembly GCA_007115665.2). NCBI lineage: Eukaryota > Viridiplantae > Streptophyta > Pinopsida > Cupressales > Cupressaceae > Sequoiadendron > Sequoiadendron giganteum. The sequence continues at coordinate 295,883,028 of CM021103.1, read as the reverse complement.
TCATGGGTTCAAACCCCTTAGGTGATGCTGAGGGGGGGATTGTTGGACTAATCGCCAACATCTCCCTTCGGGTTCACAACATGGTTTAACCACCTCCCGTGGATCTTAATTGACGCTTGTATCAGGCATTGATAGGTTGATCTTTTGGTGCAATGACAAGGCCAACATAATTCCCATGACCATTGGATGATTACCTTATTTCTTGATACTCTAGATGTTTGGATTCAATTTTATATAGATTTTTCTTTTAACCAGTAAAATAGTTGTTATGTAAACTAGTATTAGTGGAATTTTGAGATAATTTGTTCATGGAGGATACAACCTAGATGAAATGATTATTTTCATATCTTTTTACTAGCTTCTAGGAGGAAGCTTGATACTTGAGGGGGAGAATGTGAGGCATAGCTTGTGTTAATCTAGAGACTTTGGTTTGATTTCATATTTATGTAATGTGATGTTTTGGACATGGGTTATTTGGGGATTTTGGTACATGGATATTCTCAGTTTGGAATTATAGACATAAATGTTAAATCTTCGTGTTTAGACATTTAATTGCTTATAGGTGACGTGATATGTTCATTTAATAAAATAGACTAGTGATAAAGTCTTTTGATTAAATGTTTTATTTCTGCAAGGACAAATGTCTTTAATTAATTTGATAGATCTTATGATTTTTTGATGCTAGAAAACTTTAATGTTTATATTTAATGTTTTGATTATCATTTCCAAAGTGTACTAATTCTTCTATTGAGATGTTGTAGGTAGGTAGTCCAGGTTTCTTGAGAATTGGGAGCAAAGTCTAGATGCTAAAAATATAATTGTTGGTTTTAAATTTTGAAAGGGGGTTTAATGTTAACTGTGATTTGATTTTTATGATTTTGTTTATTTGTGGAGGGAAATGTGTTTTTTTGTGTAGTCTTTCTATTTAAGGAAAGTTGTAGAGTTGAGAGGAATACTTTTTGGTGAGGGATTTGGGTATGGTTTCTCTCCCAATTGTTTTCATTATTTTCTTTCTCATTTTTGGGAGTCGAATAGGCGTGAAAATTGTTGCTTCTCTGGGTGTTTGGTTGAAAGATATTAGGGGTTGAAGGAAAATAACAGAGAGAAGTAATTTGAGTTCTTTGCTTGGGCTTATGGGCTTATCCTAACTTGGATAGCCAAGGTTAGTTTTGTACTTTGATTTGGAAATTTAGATGTGTTTATTAAATGTTGGATGGATTTTGTTTGTGTTGTGAATATTTGTGTTATTTTCTATTTTGTGTAGAAATTTTTGTGTATGATAGGGATTTATGGGTGTATTGAAGGAGTGGATCTCGCCTGAGGGCTAAGAGCCTCCTTTGTGTGGGGTTGAGGAGGGCATGAAGCCTCTCTTGGGGATTCATGATAAAATTATTTTATGTGTATATATCAAGTAATGGGTGGATTGGGTGTTGTATGGTGTATGGAGTGGCTAGTTGTGGAGGTGTTGTGAGTGGGAGTTTTTGGGTGAAGTATGGAGTGTGGAGTGGTTGGTTGTGAAGAAGATGTGAATTGGGTATTTTGTTAAAGAAGGTTATATGTTGCAATTGGAGATGAATGTGTATGGAGATGTATAAAAAAATTCACCAAGAGGGAGGGGAATTCCCCTTCTCCCCCTTTGTAAGAATCTCATGTGTGGGTTCTTTGTGAGTGTGTATATGTTCATTGTTTTTTGTTCTATCATCTATACTATGCATATGGACTTTGTCTCCCACTTAGGGGTGGCCTATTCAATCCTATGGTTGGGTGGTGAGCAAGATTGGGTTGCTCCATTTGTTTTGTTTTTACAAGATAAGAAAATGAGTTGTACGTGTATGATAAAATTGAATGCAAAAGATTGTTTTGGATATGCTGATGCAATATGAATGTTTAATCCATCAAGAGGTGCAGTTTGGAACTAAGGATTTCATCAGTGCTTAGGCTACTGATATATTCCACTAGTTTATGGTTATTTTTTTTACAATAATATGTAACATTTGTATTTATAAAACATTTGTAATTCATTATGTACAGTCTAGACATGTTTGCATGGAAAATATGATGTAATTGTGTTCTTGTTGTTTAATAAATATGTAAATCTGTATTAGAATATTTCTTTTACCTAAAGATAGAACAAAAAATGTACACATAATAGGAGATTAATTTAGAAAATATATTGTAGAGTCTAAGTTAATGTTTTGTAAACTTGGTGAAGGTCACTCAATTCAGAGGGTTAACAAACTGAATAGTCCACTTGACATTGCTTAAGACTACATTAAATTATTGACCAAGGTGCATAAGCTTATGATGGTGTAGAAAAATGTATGCCTTCATGGACTCAAATTACTCAAAATAACCTGCTAAAAGTTATTCTAGTTGCTGAAAATTCATAAAAATTGTAAAACAATAGAAGTAAAATTGAACCTTAGTTGCTATGGGTACCTACAATAATGACTATAACTGAACCACTTCTAATGAAAATAGACTGAAAACTTGATTAAGATTATTGTAACATTTAAGCTATCCTTGAAAGTGTCATCAATAGCTATTCCATGCATGTTCCTACATAATTACTTGTAATAAACAAGAAATAGAATCTGTAATTCATGAGCAATAGTAAACTAACATTAACTATCAACATAAATGAATAACAAAAAAATGGAGTAGAGAACAATACCTTGAGTAGCCTGCTCAAGTAACTGTTCCCACTTAACTAAGAACAATCTAACTAGTAGATCTCACACATGTCATGAATTGAACTTCATTTATTGGATAAGGTAATGGATTACAAAAACTCTCTCAAATTGGATTTAACTATTCTGTAGATTCATATTCAACTAGAAAATAACAGATAGTACAAACTGTGTAAAAACCAACTAACTAAACTACAAACTGAACCATTAGTTATATACAAATTGAGGGAGTCTTTATAGAAAGAAACATCTAACATCAGAATCATTAATTCCACTTCTAGGTATCTAGAGCATGTTTTTAATATTTGGACTTATTCAATCTATAACTAAAAAGAAAGAATCCTAAAAAGAAAAAAACTCTGGCAAACATATTGCATTAAATCATAAGTCCATCTATCCAAGTTCCAAATCAAAGAAGACCTCTTCTTTGGCATTTATTAACTATCATGACAACGCATGCTCTATCTTCATGGATTCCTTTAGCCAATAACCACCACATTCAACTATTTTTGCAGCATCCCTTGTTCTGGTATTCAATGCTCCTTTTGCTATGGGTTCATCCCACAACAGGTGCACATCATGGTTCCTCTTTTTGCTGCAAACAGGTTAGTTTCATAGAACATGTACACAAGGATAACCATCAGAATTAAACATAACTTTCCATCAATATTTTCATGAACATATTCATAAAAACCACTTAATGCTAATATATTAAACTATAATTCCATCATCATGATTTTAGGTCTTAGGTCCATAGAATAGATATGAGAAGGATAATATAATATGCACTTTATTTAGGAAGTATGTTCAAAAGTATCTTAAGTTTGATAAAACCTAATGAAAAATAAGTTATTATTTGGACCTATCATTTCCCCCCAAATTAAATTTTTGCTTGTTCCCAAGAAAAAATACTAAGGATCTTGATTATTCTACAAAGAGGTTTTCCTCGAGTCCATAATTGTACTAACACCTTGATCCTACTATAGATAGAAACCTTGATATGTTTAAAGTCTCCTCATTCTGATAGCTTCTTCTCTTTCCAATTCATCGCCCTTATTTCCAGTCCAATGTGGAATTGGACAAAGGAGAATGGGTGGCTGAAATGTAAGGGGTATCCAATGAATTCCTTTGTTAATACTGATTACCATGTATTTCTGGACCCTCTAGAGCATAACAATAAAGTTATACATAGAATTTGGTTCCTTTTTCTATAATTCAGGAGTTAGTTCACTTTGTCGGTTCTGTACATACTTATAACATTGTTGTACAATTCCTACATCTATCATTTTCATCCTTTCATAGTCTTCTTTCCTGAGTTTCATTATTATCTTACCAACTCCCTTATGCCCAAGAAGTCTTATCCACTCATCAATAATTGGCTCTGAATCCTTAGCCACCTTTCTCACTAGAAGTGTAATAGATTTTTCTTTTTCATCATACTCTTCCATGATTTATCCTCTAAGTTGTTCATTCTTGTTATAAGAGGCAAGAGCTTTGACTTGAAGATCCCCAACAAACATCAAGGGGTTCCATTTTCTGTCATCGAGAATCACATGATTGTGCAAATAGAATTCACACAATTGATCCTATTCCTCAATTATGGAAGCTTTCAAAATTTCAAGAAACTCATTTGGTTGACTCATAGTAGTTGACTATTTACTAACCAATCTATTAAATTGGAAACACAAATACCTCTCCTGAAGAAATAATGCATAAGTTCTAGGCGGAGGCCTGCATTTCACAATTTGTGTAGCTTTATCTACTACTTCTTCCAATTGGATTGTTGACTTGTTCAATTCCATATCATTCTTTTCCAATTCTTGCATATATTTGTCCTTTTCTTTCTTCCATTTCCCTTTTTCTTCTTCAAATTCATTGGTTACACTCCACAATTGGTAACCCAAGGAAAAATTTGTGTGACAACTAGGAGCCTTAAGAGAAAGCGACTTTCCACCTGGAAGAGCAAGTTCCTTATCCCCTATTTTAGTATCATCCAACTATGGCAGTAAATCCAACTTAGCACCATGACCATACAATTGCAATTTTTCCTCCATTTCTTTTATTTTAACTTCTCTCTCTTTGTCCTTATGCTCATATGTTTTTACCAACTCCTCTAGATGTTTAATTATTTTCATTGCTTCCTTTAGTTCTTGTCCTGCATTCCTTTCTTTAGGATAAGCTTCCTCTCCACCTTTGAACTATTCATTTCCTTCTTCATATTCACCATAGGTGGGGCTATCTGGAGCTTCTCTCCTTAATTTCTTTGCAATAAATGGATCCTCCAACTCAGAATTAGAAGTCATTATTATACACCTTCTCTTTTTCATAGGTGCATTCAAGTCACCAGGGACATTCTTACCTAGTTCGGAATCAAACTCCACAACTGTGATATTTTCCTACTGTTGTTCTTGCTAGTGTTGATTTTCTTGAGACTATTCTCTGTTTTCCTCTTCTCCTTCAGGTTCCCCTATACCTTCCTTTGCAATATGTTCCTGCCTAATCTTACTAGAACATCTAGGAATAATTTTTTCTACTTTAGTTTTCTTCTTCTCCTTCCTAGCAACCTTTCTCTTTTCTAGAACAACCCTCTTTCCTTTTTGATCCTCTCTTCTAGTTTAGAGGGTGTGGAAGTAGTGGATACACTACTCCTTTTTTTAGAATTTTGTGACCTTGAAGAAGAAGGTAATTCTTTATCTTTAGGCAGCCCTAATATTGGTTCTTCAGGTTATGCATGTTTTTTTTGGTTATAGGTAGGTGAGGCCATAGGAAAATTATGAGGGTTTTCACTTCTAGGCTCATTTTGGGGTTCATCTTGAATTTCCATATTTTCAGGTATTACCAACAAAAGGTTAATATCATTACACTCATCGGCCCTAAAATCTTCCCACCTTACTTGTTGCTATTGAATCCTTAGACTTCTCCTTATCAAAAGAGTAACCAAACAATGGTGGGAAAGAGAAGTATCAGGTTGTCTCCTTTGATACTCTAAAGCCATTCTTTTCAATAGGTGGTATAAGAAATTGGGTACATTAACTATCTTGTTATGCCTAAGATGACTCAATAACTTGAAATGGATGATATAAAATAGATTTTTCCACCCATCACATGTAATATATCTGAAAATATAAGCAACACACCTTGCCCATAACTAGTGGAGAGACATTCATTTCATACCTTATGATGAGGAATCCAATTCCTCCCCTATTGTGCAGAATTCTTCCCGAGCAGTGACTACATCAGATAAATCTAGAAATTCCACTCCTATCCTTGGAAATCAAGTTACTTGAGCAATAGCAACCTCTAAAACATCTATATAAATTCCTTTTACCATAGTGTCGTCATACTGAAGAGTTTATACAAATCTCCTTGTTAAATCATCACTAAACTCCGTCAACTTCAGGGAATGATCAAACCATCTAACCCTTGTAAATATAGGAAGAATAGTTGCATCCTCCAAAATTTGCTGATGAGCTATCGGTTTTTTCCTGATAACATCTCCTCCCATCTTAGTTCACTTACTGCTCAAAATACCAAATCAACTCAAAATCTCAACTCAATCTCTGCCTACCACCCTCAATTGTACTTATGACTTCAAAAATCTTAGTTTCCAAATATATACTTGCTACCATACCAGACTATAACTGCAAGCCCCTCTTCAAATTTAGCTCAAATAGAAACCAAACTAAGGTTCTTTCAAATTTGATAGGGTTTTGAGTTCTTTAGGAATTACAAAAAAGGGAGTGGTGGAATTATAAATAAAGACATAACTCAAGGATTTGCATGTCATGATTACATTAATTCAATTTGGGGTGGCTAATTTCAAAAAATGTGGCGTAAAGACATTTTAAGTGTACCCCCCAACTAAAAATGTGAAGTGACCTCACTTCACGATGGTGATTTGGAGGTGAAAGAAATGTTAGTTGATGGAATTAAAGAATGTAATATATCACATGCACAAAGTTTGCATAATCATAATAGTTTACCTTAAGTACATTTTTCTAAAAATAACCATCGATGACACCTAAAAATTGAAAGAATATGTGCTACAATGGATTTGATGGTATGAATATTAAATGCAAGGTAATAAGTATATTGTATGCGAGTGAATACGGTTAGATAGGTGTAAGCAGATGATGTGACTTGGAAAAGGTTGGAAATGTACATAGGAAATAAAAAAATTATGTCGCGATATTTAGGTGGAATAAGCAGGTATAATGGAAATGAGTGGTGATAACCTTGCAATAAATATGCCACCAAATAAATGAAATATTCTTTCTAGCTCCTTAAAGTGTGCTACAGGATCCTTCAATGTCAAGTCCCAAACATATCATAGATATTGTGAAGCTACAGGTCCCTATGACATCAAGTCCCTTTGGAATATGTTGAACAGGTCTTATGTAAAGATAGCTATAGTGTTGTCATAACCATGTAGTGTGCAGATTTATTGTGTTGTGTGTGCATGTGGTAAAGCATTGAAAATTAGGTCAAGGTAACCTTAGGGGCTAAGTTGTGTAACTCAACCACTAGGTTATCAGATGTTCTTGGAATGTCCCTTAAAATTGATGTAGCACTTAGGGAATCAGATTTTGTTTCAATCTCACTATGAGCACCATATTGGTGTATGAGAGAAAAGATGAAGTCATCATGTTGCATGGTCTTCTTATATAACTTGAGTCTATGTCCATTGAAAATAAGGGAGAAAAATACTACATCAATGGTATGTAGTTGTACTACTCCATTTGGATAGACCTTATTAATTTCATAAGCGCCCAGCCACCTAGATTGAAATTTTCCTTTAAAATCCTTATATCTTGAATCATATAGCAGAGCCCAAAATCCTTAAATTCTTTTGTCTTGATGAACTGATCATGCCATTTTATTTGATGTTGTTGCATCACCTCTATATGATGAATTGATTCCATCTGAATTCATCCAACCCATTCAAGGAGTGCAACATTTCCTTTTGTGCCTCTATTAAATCCATGCTTAAGTCCACTATTGTCCTAAGAGTTTAATACTCAAATTCTATAGGCAATACTATTGTTTTTCCATAAACCAACTCATAAGGAGTAAACCATGTTGTTGTTTTCCATGTAGTCATGTATGCCCAAATAGCTTCTAGTAATCTGTATACCCAATCTCTTCTATGTAGTTGCATTGTCTTTGTCAATGTATTTTCAATCTCTCGATTGGTAACCTCAACCTGTCCACTATCTTGAGGATGATATGGGGTAGATTTATTGTGCATGATCTGATATTCTTTCATCAACTTTGCAATAAGGTCTAATGTAAATTATGGCCCTTGATCAGTCACTATTTTTTTTGGCACCCCATATCTAGTTAAGATATCCTCATATAAAAACTTTGCAACATTTTCTTCCTTGGAAAACTGCAATGCCTTTACTCAACCCACTTGATTAAGTAATCAATGCATACCAATATGTATTCTTTATTATTTGAACTAGGAGAGATAGGTCCAATAGAATCTATCCCCCATTTTTCAAAATGAGTGAAAGATAGTTGGGGTTGTAAGGGAATTTCATCAGATCTTGTAGGTATGCCCATCCTCTGGAAGCAATCACAACTTCTAGTATATTTAATAGAGTCCTTATGTAATGTTGGCCAATAATATCATGTTGTCAAAATATTGAAAGCTGTTATTTTGGCTGCAAAAATTCCACCATAAGGTTCATCATGGCATGCTTTCACTATGTCAAAAACTTCATCCTCTTGAATACACCTTCTCATAATATTATCTGGACCAATGTAGAACAGAAATCCAGAAATCCATGAATAAGGGAAGCATTTATGAACCAACTACCTTTTTTCTCTTAGAGAAAAGTAACTTGGAATCTATCTTGACACTAAATAGTTTGCTATGTTAGCATACCATGGTGTGTGCACATTTAGACAAAATAAATGCTCATCAAGAAGTGAATCATCAATAATTCCCTCTAATGATTGAGTAGGAAATCTAGACAATAAATCAACTACCACATTAGACCTTCCAAGCTTGTCAACAATTGTTATATCAAATTATTGTAGCAATAATAGCCACCTTACAAGTCTACCACCTACCACTGGCTTGTTCATCAAGTACCTAATAGTTGTATGATTTGTATGTATGAACACTTGATAACTAGTTATATATATTTGAATTTGTTAATGGCATAGACAACTGCAAGCATTTCTTTTTTTGTTATAGTGTAGTTCAATTTTGCTCCTTGGAGGTTCTTGTTGATATAATAGATTGCATATTCCTTAGTTCCTTCCTTCTTCCCTAGGACTACTCCAATGTCAAAGTTAGATGCATCAATATGGATATGGAATGGTAATGTCCAGTTTGACCCTTTGAGAACCAGTGCATGTGTTAAAGCTTCCTTTAGCTTTTCAAATGAACTTTGGCAGCCCTCAGTCCAATCGAATTTAGAATCATTTATTAACAAAGTGAACAAAGGTGCAAAAATATTACTTAAATATTGTGTAAATCACCTATGTAACCTGCATGTCCCAGGAAGCTTCTAACATCCTTTTGCTTATGTGGTACAAGTAAATTAGATATAATCTCAGCTTTCTTTGAATCAACCTGTATGCCTTCACTAGATATAACGTGTCCTAACACAATGCCTTGTGTCATCATCATGAAACACTTTTCATTGTTGAGAGATAAATTGTGTTCCTTGCATTTTTTAACACTTTCTCCAAGTTACTCAGAGCTTCCTCATAGGTTTCACCATAAGTGGTGAAATTTTCTATGTATATCTCCATGCAGTTATGTGCAAAATTAGAAAATATTTTGAGTACTACATGTTAAAAGGTAGCTAGAGCATTACACAAACCAAAAGGTAGAACATAATATGCATGAGTTCCCTAGGGGAAAGTGAATGTGGTCTTGTCCCAATCTCCTGGTGCAATCTTGATCTAGTTGTAACCATTGAAACCATCAAGAAATGAAAAATATTTCTTTCCAGACAAAGAATCAAGAACCTAGGCAATAAATGGCCATGGGAAATGATCCTTCCTTGTAGAAGTATTTAATTCTCTGTAATCAACATAGACTCTTCATTTGCCTCATTTCTTGGGAACTATAACCAATGGTGAAAGGCAATCACTATCTGAAATTGGGTATATAAAACCAGCATCTAAGAGCTTTTGAACTTCATCTTTTATAGTATCCCTTAGATTTGGATTCATATGCCTTTAAGGCTATCTAATAGGTCTATAACCTTCATTAATATAAATCCTATGCATACAAAGATTAGGATCAATATCTCTCATATCATGATAATCCCATGCATATGCAGCTGAGTGTTCCTGTAGCACGGACTATAGAGAATTTTTTTGTTCTTCAATCAAGGTATTATTAATATTTAGCATCATTCCTAGTATAATTTCCAACTCATTTGATAACTCTTGAACTGATGAGAGATCAAGGCTTGGTATAATTGGAAATCATTTCTAAGGAATTAGTGAATGAAATAATTGAGATATATCTTCAATAGAATAAGTAGGTACAATATTTTACAAGGGGTCTTGGAGACATATTAGACAATATTTTTGTTGAGAGCTCCTACCACAATCATTTTGTATAATATGAGTGATAAGCTCATCTTCATATTGGTCATCCAGTAAAAGGTTGCACTTAATAGTCATCAATGTCTGAAGAGAGTAGCTATCTTACTCCTCTTCACCCAAATTGGGCCAAATGGAATGCTCCATATCTACATATGGTTGAGTAGGCAAAGAAAGAACCAAGTTCTTTGTTATTGTCCCTTTGGATATGATCATCTTACTAGATCTATATTCTATGAAGGCATCAACTATTGCTGACCAAGGCATGCCTAGAATAAGTGGGCAACCTACAAGATTAACTTTAGGTTACAATACTATGAAGTCTGTAGGGTATTCCCATGAATCCAATGCAATAACTATATCTTCAATAATTCCTTTAGGTTTAATTATAGATCTATCAGCTAGTTACAAAACAGTTTGTGTAGGCCTTAGGTTGACCAACTGAAGCAACTGCATTGTTTCTTTTGTCATTACATTGATAGCTTCTCCCAAGTCTATCAAAGTGTTAATGAGAACCTCATTGATCTTGATGTCCACAACTATACTACCAAGGTCAATATACTTAGGGACTGTAATACTTCCCAACATGATGTCTACAAGATTTCCCAAAACATGAATTATTTGTGGATCTTTCTTATTTCTACTGGGTTTCTTAAGACATAGATCTCTCATTGTCTTAATGTAGATGGGAATATCTTTGATAGCTTGGATAAGTGGAATTTTGATGTTAACATCCTTCAACTACCCTAAAAGGTCAGTCTTAGCTTGTGTGTGTTTCTTTTGTAGAGCTAGGCATTCAGGAAATGGTGGGTTAAGATTTGAAGTAGTTTGGGGTACCTAGTTTGCCACGGGCTCCAAAGGTGGTTTATCAGAAGCCTCAACTATAGGTTCTTCATTCTCCACTTTAGTAATCTAGGGGGATGAAGGCCTGACAAGTTGCTTCCCTGATCTGAGGTGGACATCACTCACCTCTACCCCATAAGTGGGGTACTGCATAGCTTCATTAGTATAAGCCTACTGAGCAGGCTTAATGTTAGGGTTAGGTGTAGGTTGGGAGGGTATTTAGGATGGTTTAGGTGGCTGAGATTGAGGATTTTATGGAGGCATTAAAGCTTGCTATTGTGGTGGAAGTGGTGGTAGCATAGGCTATTGATAATTCATATTAGGTTGTTTCCATTGTTGTCATTTTTTCCACTAAGGTTGCCATTGATTCTATTGAATTGGCCATTGTGGATTATAGTTGGAACTCTGAAAGTTTTGTTGTAGCCATGGATTTGGTTGTTGTTTCCAATTTTGGCCATTGTTGAGGAGTCTGCCACTAGTTCTGGTTTGTTTTCTATGGATGAGTGTTCCAAGCAGAAAAGTTTTTATTGCTATAAGGGAAAGATGGATTAAAACTAAGGGGGTCTAGTGGCATACCTTGTCTCTGATTCCACGGCCTCATTTTTGCTACGTAGAAATTTTTTCCATCATCTCCTTCCATTGGCTAGAAATTTGGTTTTTCAACCTTTTCTTGTTGGATACTAGCCACTCTTTTGCACTTACAATTGGGCCTTTTTTGCCTATAGTTAGTGTAGTATTCAATGAGCATGGATTTTGCTTCCTCCTACTTCTTGATATGGAGTGTGTCTAGTTGTTTTTCTAGATGACTTATTATGTCCTACTTCATATTGGACAATAAATTATTGATTTCAACCTTAGAAACCCCATTAGAGGACTTACTTGTGATGGATGACCTTTCCCCTCTTGGATTTCTAGAGAGAGACCTAGAATAGTTCCTACAAAATTTCAAAATCTCTTCAAATGGACCTTTGGAAATATCCCCTCCTCCAATAAGGTTGAGGGCATCCATACTGTCTTCATTAATCCCCCTTAAAAATACCAACTTAAGGGATTCCTCAGATAATTTATGTTGGGGGTAAATCTTCAAAGAAAATTAAAACCTTTCAAGATAATCTTCCAATGGCTTGTCTTCCTTCTGAGACATTGAGAAAATCTCATCTCTTCTTCAGTCTAATCTTTTGTAATAGTCCTTATACTTCTCCAAAAACTTTGTCTTCATAGTTTCCCAGTCTGGGACATCTCGACCAAGCCCCATAAACCATTTGAGGACAACATCCTTTAGAGTAGCTTGAAAGAGCTTGATTCGGTGTGCATCAATATTGTAATCATAACTTATACACAAAATATCAAACTCAAAAAGGAAAGTATTTGGGTCCTCTATTACCAATCCATAAAATACCGGTAATGTTGATGGTGGTATATTTTTCAGCATAGTAGCTCTAGCTTGATCAGTAATAGCGAACTCAAACGTTCCATGTTCTGGATCATTTGGTGGTGCGTCCCCCATTGTTTGGAAGGTCCCTTCTATAGCTATGGAAGACGATGGTGATGATGAAGTTAATGGAGATGAAAGGGCAGTGTCTACTCTTTCAACAATTTCCTCAATAATTTCAGCAAAACCACCATTATCTGCTCTATCTTGAACATCTAAAGGGATGAATCTTCCTTGGTTATCTCTTCGCCTCTACATACGGTAAATTTAACTTTATATGGCCACAAACCTACACAATGTTAGTAGCTTGATGTTGAAAAAGGTGGTCTCTAACAGTCCTAATACTTAAGAAGGGAAATTTAGCTATGAAAATTGCAAAAAACGGGTCTATGAATTTAGCACCATCCTCGACAACGACACCAAAAATGTAGATTCTAAGTTAATGTTTTGTAAACTTGGTGAAGGTTACTCAATTCAAAGGGTTAACAAAATGAACAACCCACTTGACACTGCTTAATACTACATTAAATTATCGACCAAGGTGTGTAATCTTATGATGGTGCAACAAAATATATACCTTCATGGACTCAAATTACTCAAACTAACATACTAAAGTTATTCTAGTTGCTGAAAATTCATAAAAATTGTAAAACAACAAAAGTAAAATTGAACCTTAGTTGCTATGAGTACCTACAATAATGACTGTAACTGAACTACTTCTAATGAAAATACACTAAAAATCTAATTAAGTTTATTGTAAAATTTAAGCTATCCTTCGAAGTGTCATCAATAGCTATTTCATGCATGTTCCTATGCAATTAATCATAATAAATAGGAAATAGAATCTACAATTCACATGAGAAACAGTAAACTAATATTAACTATCAATAGAAATGAATAACTAAAAAATGGAGTGGAGAACAATACCTTGAGTGGCTTGCTCAAGTAACTGTTCCCACTTAACTGCGCACAATCTAACTAGTAGATCTCACACATCTCATGAATTGTACTTCATTTATTGCATAAGGTAATGGATTACAAAAACTCTCACAAAATGGATTTAACCATTCTTAAGATTCATGTTCAAATAGAAAATAATAGATAGTACAAAGTGTGTAAAAACCAACTAACTAAACTACATACTCAACCATTAGTTATATAAAAACTAAGGGAGTCTTTATTGAAAGTAACAACTAAAACCAAAATCATTACTTCCACTTCCAGATATCTAGAGCGTGGTTTTAAGATCTAGACTTATTCAATCTATAACTAAAAAGAAAGAGAATCCTAAAATGTACATAAATATGGCAAACATATTACATTAAATCATATGTCCATCTGTCAAAGCTCTAAATCATAGAAGACCTCTTCTTCAGTGTTTATTAACTGTCATGACAATGTGTGCTCTATCTTCATGGATTCCTTTGGCCAATAACCACCACATACAATTGTTTATGCAGCATCCCCTGTTCTGGTATTCAATGCTCCTTTTGCTATGGGTTCATCTAGCAACAACCACATATCATGGTTCCTCTTTTTTCTACAAACAAGTTAGTTTCATAGAATATGTAAACAAGGATAACCATTGGAATTAAACATAACTTTTTATCAACATTTTCATGCATATATTCATAAAAACCACTTAATTCTAATATATTAAACTATAATTCCATCATCATGCTTTTAGGTATTAGGTCCATAGAATAGATACAAAAATGATAATATAATATGGAGTATAGTGAAAAATTATGTTCAAAAGTATTTTAAAGTCTGATAAAACCTAATGAAAAATAAGCTATTATTTGGACCTATCAAACATCATGAGAGCAATTTGCATTAAATTGTTAAATTATCATCCAAACTCTACATTGCATCTTCCACTTTGTCTTGAGGGTGTGGCCCTTCTAATTTAGCCTGAGCATTGAAATCTTTGTTCTTGTAACATTGAACAGACCCTCTCCTAAGCACCCATGGGTCACAACAAGGTTTCTCATCCCATGCTCATATTATAATTCCATTTTTTTCACCTATGTTCTCATATCACAATATAACCACTATCTTTGCATATTTAGTTGATCATATCATTTCTTTCAAGGAATTTCACCCTTTTCATATTGGGAATAGAACTTTTGATAACACGGTTGTTTCTATCATTTATTTCTTTAACAAGAGCTCTGTGTGAGCTGGAGTCCCTACCTCAAGCATGTCTGGGTGAAGGGAAGATAGTACCATGTAGTTAAGGAGATTGAGGGGATTTTGTTTGAGTTGCATCAACTTCTTTTGGATTATGTTGCCTTGGAAACTTTCAAGCAATTGCATTTGGGAGGCATAAAGCATAGACAAAGCATTAGCTATACTGTAATCTTATGCATGCGAGAACAACAATCAATATCTATAAATAAAGCATTATCCCAATAAATAGTCTAAGAGAAAAGTGGTTTAATCTATGTAAAGAACAAATGATAAACTTTGAACATTGCCTGACAATTAAAAACTACAATTTGCTCTAGCAGGTTTCAGATTGGGTTTGGCTGTGGTTAAAATTCAAAACGTAGAAATTTTCATATTACAAAATTAAAAATATATGTTGCTGTCTTCAAATAATCTTAATTCCATGCACAAAAATGTTTATGAAATTCCTAATGATTTAGATTGTGCCATGGTTAAAATTCAAAATGTATAACTTTTCAGATTACAACATAAAAAATATAGGCTTTTGTTTTCTGATAATATTCTATGCACAAAAATGTTCATGAAACTCAAGATGAAGAATCTAGCAGTGAGGAGTCTTTTGGTTCTCAAAAGTACAAGACATTGAGGTCTACTTGTTCATTAGCCTCTGTTTTAAAACCAGAACACAATGCAAATACAGAGGTAGTATTACAAGAAGTTCTACTACCATGTCCTTTCCGAACCATCTATGCAAATGACGAAATGCAGATTTAGTTTTTTTCTGAAACAAAAAAAATTCTTTTACACGAAAAAGAAAGACAAAAAATATGTTTTTAATTTCATGAAAGAAAATTGAAACCAGATGAACTATAAAAGTCAAGTAATTATTTTGTGCAGAACAAGTACCTGTGACAAGTTGCAAAATGGCTTTTTAGCTGAGTGTAGGTGTCACAACATTGTCTTGTTTGTCAATTGCTATGATGGAATTGTCCTTTGCGAGTGTAAATGTTCCTTGTAATTGAAATTTACGTAGCATGAACATCACTGCGGACATGTTTTTTTTTGTAATTTAGAAAGGGTATTGCCGCAAGCTGAGGGAAGTTGTTTTCTAGCAATTGTTTGTATAGGTAACAGTCTAGATCTCCATCTGTTGTTTGTATTGTGCATTGGAGAAATTATTTGTACTCAAATTTCATTGTCCTTGCCCTCAACTAGTCAAGGACGTAGATAGACTCGAGCAATAGTGATAGTATGCAAGTTGAGATATTGATCTGGCAAATGAGTTTGGCATGCTTGCCATCAATCGAATCGAGAATTAGTTATAGTGTTTGGAATATTTTTCCTTGGTGACCACTTAAACAATTTAAGTGTGTAACAAAAGATAAAGAAAAAATGTCACTTGCCTTTGAAACAGCAATCGGGATTTTTTTGTTGCAAATGTTGCTGGCAGTACATGCAATGGCAGATTATTGTGCGATGAATGAAACAAAACAATTTGAATGAGAAATAGTTGTGGCAAGTAAACTAGTTTGGGAGCTTGTTGGTGTCAAGAGGAAGGCATTTACCTATTTGAAGAGGTTGTTGGTGCCAGAGTCTTGTGTCTTCAACTAGTCAAGGACGTAGATAGACTTGAGCAATAGTGATAGTATGAAAGTTGAGATATTGATCTAGCAAATGAGTTTGGCATGCCTGCCATCAATGGTATCGAGAATCAGTTATAGTGTTTGGAATCTTTTTCCTTGGTCACCACCCAAACAATTTAAGTGTGTAACAAAAGATAAAAGAAAATGTCACATGCCTTTGACTAAGCATCACCAACATACCTATAAGTAGAATATTCACTAGTAGCACTAGCAGCAACATAGGTAGTAGCCTCATGCATTTACCCAGTTGTTTCACCTATTGAGTAACCATATCGAGATACAGATTCATACCTTCATGATTGATATCGATATTCTGACCCCGAACCAAACAACATCCCCTGATGTGTAAACCCTTGAAAAATATCGAATTGTCCAGCATTTGTAATACAGTTCATCCTTGGTTGGCTAAGATGTTGAATCAGTGAAAAGGCAATTGAGCACTTGGGAAACCTTTCTCATGGAGACAAACTAGAATCAATCCTTAGGGTTGTGGCTTCTCCATGTCGGCAATTAAGCACTTCAAGTGAGCTCTATTGATGGACAACCCATTGTATGGGCACTAGCCCTACAATCGAGCATTGAAATGCAAAATTTCCATATAGCCTATTATTAAATGTAATGAAATACACATGTACCAAATTGAAGTACAACTATGGTGAAATTGCCTGCATATTCCGATTCACTTACCCTTCTCATAGCTTTCAAACCTCTTGGTCTCTACATCAATCACATCTTGAGTTAGTTAAGGCATAAAATGCAAAGGTATAAATACAAACACATTTATACAACAATAAATCCATGGCATAATAGAAGACAGGTTTTATTTGACAATATGCCATTAACTCAATTGAAGTAAAATTTGTGACTACTCTCAAGTCTCAACATATGAATTTTATCATACACAAGATAGTTAATGGTTACACTCTGATTCAATGGAGCAGTGACTGAAGGGGGTTTGTTTAAAAGCTTATTGTAGTTAAAACTAGGACTCATCCATTAAAAAGTGGTTTATACTAGAATTTAGATATATCAAGGAATGGTGGAGATTATTTATTAGCAGAAAGCTTTAAAACTAGTTGTTTAGATTATTGGCTTAGTTATTTATTATATTTGGTTGCCTTGTGTTGAACTAGATCTTTCAAAGAAAATTCAAAACTTCTTGAAATTATACAAGAATTCATTATAAGAGAAATTTAAAGGATGGAACATTGGCACAAGAAAAATGGAAAAGAGTATTGATCGCATTGTAACATCCAATATTGATGTACATAAAGGTAAGATTACCAGCTTGATTCCACTGCCACCCCTAAAAAGTAATAAGATGAATGTACAACCATGGTCCCTTATGATTAGAAATTAAATTTGATTTGTTCAATGCTTATAACTCTATGGAAATTATAGTCTTTATAGTCTTTATAGTCTTTTTGAAATACAATGTTTCCAATATTGCCAAAAACATGTTTGATTCAAATAAGTTGGACAAACATAAATAGGCTATAAAATTTTGATCAATTTTTACACACATAGAAAGGGGAATTGCTTTACTTAAAAGCACTGGCTGAATACTATTGAGGAGCGTAGTAAAGCCCAAACAAATTTGACAATTTACATCTACTTCTATAATTATCACAATGCAAATGCACAAATTTGATTCACACATGCTGTCAAACTTCATGTGCCCACTATATGCTTCCACATATCGTATAAATTCCTATAAGGGTAGTTGAAACTATAAAATTTGACAAAAATAACCCCCTCCTTTTTTTTTGATAGATGTCCATATCCTATTCCAAAGCCCCCTTTTTGGCACTGGCAGGCAGGATGTCATGGAAAGTTGTTGAATTTGGCTTATCACCTTCCAATTGCATTTGCTCAAGAGTTTGTTAAGCCTTTTGGAAAGTCGATTTTGTGCATATCATGCAATCTTGGCATATAATGGGACCATGTTTCCTTGAGGCTTTCCATCAAACAGCTCAATGCCTTGTTTATGCTTATGCATTTTGCATAGATGTCTACTAGAGCACTTCCACATTGTTCTGGCCAAAACACCAGCCTTGGAATAGAGCACGTACATCTATCAATGCATCATGCAGGCAAGTTGGAAAATACCAAGGCACACCCAAAAGAAAATAGTATTAATTTTAACATATGCATAACAAGAAATCCATTAACATGTATAATATGAAGTTTGTAAATTTATATGCATTCCCCTATTTACAGTCTAAAAAAAGACATATTTTAGTAGAAAAGAAAATATATGTTGAATTTGGGCAAGGAAGACCATTCAATTTTTCTCCTCTTAGTCCATTTGATATGCTTCTGTACAAGTATTAGAATGCATCTAGTTAAGTTAGTCTCAAAGGACTCCAATTTGATTTTGATTAAGGTAAAAGTAGGTTTTGAAGGGGCCCCAAAACCCTTTAACAGTAGATAGAGATAGGGTAAAGCATTAAAAGTTCAACAAAAGATGAAAATATTCCAACAGAGAAAAACCAGAGACCAGTGCAGAGACAACACAGAACAAAAAACCAGCAAAACACCTTTAGGAAACCAACCACTAGGCCAGATTTCTCAGGATTTCAATGACCTCCTTTTCCAGGTTGTCCATGTTAATAGTAGCCTTCTTCATGTCTTGTATGTCCACAGGGGGCTTGTCTAACTTCCTTTTCAGATTGGATCTAGTGCATTTGCTTGGCCCATCCCCTTCAGCTTGGCTTAGATCTTTAACCTCCTCCACATCCACCACAGATTTAACCTGATGAGCCCTTTCCAGATTTTTGACCATCATGTTCATGGTATTGGCAGTGGACTTAAGAATTTTGTGGCTCATTTCCAAAACTTTTTGAATAGATTCTCTGACATTTTTTAGCCTCCCCTCGATATCAGAAAGTTTGCCATCATGATTGTTCTTGAAATGCTCCAAATCCTCCATAGTTTTTTTCAAGCACTCAACCATATATTTCTTTTCATCTTTCATACATAGGTCCTTAGCTCTCCCTTTGTCCTTGCTCACATTATCAACCCCTCCACCTTTTCCAACCTGCTATTATAATCCCTTTGATTAAGCTTTATCTCCTTTATCTTGAAGAAGGCCCACCTGATCAGACAAAAAAAAATCAACAAAACCATTGCGAGCAATAGCAAGGATGTCAATAGGATATTGACGCTCAACTTTGAAGTAGTGGTCATCTTCCTTAAGATCACTGGGGTACCATGGCCTATCCTCCCTATCAGTAGCTAGATAGCTAGATGTCTCAGAAGAATTGGTGTGCTTGGGTTCCTCTTGGTCAATGTGGTAGGAAAGGTCCTCCTCCAATTTTCTTTAACCCTTCCCCTGATGAGAAACATTGGGTGTACCTTTTGGCTCCAAATTTGAAATATCAGACCCAAGATAAATAATTTTGGCCCTTCCAGTAGACATCATTGCACTGGGTTTAGGGAGGGCACATGACTTAGGATTGCTTTTGAAATTTCCCTTCTTCTTAGCTTCCACAGGGTTCTCTTCCTCCCCCTCCATTTCAATATCCCACCCATGTTTGTCCATATAACTATCACCCAACTCCTCCTTATCAGAATGAGGAGAAGGGGTATGATGGATGGCCCACAAAGCTTTAAAGTGTTCATAGATGAGAACAAGTAAACCCTCATGAATAATGGGATATCTAACTAGATTAGACATGTGGTCCTGAAGATTCGAATTTAAAGAAGTAGAGAGGTAAAAAGGAAGGGAGACCCTGACCTGGTGCCTGAAATGATTTAGGAGCACAAAGTGATACCCAAAAATTCTGGTGTATCTCCCATCCAATGTGATATACTCTATGATAACCCTCAAAACCTCCCTCCACAACAACTTGATTTTCATAGCATCATAGCTACTCTTAGTAGCCTGTAGTAGGTCCTCCCTTTCCTTGCCAGTGCGAGGGAAATTCTTAACCACCTGGTCGGAGAGCTTCCTATCTCTATGAAACTTGAGACCCTCCATCAGCATCCCAGTTACCTCAGAAATTAATTGCTCATCGATCTTCACTTTCCTTCCAAACAGATTAATTTTGCCATTATTCCAGTCCTTCACGAAAATCCTGGTAACCTCTTGATCCCTACCATGGAGCTTCTCCATATAGCTCATAGTTCCACCCTTCTCTAATACCCTCCACAATTTTTCATTGGTCTTCAGCTCACTACAATCAACCGGTTCGAACTTGCAACGCTCGCCGCCCATTCTGTCTGCAATGCAACCTTTCTTCGAAGACTTCATAATTCCTCTATTCATGAGCACAAAAATGCCCAGAGAGCATGTGAAGCACCAAAGATTAATTAGACCATAAAATCCGTGGTACTCCACCCCTTGAAGAAAAATGATGAAACAATAGTACTAAGACTGCTTAGGAAAACCCGCCTTCACCTTAATCATTATTCAAAGAGGGAAATTGAACCTTCCCACGGGTTCAATCATACATTATTAAGGCTGTGATGTCGGCCTCAAGACCATCACTCCTTTGCCATGTCACTTTATTATTCGCCTTCACCCCTATGTTAGCGAAATAATCTGCCACCATATTGATCTCCCTATAGACATGGGTGACAAAGTAGTTCTCAAAGGAATTAATAATTTCCTTAGATCAATTAACCCAATTCTCTATAGTCTAGGATGGCTTGTGAGACCCTTTAATACATTGGATTATATTGTTAGAATCTCCTTCAACCCACACATTTTTGAACTTCAACTTCCTAGCAAGGTTAAGGACTTGGTAAGCCCCTATGGCTTCAACAAGGTGGTTAGTCTGGGTGCCCAAGGGGAGTGCCACTACTGAAATGAAATTTCCATTATCATCCCTAATCACTCCTCCACACCCAGCACACCTAATATTACCCTTGGCCGCCCTGTCAAAGTTGATTTTAACCCATCTAGGGGGAGGGAGTCTCTAGAAGATTCCATCCCTAGGCCCCTTAATAGGTTTAGGAACTTGAGACACATCATCCTTAATCATCCATGCCTCAACAACTCTAATATCATTTTCTTGGCAGCTGTTCTTCCCTTTAACCTTCATGTTACCATTCAACAAGTTGAAATTCTCTCTCAAAGCTCTGATAATTTTCTCAAATACCACCTCCTCTGAGAGGGCAGAGTCCCTAAAGATTCTATTGTTGCGATCCTTCCATATTCCCCACACAATGTGTGGGAAAATATATTTCCAGAGCAGATCCAACACTTGATTTTTCGAGGGCACTTTCCACTGACTGTAGAAATCCATAATAGAACCAAGAAAAACCCAATTAAGATTCCACATCTGCAAAATCCTGCACAAGATGTTATAGACAAAGGAACAATGAAGAAACATATGTGAAGCATTTTCAGCATTCGCACAACAAAGATAACATCGATTAGGAAAGGAAAAACGACGCTTACAAAGATTATCATTAGTCAAGATTCTATTCTGGAGCATAATCCACAAAAAGATATTGATTTTAGGAGTAAGGTTATGCACCCAGGCCTTCACCCAGATAGGAGGGGGAGAAAGATAGTAGCAAGAAGCAATGGCCGAAGAGATAGAAAAGATCCCCGAGGGAGATAATTTCCAAATCAGATGATCCCCCTGGCCCCTTGGAAACAACACAACAGAGTTAAGAATGGTCTACAAGTGTGAGAGATCTAGACTAAGAAGAGAAACACACACCCACTAGTCCGACCTCCAATAGTCTAAAAAAAAAACTACCAAATCTAGCTTTGCACTCCCCCATGTGGTTCTTGAAGGCCGGAATGTCACAAAAAGGTTCATTTCCCACCCACTTATCTTCCCAAAAAGGGTTTTTTTACCATCTCCAAGCTTCCACATAGCCCCCTTCCTAGCAAAATCCCTAGCCTTGATGACATTATTCCACAGAGAATAACTCGAAGGGAGAGGAGAGTATAGGAATTCATTAAGAGAAGTAACACCCTGTAGATATTTACAGTGCCAAATAGAGTTCCACTCTAGAACTTCAAAGAAAGTTCACCACACCTGCTTCACCAAAAGGGCTTTGTTGAAAACTTTCAAGCTTCACAGGCCCAAACCTCCATTCTTTTTGGGTTTGCACACACTCTCCCAAGAAACCAAAGAAACACGCTTCTTATCTTCAACTCCTGACCATAGAAAGTGTTTCTGCATTCTTTCAATAATTTCAGCATATTTATAACGAATCTTAAATAGGCTCAAGGCATAAACCAGCAAATTCTGCAAAGAAGATTTAAGCAAAAGCACTTTTCCAGCCTGACTAAGGAGGGCACCTTTCCATCCAGCCAACTTACGATTAAACCTGTCAACCAGAGAAGTCCAGAAAGAATCAAGAGGTTTAGATCCCAGAGGACTCCAATTTGTTGTCTTGGCAATAAAATGTATATTTTTGGTTATAAGAAATAGCATTGGTGCCTTCGCATGGATTGTTATTTTCAGAACTTAAGGGAACTGACACTATTTTCACCTCAATAGGACATTCATGAGCTTCTTGCAATGCACTAGATATGCTTAGCTCTAATCTTTTGCAACATCATGCTAAATCAACAATAACTAGGCTAGACTATGCAACGAAGAAGAAAAAATTCCGATATAGGAAAATAGTTAAACCTCCAAGAATCTTCTACACAATGAAAACAATGGAACAAAGGATGTGGATGTTGAAAGAGACGGCTTAGATCTATAAATTCATGGAGTTTTTACCAAAACCCAAAATATTAAAATCATAGATACAAGGAAACTGGAAACCAACAGGAATTAGAGACCCCAACCTTAGACAATAGGGAAGATATGGAGACACAAGCAAGACTGCAATTTTTCAGAGTTTTGAAGGTCTACTAAAAATCAAGCCTTCAAGAGATACAATTTTACTTTGTATTTTAAGACAAAATGCATAAATACGCTCAAACATAGTTTACTCTATATCCTAGGCCACTTCAAAGAGTAATACTTTGATATCCTTTTGTTGTTCTCTCTATTATCCTATGAAATGGCTATGTGGATTTTGTTGGGAGGAACCTAAACCAGAAGTATTTTAACAGTCAACATTCCTGCTTTCCTGGCTAACCTCACAAACATGCAATACTTGTGAGGCTCTTCCTCTTACTCTAATGTTATGTTTGTGTTAGTTTAATGTATCAAATCAAAATCATGTTGATTAGTTAAATTTCTTTGATTTGTTCATGTCATTTAGGTCAGCCCATTCAAATTTATTTGCTAACAGAACTTTGAATTGTATCTCAACAATATCTTGCACCATGCAATGTTATTTTTATTTTTTATTTTTATAGTGCCCTAGCACTAATAAATTTTATAGTCCTATACCAAAGGAGATTGGAAGTCTTCAGAGTTTGATAGTATTGTAAGAAATCTCTCTCTCTCATATATACACTCGAGGAGAGTGCAAGATTCTATGTAATCATTTAAATTTCAAAATAGAGTACAAAGTAGGGAAAACGTAACAATTTTTGAACAAGTCTTTTTATTCATACTTTTGTATATTATAGATTGATCAATGGATAAATGTGACTAAAAACTATATTGACAACAATTGGCAGGGGATTCAGCTAAAATATGCAGCATGGTTCTTCAATCAAATTGTTTGCAAGGATCAAAGTAGTGAGGGCTTTGCTGGAGCCCTATTTGACAAAGAAATAGTTTCAAAATTTAATACTTAGAGGTTGAAATGGATCTCTGCTAGAGGTTTTCAAAATTTTATGTAGCTATAATTTATTTTTCTCCACATAATAAGAGTTTGTGTATGGTTTGTATAATATCCATCTTATTATCCAACCTACTGATTTCTCTTAGTTAGAAACAAAAATCTGATAAAAAGGGAAGGGTGAGAGCAACTTCACCAACAATATCATTTTGATGATAAAAGTAAACCATTGGAATGTTTACCTTCATGATTGAACCATGTAGCATAACCTCCTTTGCAACTA
The DNA here is from genome assembly GCA_007115665.2 of Sequoiadendron giganteum. Classification (NCBI taxonomy): domain Eukaryota; kingdom Viridiplantae; phylum Streptophyta; class Pinopsida; order Cupressales; family Cupressaceae; genus Sequoiadendron; species Sequoiadendron giganteum. The sequence continues at coordinate 295,858,740 of CM021103.1, read as the reverse complement.
ACAAATGATGGATTGTCTTTGTAAGATACAATGGAGGAAGCCCTATGGTGAACTCGGCAAGTACACTGTCATTTCTAGACCAAACCTTAATTGAAAGGTTTGGCATAAGAGATTTAGGTTTACTGTACTTCAAATTACAAACCTTAATTGGTATATTTTATAAGGAATGAATTTACTAGACCTGTGATTACTTGCAATTACTACTCCATGTTGGCAGGATGGCTTTGTTCTGTGATGTTATACTTGCAACTACCTTGATAGGTACGTATGCAAAATGAGGATGCATGGACAAGGCACATGCACTATTTGAGAGAATGCATTAAATAGATTTATCTTTTTGGACTATAATAACAGAAGGGTATGCAAATTATAATTTTGTATACAGATTCTATGGACCCTATTATGGGTTCTCTACACTATTCGAAAGGGATGTGTCCTACAGACTGGGTGGCATCCTTAACCTGAGGAATTGAGGATTGAAGGGGATAACTCTGTTTTTCAAGATTGGATAGACTATTGCAATTGGTGCTTAAAAATAAATTTAAAAAGATAAACTAGAATCAATTCTTAGGGCTTCTGGCTCCTTAATCTCTACAATGAAGCACTTCAAGTGAGCCATATTTACAACCAATCAGTGAATCATGAAACAAGATAAAATTTCCACCTCTGGATCATCGAGAAGATGAAGAGGACTACCCACTCACATGCTTGCTTTCTTTCACCCTAATCTAGATAGTTTGGCCCATCTACATAAGGATTGTACCTGAATTAGAGAGTCTAGATCACTATCATCAATGGCATAAAATTCTTGTTTGTGCTCTGATTGCAAAAGGCAAAAAATGAGGGGTGTACTGACCATGATATTTTATGTTAGTTTCCACCTCTGTAGGACCTTTGGTAGTGGGATGAGCTGAAGCTAGAATGCTAGAAAGATCTCCCTTTGGAGCCCATTGATTTCAGTAACATATTTCATTGCCTTGTTCTTTGCTGCTTCTACCAGATTGGTCAACTTTTTACCTTTCTCTAAATACTTTATAGAAGGTAGAGAGCAGGCATTTTTCACCTTCAAGCAAAGATTTGACACACTGGAAATTAAGAAAAAACAAAAGAAATGTAATGGTAGAAAGCTAAAAAAATTTGTTTTCAATTTTACTGAAACAGAGACAGATATAAGATTGATGTGAATGCACAAGAAGCCAAACAACTACTTTGCATTTTGTGGGTGTATTGCTATTTGATTAGGATTTTTTGTGTTACCTTTGAGACTCTTCTTTCTATCATTGTCTGCAAACACTAGTTCACTTGCTACCTGTTAGCTCTGAATTGTGTGCAGAAAAATATTGGTTACTGTTGATGGTGTTTTTATGCACTTCACAACACAGGTAATACATAGGTGCATTACCTCTCTTGAAAGACAATTTTCCACAATCAGATTGCAGAACACTATCCCAAGGTCTCTCAGATGTCAGGTCTTGATGATGCTTGGAATATATCAATTGATTTATGTGATTTGTTGGAATCACAAGGTGGACTTACGGATGAGTTACAAAGCAAGGAAGTTGGATCTGCAAATGGAGTTCTTAAGATGGGAAAGTTGCTGAGTGTTTGCTATAGGTTCAAACAACAGTCTAGAACTCCATTTCAACATCAGATTTAGCTTTATAATGTGCAATGAACCTTGCCTAAGGTTACTTATTAAAAAAAAAGGAAAAAAGGTAGGGAAGAGAAAAGGTTCCTAGATCTGATACGAATGAACAGTGATCATGGAGGCTGCTACAGTAGACAAACTCCCTAAACTGGGTTTTGCTTGGCCAAGAGAAATCTTCAGTTACACAAAACTAGTGCAATCTTCTAAGGACTGCAAATTTTCAGTTTGCATACACACATCATGAACATGCAAATGAACTAAGTGGCAGCAATCAAATAAAAAAAAGCCCAGGCTAACTTTGCACAATAGTTTGTCATCAACAAGTGCCAAAAGTATGGGCTGAAAGCTCATCAAATACTATAACAACAATCACCATTACCTCTTCCATTCAAGAAAAAATACAACTAAAACTAACTTAGAAGGTAGAACAATACACACATAATGAGAAAACTCGAAAGGTAATACCCATAGATCATGCAATGCTACTTTCTATTGCTGCAGAATGTTTTTACAACAACTCTCCAACACTTACAAATGAGGGGAAGACCCCTATTTATAGTTTTCCAAAGCCCGAATGAATGACCAGGATTGAATTACATTGTGTGGCTCAAATTCAATTTACATTAGGGATTCACCTACCCCACGATATTCAACAATTTAAAATACATCTTTATCTTTTTCCTATTATGTCTTGTAGTGGCTAGTCACTGTAGCAATTTTGTCTTCTAGTTGATTTCCCTTTTACTATAGCTGAAACTGCCTGAAAGTTGCCTTCTTCTCGATGGACTTGCAACATTCTTCATTGGATCAAATTGTTCTATCGATGGACCCATGGTAGGATTCTTGAAACCTGAAATGTGAGGCCAAAATGCTGTTTTAGGAATGTTGATTTGAAACAGCCGACGGAGCATGAGACTATGGATGGTATTTAGTAGCTGTAAATTTGGAATTTGAAAGTTCCAGGGAGGATAAAACCCCATTTTAGTATCTGGGTTGAAGTCCATTTTTGATTCGGAGGTGTTCTTTTATGTTTCAAAAACATGAGCCCAGAATGCTGTTTTGAAACGGTTAACGGAGCACGAAACTCCAGATGGTATTTCTTGGCTACAAATTTGGAATTTGAAAGGTCAAGGGAGGATAAGACCCAATTTTAGCATCTGGGTCGAAGTTTATTTTTGATTTGGAGGTGTGTTGGTATGTTCTGAAAACATGAGCCCAAAATGTTGTTTTGAAACGACCGACGGAGCACGAAACTCTGGATGGTATTTCCAAGCTGCAAATTTGGAATTTGAAAGGTTAGGGGAGGATAAGACCCCATTTCAACATTTGGGTCAAAGTCCATTTTTGATTTGGAGGTGCGTTGGTACGTTCCAGAAACATGAGCCCGAAATGTTGTTTTGAAACTACCGACGGAGCACGAAACTCTGGATGGTACTTCTCGATTGAAAATTTGGAATTTGAAAGGTTAGGAGAGGATAAGACCCCATTTTAGCATCTAGGTCAAATTCCATTTCTGATTTGGAGGTGTGCTGGTATGTTCCAGAAACATGAGGCCGGAATGCCGCTGTAGGAATGCTGTTTCAAAAAGATCGACAGAGCACGAAACTCTGGATGGTACTTCTCTACTGAAAATTTGGAATTTGAAAGGTCAAGGGAGGATAAGACCCCATTTTAGCATCTGGGTCAAAGTCCGTTTCTGATTTGGAGGTGTGCTTGTATGTTCCAGAAACATGAGGTCGGAATGCCGCTGTAGGAATGTTGTTTCAAAATGATCGACAGTGCACGGAACTCCGGATGGTACTTCCTAGCTGCAAATTTGGAATTTGAAAGGTCAGCGGAGGTTAAGACCCCATTTTAGCATCTGGGTCAAAGTCCGTTTCTGATTTGGAAGTGCGCTTGTACGTTCCGAAAACATGAGGCCGGAATGCCATTGTAGAAATGTTGTTTCAAAATGACTGACAGAACACGGAACTCCGGATGGTACTTCCTGGCTAAAAATTTGGAATTTGAAAGGTCAAGGGAGGATAAGACCCCATTTTGGCATCTGGGTCAAAGTCCGTTTCTGATTTGGAGGTGCGCTTGTACGTTCCGAAAACATGAGGCCGAAATGCCGATGTAGGAATACTGTTTCAAAACGGTCGACAGAGCACGAAACTCCAGATGGTATTTCCTAGCTACAAAATTGGAATTTGAAAGGTTAGGGGAGGCTAAGACCCCATTTTAACATCTGGGTCAAAGTCCGTTTTTGATTTGGAGGTGCGCTTGTACGTTCTGGAAACATGAATCTGGAATGCCGCTGTAAGAAATTGCTGTTTCAGAAACGCTACTGCAGAAATACAATTTTGGAATTTTCAAAACTTCCTAAAACTTAATAAAACCTTGTTAGTTCACTTAGGTACCACAAAAATATCCAAAATCTATAGGAAATCTATCTTCAAAGTCAAAGAATGAAGGAAAAAGCGAATCGAGCGAGCAAGGGGGGGGCGAAGCCTGAAAAACCCAAGACTTAGCCATTTTTATTTTAGGGGCAAAATATGGTCAACCAAAAATGAGACTTTGAAGGGCACATTGACCAACTAGGACAAGAAAATGAGGGGCACGCAAAATGAGACGGGAGTAAAGAAGCCCGTCGAGATCGAAAAAAGAGGGTCCCTGCCTACGGCGAGGCGTGTGTGCAAAATATGCACAACAAATGGTGACTCGCTGGGGGAAATGCTCGAGAGCATTTCGATGACAAACTGGAATCACGAATCTAGAATCTTTGGTTCCGACCTTCATGCTAAGGAAAATAAGCCAGACGCTCAACGAAAGGATCAAAACTATTAGTTAATCCAACCTTCAGTATGCTGAAAATCCAAGTGTGTACAATTGCGTTAATTCCCATCCTTCAGTTGTTGTAAGAACCTAAGCTCCATTAAGTTAAGCTACGTAGTTTATTCTAACTCTAAAAGCATCTAGGACATTGCCTTGCTGCCAATCAGGCATCCATAGCCTCAACGAGGTTGTCGCTTTGATTCTCTCGAACATTGCTCTACTGCCGGTCGGGTGTCCATAGCCCCAGTAGAGTTATTCGTATACCCCTGAAAAGTTGAATTTCTCTTCTTTTGATTTTCAATATTTTGCTTTCTTTCTTTTGTTTCTTTTTCTCTTTTTAGTTCTTTTATTTCAACTCGCAAGCAATGAAGCTCATGCTCAGGGCTGAAAATCACAGTGGCACTAGAGCAAAATTTTAGATTTTTCACTTAACTAGACTTCACAAAAGACCTACAGTGACCATCAGATCCTTAAAATTTGTGAGAGATATAAGATTCTAGAATACTTCAAAATCAGACCAACCAACGACTTATCCACTTTGAATCAAACATCTAGATCACTTGATACTAATAGAAGATCCTCACCATCCACTTTAAAAACTTGATTATAGTTTCACAAAGAAATACATAGAACAACCCCAGGTGAGAAGAATGGTTGTTGTGCACACAGATGCACCCAGCCAAAAACAGAGGGACCCCAAGCAAAGTAGCAGCAAAACAAGAGCAAACAAAAGCAAACAAAAGAAAATGAAAAGAAAACACCAAAACCAACCAAAGCAAGACAACAAAAGAAAACAATGAAGAAACTACTCTAAAGCAAGAAACCTACAACAAACAAACTAACCTAACAAAGTGTAGACACATAAAAATGATCAAGACCTAGAAGCACTATTTTACCACTTTTTGTCCTAACATAATTATGACATTTTAATTATGTTCCTAACCCACATTCAACTATTAATTAAATAATTCATAATTATTTAGTTAATTCATAATCTCTCGTTCTTCATAATTATTAAATAAATAAATCTTATTTATCTATTTAATATGTCACTAATTGTCAAAGTCTTTTCTTAATTAAATAAAATCTTATTTATTTAATTAATCCTTATCATTAATGTCTTCCTGATTATTAAATTAATATATTTTAATATATCTATTTAATATGTCACTAATTCCTAAATCCTCTCTTAATTAAATAAATTCATTAATTTATTTAATTAATTAACTACTTCTCCTAAATTAAATAATTATTTCAATTATTTAATTATGGCATGTGACACTTCTATATTTTTAAATAAAACAAATCATTTAAAAATATCTCACATGGTTAACTGATTCTTCATTTAGTAATTAATTTCAAAAATCAATTACTTTCTATCTCACAAAATCCCTATTTTGAATTAATTTAATTCAAAATGGAATTATTCTTCTACAAATCAAGTAATTTCTAAAATTACTGATTTTATAAAATCTCATCCTCTTGTCTTTTGATTTTTACTAATTTCATCTCAATTGTCACGTTCAGTCTTGATTTAATTCATTTAATTGAATCTTATTTACACATATGGGTATTTTGCCCTAACCCTAATTGAGAATTGCCTTATTGAATCTTGACCTTTGATTCTAGGGCATTCCTTAAAGCTCTCATCTTTACTATCCGTTCAAGATTGCATTTTCTATAAAATGACAATTTTGATCTCATTTTTGGCCAACTCTTATTATTGTTGAATCATTTACTTAAACCATTCTTACTATAGGCATTCTTGAGATCATAGACTTTTATTTACTATTTGCAATAACAGGATTGAGTTTCTAGTTGCATAGTTTAGTAATTTAAATCCTTCAAAGGCATTGCTAAGGCTAGGCATTTTAGAGTTTTCTCACAAAGCTGAGGGCATTCATTTTTATCACAAAATCTCAAGAAGGTACAATGGAAGTGAATCATGGAGGAGAGAAGACATGGGTGAGATCTATCTAATTCATTTCTTTTCTTGTTATTCTCTATTGTATTCCATTATTTGATTTATATTAACTTGCAGGTACAACTAATCTTTTGATTTGATCTTGCAAGAATATTTTAGATCATTACATTGGTGAACCCGACATTTTAACGAATTTTTGCAGGTGTCGTACAACTTCAATTTTTTTTTGCAGGTTGAAGTATGGAATGACACATTTGCAGGATTGAATGACGCAATCGCTCTATCGCATTGCATTTGTGATCGTGAGCGACATAATCGCTCTTTTGCACCGTAAACGAGCCTTCAAATGACACATTCGACGCAACGCGACGCATCTACTAGAAACTGAGCTGCAGGTAACTGGTAACAAAGATTTGATTTTTTTTTGGGTTGTTATTGTAATCTGGATCTGACACGTCCGTGGCCAGAATTTCATTTTTTTTCCATTTTTGGGTGTTTAAAATGAACCAATCCTAGGATAGACGCATTAATGGAATTTATCAATCCTAGGGTAGACATATAATTTAATTGGAATTTATCAACCCTAGGGTAGCCACCAATTTTTATTTTTTTGATTAACAATGAACACCATGTTTTCGTGAAGCAACATCTTCACCTAGATTAGAAATTTTTTATTTTGGGTTTAAAATTGAACAATCTTGCTTTGTGTGTTTTGGATAATAGGCATATGCTCTGCCTTTTACTGGGTGATCAAAAAGCCAGACCTATCCCTTTTTCATACTTATGCATTTAATGTTTTCTTACAACCCTTAGAAGGCCTACTCTTGTGTGAAAAAGTACTCACCCAAGAGGAACGACCTAAGTGGGAATACCTTAAGCCAAGGTTTCCAACCCACTATAATCAAAAGCAAGTTTTTGTGAATATCCAACTTGACAGTAGTAGATAGGATAACCAACCCCAAATCCTTTGTTCTAAAGGTTGGGAGGTCTCTCGAGGGAGTATATCCATTGTCGCACTGAATGAAAAGACTTACTAAGAACCTATTGTAGTAGCCAACCGAGTCAGTAACCAAACATCGTTTCAATCATGGTGTAAGGGGAGGGAAGAATCTCCCCCCAAGACACTCACCATATAATCACAACAGACAATTTGCTCAGGGGATTCGGTATCCACTTCCATCACCTTGAGTACGCACCTAGAAAAGACAAAAATATGGGTGCCCTCTAGGGGGTGACAAGGTTGTGTGAGTTGAAGTGATTTTAAGATGTGGGCTATGATTACGAGGATGACCCACTTGACTATTAAAAGTGAGTATGCTTGAACATGCACTTCATATTTTGATTTTTGTGTTTTCCAATGGTTTTTAACAACCTTCAACAAATTGAATATCACAAATTGGAAACCAAAAAATTTATCAAAACTGCAAACTTCCAGTTTTTTTTCCAAAAAATTGAAAATTGTGATGCAAGTGCTCTACTACACCGCAATCGCAAGATACCAAGCCGCATTCACTCTGATGAGCTGCATTTGAGCCATTAGGAGCCACATTAGCTTTGTTAAACTGCAATTGACACTTACAGAGCTGCATTTGCCATCAGTGAGCCGCATTTGGTTAATTGAACCACATTTGATAGGAATAAACCCGCATTCACCAGACTGTGTCGCAATCAACACTTCCAACACCGCATTTAATTATGTGAGCCACATTTGCTCTATCGCAACACATTTTATGTGACACATTTGCTAAAACTTGCAAATAACTTCTCACTGTCCAAATCAAAAAGTCCAAAACTTATATTCAGACAATCCAATCTTTCTTCACTATTACAGTCCAAACCAAAACAATCTATTGCTCAAATTTCCATCAAACATTGCATTCTTAGGTACCATTTTAGGCTCATAATAAGTTTCATTTTTATTAAATTGCATTGATAGCTTCACCATTTCCTTAGACACTCACTTTTGCAGATTTTAGGAGTTGACTCTTATCATTCGTTGTCCAAACTTTGCATTCAATAGTAGATTATCATTGGACCCAATTACCTTTGTCACTTTGTCAATCATTTTGTGAATCATTTCCCACTCAATATTCTAGTGTGGAAACTTCACTTCGTCCTACTTATAGTCCTTCTACGGTCCATTGGTTTTCCAAAATTGAATCATTGCAAAAACTTTGTTTGCCCAAGTTTGTCCTCTTTAGATCTCTCACTAGTAAGTACATCTTAGGATCATTTATTAAATATCAATTGGCATCTCCATTTAGTATCACTCCACTTGCATCAACAAGCCTTTTTCATAGCATCCTTTAAAACTCCAAAAAGAAACCAAAAACATAGTCTCATACTTAGATCATTTTTTTCCATCATCCCAAGTTGAGCAAAACTTTGTACAGTTGAAACTAGACTACAGAAAAAGAAAAGACTCATGGATTCCTTGGACAAGACACCAAATTTCTTGGGTTCACAATTGGCATGAACTCATTTCCTAATGCCACGAACAATCCTTGTTTTGACATGGAAAATTCCAACTTCAATCCTTTTAGTGAGATGAACATCCCATCATCTCCATCGCATCTTTTTGAACCATTTATCCGACAGGATGAAAATGGGGATGTCTTTGAAGAAGACATACAAGCTGCTGCTCAAAACCTAGAAGTGACCTCTTTTGTGGAATAAATGGTCTTAAGTGACCCATCCAGATTCCTAGCTATGCTCCTTGACCAAGGGGCTAAGTTACCAAAGGGATTTGATCTTAACACTCTTAGACCAACTTCTCCCACTCCACTATCACACAATTCCTCCATGGGAGCTTCTTCACAAAATGTCATCAACACACTCAATTCTACCTCCCTTGGTCATACCACTACCACAAACAACACAACATCTATTGGGGGATCATCTTACCAAACCAACACCACATCACAATCCATCCCCCAAAAAACATCCACAATTCCTTCACAAAAAATGGGGGAAACCACATCAAACCTCTTTGGAACCACACCTAGTTCCATGAGTACATTAGCAAACCTATTATTAGGTTCTTCAAGTGCCATAGCAACCAACTCATCCAACCCATTTGGGAGAAATAAATGAAGAGTTTTCATTGAAGGCACCCAATCCACTTCATCACAGGTTAATACCAACACCAACATTCCTCAAAGTCAAAATCTTTTATTTGGGCAAGGAAATCAAGGCACTCAATCATACACTCCATTTGGGCATCAACAAGCTCAAAATAAATAAGGCCATCAATCTTTCACTCCATTTGGACATCAACAAAATCAAAACCAGCAGGGTCCTCAAATTCAGTCCAACATGGCAGGATATCACATTCCCACTTATGCTTCTCAAATCCATATGCAGCAACACATCCCTAATCAAAATACTCATTTCCAACAACTGCCTAATCACAACACTCATTTCGCTCACCGACAACCCATTCCAAATCATAACATCCCATCACAACAGTAGGGGACTCAAGCTGCCCCTATCACCAACATAGGTGATGCTACCAACCATCCAATGGTGGAAGCACTCACACAACAACTCGCTGCCCTTCAAACACAAGTGGAGACCTTGCAACAATCCAATAAAAAGTCATACATGTCACATGACTTGTGTCCATATCCGTTTGACACAACCTTGTATATGCCACCATTTCCTCATGGATATGTGGTCCCTCATTTTCCCAAGTATAAAGGCAAAACAAACCCCATTGAACACATAAGGGAATTCACCACTAGTTGTATTGACATTGCTTATGAGAAAACTTATCTCATGAGACTCTTTTCTAGAAGTCTTGGAGGTCATGCACTAGAATGGTTCTCACTTTTGCCTAAGGGAATAAAAACATGGGACAAATTGGCAAACAAGTTTGTCAAAAACTATGCTTACAATATTAACACAGACATTGACATCACCTCCTTATGCAAACTTACCCAAGATGATGTAGGAGAGACTTTCATTCCATTCTTTCAAAGATGGAAAACCTTACCAAGCAGATGTCCGGTAGAAATACCTGAAAAGGAGAAAGTAACCATGTTTGTACAAAATCTCCTTGGACCACTAAGGTATGGATTACAAGTCCATTGTTGCACCACTTGTGTTGACCTTGTTGAAAAGGGTGTTCAACTGGAGTAAGCCTTGATTGCTAAAGGTGAATTGAAAAATGGTGGCAAAACCATCAACACCACCACCAATAATAACCCAAGTAGTTCAAATGACAAAAACAAATACTGGGTTAAGAACAAGCACATCACAAATGACGGTGTAGTTGATGCAAAAATCGTCAATGCAACAGGTCATGTACTCACAATCAAAGGAGTACACAATCAAAATGCACCTGTAACTACACCAACACCAACTATCAATGCTATCCAAAACAATCATATAAAATCAAATCAAAGGTAGTTGCGCATCAACGACGACAGTTCCAAAAATGTACATACACCCCATTGGGTGAACCTATCGAAACTGTCTTGAAGAAACTTCTTCAAAACGGCGTCATCACGCTAGAAGAGCCAAAACCGTATGACCCTGGTCAATTCAAGCCGTCATGGTGGGATGACAGTTCATTCTATGATTAACATTGTGCCAAAGGGCACAAAACCTCCTCTTGTCGCCAATTGCGAAATCTGGTGCAAGATCTCATAGAGAACCACACCATTGAGTTGGGTGGTCAATCTTTTTTATCTAGTGTAGATCATACCATACACAAAAACCCACTACAGGATCATGGTAAAGCTTCCTCGTCTGGCACAAATCATACAAACAATTAAGCCAAGCATATCCATCCAGCCTATAATACTACTCATCCTGCATACACTTATCCCGATGGTACCGATATCAACAATCTTCACGCTGCTAATGAAGATGAATCTATTAATACCATCAACATCAAAAGAGCCCCATAATGCAATGTGACTACACGTAAAGGCAAGGTCACTATCTTGGGTCCTTCTATCCATCAACCAAAGATCACCATACCTGGTCCATCCGCTAGACAATCCATCCCAAAACCAGAGTTCAACATTGTTGAGCAGTTAAATAAAACACCTGCTCAAATATCCATTCTTTAACTACTCCGTATGTCACCTACACATAAGGCCATCCTAGATAAAGTACTGCAAGAGTCATCTGTCCCTACCAACATCAATGTAAACCACTTTGAGACCATGGTCGGATACTTGAATTCACCTCACCATATCACCTTTTCAGACATCGACTATTCTTCACCCAAACCATCCCACAATGATGCCCTTCACATTGAAGTCTTTGTCCACAAGCATAAGGTTCAACGAGTCCTAGTAGATGGTGGAGCATGATTGAATATTTGCTCTTTGAAATTGGTCAAAGCTCTTGGTTTCTCTGAGGCATGTGTAGATGCTAGCAAAAGCATCGTCATCAAAGCATATGATGATGAAGAATGCGCTTCTAAAGGTGTTATTACAATTCCACTCTGAGTGGGACCGGTAATCATAGATACCACATGCTAGGTCTTGGATCATGATATCCACTATAATATCTTACTTGGTCACCCTTGGATTCATGCTCTAAAGGATATTCCATCCACATACCACCAATGCCTCAAATTCCCTTTTGATGGAACTAAGATCACTATCCCCAGATATCCTAATCCATTTCAATACTGCACCAACCTACGAGCTACTGCTGAGCACTAGGTACCCATCAATCAGGAGGCCTCATCTTCCACTACATCCAAATACGTTGACCCATCAACACTCACGAAATCATCCATTCCATCACCTTCTACCACACCATCTTCATCAGCATCCATCCCAAGTAAAGACTTTTAGATCCAGGACCTTGGTTGTGGAGAGTTCAAATTGAACACGACTTACTATATAACCACAATACCGAAGCCACCAAAAGTGTATGGTAGACCTTGTTTTGCAATTGACCCCAAATTAACTTTCAACGTTCCACCAAAAAGTGTTTTTACACGGTGGGGCGATATGGGTAATGAAGTCATTATTGAAATGGATAACTAGATCTACAAAGACCCAATAGAGTTATCTCCACTACCGCTACATCTCTATGGCAAAGGATATGATATATGCAAAGCCCAAGGTTTTGATGGCACAAGCGGCCTTGGAAAGAATAGCAATGGAAGAAGGGAACCTATTATTATAACGGCAAGACCAAGATACATAGGGCTAGGGTTCAACCAACTTGGAACTGATGATCAATGTATCTATGAATTTTCAAGTAAGGACGTAACGGCAACAAAAAGTGTCGGGACAAGCGAAGAATCCCTAACCAAAATAGACTCAAATGACTAGGAATGGGGATCTGACAAAACCGTCAGTGACTATGAAATTAATGAACTATTCTTGGAACTTGGCCAACCTTCCTTTGAAGAACGATTCCACCAGCAATATAGCATTGACCCTATTGACCGACATTCTAAAGACAAGAAATGGGTAAGCATTCTTTGGAATCCAAAAGAACACAAAGTATCATCGGTAATACCTGAATCATCCCACCCCATTCCTGAGCCCACCCATGAGCCTGACCTATCCGAGCCCATTATCCTTACTCCTGAAATACCTACCACTAGTCATGATGTTGATAATTTCATCCCATATTATGATTTTGAATTTGATTCATCTGACTCAGAGTATGGACCATCCATTGCATCAGACACAGAAGTAGAAATTGACAACTTTGCCTTTACACTTGAGGCATCAATTTCACACTTTTTGCATCCTCCCCATCCTTCACCAACACTGACGATGACATCCCTCTTGTTTATTCACAACTGATTGATTGGGACCAACAAGATCCACCGGTGATGGACATATTTCAGAATGATGAGGCAATTGCATAATTCATGGGACTAAGAGATGGTATTCTATGGGGAGATCACAAAATAGGGTTCTCCATTGATCTCGATTGTGCAGCTTACTTTGGGGAGACTATGCAATCCTCCAGTCGCAAAAATACAAAAAATAAAAAAGAAAAAGAAATGCCTTTAGGTGAAAACCGCAAGGCACCTTCTAGCAGTAAAATAGTAAAAAAAAAAGATGCATCCAAAGGTGAAAACCTCTCTTAGATGCCTAAGGATGGAGGATTAGACTTTCTCCCTATAACATAGGAAAAATTAGCCATGCTCATTGAGGATACAACAAAAGTTAACATAGCTACACCAGAGAATCCCAAAATGATTCTCTTGGCCGCATCATTGTCAGATGAAGAAAAACCTGAATTTAAACAATTCTTCACAGAGAGAAAAGTTAACTTCACATGGTCATATGCTAACATGCCAGGGCTTGATCCTAAATTGGTTCTGCATCATCTTCCTTTAATCCCAGGAATCAAGCCGGTCAAACAAAATTTGTGCAAGATGCACCCACAGATCGCACTTGTCAAGGCGGAATTAAAAAAGTTATTGGATGCTAAATTCATAAGGTCAATTGATTATGTAGATTGGATATCAAACATTGTTCCTATTACCAAGCTGAATGGACAAATCTGTATTTGCATGGATTTCAAAGATTTAAATAAGGCTTTCCCAAAGGATGACTTCCCCTTACCAAACATAGACATGATTGTGGACCTCACGGTAGGATATGAGATGCTATCTCTCATGGATGGCTTTTCTGGCTATAACCAAATTCGAATCACAACAGAGGATCAACATAAAACAACATTCACTTGTCCTTGGGGAACATACTATTGGAATGTCATGCCTTTTAGCCTAAATAATGTAGGCGCTACATATCAAAGGGCTATGACAACAATCTTCCATGACATGATGCATATTCTAATGGAAGATTATGTGGATGACCTATTAGCAAAATCTCTGACCAGGAAGGAACATCTCAAAGTCTTAGAAAAAATTTTTAGATGGCTTGAGGATTACAAGGTTAGATTGAACCCAAAGAAATGTGTCTTTGGAGTGACATCAGGTAAGTTGTTGGGATACATAGTTTCGAGACGAGGCATTGAGGTTGATCCCGCAAAAGTAAAAGCAATTCCGGACATGCCTCCACGAAAGGGAATTAGTGAGTTGCACATGCTTCAGGGTAGATTACAGTCTATCCACTGCTTCATTGCATAGTTGGTAGACAAGTGTCAACCATTCCAATATCTACTACACAAAAGCATTCCTTTCATATGGAAAAATAAGTGCAACATAGCCTTTGACCAAATAAAAGAATATCTATTAACACCACCCATGTTAATGCTGCCTATTGAGGGCAAACCATTAATCCTATATGTCTCTGTAACAACAAATGCACTCGGGGCATTATTGGCACAAAATGACCATGAAGAAAAAGAAAGAGCCATATATTATATCAGTCACACACTAATTGGATATGAGCTCAATTACACAACCATTGAAAGGGTATGCCTTGCAGTTGTTTTCATGGCGCAAAAATTAAGACACTATATGTTGAGCCATCCGACACATTTAGTGGCAAAGATTGACCCATTAAAATATCTTCTGAGTCAAGCAACATTGATAGGCCATTTGGCAAAATGGGTCATGATATTAAGCGAATATGACATACAGTATGTTAACTCTCAAAAATGCAGGCAAGATGCCTCAAGAGGATGCCAATCTCTTGATACACTTTAGGGTAATAGACAAGGTTAAGGGAACTCAACCTTCTACTCTTTAGGTGCTACTAGACCTAGGCGGGTGTACCTAATTGAATTGAGTAGACTTGACTTTTAATCTTTTCCTATTGCCCTAATTTGTCCATAAAGGCAGATTGAAATGGACAAAATAAATCAAATTTGGTATAAAATGTATATCAATATCCAAAACTAAACCCTAACAAATGCTCAATTAATAGATGCATAAATGTGAATGAAACTAAAGAATGAAAAAATGAAAGACTAGTGCCTTATAGGGTTCACGGAGTTAAGAGAAATCTAAAACAAGTTTACTTGTTCTGGCAGACATTCAAGTTGTTTAGCATTTTATATGGTTCATAACTTGTATAAACATGCAATATTATGATTATTGAGTTCTTCTTAATAATCCAATTGACATTCCCTAATTACTATGAACAATTCAGAGAATTTAATCTTTATTGGAAAGAAACAATTAATTGATCATACAGATGCAGCAAATGTGCAATGACGAACTAGGTAAAAACTTGTTTACACTAATTCAAATAACCAGAAAACACCATTATAGAGACAAATTCAATAATACTTTTCAACACATATCATGAACAACTGATACCAGAAAACATCGCACCATCATATTAGACTTTCATTGATATCTCCATGATTTTACATATGCAACTAGTCTTATCCTTTTCAAAAAATTGTATTCTGCTGTCTCTTCTCTATCTTCTATTTTATTATCCCCATTCATACTGTTTTCAAAATGGACATTTATACATTAAGGATACGAAAGGACGCGTCCTTTCAGAAATAGGAAAAAATAGAATTCAAAACAAAAGATAGCGAATAATTATGTTTTAGTTAGCCACAAGTGAGTCGTAGCGAGGTAGTCCAAATAATCCTGATGCTTATATGTATCCGCATCCTTGACAGAATTCATGATCATGATTTCCATCTTGACCATCTCCTCATTTTGCTCGCTCACTTCCTCTAATGTTGTATTCTCTGTAGAAGTTATCTTCATGATTCCACTCAGTATTGTGTCACATTCATTCTTCCATCTAGTGGTATCTTTCACTTCCCCTCTACTATCAGAAAATGTGACCATAGTTTTCTTGGCAGCTTCAATTAATCCCTACTTGTCCCCTTGCAATTCCTCACAGAATTTTTGATGGCGACAAATAATGTGATTTGTAGCTTCAAGTGCAGTACTGTTAGCCTCATCATTCTGGGCCAATTCATGAAACTTCTCCATAATTCATCCATCCATCCTTTCATGCTCCTTCAATGTAGTCAGAGTACTAGAATATTTTCCCCATAATTTATTCAACCAGGATGTCAAATTATCTTGCCTTCTCTTAACAATTGCTACAATTGCATCATATTTTCCCTGATTATAGGCACTTGACCCTACGAAATGATCTTTTGCTTGAGAGCCTTCTCCTTGAGTGAGCATTTTGGCTGGATCAATTGAAACACCAACCAAGTATTTCAATCTATTATTTTCTCTTAACATTCTCTCATTACTTGCCTTATACATTTCTCTTTCTCTTATCAGTGCCTGAATGGGTGCTTTATTCAATTTTGCAATGTCTATCCCAATCTCTGTAGTAACCACATGATTAGCCTCTCCAACCTTTAGGGTCATAACATGGCCAAATGCCTTCTTCGTATCAATTACCACTGATTTCCTATGGGGGGGATACAAAGCCCATATCATCAACGATCCCTCATCAGTATTATACTTAGAACCTACATACACCTCTTTCACCTTTTCCTTATCAAGTTTCTATGTAGTGTTACTATCTCTTAAGAAGCTATCAAATACCAATGTAGAATTCAAATCAAGTCCTGGAAAGATCATGACACCAGCATTCTCCAACATATTCCTCCCCTTTTCAGGAGTCATTTTTATCATTTCATTAGCCACACATTTTCTCAATTGATCCAATAATTGCTCTTCATTCCCAGAAGTGACAACACCAACATATTCTCTTATTTCTTTCCCCTTTAGTTTGTAAAAGAATGCTTTGAACTCTGGAGAATTTATAAAATCATCATCTAAAACAAATGATCTGTATTCCATATGCCTTGCATCAATATCACCACTTTCAATACTCTGTTCTCTAGTTGGGAAAACATACTGCTGAGTCCTTAACCTAGATATTTTCTTTGTTCTTCTCTGTGGCATTTCATCCATTGGGGTTTCCTCATCTCCAGAAGACAATGTCCCCATATCCTGTAACCCTTGGTTATAGCTTTCAACCACCACCTCTACTTCCTCTTCATCCAAATTCCTGATTATATCATCCAAAGGATAAGGTACATGCTAATACCTTCCAAAGTTAATTCTTTCTTTAGCTGAATTGATATATCCTTCAGGGTCAAAGCTTTTCCTAGGTGGTCCCATTTTCATGTTATAATGCAACAATCTATCATGGATCGAATTATATCCCTCCTTAGCCAACATAGTGAAATCACCAAAGCATAATGTACTAGGCATAAAAGCCTGCTTCCCATAAGAACTAAAAATAATCACACTGTTGTAATCCATTTGTCTAACAATTTCCAAATATGCAATTCTATTTGGTACTGTCCTTGGTAGAATAAAAGGGGTACCTTTAAATCCATACACTCTGATCATTGTAGCTCCTTCCAAACAATACCAGTCACCCCAATTATGATCAATTGGCCCATTGAAATCCTTAGGCCGAAGAAACCTTTTAATCTCATCAACTAATGAATAGTTACAAGGATACTTATACAACTTGTACAAAGTTTTCACAAAATATTCCTCAAAGTGGATGAAACTAGAATTGGCAAACCTGTTGTCCCAAATAGCAATCCACAGATGAACAGGCAATGCCTCACCCTCCTTACCAATTTGATAAATTTTCATTTCTAGAGGCCACACTCCCAATTCCTGACCAAAGTACAGCACCAAGTGCATCAACAACAAATAATGTTTGAGATGAACAATAGAAGCTCCACCCTTTATAGCCACCAATCCTGAATCAAGCTCCCTAGCAATATATGAAGCATAATCAAATGGCCTAGAGTTATGATACTGAATATATGCTGTGATAATCATTGGCACAATTGACATGAGTTCCGGGGCATCGATCCCCAACACTTGACACACTGAGAAATATGTGTATTTCATGTAAGGCTCAAACAAATCTACATGATAAGGAGGCCCCTCACTATCTTGGAGAGGTTCTGATTTGCTACTCTCTTTAACTCTATGAATAGGCAACCTCCAACCCTTATAGATTGTATCCATTCTTGAAAATTCTTTTTCCAACTCTTCGCAAATGATCTCCTCATTGCAAAACCCTTCCAATTTGAAAACCTCACCCACTGCTTCTTTAGACACATATATCTGTGGTTTTCTAGATGGGTCACATATAGCCTTGTGTTTTGGATCATAATTGTCTACAAGCACTTTTACTAATTCTTCATTTACAAAAATATTAGGGCACACCAATTTCCCTACATTTAACTTCCATGGGTTACAGATTGGTTCGAAATGGTTTCTTCTGTGGTAATGGAAATTGAAAAGCTCATAACCTCTTATGGTAGTCCAGACATCACCTATGAACTTGCACTTGTCATCTAATTTATCAACCTCTTCCCTAAGCTATGTAGACCTTCTAGATTTAGGGCCCAAGCCAGGTAATTGATCAATAAGGTCCTGGTTCAACCTCCTTTCAGTGCCCTCATGCTTTGTATCAACCTTTTGTTTGTTTTCTTTTGACAGACTACTCACAACAGGCTTTCTACCCTTACCCTTCCCAGAACTAGAGGACTCCATTCTCAAGCTTATAGAATCAAAATGTAAAAACCAAGGAACAGTCACTTACAGTATTTCGCTCAAGCTCCTCAGACTGAAAATGTCCTGGTTCTCTGCTGAGCATGCCAATTCACCTGCAATCAATTCGGAATTGAAGAATTGATACAAACTTCACTGCTATATCCCGTCGTACCATTAATGAAGTACAAATGAAAATCCATTTGAAACTGGTACTATCACATCAACTATCATTTCGATGAGAAACTTTCAAATCTGGGATGAAGTCCTTTTGCAACATCTATTACACCCTTCGCCAAGACATAACATGGTCTTACCGAAACTTGGGATCCAAAAAATGATGACTGTCACTTCCTTTTGTGTTGCTATAACAATTCCGAGTCAGGGAGATGTTACATAGCCTTCATTGTGTCATACCGATATGCATTCTTCAAGTCATAGTCGCTGAGACAAAATCACCCTTTCACCAATGAACTCTCATTTCAGCGTGTCCACCAAGTTTTGTCATCGAAGAAATAAACCTCACCAATGAAATAATACCTTCGGTAAGAAAGTAAACCTTGGGGAAGACCTATATCGATGCCAAATGTCTTACCGACATCACTTCTCCATATTACTCCTATTCGGTGAAACTCATCCCGAGCTGCTTGTCGGTATAACATTCTGACTTTTGTGAAACCCATGTCGAAAAGTTATTCTCTTGGTGACGTATATCTCTATTGGAATACCTTTCAAATCGGCAGGACCCCAATACTCTCTCCAATAGCTTTTTGGATCCCCTTATGTTTTAGTTCGGCAAGACAAGAGTCACTCGCCAAGACCTTCCTTGACGAACGTAAGTCTTACCGAGATATTTTCTTACAAGCCAATTGGTAAGACAGTATGATTTTGTTATGACTTCATGTCGATACCCACTAGTTTAGCTGAAATGACCCCTCCACATGCTAGTCGGCAAGACCAATTGAATTCGTCATGACACTACAATGATGCGCTAGCATATGCCGATATGAATCTTCTTAGTCGCCGAAACAAAAGAAAAGTCTTGCCGATTGTCTGCAACAAATACATGTTAGTGAAAAATATATCTCGGGGAGACTTTTACTATGTCTTGCCGATATGGGTCTTTCAATGAAACAAGAAGAAGTAGACGGATTGAAATGGGTCACATGACAAAAATAAGAAAGACAATGCAAAGAGGAGATTTTATGTTTATGAGAAGGACTTAAAAGTTGGAAACTCCTGAATGCAATAGACTATAAAAATTCAAAATTTTGCAGTTCTAATAGTGGCTCCGTCTGGGGATGAATGATAGCGAGATCATTACAAGGATTCAGATTTCTGGGTGAGTAGACCAAACTCAGAATGACGGAACATGTGAGCATGATGGAACAGAATGAGACCCTATACTACTGTACATGAAAAAATAATATTGAAGAAAGGAAAATCAAGATTGTCCATGTACTGGCAAGTCCTGTTCCTTTTATATCCTAGACTACTGTGCATGGAAAAGAATTTTAAAAAGGATCATTAGGATTTGTCCATGCACTGGCAACCCTCAATCCTCTGTGTTACTTCAAGAGAAAAAATGTTTCAGAAATTTCCCATGCACAGGCAATTCCTGATCCTCACCAGCCATATTTTGCAGGTAGTATGAATCTTCGCCTTTCTTTCCTACCACCACAAAAGTCCCTAGCCACAAGGCTTCAAAATTCCCATGTTTTCTCTTCTCCTGGCACCTTGCATTCCACATCAGTACCAGATCACTTTCTCCAAATTTCCTATCCTTTTCCTTTTTGTCAAATAAATATTTCATCTGCGCCTACAACTTTATATTCTGATTTTGAGCCACTCTCCTTATTTCATCCAGTTCAACTAGCTGCTCCATCCTCTCCTCCATGGGTTCAAGAATATCCAAATCTTCCTGAAGAACAAACTTATAAACTGGTAACAAGTTCTGCAAAGGCATCCTGGCCTGTGCTCCATACACTAACTCAAATGGGGACTTCCCAATTGCCTTCTTCACCGTAATTCTATCAGCCCATATGGCTAGTCTTAATTTTGCATCCCAAGCCTTCTTGTTCTGACCTAGCATCCTTCTTATAATCTTCAAAAGACTCTTATTGCTTGATTTTTCTTGTCCATTAATCTGTGGATGAT
Organism: Sequoiadendron giganteum; assembly: GCA_007115665.2. NCBI lineage: Eukaryota > Viridiplantae > Streptophyta > Pinopsida > Cupressales > Cupressaceae > Sequoiadendron > Sequoiadendron giganteum. The sequence continues at coordinate 295,837,782 of CM021103.1, read as the reverse complement.
AAGGAGCTACATAAGAAATGACAATACCATATGTGCTAATAAGCCTCTGAATTCATCTGATCTGAAACACATTCCATTGTTAGTGACCAACCTCATTGGTGTACTGAATCTAGTAATGATATTATCCATCAGGAACTGTGTCACACCTTACTTGTAGCCTTTTTATTTGAAATGGCCTCTACACATTTAGTAAAATAATCAGTGGCCACCAATATTCAGCTATGTCCACCACTTGATTTTTCTTGTATTTCCCCAATGAAATCAATTCCCCATTGATGAAAAGGGGCATCAACCTGCATGGGTCGAAGTGGAAAAGCCCCTTGATACTTTAATTTTCCAGAGAATTTCTAGCAAGCTTCACATTTTCTCACATGTGCAAAAGAGTCATTAAAAACTTTTGGCCAATAATATCCTGCCCTGAGAATTTTTTGAGTAGTTGTTTTTGCTGAGTAATGTCCTCCACAAACCCCTTCGTGCATTTCACTCAAAACATGTTTAGATTGAAATTCATCTAGAAATAACAATAATATACCATCCCTATTTTCCCAAAATAGATCTCCACCCATAAAAACATATTTAGACGCCTATAGCTTCAGCGTTCTTCTTTGGTTGTCATTCATTCCCTCTGGACACTTCATGTATTTAAGATAGTACATGATATCTGTATACCACTGAGTATGTTCAATGCTTGCAATTACATTTTCTTCTTCTACATTGCAGATCTGATTTGCTTCAATGTTTGCCTTTTCCATTAGTTTAGCCAAACCCTGACCTCTGACTAGTTTAGTAATTTGTATCTCCATGTCAAATTCTTGGATTTTGTTGATCTGTTTGCACCTTTTAACTATTACTTCAGACTGTGTTAGAATATCCTTGACTGCTGCATGAGGAACATAAGCCATTACCTTAGCTCCAACAAGATATGGTCTGAAAGTTTTCACAGCTTTCACCAGTGCAAATGTTTGCTTCTCCATTATATCATACTTTAATTCAGGTCAGTATAATGACTTACTGAAGAAAGATACAGTTTGTTCATGACCATCTTCATTCTTTTGTAGCATAACAGCTGCAACAGTATGCATTGAGGCAAATGAAAAAATCTGAAAAGGCTTTGAAAAATCAAGAGACTTAAGAATAGGGGCCTCCTTGATGGCTCTAGATACAAAAGCGTCCAAACCCTCTGCAGTCCATTCTATCTTCTATCCTTTTCTCAACATTCTTGCTATGGGTTTAACAATCTCAGCAAAGTTAGAAACAAATCTCATAACAAAATTTATCTGTCCAAAGAATTATTGTATTGCCTTAACACTTTTAGGCACAAGAATTTTATCAATAGCCTCAACCCTTTCGGGATCTATCCTAACCCCTTCCTTTGAAACAATATGTCCCAAAATTTTACCCTCTGTAACTACAAAATTACACTTCTTGGGGTTTAAGCTAACACCATATTCAAGAGCTTTTATAAATACCTTTTCCAAATGATGAACATGATCTTTAGCCTTCTTGGAGTAAGCAGTGAGGTCATCCTGATACACCACCATGAGAATGTTGATCAAATTAGCAAATGCCACATCCATGGCTCTTTGAAAAGTTGCCCCTACATTAGTGAGACCAAATGGAATTCTTAAATAAACATACATTCCCCAAGGAGTCGTGAATGCTATTTTGTATTGTTCAGACTCTTTAACCTTGACCTGATTATACCCTGAAAATCCATCCATCATAGACAAAAATTCACAGCTTGTCACCTTATGTAATATGGCCTCCATATTTGGCAAAGGATAATTGTCTTTAAGGGATGCTATGTTTAGATTTCTAAAATCTACACATAATCTGATATCTCCATTTTTCTTTCTGACAGGGACCAAATTTGAAACCCACGTTGAATGTCTGATAGGCTTGATAATTCCACCATCTCTGAGCTTCACCAATTCCTCCTGCATTTTAGGCTCTAGAGTTGGATTTATAGGTCTTTGCTTTTGTTTGAATGGTTTTACATCTATTTTCAATGGTATTTCATGCTGAAACAACTCTTCTCTGTATGCTTTTAGATCCTCATAAGACCAAGCAAATACATGTTTATACTTTCTCAACAAATCAATCAACATTTTTCTAATTGCAGGACTTATCTTTTTACCAATGTACACCTTTTTTGGTGCCATCTCAGTTCCCAAATTAATTTCTTCAATATCATCCTTTCCAACTGGTGTTTGCTTCATCAAAGATCGATCATTTCCATCATATACCCTCTCAAGTGTCACCAAGCCTTTAGGAAGTTTATTTGTCTTAAGCTGCAAAATCTCCTTCCCAAATACTGTTTCTTTTCCATTGACTTCCCCAACAAAGGCATTGAAGTCGATCTCTTGGGCTTCATACTAGTCTATACAGTGACGGAATTTCAAAAGATCAGTGTCATCATTAAAAACCTTCCAATTATATACATTATCAAGCACAATAGGCCTTGTATTGAATTCAATTTGTGACACTCCAGCCAGTGTAATATCATCTCTCTTCAATGCTACATTAGCTAGAAAATCAGCCATTATATTCTTCGACCTATCCACCCACTCAATTGAGAAGGCATCAAGTAACTCAATTATATCTCATACAGCATTCCTATATTGCTTTAGTCTCTTGTTTTTTTCTATATACTTTGACCTAACTTGTGATACAATTAACTCTGAATCTCCTAGAATATCCAACAACTTGATTTTATGCTTCACCGCTATATTCAGCCCAGCTAATAGAGCTTCATATTCCGCCACATTATTTGTACATTCAAAAGTTAACAAGAATGAATACTTAAATGTAATACCTTCAGGTGAAACAAATACTATCCTAGCTCCATTGCCTTCTTGGTTACAGGCTCCATCAAAATACATTTTCCACACACCATTGTGGTTCTGTGCAACATGCTTTTCAATAGGGTCACTATTAGTCAATTCTGGTTGTGCTAGCTCTATATTGAAATTCCCAAGATCAAAATCACAAAAATAGTTGATTTAGTCTTGTGGCACATAATCAATAAGCTGATTCATCCTTGGTTCCCTGTACAACTTCACCTCTTGGCCATTTACTAGAATTGTTGCATAAGATAGATCGAACTGGAAATTTCCACCAATAGCTATTATCCACTGTCTTGATAAAAGTATACCGAATTGAGGAGGGGTGTCTATCACTATTATATCAATATTATAAGCTACTTGAGGATAAGCAGCTAACTTGACTTCTACACCTTTCATTATACCCACCACAGGAACAGGTCGGTTATCCATTGCATAACATTTTCCTTCATATGTATCCACCCACATGCCTAGCTATTTCATCACTCCTACTGGCATAATATTCATGGCAGCACCAGAATCTATCATGCAATTCCTCAATAATTTGTTATTTATGAGTAATGTAGTAAAGAAAGGATCAACTTGTGGTGGACTTGTCAACACATTACTCAAGCAAATTTCTAGAATGTTCACTTTATCCTGCTTATTTTTAGTAGTCACTTTATTTTCAGAAGCTACATGTTTTTCACTTTCATTTGTTGTCAGTTGCACTGCATTGTCCCTGTATTCTTTAATTTTCATCATTTCAAGAAGTAGGATAGACATCTTTACCTGAGACAAGGCTTGAGTGAAATCAAAAGAAGAACCTTCTACTTTAATCACTTTCTTTTGTTCTGATGTTTCTCCTTTATTCTCTTCCTTTTCTCTTCTACCTGGCAGATCTGTCTTTTGAATTTCTTTGTGTAATTATTTTATTGCATCCTTTTGGATAGGATTTTGTTTGCTTTCTTCACATTGTTTGTTTTCAATCTTCTTTGAAACTCCTTGTACAAATTTCTAATCTTTCATAAAAATACCCCTAGGGATACCTTCTCATTTACTGTCCTATTTCTCAACAAGTATTTACTCTTTGCTTCTTCAACTGCAGCAACAGTTAATCTCTCCATTTCCTCATTAGTATGTCTCCTCACATTACTGTGAGTGGGAACCTCAACAAGTTGTGGTTCTACATAATCATCCTTAGAATCAGAAAAGACCTGCTGCTTAGCCATATGGATCTTGTACCTTTGTTCTGCAACATCATATTCATAACCTCCTTCCTCCGAAGATGAATATCTCTCCTCAAAATGGTGAAGAGCACTTGAAGTTAAGTAGATCTTGTGATCTTCTCCACCATCTCCCATTAACACTCCTTCCTCTTGCATCCTCTGGGCTACAACAAAATATTCAGGGGAATGTGGTTTATCAAAAGCTTTACAAAAATAATTGTTATTCACCATATAAGTTCCCTTCTTTCTCAATGGATCAGGAGTATCCTTGTCTCTAGGTCTGTTTGTCATAGGTTTTCCATCTTTCCAATTTGTGTTGTAAGGCATATCATGCAACCTAGGCCTATCCTTCCTATATGTGTTCTCTTGCTTATATTGATAATTATTATTTTGTTGAAGAGCCCTAGGGTTATCTCTCTTATTCATTATCCCAGCAACCTTTTTGTTGTTCTCAATTGTTAATGCTATCTTTTGTGCTTTAGCTAAGTCCCTTGGGAACCTGTTTCTCAACTCATACCCTGTTTTAGGGTCGAATGCATTCAGGTAAACACTTAATGCTATGGACTCCGGTAACTTTGATCCGAGTGGTATTCTATTTTGCAATTTATTGAATCTTCTATTAAAATAAAAGATTAAATCATTCTGACCCTTCTGAATTCGCATTAGTTCATGGAGAGCAGCATTTGGTGCACTTAGATTCCCAAATTGTTCAAGAAATTGATCTTGAAATATCTGGAAGGAATAAATAGAAGCTGTTGCCAGGCTATTGAACCAATCCCTAGCTTCCTCAATAAGGGACATCATGAATAACCTCATATGTAAATCTTCATAAGGTACATCCAAATCCTGGACAAAAGCATTGAAACTCCTTAAATGATCCTTGGCAGTGATTGCATTACTCCCTATGAATTTAGGCACCAAATTTCTCCAAGAACCATCCATAGGATATGGGTACAACTGAAACCCTGCCAAATCAAATTGTTTGATCATAGTAGTATAGTGATACTAGTACATAGGGTTATGATATTGTAGATTTCGTTGTGGCACATGATGTTGACCAGGAGGTGGATAATTATTTATATGTTGTGTGGGAATATGCGGTGGATGATTTGGCTATCTATATTGATTCCCAATTTGATGTTGAGGGATCTTTGGTGGTTCAGAATACCCAATACCATGATTACTCTATTTATGGGGTGGTATATACTTTGGGGAAGAACCAGATGCATGAGGAATGTTCTAGGACTTCTTCAATTTGAATTCTCTTATTGCTTGAATCATTTGGGCCTTTTCTTGATTTTCCCTTTCCCTTTTCTGAGATTCAAACCATGCTTTAACTTCATCATAAGTTAAAGATTCATAATCCTCTTAATGAATTTCCTGATTAGTAAGTCCATTCTGATTACCCTGCATTTTTTGGTCATATTCATATTGAACTCTAAGTCATTCAGCTTCGAGTCCAGCTTCAAATTCGACTTGTTTTTGAGGGTTGTAAAAAGGATTCCTTAGATCCTCCAGGGTACAAGGCTCTTTAGTTGAACTATCTTTCCATTTGTCAAAACAATTCTCACCAAAAGGTATTGATGATTTGTCTTTGTTTGTCAAGAACATGTCCTCACTTTTCCCTTTACCCTTGTCAACCTTATTATCTTTATGCATCCACCTACTATCACCAGGAGGAGCTCCAGAATGACCCCCCCTAAATTGAGATCTTCTTCCATTTATATTGCAATGTTCAAATCAGAGTTGCCACTCACTTTTTGAAAGTGAGAAAAAGATTGTTACTTATTACTCCCAGTGGAGTCTGTATATAGGACCTTTGACTCTATGATTAAGGAGCAGATTCTTTATTGTTCCCCAGCAAAGTCGCCAATTTGTTAGCTCTCAAAAATGCAAGAAAGATGCCTCAAGAGGATGCCAATATCTTGATATGCTTTAGGGTAACAAACAAGGTTAAGGGAACTCAACCTTCTACACTTTAGGTGCTGCTAGACCTAGGCGGGTGTACCTAATTGAATTGAGTAGACTTGACTTTTAATCTTTTCCTATTGCCCTAATTTGTCCAAAATGGTAGATTGAAATGGACAAAATAAATCAAATTTGGTATAAAATGTATATCAATATCCAAAACTAAACCCTAATAGATGCTCAGTTAACAGATGCAGAAATGTGAATGAAACTAAAGAATGAAAAAATGAAAGACCAGTGCCTTATAGGGTTCACGAAGTTAAGAGAAATCTAAAACAAGTTTACTTGTTCTGGCAGACATTCAAGTTGTTTAGCATTTTTTATGGTTCATAACTTGTATAAACATGCAAGATTATGATTATTGAGTTCTTCTTAATAATCCAATTGACATTCCCTAATTACTATGATCAATTCAGAGAATTTAATCTTTACTGGAAAGAAACAATTAATTGATCATACAGATGCAGCAAATGTGCATTGACGAACTAGGTAAAAACTTGTTTACACTAATTCAAATAACCAGAAAACACCATTATAGAGACAACTTCAATAATAATTTTCAACACATATCATGAACAACTGATACCAGAAAACATCGCACCATCATATTAGACTTTCATTGATATCTCCATGATTTTACATATGCAACTAGTCTTATCCTTTTCAAAAAATTGTATTCTGTTGTCTCTTCTCTATCTTCTATTTTATTCTCCTCGTTCATATTGTTTTCAAAATGGAAATTTATACATTGAGGATACGAAAGGACGCGTCCTTTTGAAAATAGGAAAAAATAGAATTCAAAACAAAAGATAGCGAATAATTATGTTTTAGTTAGCCACAAGTGAGTCGTAGCGAGGTAGTCCAAATAATCCTGATGCTTATATGTATCCGCATCCTTGACAGAATTCATGATCATGATTTCCATCTTGACCATCTCCTCATTTTGCTCACTCACTTCCTCTAATGTTGTATTCTCTGTAGAAGTTATCTTCATGATTCCACTCAGTATTGTGTCACATTCATTCTTCCATCTAGTGGTATCTTTCACTTCCCCTCTACTATCAGAAAATGTGACCATAGTTTTCTTGGCAGCTTCAATTAATCCCTACTTATCCCCTTGCAATTCCTCACAGAATTTTTGATGGCGACAAATAATGTGATTTGTAGCTTCAAGTGCAGTACTGTTAGCCTCATCATTCTGGGCCAATTCATGAAACTTCTCCATAATTCATCCATCCATCCTTTCATGCTCCTTCAATGTAGTCAGAGTACTAGAATATTTTCCCCATAATTAATTCAACCAAGATGTCAAATTATCCTGCCTTCTCTTAACAATTGCTTCAATTGCATCATATTTTCCCTGATTATAAGCACTTGACCTTACCCAATGATCTTTTGCTTGAGAGCCTTCTCCTTGAGTGAGAATTTTGGCTGGATCAATTGAAACACCAACCAAGTCTTTCAATCTATCATTTTCTCTTAACAATCTCTCATTACTTGCCTTATACATTTCTCTTTCTCTTATCATTGCCTGAATCTGTGCTTTATTCAATTTTGCAATGTCTTTCCCAATCTCTGCAGTAACCACATGATCAGCTTCTCCATCCTTTAGGGTCATAACATGGCCAAATGCCTTCTCCGTATCAATTACCACTGATTTCCTATGGGGGGGATACAAAGCCCATATCATCAACGATCCCTCATCAGTATTATACTTAGAACCTGCATACACCTCTGTCACCTTTTCCTTATCAAGTTTATGTGTATTGTTACTATCTCTTAAGAAGCTATCAAATACCAATGCAAAATTCAAATCAAGTCCAGGAAAGATCATGACACCAACATTCTCCAACATTTTCCTCCCCTTTTCAGGAGTCATATTTGTCATTTCATCATCCACACATTTTCTCAATTGATCCAATAATTGCTCTTCATTCCCAGAAGTGACAACACCAACATCTTCTCTTATTTCTTTCCCCTTCAGTTTGTACAAGAATGCTTTGAACTCTGGAGAATTTATAAACTCATCATCTAAAACAAATGATCTGTATTCCATATGCCTTGCATCAATATCACCACTTTTAATACTCTGTTCTCTAGTTGGGAAAACATACTACTGAGTCCTTAACCTAGATATTTTCTCTATTATGCTCTATGGCATTTCATCCATTGGGGTTTCCTCATCTCCAGAAGACAATGTCCCCATATCCTATAACCCTTGGTTATAGCTTTCAACCACCACCTCTGCTTCCTCTTCATCCAAATTCCTGATCATATCATCGAAAGGATAAGGTACATGCTAATACCTTCCAAAGTTAATCCTTTCTTTGGCTGAATTGATATATCCTTTAGGGTCAAAGCTTTTCCTAGGTGGTCCCATTTTCATGTTATAATGCAACAATCTATCATGGATCAAATTATATCCCTCCTTAGCCAACACAGTTAAATCACCAAAGCATAATGTACTAGGCATAAAAGCCTACTTCCCATAAGAACTAAAAATCATCACACTATTGTAATCCATTTGTCTAACAATTTCCAAATATGCAATTATGTTTTGAACTTTCCTTGGTAGAACAAAAGGGGTACCTTCAAATCCATACACTCTGATCATTGTAGCTCCTTCCAAATAATACCAGTCACCCCAATTATGATCAATTGGCCCATTGAAATCCTTAGGCCGAAGAAACCTTTTAATCTCATCAGCTAATGAATAGTTACAAGGATACTTATACAACATATACAAAGTTTTCACAAAATATTCCTCAAAGTGGATGAAACTAGAATTGGGAAACCTGCTATCCCAAATAGCAGTCCACAGCTGAACAGGCAATGCCTCACCCTCCTTACCAATTTGAAAAATTCTCATTTCTAGAGGCCACACTCCCAATTCCTGACCAAAGTACAACACCAAGTGCGTCAACAACAAATAATGTCTGAGATGAACAATAGAAGCTACACCCTTTATAGCCACCAATCCCGAATCAAGCTCCCTAGCAATATATGAAGCATAATCAAATGGCCTGGAGTTATGATATTGAATATTTGCTGTGATAATCACTGGCACAATTGACATGAGTTCCGGGGCATCGATCCCCAACACTTGACACACTGAGAAATATGTGTATTTCATGTAAGGCTCAAACAAATCTACATGATAAGGAGGCCCCTCACTATCTTGGAGAGGTTCTGATTTGCTACTCTATTTAACTCTATGAATAGGCAACCTCCAACCCTTATAGATTGTATCCATTCTTGAAAATTCTTTTTCCAACTCTTCGCAAATGATCTCATCATTACAAAACCCTTCCAATTTGAAAACCTCACCCACTGCTTCTTTAGACACATATATCTATGGTTTTCTAGATGGGTCACATATAGCCTTATGTTTTCGATCATAATTTTCTGCAAGCACTTTTACTAATTCTACATTTACAATAATATTAGGGCACACCAGTTTCCCTACATTTAACTTCCATGGGTTACAGACTGGTTCAAAATGGTTTCTTCTGTGGTAATGGAAATTAAAAAGCTCATAACCTCTTATGGCAGTCCAGACATCACCTATGAACTTGTACTTGTCATCTAATTTATCAACCTCTACCCTAAGCTATGTAGACCTTCTAGCTTTAGGGCTCGAGCCAGGTAATTGATCAATAAGGTCCTATTTCAACCTCCGTTCAGTGCCCTCATTCTCTGTATCAACCTTTTGTTTTTCCTTTTGACAGACTACTCACAATAGGATTTCTACCCGTACCCTTCCTAGAACCAGCGGACTCCATTCTCAAGCTTATAGAATCAAAATGTAAAAACCAAGGAACAGTCACTTACAGTATTCCGCTCGAGCTCCTCAGACTGAAAATGTCCCGGTTCTCTACTCAGTATGCCAATTCACCTACAATCAATTCAGAATTGAAGAATTGATACAAACTTCACTATTATATCCCGTAGAACCATTAATGAAGCACGAATGAAAATCCATTTGAAACTGGTATTGTCACATCAACTATCATTTCGATGAGAAACTTTCAAATATGGGGTGAAGTCCTTTTGCAACATCTATTACACCCTTCGCCAAGACATAACATGGTCTTACCGACACTTGGGATCCAAAAAATGATGATTGTCACTTCCTTTTGTGTCGCTATAACAATTCCGAGTCGGGGTGATGTTACATAGCCTTCATTGTGTCATACCGATATGCATTCTTCAAGTCATAGTCGCTGAGACAAAATAACCCTTTCACCAATGAACTCTCTTTTCGGCGTGTCCACCAAGTTTTCTCACCGAACAAATAAACCTCACCAATGAAATAATACCTTTGGTAAGATAGTAAACCTTCGGGAAGACCTATATCAATGCCAAATGTCTTACCGACATCACTTCTCCATATTACTCCTATTCGGTGAAACTCATCCTGAGCTGCTTGTCAATATAACATTCAGACTTCTTTGAAACTCATGTTGAAAAGTTCTTCTCCTGGCGATGTATATCTCTATCGGCATACCTTTCAAATCAGCAAGACCCCAATACTCTCTCCAATAGCTTTTCGGATCCCCTTATGTTTTAGTTTGGCAAGAGAAGAGTCACTTCACCAAGACCTTCCCCGACGAACATATATCTTACCGAGATATTTGCTTACAAGCTAATCAGTAAGACAGTATGATTTCGTTATGACTTCATGCCAATACCCACTAGTTGAGCCAAAACGACCCCTCCACATGCTAGTCGGCAAGACCAATTGAATTCGCCGTGACACTACAATGACACCCTAGCATATGCCGATATGAATCTTCTCAGTCGCCAAAACAAAAGAAAAGTCTTGTCGATTGTCTGCAACAAATACACGTTAGTGAAAAATATATCTCGGGGAGACTTTTACTATGTCTTGCCAATATGGGTCTTTCAATGAAACAAGAAGAAGTAGACAGATTCAAATGGGTCACATGAGAAAAATAAGCAAGACAATGCAAAGAGGGGATTTTATGTTTATGATAAGGACTTAAAAGTTGGAAACTCTTGAATGCAATAGACTATAAAAATTCAAAATTTTACAGTTCTAACACAATATGTGGAGCACAAGGCTATAAAGGGTTAAGTAATAGCAGATCAACTGGTAGATGCACCAATCCAAGCTACTCATCCATTGATAAGTGATTTTCCTGATGAGTCTATTTTCCATGCAAAACCAACTTCACCATGGAAACTATACTTTGATGGGTCCCATACAAGTCACGGCTCAGGAGCTGGCATATTATATATCACACCACAAGGGGATTCAATTCCTAAATCATGTTGGATTTCCTTCCCTTGTACAAATAATATTGTAGAATATGAGGCATTGGTCACAGATCTCAAGATAGCAATCAAATGGAAAATTCAGACATTGCTCGTATTCGGAGATTCTCAATTAGTCATCAATCAAGTGAATGATGACTATGACACAAAGGATGAGAAGTTGCTTCCCTACAAAAGAATGGTGGATAGTTTCTTGATGTATTTCAAAATGATTGCATTTGAACAAATCCCAAGGACATAGAATAAAGCAGCCGATACAATGGCTACCATTGGATCTCTCCTAGACATCCCTAAGAATGTGTCACAATTTGAATTCTTAGTGGAACAGCTGCTGATGCCTGCATACGATATTCTAGAGTCTGAAATGGTGTGCAAGATTGTTGGTCCCAGTTTTCCTTGGTATCAAGACATATACAACTGTCTTAAAACCCAGACCCTCCCACCCAACTTGTCTAACAACCAAAGAAAATCCTTTATCCGAAAAGTGGCTAGACATACCATCGTCAGTGACACCTTATACTGTCATGGCTTTGACATCACCCTTCTTCACTGTCTCGACACTGATGAAGCCCAAATGAATTTACGACAAGTACATGAGGGTATATGCGGATCTCATTCGAGTGGTCCAACCTTAGCTAGGAAAGTCACCAGACTGGGATACTACTAGCTGACATTGGAAAAAGATGCTCTTCAGTTTGTTAGAACATGTTGGAAATGCAAGGTGCATAGCAACCTGATTCATGCACCTGCATAGGAATTAAGACTGATCACTTCTCCATGGCCTTTTTCACAATGGGGACTCGACCTCGTGGGTAAGATCCATCCATCCTTGTCTAATGGCCATAAATTCATAATCACCGCCACTGAGTATTTTACTAAGTGGATTGAAGCTGTCCCTCTCACTTACATCACCGGTAAGAAAATATCCAAGTTTATCCTGAATTACATCATTTTCCAGTATGGTGTCCCACAATCCATCATCATAGATAATGGCAGTCCATTCAAAAATTAGGACGTTCATGAACTCTGTGAGCGATTCCACATCCAACACCACTTTTCCACTCCATACTACCCGTAAGGTAACGACCAAGTTGAGGTGTCAAATAAAACAATCCTTTACATTCTGAAGAAGACCGTCAATGATGTTGGTCGAGATTGGCACCTACAACTCAATCCTGCTTTATGGGCCTATCGTACCAGCATTTGTACCCCTACTGGAGCCAATCCATTTTCCCTGGTCTATGGATCTGAGGCCATATTACCCATCGAGGTCGAAATTCCTTCTCTCCGAGTTTCTTTGAAAGGAATGATTGATGATGAAGAGTACAGACATACTCGCCTACATGAGCTGGAAATACTACAAGAAAGATGGAAAAATGCCTTAAATCATCTACAGGCATATCAAAATTGTCTCTACCAAAGTTATAACAAAAGAGTCATGATGAGAAAGTTTGAAATCCATGACTTGGTTCTCATGCAGAACCCCAGAAATCAGGCGGACCGTGAAAATCTAGGCAAGTTTGAGGCTAATTGGCTTGGTCCTTATATCAAAACTATCACATTTGGTTCCAAAGCTTATCAGTTGGCCACACCTGATGGAGAACAACTGACAAAACCCATCAACAGCTTACACCTGAGAAAATTCTACACATAGCACTAGAGAACTTGGCTGAAAACCTACAAAATACAAAAAAATTGAAAAATGGAAAAAAAATCATCCCTTGATGAAAACTTGGCAAATAGGCATCTTGGTGACACAAAAAAATAAAAAATTGGCAAAAATAATAAAAAGAAATGAATTCATCCAATAGTGAAAACCTGGCAAACAGGCGCTTTGGATAAGTACCATGGTGAAAACCTAGCAAACAAGCGCCATGCGTAGTCGATCATTGCTTCACCATCTACTATTACTCAAATTGACCTTTACCCATTTGTCATAATCACAAAGGCCTAACACATTCATGACATCCGTCCTAAGTCTTGTCAATTCCAACCATGGTTAACATTTGGTTGACATCATTCCTTGTAGATCCTTGCCTTTACGTTGCGTCTACCTATCTCCATATCATTGAACTTGGGTATTCCCCGACCTGTCTGGGGGTAAGAACTTTATCATATAACTGCAGTGGGTACTGCACATGATCCTTCATTCTCAAAAAGTCCTAAAAAAATCATAAAAATCTGAAAAAGTCCTAAAAAAAATCATAAAAGTCTGGAAAAGTCTTGAAAAAATCATAAAACTCAGAAAGCGTCCTGAGAAAATACAAAAACATCCAAATCAATGTCAAAATCCAAAATCCAAAGTCAATATGATGAATTCAATCAATCACATCAATCAATCTTCATCCTTTTCCTAACTACATTGTCTCTGCGCTTTTGCTACGTACGCAAGATTCTTCTTTGAATCCTCGAGACATTAGGTCAATCCTTCTAGGTTTGTCAAAATAAAATCATGATTCAAACTCTTGTCCTTTGGACAATTTCATTGGTTGTGTCAAACTATGAGGTCTCTGAGTGCACGACATAGGAAAGGCCATCAATCGATGGACCCCCAAGGCCACACTAGGTCAGTTCATTAGGGTTCATGGCACAACATTTTCACACACGTCAAGCTATCTTCAAATCAAGCGAATCTTATGTCAATCTTGAATTATCAATCTATTGGAAAATCCATTTCATGAAACACTCTCAGTCAATTCAGCATGTCAGCAATGACATGTAGTCAAAATCCTTTCAAAATAATTTATCATGACAAAGCTTTGGGTTCTTCTTCAGATGTGTCCTTTTGAAGAGCAACTCTCGTAAACTTATTTATGCTTTTGGATGTGTCCTTCCTAAGCATCATCATCATCTGACATTTTTATGGATTCTCCTAACTCTGAGAATCGATCTCCTAGATATCAATGTCATTCATGATGTGTCCTTCCTGAATTTGATATCACTTGACATTTAAAACAACACCTGACATTAAAACACTTGGCAAACACTTGGCAAAACTTTTTTCTATCTTTTGATGATTATCATGATATTAGTTCCTTATATCCTAGGAACCATGACATATCATGATGATTATCCTTATCTTCTTATCACTCTGCTATTAGTTTCTCCATGATGTCCTGACTTCAGGATTTAGAGAAGCAACGACATAGTATGATGATTTTACTATCTATTATTTTTACTATCATATGGCTAGTTTCTCAAGGATGTCCTATCATCAGGATTTAGAGAAACAATGACATCTCGTGATTGGTTTGGTTTTTCTGGCGGTTGATCATGATAAAGTGATTGGGGGCAATTTTTTTCCTTGCATGAGTCATGATCATCCTTTGTTTGCAACTGTTGATCTACGTGATGGTTCGACCTTGCACACTATTGATCTATGTCATATCATAGTGTTTGTCGGCCATCATGACATTTTTACCCAATGATGATTAAAGAGCAACAACTAGAATAGTACTATAGCAAAGCTTTGAAGGATTTTTAATTTCCGCACTAACATGCATATCTTTCTTCACACTAACATCCATCTTTGTCTTCTCTTCTATGGTTCTCTGATGATATCCTGTGACATACAAAAACAAAGTTTCATACACAATGGCATGATCATTTCATATTCACATCTACATATATCAGATACCATAATTCACATTGCATAAACGTTATCATTTGCATCGATTCATAAGACCATCATTTGCATCAACATATAAGCAACATCAATAAACATTTACATCAGCATATAGGAATGACATCATCACAACATTACACAATGCATACATACATTACCACATCCATAATCGCATTCATAAACATAAGCATAAATACATCTCATAGCATCATAAAATCATAACATAAGCATCTCATAAAAACATAGAATACCATAACACATTACATCATATAGGCCACATCAAAACTGCATCGCATATATAATCTCAAAAAATGTTATGTCACAGGATAGAGTCAAATGATATCCCAAAAATAGAGCTCGCAGGCTCGAATATCAAAATATACATGTGTCTAAAACAAGTCCTAAGATGGCCCTCCTCCATCCTATGGAGGTGAACTACAAGGTAACTATGACTAATCCATTAGATGAACAGTGAACTGAATGGGTGTCATCTCCAGTGTCTCACTCTGAGATCCTATAGGATCAGTAATAGGAGGCTGAATCTGCTCTGTCTGCTACCCTGAAGACATTGATCTATGACCATGCTCTGACCAATGACTATGCCCTAATGAGTGCTTGTGAGAGCTATGAGATCTATGGTCTGAAGACTAACCTGATGAAGTGGACCCCCCAACACTAGTGTGACTACTGCTATGTGACCTGCTGCTGTGTGTCCAGCTGCCACTACCTATCCTGCTATAGGATCAGGACAACCCTGGGTCCTGTCTGTCAGGTGGAACTGCCTGCTCATATAATGCCCTATACTGGCCCCTACTCTTTGCTACCCTGGCCAACTCTCGAGCCATATCCCCTGACGGCCCAGAGTATAACTCTGCAAACTTTGAAACCTATCGCTCTAACTCTTGTTGCCGAATGACAGCCTGATCTCTCTCCACCTGAGTGGCCTCTAGCTCCGTTGCCAAGGCCTTGTTCTGAGACAAGGCCACATCTAGTCTGCTCTGTAGATCTGTAATCCACTGATCAATAGCAGCATCCATGGGTAAAGTGGGTAATCTATCACCCTCATCATCCCAAAAGATCATGCGCTCCCGTAGCAACTGATCTGCCTCATCTCTCTCCCCCTTGGCCCAGACCTCCTCCACATCTATGTCCAGAGGGTGTCCCCCAACAAGAGGATCCTCCTCTACTCTCACCTCCATCGCCACCTCCTCCCCACCACCACCTCCACCTCCTCCTCGACCACCACCTCCACCTGCACCTCCTCCTCGGCCCTCGCCTCCAGCTCTCTCTCCTCCCCCTCCTCTCGAATGGGTGACAATGGTACACCATCCACTCTTTGCCTGACTCTCCTAGGCTGCCTCCACCCTCGATCATCTCTCCTCCTCCTGGCACCCAGCCATCTCCCCCTCACCCTCCATCTCCTCCACCTCTGTTGTCACCTGCACCGCCTCCACCTCCTCCACCTCCGTCTCCCCCATTTTGGCCTCTGGCTCTGCCTCCATCTCTGCCCCTTGCACCTCTGCCATCTCTCCCTTCATCTCTGCCACCCCGCCCTCTCCTCAGAATCCATAGAATGACTGATCTGCGATCTATTGGCGGTGGAACATCTGGGTCTATCAAAGGGATGGGCCTATGAATCTGCCACCATGTGTCAAAATCTGTAGACATCCCTAGATCTGCTGGACCCCCTCTCCATGCCCACTGAATTACCACCAAAATATCTACCTGTTGCTCTGCAATAGTCACTGATATGGGTGGCCCCCACATGGTCTCTCTGGAAGACCGAGCATACTTTGTCATGCCTACTGGCACAATCTGCTGCTCCCTAAACTATCATAGTACCCACTGGGGTAGGTACATCTCAATGATCCACTGAGTCTACACCGTGCGGCCAATAAGGTACCGAAACTGTCAGAAAAAGGACAAGTGGCCATCCTCATCTAACCACTAAGTACAATCTCTGTATGGCCTCCAAACAAAACTGATCATCGTGTCTATCCGATGATGCCAGTACCTCGTATCTCCCACGTGAGTCTGACTCACTGATCCTACATACAGATAAACATAGGGCATCCCATCACCCAACTGCTACATCTATATTGGCGGTCGAAAAATGGGAATGCGCTCCCATACCCAAATCATGAGTAAGGTGGTTCCGTAGCTGATACTGTGACCCTAATGGTAAACTACCTCGTGCAACTGATGGTATAACATGGCCAACAAGCATGCTCCCCAAGTGGAAACAGTCCTCTGTGATCCCATGCAAACAAGAACATCCCCCCATCCAATGGGAAATCTGTGACCACAACGATCTGGGATCAGTAATTCGGCAATCAGGGTCATGAGTATGGCATCGAACCTGGGAAATCAGTTGGCTACAATATCCCAACCGATCTCATAACCATCCAAAGCCAACCATGCATCATCGACACCCTTATACCTCTCTTTCAAGACCTGTCACCCTCGGTGTGGATCATAGACCACCCTCTCTCCACTGATCGGAATGTGAAGAATGCGGTAAACATCCCCCAAAGTCACAGTCGCCTCTCTAGTAGGCAGGTGGAATGAGCAGGTCTCAGAATGCCACCTCTTGCAAAGAGCTATCAGCAAACCTCTATTTTCCCGAATAACGGGCATGTAAGTAACATGGTATAGGCCTAGGGCCATCAGTCGCTATCTCTGTCTATCACTGAGACGATCCCTAAAATTATACGTCGCTGGTCGGAACTCCCGGGTATAAATGGGCACAAGCCGACTCTGCAGAAGGAAAGGCCAAGGATTAGTACATACTAAGCAACATTATGGAAAGTTTCGTACTACTGGCAGGTCAAGGGTGCATAAAAGTTAATCTTGGCAAGGTCAACAAAAGTTAACTATGGTCAACTTCAATTGCGTCGCATTGACCACAAATGCGTCACAATGTTTCAATTGCAGCTCAGCGCAAGACAAATGCGTTGCAATATGTCAAATGCGTCGTTCTGACCACCAGATGTGCGATCAAACAAAGAATGCATCATTTAATCTATCAAATGCACGATTCAACAACATTTGCATCATGAGACATGTCAAATGCATCACGAATTTGCAAATGCGTTGCAAAATCTAGCGATTGCGTCGCACTTTTTTGATTGCGTCATTTCAACTTGCGAATGCGCAATTGCACAAATAACCTATGCTACCCATTGCACTTGCGTCGCGACGCAATCAAATGCAGCGAACATGAAGGTGTTTGCGACTTTCGCGATAGCATTTGCGTCGCACCGCAATTGTTTTCCCCCCATTTAACCCTCATAAATGCATAAAAATTGAAATTTGACAAGTTGGATAGGGTACTTACCGGTGCCCCTACGCCCTTGGGTTGTCAGAATGTGCGCACACAATATCTACGGTGTGTAGTCGTAGGGATCACCATCGTCTCTCAGAGCTCTGGTTTCTGAAATATTCTATATGCAAATGAGAAAATGACATTTGTATTAACCTTTTCAACCTATTTATAGGGTGAAAATTAGGGTTTTGACATAGTAGGTCCTACTGGAGGCTCATTTGACCACCTTTGACCAGTATTTTGGCTACCTTAACATTCTCCGTTTCTAAATCGGATCGCGCCATCACTTTTTTGGTCTTTAATTGAACTAGTCGGGATATTTTCCAAATTATTCTGACCCCAGGTCGAAATTCGAAAATTTTTCCGAGGGGGCATAGGCACTCCGTACCTCCGCTGGGGCATATTTTGGACTTGTTTTCTTTACCACAATGCGACAAGCTGCATTATGACAAAGAGGGGCAAAAGTAGACACATAGAAATGACCAAGATCTATAAGCACTATTTTACCACTTTTTGTCCTAACATAATTATGACATTTTTAATTATGTTCCTAACCCACATTCAACTATTAATTAAATAATTCATAATTATTTAATTAATTCATAATCTCTTGTTCCTCATAATTATTAAATAAATAAATCCTATTTATCTATTTAATATGTCACTAATTATCAAAGTCTTCTCTTAATTAAATAAAATTTTATTTATTTAATTAATCCTTATCATTAATGTCCTCTTGATTATTAAATTAATATATTTTAATATATCTATTTAATATGTCACTAATTCCTAAACCCTCTCTTAATTAAATAAATTCATTAATTTATTTAATTAATTAACTACTTCTCCTAAATTAAATAATTATTTCAATTATTTAATTATGGCATGTGACACTTCTATATTTTTAAATAAAACAAATCATTTAAAAATATCTCACATGGTTAACTGATTCTTCATTTAGTAATTAATTTCAAAAATCAATTACTTTTTATCTCACAAAATCCCTATTTTGAATTAATTTAATTCAAAATGGAATTATTCTTCTACAAATCAAGTAATTTCTAAAATTACTGATTTTATAAAATCTCATCCTCTTGTCTTTTGATTTTTACTAATTTCATCTCAACTGTCACATTCAGTCTTGATTTAATTCATTTAATTAAATCTTATTTACACATATGAGTATTTTGCCCTATCCCTAATTGAGAGTTGCCTTATTGAATCTTGACCTTTGATTCTAGGGCATTCCTTAAAGCTCTCATCTTGACCGTCTATTCAAGATTGCATTTTCTATAAAATGACAATCTTGATCTCATTTTTGGCCAACTCTTATTATTGTCGAATCATTTACTTAAACCATTCTTACTATAGGCATTCTTGAGATCATAGACTTTTATTTACTATTTTCAATAATAGGATTGAGTTTCTAGTTGCATAGTTTAGTAATTTAAATCCTTCAAAGGCATTTCTAAGGCTAGGCATTTTAGAGTTTGCTCACAAAGCTGAGGGCATTCATTTTTATCACAACAATCTCAAGAAGGTACAATGGAAGTGAAGCATGGAGGAGAGAAGACATGGGTGAGATCTATCTAATTCATTTATTTTCTTGTTATTCTCTATTGTATTCCATTGTTTGATTTATATTAACTTGTAGGTACAACTAATCTTTTGATTTGATCTTCCAGGAATGTTTTAGATCATTACACAAAGCAGGAAAAAAAAGTATTTATAGGAAACCTACACTACTCAAAATGAGTTATGTACAAAGATATTTACAAAGAACTATGTTCAAGCAAGGCCAGCCGATACTCATGCCCATTGGATTTTGCAATGTGTGCACAAGCAGAGGGGCAATCATTATAGTTCTATACCATGCAGATTTATCCTTATATTTAGAGGGAATAAATTCAATATGGCAGATTTCAAATTCTACCCCAACATCACAAAGAATCAACAATTGAGGATGCTCATTAAACTCATGATTAATCCATAAACATGTTCATTTTTTCTCATTCCCATAATCAAAATGATAAGTGCAACTATGAAAATTAATAGGAGCAAGGAAGGATAAAACCTAGATTTCGTCACATGAAGGTGGCAGCATTTGACAATCAAGAGCAAGCACTACATCATCAATCTTTACATCAGCAACCTCGGGCGGGCATGGTGGAGGGTGCAACACTTCAGGAATCAATTCTGCATAAGGTAGGGAGGGCGAGGCAACAAACACTTCTTCCATGTCTTGCATGGGATCAATAATCCCCCTTGGCAGTTCTTCAAAAAGATGTACTTCATCATATTGATCATTCACAAACTTGGGATCCACTTGATTGTTGTCTTGAAAAGGTAGCACACTGTCCCATCTCCTTTCCCAAGTGTTGAACCTATCTTCATGATGCTCAATATCATGGGATGATGACATGTACAAATCTATCCTATTGCAGCCATTTGAATATGAAGGAGGATCAACAATGATCATGGTGGAAGGACTCCAAGTTGGATCTTGTAGTCGACCGGGTGCTTCATCTTTGTTGGAGGCTATCTCAGCACCCCCACCTTTGTCTTCTTCTCTTTTCTATTCATGTAACTCATCATGATGTTCACTCATTTCCCCTTTCTCACTATCACTATAAATGGAGAAGGAACCCCTCTCCCAATCCGAAAACTCTTGTGCATCACCATTCGGAGGCTCAAGGAGTATGCCCTCATCGCTACCATCTTTTGGGATGTGTTCTTCCTCGACATGATCATACCTCTACAGCACAAATCCCAATGGAAAGAAGTCATCAATTGATGGAACCTCATCAAGGGGACCAAAATCCACCATGAAATCTCCCTCCAAGGGCTTGCCATGAAGCCCATCATCCATGGTGCATAAATTTTCTTCAAGAGGAAGAAATTCTTGATGACTGGTGGACCGCATTCTTGTTTGATCTACTTCATCGCTTGGAAGCTCAAGACTATATTGCTGTCCTCCCTCTATTGTTGTCCCAACATCCTCTTGAGGACTACCTTCAGCTGAGTCATTACTTGGCTCGGGCTCTTGACCTTTACGTTCCATCCTTAAGGCAATTGTAGGAAGTGGTGTACTTGGCTACCTTGCTTGTTCTTTGACTTGCTTCATGGCCTCTTGGCATAGTCTGCATGTGAAATCAGAGTGGGATGAATCATGGAGCCTGCACCAATTTGGTAGCAACAATACCTCCAAATCCACCTGACATTTCAACTCAGACCAATCCCTTGCTAGCCTTGACACTAGCTCATTATATCTATCATGTAGTTGTTCCCACTCCTCCAAATCTGCATTTTCAAATGCTTGGTCGCTATCATTGATGAAGGAGAGACCTTCTAGTTTGATTTCAGTTATGCCTTCATCATCATTTTCTTCTGTTCCAAGGCTATTGACTTCTTCCTCTTGTTGATTTTTAGCATCCTCATTGGCTGTCCCAGCATATACTGCTGCAAACTTCATTGATTCATCCTCAACTATCAGTGGTTCCTCCTCCTGAGTGGAGGACTCCCCTTTACTGGCAAAGGAGAGGCTTTCCAACTCCATTCTTAGTGAACCTTCACCAAAGCTTTTTGTTGTCCCCAGAAAATTAGCTTCTTCCTTTTCATTTTTAGCTTCAACGTTTGCTATGCCAGCATCTATTTCTACGGAGCTTCTTGGTCTATCTGCAATGTGTAGTCCTCTAAATGCTGATAGCTTTTCTGCCTCATGGGATGACTCATTCTCCTTGCTAGTTGGCTACTCCAACTTGCTCAAATTGCGTTTGACTTGGGTGATGATGTTTGCACATGACAGACAAGTAAATTTTGAATGTGGTGCATTGTGAAATCTGCACCAACTTAACATTAGTGCTTCCTTCAATCTTGGTCCGTCTTTGCTACCCAAAAATTCTTGGATCAACTCTTCAAATGCCTTGGATGCCATGGTTGTCAATTCTTCCTCTGGATTTGCAAGAGCTAAAGGCTGATATATTTCCCAAAAAAGAATCTCTCCTTGTAAGACTCTTTCAATCCTTCTCAAAAAGGTTAGACACTCCAATTCATTGTGCCTACAAGTGCAATGGATCCTACACTTATCTACCAATGAAAATTACTACAATGGTCTCTTCAATCTCCTATTTAAATTTGCATGTAGTTGAGCGATGTTGATTTGCACATGCTGCTCCATTTCAACTCAGCTTCTTTTTGCCTTCAAAATTTTTTGATTTTATGTTTCAACATTAAAAGAAATCTCTCTATCTCAGATTTCTTCTTTGAAAGTGCTCTTATCAACATCCAAAATTCAGCTTTGTAGCCTCAACATTTCATGCTGCCCTCCTTCTAGTGCGAGTTTTGTTGATGGTGTTTTTATGCACTTCATAATATAGGTAATACGTAGGTGCATTATCTCTCTTGAAAGACAATTTTCCACAATCAGATTGCAGAACACTATCCCAAGGTCTCTCAGATGTTAGGTCTTGATGATGCTTGGAATATATCAGTTGATTTATGTGATTTGCTGGAATCATAAGGTGGATTTACAGATGAGTTATAAAGCAGGGAAGTTGGATCTGCAAATGGAGTTCTTAAGATGAGAAAGTTGTTGAGTGTTTGCTGCAGGTTCAAACAATAGTCTAGAACTCCATTTCAACATTAGATTTAGCTTTATAATGTGCAATGAACCTTGCCTAAGGTTACTTATTAAAAAAAAAGGAAAAAGGGTAGGGAAGAGAAAAGGTTCCTGGATCTGAAACTATGAATGAACAGTGATCATGGAGGCTGCTACAGTAGACAAACTCCCTAAACTGGGTTTTTGCTTGGCCAAGAGAAACCTACAGTTACACAAAACCAGTGCAATTTTTAGTTTGCATACACACATCATGAACATGCAAATGAACTAAGTTGCAGCAATCAAATAAAAAAAGCCTAGGCTAACTTTGCATAGCAGCTTGTCATCAACAAGTGCCAAAGTATGGGTTGAAAGCTCATCAAATACTGTAACAACAATCACCATTACCACTTCCATTCAAGAAAACTACAACTAAAACTAACTTCGAAGGTATATCCATAAACACATAATGAGCAAACTCAAAAGGCAACACCCATAGATCATGCAATGCTATTTTCTATTGCTGTAGAATATTTTTACAACAACTCTCCAACACTTACAAATGAGGGGAAGACCCCTATTTATAGTTTTCTAAAGCCTGAATGAATGGCCAAGATTGAATTACATTATGTGGCTCAGATTCAATTTACATTAGGGCTTCACCTACCCCACAATATTCAACAATTTAAAATACATCTTTGTCTTTTTCCTATTATGTCTTGTAGTGGCCAGTCACTGTAGCAATTTTGTCTTCTAGTTGATTTGCCTTTTGCTGTAGCTGAAACTGGTTGAAATTTGCCTTCTTCTTGATGGACTTGCAGCATTCTTCATTGGATCAAATGGTTCTGTCGACGAACCCATGGTAGGCTTCTTGAAACTAGAAATGCGAGGCTAAAATGTTGTTTTAGGAATGCTGATTTGAAACGACCGACGGAGCATGAAACTCTAGATGGTATTTCTCTGCTGCAAATTTGAAATTTGAAAGTTCCAAGGAGGATAAGACCCCATTTTAGCATTTGGGTCAAAGTCCATTTTTGATTTGGAGGTGTGATTGTACGTTCCAAAAACATGAGCCCAGAATGCTGTTTTGAAACGGTTGACGGAGCACGAAACTCCGGATGGTATTTCCCGGCTACAAATTTGAAATTTGAAAGGTTAGGGGAGGATAAGACCGCATTTTAGCATCTGGGTCAAATTTTATTTTTGATTTGGAGGTGTGCTGGTATGTTCCAGAAACATGAGCCCAGAATGTTGTTTTGGAAATGTTGTTTTGAAATGGCCGATGGAGCACGAAACTCTGGATAGTATTTCCTGGCTGTAAATTTGGAATTTGAAAGGTCAGGGGAGGATAAGACCCCATTTTAGCATCTGGGTCGAAGTTCGTTTTTGATTTGGAGGTGCGCTGGTACGTTCCGAAAACATGAGCCCGAAATGTTGTTCTGGAAATGCTGTTTTGAAATGGTTGACAGAGCACGAAACTTTGGATGGTACTTCCTGGTTACAAATTTGGAATTTGAAAGATTAAGGGAGGATAAGACCCCATTTTAGCATTTGGGTCAAAGTCCGTTTTTGATTTGAAGGTGCGTTGGTACGTTCTGGAAACATGAGCCCGAAATGTTTTTTTAAAACGGTCAACGGAGCATGGAACTCCGGATGGTACTTCCTGGCTGCAAATTTAAAATTTGAAAGGTCAGGGGAGGATAAGAACCCATTTTAGCATTTGGGTTGAAGTCCGTTTCTGATTTGGAGGTACGCTTGTACATTCCAGAAACATGAGGCCGGAATGCCACTGTAGGAATGCCATTTTAAAATGACCGACAGAGCACAAAACTCTGGATGGTACTTCCTGATTGAAAGTTTGGAATTTGAAAGGTTAGGGGAGGATAAGACCCCATTTTAGCATCTGGGTTGAAGTCCATTTCTAATTTGGAGGTGCGCTCGTACATTCCGGAAACATGAGGCCAAAATGCCGCTGCAGGAATGCTATTTCAAAACGGCCGACAGAGCATGGAACTCCAGATGGTACTTGTCGACAAAAAATTTGGAATTTTAAAGGTCAAGGGAGGATAAGACCCCATTTTAACATCTAGGTCGAAGTCCGTTTTTGATTTGGAGTTGCGCTTGTACGTTCCGAAAACATGAGGTCAGAATGCCGTTGTAGGAATGCTGTTTCAAAACGGTCGATAGAGCATAGAACTCCGGATGGTACTTCTCGGCTACAAATTTGGAATTTGAAAGGTCAGGGGAGGATAAAACCCCATTTTAGCATCTAGGTCAAAGTCCATTTTTGATTTAGAGGTGCGTTTGTACGTTCCGGAAACATAAGGCCGAAATGCCGTTGTACGAATGTTGTTTCAGGAACGCTGCTGCATAAATATAGTTTTGGAATTTTTAGAACTTCTTGAAACTTAATAAAACCTTGTCAGTTCACTTAGGCACCACAAAAACATCCAAAATCCATAGGAAATCTATCCCCAAAGTCAAAGAATGAAGGAAAAAGCCTATCGAGCGAGCGAGGGGGTGTGGCGAAGCCAGAAAAACCCAAGACTTAGCCATTTTTATTTTAGGGGCAAAATATGGTCAACCAAAAATGAGACTTTGAAGGGCATGTTGACCAACTAGGACAACAAAATGAGGGGCACGCAAAATGAGACGGGAGCAAAGAAGCCCGTCGGAAGTGAAAAAATAGGGTCCTTGCCTATGGTGGGGCATGTGTGTAAAATATGCACAACAGTTACCCGCCGCCATTACCAAACCCTCCCTTTTGCTTTGAACATGGCAGTTGCTAGGCTCCCAGAGTCCATAAATGACATTTATAGAATGGGAGTTTTGTTCTATTCAAAATGTGGTAGCAAGAGACAAGGCACGTCAACTTCCTTGCACAATGCCACTTGCTCCTTGAGAACCATGTACCTCACCTACCACCTACTCATGGGAGCCTCTCCACAAAGACACATTCACACAAAAAAAACATTAGAAACTGATCCATAATTTTTCCTCCCTCTGTTTCTGATTCGCTACAACTACAAATTTAAATGAAAAAATAGCAAACCACGGGCAAAAATTACCGAGCCAATCAAAAATTCCAAAAATCATCCAAAAATTCAGCTTTAACAAAATAAATGCTCCGAACCATAGGATAAATGCTTATATCATTATCTGGCGCCAGTTTCGAGAAGCCTTAATGCTTAAAACCAGCTCACCGAAAACATTAGTCTCCTGCATAAAGGCAAGAACTAATAAGAAAAAAAATTGAGTGGGATTCTTCATTCTTCGTTCAAAATAGCAACAATTCCTTTTTCCTATTTATATTCCATTATAGAAGTTAATGCATATTTGGGGGAATGGTTTTTGTTGTTATCTTTAATTGGTAAAGAAGATTTATTGGTCAGGTTCTTTCATGGCATAGATAGGTTGGTGTTACAATAATAATTAGAATTTGAAATTATGTTTTCGCCTATATGTTAGTCTAAATAATAGTACATTATAGTCCTTGAATCATATGATAACCATTTGAAAGCAAACAGTTAACTTTGTGATCATTTACACTTGTAAGAACAATTCTTTATATTGGCTGAATAAGGATCTTTCAAATTAATTTTAGGATGTATGCAAAGGAAATTTTAGTGTAGCATAAATTTGTACTTGGTATGGGGCTATTTTTTTGTTCTTTTGTTTTCTCTTTCATGGCTTACATTTTGCATTCTTGGCTTTTTTCGATGCCTGTTGTGTGTATTAGAATTAATGTTTCCATTTCAATCATTCCTTATTATGGAAGAGTTATTGTTATTTTGTTAAAAAAAATCTTTGTTTTAGCTTTAATCAGCATTAAAACTTCACTAGATACAACTATTCGCAGAATGATGAAATAGGTGTTTCAACTTTAATCCGAATTTTGATTTTGTTTATGCCTCTTATTTGGATGTAATTTTTATTAAGTTTTGTGTTTAGGAGCATACATTTGAATAATGAATGGTTATCGATGTTAAGTTTGATTCTTGAAAAAGACAGAATATGAGTTGCTTGCTGCATTTGAAAAAAAAAATGTTTTAGTTTAAAATTGAATGTAGTTTCATTATGACTCTGTGGGCTGAGTATGTGGTAGGTTCCTATGAAATAGAGCAAGTATGTATGTATACATTCACTTGAGTAGTTTTCATTCTTTCTTATTGCATAAATAGAAATAATAAAATTATTTCTATATTCTTGTAGAAATATTAAAGTGTTATCTTCACAAGTGAGTCTTTTGCTAATATTAATATTGTTTTAGTTTTCTCTTCTATAAATTTAATTAATGGATTATTTCTCAAATTAAATTACTGATTGAATACTTCTAAGTAGTTGTAACGAGCAAAATTTCATCTTTTAATCATATTTATACCTTAAGAGAATTTATTTTTAAAGTAAGTGAATTTTCTTATTTCACTTTATATATAAATTTTCCTTAGATTTAATGATTTATTTAGGTAGGCTTACAAATCTAGTGGTGCATATTAACGATCAAATTTGGTGATTCTCCTTGGGAGTTACAAACTTCCAAATCCAATATTCTCTCCCTTGGGCATGGCATTTGGGTGCCCAAATTGGTGTTGGTAGTGGTTTGGCATATTATTTCTTTTGTCTTCCAAGTTCGCATTGATTTTATGCATTATTTCTCTCACAAGTTGTGACTATTCTTCAAAGGTTGGTAATTTGAAGAAGGATTAATCTCCAAGGATAATAAACTAGCAAAATTTAGGCTCAAATATAATGGTTCTAAGGGTCTCCAAGAGAAATTTCATGCAAGGATTGTTAATGTGCTGAAAGCTTTATGTTTTGTGTTCTTATTCCATTTTGATTATAGGAGTTTGATTCAATTTTGGAGTACATAGTGTAGATTTCTAAGTTTCAGATTGTATTGTTGTTGTGAGTAGAATATTTTGATATTATTATAGTATTCATATATGTAATTTTATGTTCAAAACATTGCATGAGGTTTGGATAGAGTTTGTGTGTTTTGGCAATAGTTTTTGTGGGTATTTGAGTTTTTGTTTAGAGATATCTTTGTTGTATTTTTCTATAGTTGTTCATTGTTGTTACCTAATGTATTTAACAATGATACTAATGTAATATCATGATAATATCTATAATAAATCATTCTACTTCAGTTTCACAATACTCAATTTTAGTTTGGAGTATTTTGGTGTTCTTTTTAGCTTACCTGATTTGCTCTATTTTAAGTTTGATTGAAATAAATGTTTTTAGATTTAAGATTGATATTTTATTGAGGGATATTTCAATTCAGCCCCTCATAATTTTTTGTGACCAACCATTGGGACATCCATAGCACTAGGGGTTTCAACCCATAAACCCTATTGGTGTCACCATTGACAAGTTCATACACTATTGACTAGGCAATTTTTTTCATTTTGAAAATTTTATGTGACTATACCATGCTAATATAATGCCTATGCAAGGAATAGAATATTCCATAGAATTCTTTGAATAATATAAAATTAAAATATACCTACTATTGATGATAAAGTATAGATTATATAGACACGATGTCTACAAATTCTTCCATGCCCCAAAAAAGGTCTACTTTTCTTCTCCAAAGGGTATCAAGTTTTATATGGACCCATAGGTTTTTGGGTCTTCTAGACTCCATGGTGATTTTTTTAGCCTTATAAGTTCATTTGAAAAAATTCACCCCCAAAACCCTCACAAAATAAGCCCAAACAAAACATATTTGTCAAATCCCCATATAAACCCTAGATCTACGACAACCCAAATTTTGTATATACTTAAAACCTTTTAAAATACCATCAATTCAACTATGCACATGATTCCAATCATACCAAGGGCTAACAACCAAAAAGTGTTTCCTCTTACAACTTGATAATCATTCTTTCATACTAAATGAAAAGAAACTTGTAGAAATAATATATATTTCTACCTAACCCTCATGAGAGAATAAAATGCAAAACAAGTATTTAAAACCCACGATGACAAAGAATAAAAAAGCATACCATCAAGTCTTTATTTAAACCACCTATTAGCATGGAACCTATTTAAACCAAGCAATACCATTGGGAGGTTAAACAAGGATTTTTAAGGCTTAGATACTTAGAAATGTACTTCAACAAACAAAACCTGAAGGGGGTTACCTCTAGAAAATCCCCATTGACAAAAAGTGTGTGCGCACACACATTAGGATACACTAGTATGTTCATACAAGAGCTAGTATTTGAATCTCATCTCCATGTAGTATCACCTCCTCATCACCCCCATAAATGATGGACTTGAGATGATATTTAAAAATTCATTGTATCTTTATTACTACTATATATATTCTTAAGTAATTTCTTTGAAAATAAATGCAATAGATTCTTCCTTGAAATGCACTAAAAGAGGGATATGAATGGTGCCACAAATTTAGTTGGCACTTCTACATTACCTTCCTTGATATCTCCTAGTGATGTTGAATAAGCTCACCTACTAGATTGAATAACAATATCTTGATATTGGCATTCCCTTTGAAATCTATCAATTCTTTTACTAAACTGCTTTGGTCATTTGCACAATGATTTTTTAAGGTTTTCAAGTATTTTTATCTCTTGATTTTATGTTGCTTCTTCCAATGCTTTAGTTAATGCAACCAAAAAATGACAACATAATTGAGAGCTTAAATTCATTGTTTCAATCCCTACTCATGTTATGCCAACTCAAATTAGTATTGTAATGACACTTGCCTATTGTAAATATTCTATAAAAGAATAATAATTGGTATGTTCCACTATGAGTTTTCCCAATTTGACAAGGGACCATGTAGCAACCTGAGAAACATAGAAACCCTAGCTATCAAAGTTGGATTATAGTTTGCAAATTTGATAAGAACTCGTGATATTCTTTGCATGGCTAGGAACTCACAGGAAACTTGTGTGTCAAGTTCTATAAGAGAATTTTTAATTCTCTCAATGTACTTGCTTGCAACTTGTAAGATTTTAATAGATTTTCTTTGCAAACTCATACCACCCCAAAAATGTGTAGACCCATGATAAAACCCTAACTTTTATATTTTTTTTTGTATTCATCTTCCCCAATAGGTTCTTAGAAACATGAGTTTATTGTCAAGTGACTAAAAGTATTTATTGACAATTTCTTAAAACAACTAAAATTATGAAAAATAACACATGCCATGAAGGTACCTATGGCCTAAAAGACCTTAATTTCCACCCCTAGACCCATACTTTGGTTTAAAAAAATTATACATGAAAAAATGTTTTAGGATGGACCATATAGAATATAAGAGTTTTACTATTCATTTGACTTGAAATAACAAAAGACAACATTTTTTCCCCAACTTGATGACTTTTTTTTGGCAGTTTTTAGTTTCTAGATTATATCACAAGTTATGAATTCCATTTATATTTTTTGGTTTGCCAAATCAATCCCAATTTTCAATAATGTCAATATGATCAACATAGACTAGATCTCTAGATTCATTCTTTATATGTCCCATGCATTATTTAAATTTATTTTGTATATTAATATTATTTTATAATTGTTGAGTTCTTTCCAAGTGAATTCTAAATCAAATTTTTTGAACCATGGTTGGGATAATCACAAGCTCTATAAAATAAAGATCCACTCTACATAAAAATGTGTACAAAGTTGTAATTGAACACATTTCAATCCATATCGCCCTTGAAATATTTTTAACTTTTTGAATTTTCTAGTTAAGTTATGAAATTTTGTGTATTGTTCATTAGGCGTTTGCAATCACAAACCTTGAATCCATGTTCTATGTAATTTTTTTTCTTAACTAAAAACATTATATTGACAATAAAATCTATAAAACCCACTAATACCACTACATAGATCTTGGAGAAAGGTTTTTTTTTTAACTATAAGTAGGTGAAAAGATAACATCCTAGGTGAAATTTATGCTCCAAAAAATATTTCCCAATTATGTGCATTTTAAAATAGCCCTTGTGGTTGGAATTTGGTGATGTGTGTTTGGCTAGATATGGTGGCACACTAGCTATGTAGGCCAAGAAAAACCGTGGTGACTTCCAGGTGGAGGATTGTGGTGGAGGTGGCCTACCGATAGCGCAACCCCAACTTAGCTACTAGATATTTATCCCCTCATGGTTGGTTGTGACCAAACATTGGCCATATATAAAATAGGGGGTTCAACCCATAAACCCTATTAATGTTGCCATTGGCAAGTTCATACACTATTGACCAACCAATTTTTTAAATTTTTAATAATTTACGTGACTATAACATGTCAATGGAGGGCCTATGCAAGGACAAGAATATGACAAAATATTTTGAACACTCTATAGTGAAAATAGACCTATTACCAATGACAAAGTACAACTATACATACATGATATCTACAAATTATGACATGCCCCAAAAAATGGCCTACATTTTTCTCTAGAGTATTGAGCTTTATATGGATCCATAGGTTTGTGGGTCTTTTAGAATCAATGGTGATGCTTGATTTAGCCTATGTGGTCATATACAAAACTTCACCCATAAAACCCTCACAAAATAAGCCCAAATAAAAACCTATTTGTCAAATCCATACATAAACCTTAGATCTATGACAACCCAAATTTTGAGCATACCGAAAACATTTTAAAATATCTTCAATCCCCTTTCTTACAATACCACCAATTCAACTATGCACAAGATTCCAATCATACCAAGAGTTAACAACCAAAATATTTTTTCTCTCACAACTTGATAACCATGTTTTCATACCAAATGAAAGGAAATTTGCAAAAATAATATATATTTCCACCTAACCCTCATGAGAGAATGAAATATAAAACAATTATTCTAAATCCACAATGCAAAATAATAGCAAAAAAGTCATCAAGATAACATTAGATGTACCTTGGAAAAATCCTATCAAGGAAACAACCAACTAATGAGTCTAGTTTATGGTCTAATTATTGATAGAGTTTGTTATCCATTTGTTGCAGTTGTCACAAAATTTGATGCTTGGGTGTTGACCTTTTTATGATATTTTCCTTAAAAGCCATAGACTTTGTACATGAACTTATTCTCATAACTTTCAATAATATTGACATTCTATATGAACTATCTGTGTTAATTTTGCATGTGATTAATGAATGTCACTTTGAATTAGTTACAGATGTAGTTGTTGTGCGTGCTAATATTGTAATGAAGATATAATTAGAAGCTTGCAGCCAAGGAATATTCCACTAGCTGGACATTCGCCATACCGGTCAACAAGGTGGTCATTTAATAGAGGAAAGACTCTTGATGGTGAAAAGATTCCTCTTGCAAATAAAATCGTAACCACCTTGTAATGGTCTTAATTGTTGTTGAGAAAATATGGGCATTACTATTGTGTCAGATTCGCGCTAAGGAAAACATGCCTGACAGATTATGTGCTCGCGTAGTGGCCTCTCTAGTTTCTACGCTTTCCCTAATATGGCATCCTTTGAATTATTTGGAGTTGACCACCTTGCTAGGTTTTTAGATAAATAAGACTTTGATGCTCCTTCGGGAGTTCTAGTTAGAATGGAAGGTTGCTTAATTTGATGATGTACTCGTACTCTTGAGTTTTTTAGTAATATAGTCATGTTGCTCGATTGTACTTATGTTTTTCAATGAATGAATGAAGTTATAAGTTTGTGCATCTAAGTTTACATTAGTTTTAGGGGAGACTCATCCAAGGGGGCCTACTTGGTGAGTATTTCATCTCGTACCTTACTTTAGTTATTTATTATTTTTTGTTCAGTAATTAGTTAAGAATTTGGCACTATCTATTCCTGTAGCCACTAGAATTTCATTTTGTGACTATTCCTACAGCCAAAGCGGACAGACTAGTTTCATGTTTGCTCGCTCAGATTTTCATTTTTGTCATGCATTTAAGCTTAGTTTAGCTATTATTTGATGCTTAGCACTTATTTTATTTCCTTCCAAGAAATTTACTTTTAGCATTGTGTCTTTCTCAGTTGTAGGATGAATATGGCTACTTTGGTTTCGTAGTGCACATACAATGCTGACCCATTTCAAGTTTACATCCCTGGGTTGAAAATTTAAATGCACCTTCATGATGATTGAAATAGCTATTCAAGTTAGATGTCCAATCTCTAAATCACAACTGTGAAGGCTTAGTTGTTGAATCATTGTAGGAGGCCAACATTCTTGGTGTCATTTTCGGGGATGGTGTCAAACTAGGGTGTTCTTTGGAGTCATTGATATTTTTTCTTGTTGTAGAATTTTTGGAAGTTGTTCTTAGTATACCCCTTATTTAGGAAAGTAATGACCCCCCTATTATTTTGCCAATTTTTTGTGTGAGCTGGATAATAGTGAATTGATACCATATGCATAGAGAAAGGAGGAGAGATGCTCATGGGAGATTCCTTCTTAAAAATCCTAATATATTCTAGATAATTGAGTATCAAAACCTACCCAGAGATGAAGAAGAATAAGAGCCACACCTTTTTACTGATACATTTCCAAATCTGACTAGTTCTAAAGCTTGATTTGAAGATCAAAATCAAATTGAGAACCCTCTTGCTTTGGAATTTCATCAGGCAAGCATGGGTGATGCAAATAGAAACAAACCTAACCAACCAACTTTTCCCTTCCCCATTGCTCATCAAAATGAGGTAGACAACCTCAAAAATATCCCTACTTCAGTCCTTCCTAAGTTCTATGGACTTGTCATAGAAGATCCCAATACATTCTTATTTGAGTTTGATATACTCTGCAGAAGTTATGACTATACCACTGATGCCCATAGGCTTAAGCTATTCCCTGCCACCTTGAAAGAAGCTACATTAAGATGGTTCATGAGCCTAGGAAAAAATACTATGGAGACATGGGAGGACATGAAGAAAAAGTTCCTTGAGAAATACAAGGAGTATTGCAGGGGCAGTGACATGAGAGGAGGTGATATTTTTAGGATGCAACAAAAGGAGGGTGAGAGCTTGAAAGATTACATTTCAAGGTTTCTATTTTTCCTACAAAAATTTCCACACCATACACTCAATGAAGAATCACAAAAGTTATTTTTCTTAAGAGGAATCAATGAAAGCTGCACAAATTCTTTGGACCTGATGGGAGGAGATATCACTCAAGTTCCTTGGGAGGACATCAAGAAGTTATGTCAGAACTATTCTAAGGAGGCTTCAAAGAAGGGGAGAGCTTACCAATCTTCCATGGGTAAGTCATCTACCAGTGGAGTTTCAAGGATGGAGATTACTCACTTATTGGAAGACTTCAAGCAAGACATCATAAATAATCAGGCTACTCAGTTGGATACACTTCAAGCCAAGAAGAAACAAGAGGAGGCAGAGACAATGTTTGTAGAATATTGCCCTCATTGCAAACAAAAGATGAAAGACTCCAAATGTAAGATGATAGCTAATATTGATAGCAAGGAGATGGCACATGAGTTCAAGATAATCCAAGGTGAAGAAGATAAAGTATAATTTGTTGCACAAAGGAGGACATGGGCCCCAAGAGAAGGCATGCCACCAGATCCACTATCTTTTATTGGGCCGTATTTGAATTCTTATTCCTATGGTAACCAATGGAAACCCCCATATCCATCCAATTATGGAGGATATCCACCATAGCCTTGGAATAACCCTCCAAATGCCTCGCCCAACCACTAAAACTCTCCACCCCAGTGGTAGCAAACCCAAGGGAATTGGTAGCAGTTTCAGAGAAATTGACAGCCACCTCTAGGAGATTGGTAGAAAACATCCCAATGGAGGGGAGGACAGCAATGGCCAAACCGAATAACCAATTACATGCAACCACCTTCTCAGCCTCAACAACCTACTATAATTCCTCCTCCTGTTAGTTCAAATTCAAATGCACCTAAACCTACTCAGCTACTAGGCCAACCCACACCTAGCTCAAATAATAAACCACAACAACAACCAGTATACTCTACCGATCCAAATCAATTCCCTGCATATGTTGTGAGTGTAAGTAACATTCGCTTGTGTTCAGGAACTAATTTTCCAGCCCCTTCCACACCCATTATCATTGAGATTCCCGTGGAAGAAGAGGAGTCTCTGAAAGTCCCCATTCAGCCAAGTGCACCTAAAAATATTGAACCAGTCCCAGTCAAGCAAGCTGAACTAGAACCACCATTTCCCCAGAGGTTGGAAATTGTGAAACAAAAGGAAGAAAAAGAGGACACAAATTTTGACATTCTAGATCAGTTGAAGCATATGTGTGTCCAAATACCTCTATTT
The DNA here is from genome assembly GCA_007115665.2 of Sequoiadendron giganteum. Taxonomy (NCBI): domain Eukaryota; kingdom Viridiplantae; phylum Streptophyta; class Pinopsida; order Cupressales; family Cupressaceae; genus Sequoiadendron; species Sequoiadendron giganteum. Next base: position 295,802,676 of record CM021103.1, on the reverse strand, counting down.
AAAGCCATAAAAGATGTTCCCATATATGGCAAGGCAATCAAGGAAGCATGCCTTAAGAAGCCAGGTAGGAAGAAGAAAGACCCCACTACAGTTCATGTGGTGGGATAGCTGGTTGACATCTTTCTTAGGAAAGTGACTATCCCCAAATATAATGACCCAAGGAGTCCTATGGTAGGATTTGTTATAAATGGGATCCAGAAAAAGTATTCTCTGATTGATTTGTGAGCAACAATAAATGTGATGACTAAGGACATCTTGCAATAACTAAATGTTGCAAGAATGAGACCTACTCCTTCTGTCTTGCAACTTGTTGATAGTTCTACTGTTAAGCCTGATGGGATAGCAGAGAATCTTGTGGTAACTATAGAATCTTGAGATTACCCAACAGATTTTATGATTCTTTCTCCTAAGGCCACACTAGGTGGGTACCCCATTATTCTTAGAAGGCCATGGTTAGCAGCAATAGACACCTATATTGGATGTTAGACAAGAGATATGACTATTTATGATGGTAAGAGCACAAAAAATCTTGTTCTCTACCCTCCAACTCAGCCATCCCATGATAGGAATGATCTCATTTGCCACATGTTGGTGAAGAGGCAAAGGAAATTAATTATGTGGCACAACTTGTGATGCTTAGCAGAAGTCCTTTCATGCAGCTTCAAGATAAAGATGAAGTATTATCTAACATAATTCAGAACCATTATGAGATAGAGAAAGTATCATCTTCTCATGCATCTGATTCTATGGATACAGTGAAGACACTCTTGCACACTCTTCCTATAGCCACTCATCTTGTAGTCGCTCTGCCTGCAGATGCTCTTCTTGCAAACACTCTTCCTGCAACCGCTTGTTCTATAGACATTCTTCCTATAGCTGAACTTCCTACAACATGTTTGTCTCATACATTGAAGCCATATGAAATCAAGGTACCAAGCATTAGTGAAGCATCTATGGTAAGAGTTAACTACAAAAGTGCAAGTGTTAGAAGGAAAATATCTATATATTAACAACAAACTGAGTGAAGAACAATAGTTGTCATTAAAAAACTTGTTGAGGGCCCACCAATGTGCATTTGCATGGGATTATCATGATATGAAGGGATTGGACCCTAAGCTTTGCACTAATAGGATATATAAGAGATGATTGTACACCAATGAGGCAACCACGAATAAGAATTAACACTACATTGAGAGAAATAGTAAAAGGGGAACTACATAAATTGCTAGATGCAAGATTTATCTAGCCCATCTTAGATAGCTAGTAGGTGTCCCCATTGGTGATTTTTTTGGATTTTGTGGTTGCATTGCTGATATGTGGTTATCATTGATGTCAACACTATTAGCATTGGTAATTTTAAAGGCTATATATGTCAAAGATATTGAGAAAATTATAAAAAATATATTGCAGACACTCTGTGATGCTGTAAAGATCCAAGTGGTGAAATTTTTTGTACGTTGTGTTTTTGGTGTCGTGCACTAAAGGGTTTTTTACTGAGCCTATCAAGTATGATGTCTGAAAGTTTCAATGGTACATATCAAGAATTGAGAAAGTTATGAAGATCTGTGTTTCTATAGTTATTCAGTTTCTGTGGCAAGTGTTCTGGAAGATGTGATCACAGTTCTAGTGAATTTGTTTGTTGTGTATATTTCTAGATCGTGCTCTATTAGTTTAGTACGAGTGTATTGATTAGAGTGCTCATGATTAAAGATCTTTCTGTGAGTGTTCAAGTTTTTCATGTTCTTGGCTGACATGATGGTGATAGCGTGTTACAGATCTCTATGGGTTAATAATGTATTGTTTGGTGTGTTCAAAGGTGTTTATTTTGCTCCTCACCATATTGTGATCGACTTGTGTTGGTATGCATTAAGATTTATTTATTTATTGAGGCCGACAATTGTAATTTATTATTTATTTGTTTCCAACAGAGTAGTTGATGTAAATCCATGTAGCGGATATATAAGAGTGATTGTTCTTATCATTTGATGTATGCTAAGTGTGTGTATGTGATATACATGTGTGAATAAAAGATAAAATCATTCAAGAGAATAGAAGAGTGTGAAGGAAATTGAGCAGAGTTTGAAAGAGTTTAACCATAGTGTGTAGAAGTTTTTTGTGCCTAACTAGAATTGTCATCAGGATTTTGTAGAAGCTAATTTCTCAGTTCAACCTCATCAGATGGATTTAATTTGATTGTCTTATGTAAGGAAATGAGTCTTCCTCTGCGTAGTGAGCTCTAGGAAGTGTGCCTGAATGCATGTGCATTCCCTATTTACTCTTCATTATACTTTTAATAGGGTATAATATTGTGGACTAACATCCACAGTGGTTTTCCCCTAACAGGGTTTCCATGTATAAAACTTGGTGTTCATGTGTATCTGATGTGCTATTGATTTATGCTTGTAATACTAATTATCAGATCTGAGATTAAAGGTTGAGTAATTTTGAATAAGTTTGATTTTGGTAACAATTGATTCACCCCCCCTCTCAGTTGTCTATTCTTGTTTTTGCAATAGATTGTACCTAAAAAAGGATGGAAGTGGCAAGTTTGCATTGATTACAGGGAACTTAATGCTGCCACCAAAAAGGACCATTTTCCCTTACCTTTCATTGATCAAGTTTTGGACTCACTTGCAGGAAAGCAGTACTTTTCTTTCCTAGATGGATTCAATGGCTATAACCAGATCCAAATTGCACCAAAGGATCAAGAGAAGACCATCTTTACCTACCAATGGGGGACCTATGCCTACTCAGTCCTTCCATTTGGCTTATGCAATGCACCTACAACCTTTCATAGGGCATTCATTAGCATATTTTCATATATCTCACTTGATTGCATGAAAATCTATATGGATGACTTCACTACTTATGGTGTTGATTTCAATCAGGCATTAGAAAATATCAAGAGAGTCCTCTAGAGATGTGAAGACCACAATATATCTCTAAATAGTGAAAAGTGCTTCATGATGATGCAAGAAGGTGTAGTTCTTGGCCACTACATTTCTCACAAAAGAATCCAAGTAGATCTTGTAAAGATTGAGGTGATCACCAATCTGCCTACCCCTGTAAAACAAAAAGATGTTAGGAGTTTCTTAGGACATGTAGGTTATTATAGGAGGTTCATCAAGGACTTCAGCAAAATGGAAGCACCATTGTATAATCTTTGAACTAAAGATGTTGAATTTCAATGGACAAAAGACTATGATAAGGAATTTGTTGATTTGAAAGCATCTTTAACTCATGCTCCTATACTCAAGGGTCCTAATTAGGAGCTTCCTTTTCAAATACATATAGATGTATCAGACTATGTTATAGGAGCAGCCTTAGGATAGAAAGAAGGAGCTATTGAAAATGCTATCTATTTTGTCAGCAAAAAATTACAAGGAGCTGAATTCAACAATACAGTGATAGAAAAAGAAATGTTGGGAGTGATCTACATCCTAAAAAAATGTAGGCACTACATAATAGGCTACCAGATATTTGTGCACATTGACCATGCAGCCATTAGATACCTCATGAATAAACCCCTGATCTCAAGTAGGCTAGTAAGATGGTTATTGTTGATGCAGGAGTTTGACATAACCATTGTGGATAAACAAGGGAAGGCCAATGTTGTAGATTTTCTTTCAAGGATGAATACATCAGAGGACAATCAAGCTGTAAATGTCTCCTTCCCTGATGAGCATCTATTTTCCATCAGTGTACAGACACCCTAGTATGCTGATATAGCTAATTATCTGGTCACAAGGAGAGTTCCTCCTCACTTCTCTCCAAAAGAGAAGAGGGTTCTCATTGAAAAATCTTTTATTTTATCATGGATTGTTGGATGCTTGTTTTACACTGGACCAAACCATGTCATGAGGAGATGTTTGAGGGAAGATCAGACATATGAAATTTTGCATGCATGTCACAATGAACCTTGTGGATGGAATTTTGCAGCTAAGAGGACAATAATGAATATTTTGAACACATGATATTACTGGCCCACACTCCACAAGGAAGTGTGACAGATGCCAAAGGATGGGTCGGCCAACCAAGTTAGATGAGATGCCACTTTAATCCTAGGTAGTAATCACTCCATTTGATAAGTGGGGATTGGACTTTATAGGACCCATTGATCCTCCATCAAAAGGTAAATATTATATCTTGGTATGCACTGACTATGTAACCAAGTGGGTAGAAGTTAAGGCCATGAAGCATGCAAGAGAAAATAAGGTTGCAAAATTTCTTTATGAGAAAATTTTCACACGGTATGGGGTTCCAAGAGAGATAGTGACTGATCAAGGGGCTCAATTCACTTCAACCCTCGTTACAACACTTGTCAATGAGTACAACATTGGGAACAAGAAGTCTACTCCTTATCACCCTCAGGCCAATGGTCAAGTTGAGGTGACCAACAAAGAAATTGAAGCCATTCTAACCAAAATAATGGTTATCCATAGGAAGGATTGGGCAAGAAGATTACCAGAAGTTGTTTGGGCTTACAGAACTACATGGAAAACAACTATAGGATTCACTCCATTTGAGATATTGTATGGAAAGATAGCTATGATGCTCATTGAATTTGAGCATAATACTCTTAGGACTGCAATGGATTTGGGGATGGATATCTCTGAGGCACAAAGAGATAGAGTCATGCAGCTGAATGATTTGGATGAGATGAGGAAGAAAAATTTGCATCACACAGAGGTAGTGCAGTATCATAGAATAAGGTGGCATGATAAATTCATCAAAGATAAGAAATTCCAGCCAGGTGATTGGGCACTGCTCTATGACTCAAGGTATCAAGAAAATGCAATAAAATTGTAGACAAGGTGGCTAGGACCGTATGAGGTTGCTAAAGTATTTCCCAATGGGGTTGTTTAGCTCACTACCATTGACCCTGTTATATTTAAGTTGTTGGTGAATGTTCATCGCCTGATATTGTATCACAAACCAACTTCTAAGGAGGAGTTCCAACAACAATTCACTCAACATGCAGCACATGAACTTCCTACAACCGAAGGAAGTGGACCTAGTGTCCCTCCTTCTGGCTAACTAAGGTATGTAACTTATCATAATAAAGACTTCCACTTCTATGGGGGTCCACTTCTTCACTCATCCACCCATCCATTCTAACTTTCTCTCTCTTCCACCTTGCCATCATCATTTCACTTCACTTCATTCCATTCCACCTCATTTCATTGCACTTTCATTAATTCCTCAACTGATTTCTTGAGAAGTGACCGGTACTTTCTCCATAATCTTTGCAATAGATCTTTCACAAACACAGGTACTGTACATCAATTATTATATCTTAATTGTCTTTTAGTGCATTTTCTTTCATTGTTGTGAATTAATATAGATATTCACCATAGCATGTAATTATTCCCTACCCCTATCAAATCGTCATTCCACCTCGCATGTGAGGACACATGTGAAAATTTAGGTTGGGGGGGGAAAGTGAAAATACCAGGTTCACGTGTCTTCCCGTCCTTGTCCACATCAACAAAATTTAAGTTATTGAGCCAATTTGAATTTTGAGTGAGATGATGGCTTGTATGTGTGAAAGGACATCAACTGCCACCATTTTCCTTCATCATAGCCTTCATTTATTACTCCTTTACTACCTTTATTTTACCCTATCATAAGCTTAAGCCAAAAGGTAAAATTCAGTTGATACGAGCATTGGAAATTTGATAGCATTGTAGGAAGGAGAATATTGGCTTTCAAATGAAGATTGTAGAAAGGAAAAACTTTACAGAGCAATTATTTGATTGCAAAAAATGGGAGGTGGGTTAATTCAAATAAACCCATGGTTCATGATGTATTATTGCAAGATGCACCTTGCTTGGCCTAGTTTAGAAACTACAGATGGATAGATTATTTCCTAAAGTTGAATGGTTTTGATGAAGATGTCGCATTGGAATTTTAATAGACATTATCTAAAGGAAAGGCCATGATAAAGGGGTTGGAGGTCATAGCCACTGAGGAGAGGATTGCAAAAGTTACAGGGTTGCCTATCGATGATGAGCATTACCCTTCTACCAGAGGTGCTAGGTCAGCTAGGGCTGAATTTACAAAACCTGGTGACCCTCCATTGAGTGTGGAAAAACAAGGAGTGAAGAGAATTTCTCTGCCTGAGCCATGGAAGTAGGTAGTTGTTTATGTTGTGAATTATATTACCTATGAAGGTCATCAGTCGAATCTACATTATGTGCATTTCAAACTCTTGAACCACATGAGGCACAGGTGAAGAATGAATGTGCCAAATGTGTTATACCACCCTCTTTCAATCATGGTGTCTGAGACCCAAAAAGGTAGAGACAATTTCATTTCTCACCATTGTCTAATCAAATTATTAGTTGAGAAGTCTCTACATGATGTGTCTGATATATCTTGGGAAAAATTCTTGAATATTGATCAAATTAAATTAGAGAATTTGTGACCTAGGGTTTTTCCTCAACCTCGTAGGGTTGGTAGAAGGGTGAGCAATGTTCGAGCCACTCCTGGAGCCTCAACTTCTGGTTTGGGCCCTAGTGTAAACCCTCCTGCAGCCAAGCAAACCATAGAGATTAGTTCTTATGAGGCTAAACATTTAGAAAAAGAAAGTTCCTCTCCAAATTATGATGATGATGTCCCTCTTGGCACCCTAATGAAAACTAGGGCACAAAAGAAGAAGGCATAAATAAGAAAGGGAAAATTTGAAAAGAAAATGGTAGAAAAAGAAGTGCCAAGCTCTAAGAAATGGAAGCTTGACACTATTCTTCCTACAACAAAAGGAAAGCATAGAAACCCTCCTAGAAAATCAAGACCAGTTGGGCCAACCATTGGTGTATCCCTTGAGGGAAGCCCTAAGCTTAGAGAAACATCATAGGAGAATACAAAACATCCAATGGAGAAGGTGAATGTAAAGGAAAAAGATATATATGAGGAAGTAGCAAACTTAACGTTGGCAGATCTTGCTGACATCGCAAAAAAAGTAGAAAGTCAAGCACATGAGAAAACTTAGGAGCTCTTGTAGCAAGAACAGAAGCTAGAGCTCCTGTAGAAAGAAAAAAAGCAAGAGTTCTTACAACAAGAGTTCCTGGAGCAAGAATAAGAACAAGAACAGTCAGCACCCATGTAGTCGGAATTGGCTGAACAAGAAAAATCCCTACAGCTGGTACTCTACCAAGAGCAAGCACAAGCCTCAGGTAAAATTCTGGTAGGAATACATAGGCCCTCTGATTTTTCAATGCACATGGTAGTTATGAACTTATGGAAAGAAGTACAAAGGAGGGAAGAAGAATGGAAAGTAGAGAAATGTGGGCTAAAGAGGGAAATTGAAAAGAGAGATGAAGAGATTGAGGATACGAATGAAGAGATTTCTGCTTTAAAGAAAAAGGTGGATGACATGACAACTTTAGTACCTCAAATATTAGAGTATAAGGCTCATTTTAGGGTCTATGCTCTGTATTTAAAGGAGAAGCATCTTTCTTTTAAGCTAGCAAGGATTGTTTCAGGTTTTAACCCTTCCATTAAGACCCCTATTAAATTTTTCAATGCTTATCGGATTGCTCCTCCTTAAATGAAGAATTTTTTGTGTGAAATTTATTTACATAAGTATACTATGACCAAAGACCATGATTGGAATCCATTGTTGTATGTTGGAGATGTCCAATTAAGGGAATTTATGTCCTGGATACAAAACAAAGTTAGTTAGGGAAAGCAGTTCACGACCTATAGGAAAATTGAATCCAACATTCCCTTGCCCATTAGGGCTGAATCTAAAAATTTAGGAGACATTTTCAAGGATTGGCACAAAATTCTATACCAACCAACCTATGGCACTAGGATCCTTCCTGTGAGAAGGTTAGTTTATAAAGAATATGAGGAGATAGCAGAAACCATAGAGGAATTTGTAATGGGATACCTGTCACAAAGGTGGAACAACCTAACTGATGATTTGAAACAAGCTGAGCCTCATTCCACATAGAGCTATGCTGCAACACTTAAGAGAGTTGATAGATATATACAAATTGGAAGGAAAAAAGGGAAATTTTGGCTTCCACTAATTTTTTAGCCACCTATCCTACTGTGGCCTATGCCAAACTTCAGGTACTACTGATATAACATATTTGTGGAGAAACAGAGATGGAGTAGGTTGGACAAACTGAAAGGAAAGACAACACTGTGGAAAATGCCTTCCTAATGTAAAATCATCAGAAGAGAAATACAAAAGAAACCTCGCTTAACAAATTTCATACATTTGAGATGCACATTCACAAAACAACAAGAGAGACAAAATAAATTACACACACACAGATAACACCAGATATACGTGGGAAAACCCTTATGGGATAAAAACCCACCACACCAAGCAAAGTCACTTTGTATTACAGTAAAACAATTACATACAAGGTTACAAACTTCACTCTCAGATGTTAGCTTATAGTAGCATCCCCTTCGTCAACCTCCATTCACATATAGTTTTTTTTGTTACATACACTCACTATTACAATTCTTGTAAAGCATACAATGAATTCTCTCTTACACTCTCCAACAACCATTAGGGAATATTTAATCACTTGCTTCACTGACAAGATTTCTTCATTCTCTGGCTACGCTCAGCACCCTACAACACACATCAGGCCACCCATCATTAAAATCAGTTATAGATAATTTACTGTATATACACTCTATCAACCCACGAGTCAAAATATATATTTAATGCAAATATATCACTATCAGAAGATAAAGCTTTTGGCCAATGATTGTTGATTTACAATAGCGATGTAAAATCAACAAAAGACATCATGCCACGTTTCAATACATCATTCATCCATCGCTTTGACTATCACACCAAATTGTAGGTTTTTCCTTGTGCTCCTTTCCACCGCACCACTTCTCATCATCTAGAAGACCCCTGAGGTAAAGCAATATACCACGCTACTACTCGTCAGGTGTGAAGCCCTCACAATATGGTAGTATACACTGCACTACTACGTCAGAGCTTGTAGACACCCACGGTATGGCAGTGCCATCGTGGTACCACTCCTTAGTATGAATACTCCCATGGTATGGTAGTAACATCGTGCTACCACACCTCAGCCAGAAGGCTATCGTGGTATGGCGGTAAGAACGCACAACCACCAGATGACCAAGAGACCCCCATGGTATGAAGGTAAAGTGCACTATTGCACCTCTTCCATAGACACCTAGTGGTATGGAGGTAAAGTCATGAACTCCAAAGGGAAATATGCCAAGTCTTTAATAGAGGCTCAAGCCAGCAAGTTGAGGCACATTTTCCAACAAGCTCACACTTGACGAAGACTTACTGGCTTCCTCCACATTCAAACTTAATAAAGATCATAGACCCCAAGGCCCATCAAATTGGCACACCACCTATACTTGTCTATGATCATGAGCTTTGCTAATGCATCTGTGACATTCTTCAGAATATCCACCTTCTCCAGATTAACCTTTCCATCATCCACCATAGCATGAACGAAATGATATTGTACATCAATGTGCTCTGTCCTAGCATGGAACATGGGATTCTTCGCCAAATAAACAACACTCTAACTGTCACAACAAATCATAATTTGCCTTGCATTAAACCTGATATCTCAACATAAATGCCTAAGCCAAATGACTTCTTTATAGGCATGTGTTGCTGCCATATACTCTACCTCAGTAGTAGATAAAGCGACTACAACCTGCCGCTTGCTCATCCAACTCACTGCTCCACCAAATAACATTAAGATGTATCCACTAGTGGATCTTCTATTGTCAATGTCCCTTGCCCAATCAGAATCCACATACCCATGAATGCTAAGAGATCTTTGTGATCTTGTCAAGTTGCCATGATAACACAGAGAAAACTTTGAGGTACCTTTCAAATATCTGAAAACCCTCTTCACAACATCCCAATGTGGCCTTCTTGGGTTAGCCATAAACCGACTAAGAACTCCCACTACTTGGGAAATGTCTGGCCTATTACAGACCATTGCATACATTAAACATCCAACAACACTTGCATACGGTACCCTGGTCATGTCTTTCATCTCAACATAAGTCTTTGGACAGTCTTCAACAAATAGCTTCATTCCTTGTAACACGAGAACAACTAGCTGCTTGCAATTAGTCATTCCAAATATCTTAAGGATAGTATTGATATACTTACTCTAGTTGAGCCAAATTTTTCCATTTCCTCTATCCCTCTTTATTTCCATCCCCAGAATATACCTTGTTGCACCCAAATCTTTCATTTCAAACTTTGTAGACAACTGAAACTCAAGATCAGAAATCATAGTCTTACTAATTCCTATGAGCAACATATCATCCACATATAGGGTAATAATAAGCACACAATCACTTTCAATTTTGTAATACACACAATGATCAGATTTTGATCTCACAAATCCCAATGACAACACAAAGGTGTCAAAATTTTGGTACCACATTCTAGGTGATTGTTTCAAACCATATAGAGATTTCTTTAACTTGTAAACTAGGATTTCTTTACCTTTTTCAGCGAAGTGCTTAGGTTGGGACATATAAATTTCTTCTTCCAAATCTCCATGGAGAAATTTTGTCTTCACATCCATTTGCTCAATCTCTAAGTCATACGTGACTACAAGTGACAAAAGAAATCTAACAGATGTCAGCTTAGCTACACGAGAAAATATTTCTCCATAATCAATTCCCTCCACCTAGGAATAGCCTTTTGTGACCAAATGAGCTTTATACTTTTCAACACTGCTATCTAGATCGGTATTCTGCTTAAATACCCATTTACAACCAATATGCTTTGGCCCTTCAGGAAAAGGTACCAAATCCCAAGTTTTATTCTTCTTGAATGATTCCATTTCTTCATTCATGGCTTCCAACCAAGAATTTGAATCAGACATATTAATCGCATATTTCACAATCCTAGGCTCATTAGTGCTGGTAATCAAAGCATAGGCACAGTTCGAATCCAACATGAAAAATCCATACCTATCAGGTTGATGCTTTTCATGTGTAGACCTTCTCATAGGCTGAGACTGAGGTTGTGGTTCTTCTTCCTAAAAACTCTCAGAACTACTTGAACTCTCCTTAGTTTTAGGTACACTATGTAGTTCCTCTTTTTCTAGAGTTCGAGGAATTTCAACTACATCATTCTTCTTTTCCCTTTTATCTATCTCTAATTGTGGATCAGCTACTGAACGCTTCAGCTCATGAAAGATTACACTTGTGTTGTACAAAAACTTCTTAGTATCAGGATTCCAAAGCTTGTATCCTTTCACACCAACACCATAGCCGATGAAGATACATTTAACAACCTTGTTCTCCAACTTTGATCTTTTCTCATTCCGCACATATGCATGTGCCTCATAGCCAAAGGCACAAATATGTCTTAGAGAGGACTTCTTACTAGACCATGCTTCCAAAGGTGTTTTATCAACAAGAGTCAAACAAGGTGAAGGATTTACCAACATGTTGTAGCCACAGGCTCATCCCAGAACTTCTACTCTAGAATAGCACCACTCAACATACTTCTCGCTCTTTCCATTAACATATTGTTTAACCTTTTAGCAACTTAATTCTGTTGTGGAGTATAAGGCATAGTTTTATGCCTTTTAATCCCATGGTCTTTGCAGTACCTTTTGAAATCTACACAAAAAAAAGTCACCTCCATTATCCATCCTCAAGCATTTGATTTTCCTTCCAGTTTCATTCTCTATCAAGTTTTTAAACTCTTTAAACTGACTGAACACTTCTTATTTACTCTTAAAAAAGTATACAAATTCCCTTCTCATATAATCGTCAATAAAAGAAACATAGTATCTAGACTTTGATAACGAAGGAACATTCACTGGACCAAATACATCAAAATGAACATAATCTAGTACACCATAAGATTTATGAGGACTCAAATAAAATGAAACATGATGTTGCTTTCCATAAATGCAATGTTCACAAAAATCAAACTCAAGGTTGCAATCAACAAGCCCTTCAACAAGATTTTTACTTTTCAATGTTTTGAAACCTTTCTCACCTATGTGGCCGAGTCTATGATGCCTCAACATGGTATTCTCCACTAGGAGTTTCACCTCCAAGGAATTTTCACCTAGAAGAGCTTCATCCTCCTTCTCTACATCAACATCTTTGCTTGACTTTACAAAGACATTGTTACATTGAACAGGACGTGCATCTAGCTTGTACAGAGTACCTGTGTGTACCCCCTTAGCCAACAGCATTGTGCCTTTTTTTGCGGTTTTGCAAACATGCCCCACTAAAAGTGGGGACCCTCTCTTGGCCTGCCCTTTTGGCCCATTTCTATGGCTTTCCCCCTCTTTTGTGCTTATATTTAAAAATATTGGGTTTTTGGTCTTTGGTGCTTGCCTTGGTTGTGGGTGCCTTTGTGTTGAGTTCCTAATGGTTTTGGAGTCTTGTGGATGTCCTCTTTGGGGTGATCTTCTTTTTACTTCTATTTTCTCCCTTGGTGTTTTTGTTTGGTTCCTAAGGTTCACTTTCCTCCCTTAGGTTTTCCTTTTTTTTCCTTGTTCCTTTTGTTCTACTAGAGGTGCGACCAGGATGGGACTTAACTTTGAACTTTCACAAAGTTCTCAATTTTGTTCCCATTCCTGTTCAGACTTCGCTTCTCACTCTTTTTCTTTCTTCTTCGTTTTGTTTGTTTTTGTCCTAAAGGTCGCTTTCCTCCCTTAGGTTTTCTTTTCTTCAATTTTTCCTTTGTTTGTCAAAGGTGGGACCAGGATGGGACTGAACTTTGAACTTTGGAAAAGTTCTCGGTTCTGTTCCTGTTCCCGTTCCGGCTGCGCTTCCTGCCTTCTCATTTTATTCATTGCTTTGCATGTTTTTGGCCTAAGGGTTGGTTTCCTCCCTTAGGTTTTCATCGGTTTGTGTTTTCTTTCATTTTTTCGAAGGTGGAACTGGGATAGAAATTAACTCTAAACTTTCACCAAGTTCATGGTTCAGTTTTCATTCCCTTTCCAGCTCTGCTTCCCGTGTCTTTGTTGTTTCATTGTGTTCGGCCTTCGCATTGGTTTCTTTCCTTTGGGTTTGCTTCAGTCTCCCTTTCTTTCATCAGGACCGGTACCGAGATGGAACCTAACTTTGAACTCTCACAAAGTTCACGGTTTGATTCTCATTCCCGTTCCAGCTCTGCTTTCACCAGGGTTGTTTTTGGTTCCACCTCCACCTGTTTTCCTCTCCATTCCTGTTCTTGTTTTGTCTCCACCTCCACCTATTTTTGGTTCCACTTCTGCTTGGGTTTGTGCATGATTTTCATGCCTTAGGAAATCTAATGAATCAGCTTGGATTTTGATGATGTATTGCGCATTAATGGTGGCTCGTTTGAATGCAGGTTGGATCGAGCTAGGGTTTTTGGGTGTACTTTAAAGATTTGGCTAGATCTGAGGGTGCGGTCGTGTGCTTTGCGGCTACTGTCAGATGAAACCCATCCGTGCATGCAAGGTCAATTTGGTTGGTGGCCATTAATGGCAGGAAGATGTGGCATGGTGGACTTAACCTAGCTTGGTTCAATATGAGTCGTTCATTTTCCCAGCTCAGATCTGATCGGTGGCTCATGTTCCTCCTGGTGTTTCACATGCATTGTTGTTCTTATAGGTGGAGCATTGATGGTGGGTGTGGCTCGAGGTGCCTTACCTTGACTTTGTGTGATCCCAAATCGATCTGAAGGGGATCTTGTTGCATTCATTTTTGAACGACGAGTCATTGCTAGCTATCAGGAACAATTTGGTTGGTGGCCGAGCTTCTTTGTAACCCTAGCTCTGGTTCATGCGGGCATGTTTCTATAAGTATGGCACTCTACCTCATTTGTAAAGGGTCGGTTTGGATTAGATGTGAACCCCTAAACCTGCAATTGCATAAAAACAACAAACAAATCAAGATATTAGTTCATATGCAAGCAAGAATGAAGGATTCCCCATGAAATCCGTTTACTAAAATTTAAACTAGGAAAATGAAGAACAAAGTATAAAAATGCAAGTGAATCCTAATTAAGCAAGCAAAGTTGTGATCCCATGGGGGAATTGGTGCCAATTGATATGTCAAAATTAGCCCTTTCCCAAATCCTTTGTAAGCTTTGTGATTTGATAAGCGATTGATCCACTTTGTTGATGAAGAACAAGATGAGTTCTTGAGAAAACCTACAATAACCTAGCTAAGATCTTGCATTGAGGATGAAGTTGAGTAGAGTAAGTTTACTCAAGTTGTGGATGTTAGAATGAGAGGAAGATTCTCTCATTTATAGATTTCCAAATTGGAAGAATGAGGGATTTGGATGAATGTAGGAAAAAATACCAACCAATAAGAGAAGGCCACTTGTCCACATGTGATTGGAGGAGGAATGAGCACATTTTGGTCAATGTGCATGATAAATGCCATGAGATTCAAATTTGAAATTTGAATGTGACATTTTGGGGGGAGAAAGAAATGGAGTTAATGTCACTTGGCTCAATGCACAAGGACATGCAAGAGGCATTAAATGCCTTGTTGGAAGGATCAAGCCCACTTGGATTTTGAAAGAATATTCCTCCTTTTATGCCATGTTGAGAGAAAATAGGCAATTAAATAAATCAAAGTAATTGATTTATTGTGCAAGTTGCATTCTCTAGAGGATTTTAGTAATTGAGATTAAATTAATCAAGATTTGATCAATTTAATCAGAGATTAGGTGATTTGACCATTTTGACTTAGATTTATGAGTTGATTTAAATCAAGAATTGAGAAGAAAGATTAAAGACTTAATTAAATAAAGATTTGATTTATTTAATTAAAGATGATGATGTTGGATTTAAACCAAATAAAGATTTATTTAATTTAAATGAGATGACTTTAGGGATTTAATCAAATAAAATAAATTATTTAATTAAAGAGGGATTGAGAAATAATTAAATAAATAATGATTTATTTAATTAAGGGATGAAAGGTGTTGATAAGTTGAGAGTATGACTCAAGACGAAACAATGTTAGTAGGATCAGGATCAGGTGCATGTATATTTTATGTGTCTACAGTAGATTTAGCAATAGAGTAGCATGTTAGAATATTAGAATTTAGATTTTTTACATTTCAAGCAAGTGTTGTAATAGACTAGAGTTCTTGCAAATCTAATGATTTAATACAAAGTACAGTTATGACTAGTGCCTTCTTTTGCATTGAATAATCTTGCATGGTTCTTGTTCTATCTTTTAAATCGCTTGGAAATGTTTGAATACATCTTAGGTTTAGTTAGTAATGATTGTGATTTAATGCTTGGAGTGTTGTAGAAATCCCTAGTTCATACTTTGGGCAACTTCTTGATTGTGGGAATGTTGTGCAAGGTCAACCTGTACCTCATATTTATGTGCTTGGTTCAACTATAGATATTCATCCAATCTTATTGAATGAATGCCTACAACCTGAAAGTCTTCAACACCTTAGAAGATTGCCCTGTTTTTTGCAAGATTGTAGGTATAGCCTGGGTCAAACATAAATTAGTTTAAGGGATTGGTCCATTCCAAGTATTTCATCATTTACATGGTTAATCTTAGAAGTATTGTTAATGTTAGGACTTCTGAAACCCTCATCTTTTGATGTTTATTTTTTTATTTGGTTAGATCTAGAAATTAAAGCATCACCATATCTTAAAATCTGATGAGTTTAGAGCTTCCAGCATTTGTGCGTAAGACCCCTTGTGATTACCAACATTTTCACATTTTATCACTAAGTTTGTTCTACTACATTGTCATGACTTGACACCCATGAGACCTTGGGGTTATCTCTTTGTTCATAGAGACCAACCTTTCAAGAGAGATAGCATAAATTTTATTCTATCCGAGTTGTTGTGCAAAAACACCAAACAATAGGATTGGCGCTAGAGGGAGGGCTTGAAAAAGTAAGCTAGAGCATTTTCTAAACACCATTTCTCCTAAGAGGCTCAGAAGGAGAACCAGATCTATACTAGGAGAAGAAGAAGAGTTTCAAGAATTGCCACCTCCGACCAGGTCAAGAATGACTAGAAAAAGGGAGGAACCATCATCCAATCCATCATTTCCACCATCCTCACCCTCATCCACCTCATCTTCATCTGATTCTAAGACTGGTTCCATTCCACAACCCCAACCAGTAATCCATTGACCATTACCACCTCCACCAATGGATTTCTTGGTGAATAACCCATCACCTCTGACATTCAATAACTACAATATTATTCCCAAGAACCCTGAGCATTTTTTCTCTAAGTTTCACACGAATGACCCGCATAGGACAGCAAAAGAGCACATTAGGATCTTTCAGACTTTTTTGAGAAATAGGGGGATTAATCATGAGGATGTTGCATGTAGACTTTTCTCCTATTCTCTAGGAGAGGAGGCCTTTTATTGGTATAACCATTTACCTAGTGCATCCATCTCTAACTAGGCTGAGCTTGAGGCCACATTCCTGCTGAAATTTAAGATTCCTATTAGTGATAATGAGCTATATATATAGTTTACTAGGGTAAAAAGAGAGATTAATGAGCCTATAGGATCATTCAATAATAGGTTCCACCGAGCATACACTAGAATTCAAGCACCTTATGTTGGAAATGAGATCATTGCCCTAGATGTCTACTTCAAAGCCCTTGACAGTCTTGCATCCACCTTCCTTAAGTGGAGAAATAATCCCTTGACTACCTTGCTCACTACATATACAAAGGTTGTTAAGGTTAGTAATGACCTGAGACAACACTTATCAGGACCCCTGCCATCTCTAGGACTAGCTGCTCACCCAAGCCAAGTCCAATCTCTTAACCAGGCTCTAGCCAATCACACACCTATCATGAATCCCATTCCACAGTTGCCTCTGGTCCCTCACCCGGGTCATCCAATATATCAAGTCCAACCAATACCCTGTTATCCCCAGGAAAATGCTAACCATCCCCTCCATTCACAGTCACAAGTTAGTTTCCCTACATATTTGTAGAACTCAAAATTTTTGAATCAATCTACTAGTTCTAGAGGAGTGTTAGGATACCCCCCAAACATTATGAATCCAGTCCCTTACAACAATCCTGATAAGGAAAGGTTAGATGAGTTAACTGAGCAAGTGAAGAAGCTAAACATGGAGGTAACCTACTTGAGGAACCAAAATAGTCAACTCCAAGCTAATCAGAAGAGCATGCAATCAAGTTATAACAGAGGGCAACACTATAACAGAAATTAGAACTTTGAAAGAGGACAAGGTTTTGGTCAGAACTTTGATACAAGTCAATAAGTTGGACAAGGATTTGAAAGAAGACAACCCCCTAGGTAGAATAGGTCATGGAATACTAGGCCTAACAATGGAGGAGTCCCCACTCCACTAGATCAACCTTCCAATCCAAAGAAACCTCCAAGTGGTGTGTACTTAGTAGAGGCTGCTTTGTCTGGATGGTGTAGGCTTCATAAGACAAGTCAACACTCTGAGCTTGACTACACTGAATTTCAAACCGATGCTTCCATCTTTCAATATGAAGTTGAAAACTCCATTGGCCAAGAATTTGTGCCCTCAAATCCCTATGATGCCCCATTTTTGGTGTTGAATCATGCCCCTTTCCCAAGGGATGAGGAGAATGAACCAGAAGAGGAGTCAAGTAGCCAGAATGGAGAGGCTGAACAAGTTCTCAATGAAGATGAAATATCTCAGTTGTTTGATGAAGAAACTGAGAATGAAAATGGCCCATTAGATGAAGGAGAGGTTGATGTTGAAGAAGTGCAAATGTTTCAGCAACCTGTCAGAAAGTATGATCCGAGGAGCAAGCCCCATAGCAATCCAAAAGCTGGAGGACCATTTATTACATCTGCCCCTTCACACAATTTTACTACTCCACGAGATCCACATGCCAATAAAAATCCATCCTACCCTTAGGTGCCAACACAATACCTCTCAAAAGAAGGACAACCAGACATTTCTAAAGGAAGCAATGCTGATGCAGCAAAGGATGGGAAGATTGGTCATTCTAAAAAGCTCCACACTGACATGAATGTGGAACAACTAGGAGAATATGTCACTAAGGAACTCAGAAAAGTGAAGGTGAGTCTTTCTGCTTTTGAGTTATTAAGAGTTCCTGAAATCATAAATGTAGTCCTAGGGTCCTTTAATTCAAGTATAGTAACACAAGGAGTAGCAACCAATGAGGCAATTGGAAGGCCTCCTAGTTCAAAAACACCCAAAGTTCCTAGTCAATCACAACCTGGGGATAGGGGTAAAGAAAAAGATAAGGGCCAGGTTGCACAAGTTGACTCACAGTTGAATTTATTCCAAGGAAAAATGGAAGCCCCTCATTTTCTAATTTCTATTCATATATTTGGTAAAAAATTGCACAATTTCTTGCTGGATTCAAGGGCATCCACAAATTTTATTCCATTTGTTGTCTATAGGGCTCTTGGTATTACCCCTGTAGCCTCTCAAAAAGAAGGTCACCCAATTGGACAAAACAAAGGTGAATATAGTAGGAGAACTGAACATGATTCCCATGCAAGTTGCTTCAGATCCTAGAGTGCAACAAGTACTTAATATTCAGGTAGTTGACATTCCTGACACCTATGGTCTAATCTTGGGTAGAGATTTCACCAAGGCACTAAATGGATACACATCCAAAGATCATTCTCACATGTGGCTCCCCTGGAAAGGAGTCCCAAATCAGATCAAAATTGAGAGAGAACCTAGAATGAAGTATGCCATTATTGAGTATCAGAATACTTCAAATGAGATACTGGTATCAAAGGTCAGTATGGGGAACTATGTCTTAGCCTCCCATGTTTCAAACACGGAGGAAGTCTTGGTGCTGCAAAGCTATTTTGGTGAATCCACATCAGAATCCAACAACTCCGAAGTGTAATTTAAACAAACACAACTTGATGATCGGGCAGATAGACAACTAAGTTTGTTGGATAACTTCCAGGAGTTTATCCAGAAATGTGTAGAAGATCAGATTCAGCTGGGTAGAAATATGAAGTTCGAAGAATTGCTTCTTCCTAACTGGTGTAGAGTTCACGATGATCCTCATTCTGAACTGGAATGTTTCTTGTGTCAAACTATAGTATAAAAAATACAAAGTCACATTAACACAACCCCAATCTTTGAGTTAAACATATAGAGCATTCAAAATAGTCAAAAAGGGAAGGACCCAAAACCTCCTAAAGAGCCTCCGGGTGGCAGGAAGGACAAAGGTATCTCAAGAAAAGCAAGAGCTAACGACTGCTAGACATTAAGGTTTGATGGATCCAAATCCAAGCAAGGTGCTAGAGCAAGGATTCAGCTGATTAGTCCTAAAGGTAAAACCTAGTTTTCTACTCACAGACTCCAATTCCAGTGCATTAACAATGTAGCTGAAAATGAATCTCTAGTTCATGGGCTACTAGTGGAATTCAGAAAGAAAGTTAAAATTTTGCAAGTGTTTGGAGATTTTGAGCTAGTGGTCAGGCAAGTGAGGAGACAATAATCATGTCATGACAAAAGGATGGCCAATTATAGACATAGAATATGGGATCTTATTGAAGGATTTGATGCCTTCAACATTCAGCTGATACCTCAAAGTAAGAATCAGAATGTTGATTCTCTGGCACAAGCATCAAGTACATTGTAGCCTTTATCACTTTCAAGCTTAAAGAAGTTCATTGTGGAACTTGTTCTAGTACCCTCAGTGCCTGAAAATGTCACCAATTTTTTAGGTGTTTGAAGATGATAAGCATATTCTTAATTTTATCACTAGCTGTGATGTGTTTGCTTCTCAAGTAATTGATGAGGTTGAACCTCAAGAGGCTGAAATAGACCTAGAAGGGGTCCTCAATTTGAAGACCAATACCATCCCAAGAGGAATGGTACAATTGGAAAGGATCTTTGATCTAGATAGGATAAGAGATCTAGAGCAGAAAATGAAAAGGGAATCCATCAATTGTTAGTGTGAAACATACAACATGGGGACCCAAAGTGATGTCAAGAATTTCTTTATTGGTAAGATGTGCACTCTAGAGGAGAGGAAATGAATTATTGATGCCTTGCACACATATCAGGATGTGATAGCCTGGAGTTATGATGACTTGAGGACATATGCCACTTTGATCATTACACATACTATTCCCCTTAAATCAAATATTAAGCCATACAGGCAAAGATAGATACCAATTAATGCTCTACTAGAGCCCATTATTCAGAAGGAAGTGATGAAGCTACTCTTAGCAAAAATCATATTTCCATTAAGACATTCAACATGGGTTGCGAATTTGGTTCCAGTTATGAAGAAAAATGGAGAAATCAGACTGTGTTGATTTCAAGAACCTGAACAAAGCATTAGAAAAGGATAATTATCCAATCCCTTCACTGGATGAGGTGCTTCAGGTTGTCAATGGATCTCAGATGATGTCCTTTCTGGATGGGTACTCTGGATACAATCAGGTCATGGTCCAATATGAGGATAGGCACAAAACTGCCTTCACTACAAAATGGGGAACCTTTGCTCATCAGAGAATTCCCTTTGGATTAATCAATCCTGGATCTACATTCCAAAGAGCTATGGATATTTCCTTCAAGGACATCATTGGAAAGTGCATAATCATCTACATGGATGATTTGAAAGTCTTTTTCAAGAGGAGAAGTGATCATGTTGCAGATTTATGCAAAGTATTCCAGAAGTGCAGGGAATTTGGTATTTCACTTAATCCAAAGAAGTGCATCTTTGTGGTCACTAAGGGAAAGCTATTAGGACATGTTATTTCAGAATGAGGTATTACCATTGATCCTGAGTGAGTGGAGGCTATACTAAAAATTCAACCCCCTACAAGCAAGAAATAAATGAAGTCATTCTTTGGCAAGATTAACTTTGTTAGAAAATTTATCACTGGATTTGCAGAAATAATCAAGCCATTGAATGCCATGTTGAAGCAAGAAGCAAAGGTTGAATGGAATACAGAGGCTAAGGAAGCATTTGTAGAAATAAAGAGAGCTATTATTGAGGCCCCTATTTTGGTAAGTCCTGATTATGCTAAGTCATTCTACATCTATTCATTTGCTTTTGATCACTCCTATGCGGGCTTGTTGACACAAAAGTGTGATCAAGGGAATGAGTAGCCCATAGAATTCATGAGTGCACCTTTGAAAGATGTCGAACTAAGGTATCCTAATGTTGAAAAGTAGGCTTATGCCTTGATCCAAACTGTGAAGAATTTTAGGCACTATATACTGAGAAACAAGGCCTTTGCTATAGTCTCTGATCCTGTAGTCAAGCTATTGTTGATGCAAAATGAGTTGGGTGAATGCAAAGCCAAGTGGGTAACTATGTTACAAGAATATGACATTGAAATTCAACCCATTTAGTTGGTAAGAGGGTAGGGACTGACCAAGACAATGGAAAAAATGGGTCCTAACCTTATTACCCAACATTATAATCTTGAGGATGTCTCTCTAGGGGGCTAGTATGATGACATTATCTACCACTTGTTGAATTAGCAGTGTCCCAAACACCTTAATTCAGTACAAAGGAGAGCTCTACATTTGATGAGTGGCAGTTTTATGATGAAGGGAGTTTTCTTATACAAGATAAATCATGAAGGTGTCTACCTGAGATGCCTAGGGAAGGAAGAGGTTGGGAGAGTAATGACTAAATTTCATGATAAATAAGGCATAGGCCATGGTTCAACACCTTCCACTGCAAATCAGATCTTGAGGGTAGGCTATTATTGGCCTACCTTGTTCAAGGACACACATCACCATGTGAGAACTTGCCATGTGTGTCAAACTACAGCAAGCAGGGAGAGGTGTGCAACTCTTCCACTTCGTCCTGTCATAGAAGTAAAACCATTTGCATAGTGGGGAATGGACTGCATAGGTCCAATCAACCCATCTTCATCTCAAGGCCACAGGTATATTCTTACCATAACTGATTATTTTACTAGATGGACCGAGGCTCTTGCTTGCAAACAATGCACTTCTGAAGTAGTAATCAATTTCATGGAGTTGGGTATTATCAATCGCTTTGGTTGTCCATTGGCTGTAGTTTGTGACAATGGTTTTGCATTTGCATCATTAAAGTTTTCTAACTGGGCTTATGATCATGGAATTGCCATAAAATTTGCATCTAATTACTATCCATAGGGGAATGGTTTGGTTGAGTCTTCCAATAAAAACCTATTGACAATCATCTGGAAACTACTAGAAAATAATCCCAAGGACTGGCATACCCAGATCCGATTTTCTCTTTGGGCATACCACACTAGACATAAAACATCCTTACGAACCTCTCCTTATCACTTAGTGTATGGCTTGGAACTTGTCTTTCCCATCCAGCTGAAGATCCCTACCCTGCAATTCATCAATGAATATTATGATGGAGAGGATAAGCGTGAAGCCCGCTTAACTGAATTGTTACACCTTGAAGTGAGAAGAGATGAAGCCTTAGAAAACTTTGCCAAACATTAGAGTATAGTGAAAATATGGTTTGATAGGAGAGTCAAGGTGCAAGCCTTTAGAATCTCTGACTTGGTTCTCTACTAGGATAAAGCCCATGAAAAAAAGGGGGAGGATAGAAAATTTGACAAACTTTGGCTCGACCCTTATCAGATTGGAGAGATTCTGGGAGATAATGCCTTCCATTTGAAAACCCTCACTGGAGGAGATATCCCACTGTCTTTCAATGGGAAAAATTTGAAGCATTATTTTCAATCTTGAGTTGTTCTTAGCTCTATCCTTGTACATAAATAGATTATGTTTCCTGTATGTTGTTTTGCTTGTTGCTTTTGGTATGGGTCTTTTCTGGTTTTGGTCTACTTTGGTCTGCTTGGGTTGGTTTTCCCTACTGCTCTGCCTTTGTGGGGTTGTCCTACTTTCCTCTAGACTTGTTGCATTTGTATAATTGGTTGTTTGTCCGGGGTTGCTCTGGGATTTCTTTTACAAAATCTTATCATCTTTTCGGAGTCATTCAAACTAGTAGATTTCCTTCATCTGATGTTGCATGGGCTAGGAATTAGTCACTTGACTAAGTTGAATTCTAGAATGTATTTGGGTCTTATATCTTCACACAAATATTAAGAATTCCAAAGTTGCATATGGTCTTCAAGAGGTTTGACTGGGTGAAAAATCTTAAATTTTGCTCCAGTGCCACTATGGTTCTCATCCTTGAGTGTGGGCTTCATTGCCTACAAGGTGAAAATTAAAGCTTTAAAAGAAAATCTCAAAACAGAATATCAAAAGAAAAAAAAATATTGAAAATAAAAAAAAATCACCATTTCAAGGGTATCCTAGTATCTCTACCGGGGCTATGGACGACTGGCTGGTAGTAGAGCTATGCTAGGGAGGGTCACAGTGATAACCTCACCAGGGCTATGGATGCCTGACTGGTAGTGAGGCTCTATCCAGGTTGCTACCCTGATGCTTGTATTGAAACCAGAGATTCTGAGTTCATGATGCCAATTTGTCATCGAAATGCTCTAGAGCATTTCCCCGGTGGAGTCGCCATTTGTTGTGCAGTTTTGCACACACACCCCACTGAAAGTGGGGACCCTCTCTTGGCCTGGCCTTTTGGCCTATGTTTGTGGCTTTCCCCCTCTTTTGTGCTTATCTTTGAAAATCTTGGGGTTTTGGTCTTTGGTGCTTGCCTTGGTTGTGGGTGCCTTTATTTTGAGTTCCTAATGGTTTTGGAGTCTTGCAGATGTCCTCTCTGGGGTGGTCTTCTTTTTCCTTCTATTTTATCCCTTGGTATTTTTGTTTGAGTCCTAAGGGTCACTTTCCTCCCTTAGTTTTTCCTTTGTTTACCTTGTTCCTTTTGTTTTGCCGGAGGTGAGACTAGGATGAGACTTAACTCAAAACTTTCACAAAGTTCTCAATTTTGTTCTCATTCTTGTTCTAGCTCCGCTTCCCACTCTTTTGCTTTCTTCTTCATTTTGTTTGTTTTTGTCCTAAGGGTCACTTTCCTCCCTTAGGTTTTATTTTCTTCACTTTTCCCTTTCTTTTGTCGAAGGCAGGACTAGGATGGGACTGAACTTTGAACTTTGGAAAATTTCTTAGTTTTGTTCCCCTTCCCATTCTGGCTCCACTTCCTGCCTTCTCGTTTTCTTCATTGCTTTGCATGGTTTTGGCCTAAGGGTTGGTTTCCTCCCTTAGGTTTTCCTTGGTTTTCCTTTTCTTTCATTTTGTCAGAGGTGGAACTAGGATGGAACTTAACTCTGAACTTTCACCAAGTTCACGGTTCGGTTTCCATTCTCGTTCGGGCTTCGCTTCCCGTGTCTTTGTTGTTTCACTGTGTTTGGCCTTCGAGTTGGTTTCTTTCCTTTGGGTTTGCTTCGGTCTCCATTTCTTCCACCGGGACTGGTACTAGGATGGAACCTAACTTTGAACTTTCACAAAGTTCACAGTTCAGTTACCATTCCTGTTCTGACTCCGCTTATGTCGGGGTTGTTTTTCGTTCTGCCTCTGCCTGTTTTCCTCTTCGTTCTTGTTCCTGTTTTGTCTCCCCCTTCGCCTATTTTTGGTTCTGCTTCTGCCTGGGTTTGTGCATTATTTTCTTGCCTTAGGAACTCTAATGAATCATCTTGGGATTTTGATGATGTATTGAGCATTAATGGTGGCCCGTTTGAATGCAGGTTGGATCGAGTTGGGGTTGCTGGGTGTACTTTGAAGATTTGGCGAGATCTGTGGGTGTGGTCATGTGCTTTGCGATTGTTGTCAGACAAAACCCATCCCTGCACACAAGGTCAATTTGGTTTGTGGCCATTAATGGCAGGAAGATGTGGCATGGTGGACTCAACCTAGTTTAGCTAAATCTGAGTCATTCGTTTGCCCAGCTCAGATCTGATTGATGGCTCGTGTTCCTCCTGATGTTTCACTCATGTTGGTGTTCGCGTGGGTGGAGAATTGATATTGGGCATGTAGACACCTAAAAATGACTTAGGCCTGCAAGCAATATTTTATCACCTTTCGTCATAACATGATTATAACATTTGAATTATGTCCCTAACCCACATTCAACTATTAATTAAATAATTCATGATTAATTCATAATCTTCCGTTCTTCATGATTATTAAATAAATAAATCTTATTTATTTAATTTAATATGTCACTAATTGTCAAAGTCTTCTAATAATTAAATAAGGTCATCAATTTATTTAATTAATCTATATCATTAATGTCCTCCTGATTATTAAATTAATATATTGATTTAATATGTCACTAATTCCTAAATCCTCTTAATTAAATAGATTTGATTATTTATTTAATTAATTAACTACTTCTTCTAAATTAAATAATTATTTATAATTATTTAATTATGGCATGTGACACTTTTATATTTTTAAATAAAACAAATCATTTGAAAATATCTCACATGGTTAACTAATTCTTCATTTAGTAATTAATTTCAAAAATCAATTACTAATTACCTCACAAAATCTTTATTTTGAATTAATTTAATTCAAAAGGGAAATATTCTTCTACAAATCAAGTAATTTCTAAAATTACTAATTTTCTAAAATCTCATCCTCTTGTCTTCTGATTTTTACTAATTTCATCTCAACTGTCACATTTAGTCTTGATTTAATTCATTTAATTAAATCTTATTTACACATATGGGTATTTTTCCCTAACCCTAATTGAGAGTTGCCTTATTGAATCTTGACCATTGATTCTAGGGCATTCTCCAAATCTCTCATCTCGTCCATCCATTCAAGATTGCATTTTCTATAAACTGACAATCTTGATCTCATTTTTGGGATCCATAGTTTACTTAATTTATTTTTATTATTGGCAGTCACATATCACATAGGCATATTATTATTACTTGCATAATAGAATTAACTTTCTAGTTTGCATAGGTTTATTTAAAATCCTTCAAAGGCATTTTGCTAAGGCTAGACATATATTAGTTTGCTCACACCAAGGTTGAGGGCATTATTATCATAACAACAAGCTTGAGGAGGTACAATGGAAGTAGTCATGGAGAAGAGAAATGGGTGAGACTGTTCTAGTCTCATTCCTTTTCTCATGATTTCTCCCTTGCATTCCATTGAATGATTATTTATATTGCATGCATGTTCTAATTTAGATCTGTTTTGCAGGATTTATATTTTAGATCATTACATTGGTGAACCCGACATTCTAACACACATTTGCAGGTTTCGTACAGCTTCGAATTTTTATTTTTTTTGTAGGTACAAGTGCATAAAAAGCCGCAACCGTAGCCTAAAGCGATGCAATTGCTCTGTCGAGCCGCATCTATGCACGCAAACGATGTATTCACCACCGTGCCACACATTTGCTAGAACCAGAACTGCAAACGCCATAGTGCACCGCATCTATCTCCAAGCCACAACTGCCTTCCGAGCTGCACCTACCAATTCGCACCTACCAAGCCGCATTTGCTAGAGCATGTTGCATTTGATTGGTAAAACTTCATTTTTTTACAATTGTAATCTCGATATGATGCGACCGCGGCCAATCTTTATTTTTATTTTCTTTTTTGGTATTTAAAAAGAACCAACCCTAGGATAGACACTTAAGGTTGA
This sequence comes from Sequoiadendron giganteum, assembly GCA_007115665.2. NCBI lineage: Eukaryota > Viridiplantae > Streptophyta > Pinopsida > Cupressales > Cupressaceae > Sequoiadendron > Sequoiadendron giganteum. The sequence continues at coordinate 295,776,194 of CM021103.1, read as the reverse complement.
ATTTATCAATCCTAGGATAGGCAACTTAACTTGGAATGTATCAATCTAGGATAGTCACCACACTTTACTTTGTTCGGATTAAAATAAACCCCATGTTTTTGTGAAGCAATATCTTCACTTAAAATAAAAAATACTTTCATTTGGTTTTAAAACTGAACATTTGTTTACTATGTTTGTGTGGATAATAGGTATATGCTCTCCCCTTTACTGGGTGATCAAAAAGCCAAACTTACCCATTTTTATTTTCAGCATTTTACTGCTTTATTACAACCTTTAGAAGGCCTGCCGTAGTGGGAAAAAGTACTCACCCTACAGGAACGACCTAAGTTGGAACAACCAAAGCTAGGTTTTCCAATCCACTATAATCAAAAGCGAATACGGGGAAAGTCCGCAATTCGACGGCAGTGTACAAAGATAACCATCCCCAAAACCTTTGTTCTAAAGGTTGGGAGGTCTCTTGAGGGAGTTTATCATTTGCCGCATCGAATAGAAACCTTGACTAAGAACTTTAGTGTAGAAGCCAGCCGAGTCAATATCCAAACATTGTCTCAATCATGGTGCAAGGGGAGGGAAGAATCTCCCCCCAAGACACTCACCATATAATCACCACAGACTGTTTGCTCAGGGGATTCGGTATCCACTTCTGTCACCTTGAGTATGCACCTGGAAAAGACAAAAACACGGGCACCCTCTAGGGGGTAACATGGCTGTGTGAGTCGACATGATTTTAAGATGTGGGTTGTGGTTGTGATGATGACCTTTTGACTATTAAGAGTGAGTCTGTTTGAAGTAGTTTAGTTTCTGTGTTTGTCAACTGTTTTCACACAAACTTCAACAAATTGAACATCAAAAATCTAGGTCAAAAAACTTGTCAAAACTGCAAAATAGTGTTCGGGTTTCTGCAAAATTATCCATTGCAATAAAATCACTCTGATAAATCGCAAGCATCACCTTGTGCGCTGTATTTGCTCTGATGAGCTGCATTTGAGTCACCCTGAGCCGTATATGCTCTAGTGAGCCGCAATTGAAACATACTGAGTCACATTTGCGAGTGTCCCGCCACATTTGCTATATTGAGTTGCATTTGCAAATCCTAAAACCGCAATCGGTTGTCTATCACACATCAGCCTCGTCAAACGACGCACTCATCATACCGCACCATATTTGACTTGTCAAACTGTATTTGCAATCCCAAATGCCGCATTTTCCAATTTGCAAAACAAGTCAAAATCCTGCAACGCATCTGCTTTAGTGCACCGCATTTGAGACCTTAAACGACGCATTTGCCTGTCAATTGGGAAAATATTAATTCTATCAAAAACCAAAGGCCAAACTATTGCAACCCAATTTTACTGGCACCTTTTCCCAGAAGTCTCTGTCTAAAACCAGCAAGGCACTTGTCCAAGTCATCCATCTTTGCATTTTAGTCTTCATCTAACTTGCAATCCGTCATCATCATCAACATAGGCAAAGTCTTAAGGCCTCAAATTCGCACCTTTGGGATAGGAAAACTTTCCTTCCTTTGTCAAACCATTTTTCTCAAAAATACATTGTCATTGGACCAAGTCAAAACAAATTACTCCTAAGTCATCGTCCTTTGGTGAGCTACTTCCAACTCATAAGTCTAGTGTGGAAGTTTCACCTTGGTCATTTTATTATCTTGTCCTACAAATCGGTCCTTTTACAATACAAACTGAGACATTGGCTAAACTTTGGGTGGTTAGAAAAAAAAAAAAACCTTTCCTAAAAATCATTTCACATCAGGCATCCCCTTTTCACTTGGCATTATCCCTTTGCATAGGCTTAGTCTCATTTCATCCACCATCATGTCTTCAAGTCACGATGACATGCTTGCTAGTCAAATTGAATGCCAATTCAATAGTAAGGGTCAAGCACAACTTGCTAGGGACTTCAAAACACTATACCTACAATGCAAGTCCAAACACACCTCACCCTCTAGTCCTCTATCCATCCATCCCTCTTACCAACAGTCCAATAGCCCTGGTTCTCTATCCATCTACTATCAAGGGTCTCCTAACACCATCCATGGTACTGAGTCACAACAAACTTCCATTAGTCATACCCACCCTAACTTTGACAAGGGAAACCAACCCTCCATTAATCCATTCCAAGCCTCCACATCATATCTTAGTCCTTCATCTTATCTTATTCCTTCATCCACATCATATCAAAATCTTCCATTCATGTCATATCCTAGTTCTTCATCATATGCTAGTCCTCCATCCATGTCATATTAGAATCTTCCATTCATGTCATATCCTAGTCCTTCATCATATGCTAGTCCTCCATCCATGTCATATCAGAATCTTCCATTCATGTCATATCCTAGTCCTTCGTCATTTACTAGTCCTCCACCCACGTCAAATCCTAATCCTATTCCTCCATTCATGACAACTCCTTGTCATGCATCCATGTCATATCCTACTCCATCATGCACCAATCCATTCCAAGAAAATCCATCTTGTCATGAAAACATATCTAGTAATGGTCTCCAAAGTCCCATCTCCTTGCATACACTTGAGGATACATTTCAAGAGGCAAGTCCAAAGTATAACATTATAACATCACCATCATGTCAAGATCAAAGTAGTCTATTCCATGACTCCATCTTTACGTCCATTCAAGAAGTCCTCCTGGACAATCATGGAACACCAAATACACCTATCCTCGCTCAAGAGTCCATCCAAAACCATGTCATTCAGGAGGAACCTATCCTCGGTCAAGACCCTATTTCCAATCATGACATTCAAAGTGCACCCATCTTTGATCAAGACACTATCATTGATCAAGAAGTCCACAATGATCCACTCCTTGAACTCTATGCCATTCACAATGAAATGCTTGAGGACGATCCCATTCAAACTTCAAGTATTAACACTCCCAAAAGTGAGACACTTGCCTCCATGGGACACATAGATGATCTACCACTAGAACAAGAGTCTTCTATCATGGACATATTTGCAAATGATCAAGCTATAGCTGAATTCAGTGGGATCTATGACAATGACCATGAAGACGGTTTTGACATAGACTTGGAAACACCAACGAAATCACAGGAGTTCGACATGTCACATAATTAGACTGAAGATATTAATCAAAAATCTATCCAACATGTCAATAAAGGTACAACATCCTATCAATTAGGATCACCTATCTTTTTTCGAGTAGGCTTTATTATAGAGGAAAATATTTCAAGCATTAATTTCCCTAATAATGATGGGTTAGCATCTTGCTTCCAAAGTCAACAGTATCCCATCGCAAACAAATTTTTTCAGAACATGCATTATCAGGGGAAAGGATTAGGCCTACACGAGCAAGGAATTCTGGAACCCATACAAATTCAAGCACATTACAGACATCAAGGTCTTGGCTATTCATTAGTTAGAAAATCAAAAGATGTTAGTGGTCCCTCTTCGATACTAGGGGAAACTTTATCTAATACAAATGTCAAAATGGGTATCATGAGTAGTCCTTGTCATAAGATTGTTGCCAATACCCCTTCCCTCCACATCCCAAACCACCATTCCATCATGAATAAACCTTCCATTTGGAACCAACAAAAGTCTTAAAAATAAAAAATCCAAAGTCAAATGTCAAAGGCCATCAAATCAGACAAAAATTCAGGTGGACAAAAGAAGCTAAAATGGATCCCAAAACAAAATGGATCAAGTAAAGAATTAGGCAAAGAAAAGATGCAAAATTCAAAAGTCAATAAAAATGTGGAGCCACAACACAAGAGGATTCCCACACACAATACATGTACAGCTCCATCAAAATGGCCATCAAGAAAGACATATGAAAATGTTGGTTCCAAACAACATCCTAACCCAACACCCAAAGTTTGGAGAGTAAAAACAGTTACATCCAAACATCCAACCAACTCATCCACATCCACCATCATCCATTATAATCCTACATCATCCTTAAATTCTAAACATCCCATGTCAAAAATATGTTGCATCTTGGCAACAACTCTCTATCATAAGGACTCTCATGGCACTCTATCGCAATGTGCGTATTCTGATAAAGCCAACTCTAGTATCAACAAAGATCACAATGACATCAATCAGGTGTATGCAAGCGCTATCATCCTGACAAGGTAACTACTTTAGAAAGGTCATTATTGGCATGTCATGGCACTAGTATCTACATCAGCATCGTCAAAAGCTTCAACACAGTCAGTGGTCATATAAAGCATCAAGGCTATTCAACAAAAATGCAAAAATACAAAAAAAAAAATCAAAAATCAAAAAAATCGTCCCTTGATGAAAACCTGGCAAACAGGCATCATGGTGACACCAAAAAAATCAGAAAATATAAAAAACAATGAAGAGAAAAATGTCGTCCAACAGTGAAAACCTGACAAAGAGGCGCTTTGGATAAGTACCATGATGAAAACCTGGAAAACAGGCATGATGTGTAGAATAAATCATCTATGTCGACCATTACACTTAGGGGCAAGTTGTTTCATCTCCCATGCATTTCCCATGACATTTTCAATTCATCCATCTTGGCTCTATCATGTCCATCCATTTTTCTACCTATTTTGATCTTGACAAAGACTAAGGCACAAACACAAATCATACTTTGGAAAACTTTTGACATGTCCATCCTTTGGTCATACACATAGTCACAAAGTATTATATCAGTATCTTCATAGCCTCCTTTTCACTATGAAACATCATCCTTGGAGACCATATGATAATTCTCCTAATCCAAGTCATCAGTCTTTCTTGCCTTATACCTGTCACCCATCTTGGTTTCCCTTGTCAATGGTTTACAGATCCCTCATCATTCTATCCAAGTCATTTCAAATGAACAACATGGAACCCTAGCACATTATCCAGAACATTCCTTGGCTTTGTCCCTAGACCTGCTGCAAACTTTTATACTCTTGTCATAACATTGTCATCTTCACGTTGTTTTGGGATGTGTCCTTCCCACGTCAAACAACATTGTCATTTTCGCATTGTTTTCGGGATGTATCCTTCCCACGTCAAACAATGTTGTCTTTGTCATCATCACCTATCCGTTGGTATTCAGCTTGGCTAGCAGCAAAATCATGGTTGTCCTTGGATTCATGAGTGTCGACATCATCCACATGTATTTGTCACAATTTCCATAAAACATCAAAAAGTCATAAAAATCAGAAAAATTCTTGAAAAGGACCTAAAAATTTGAAAAACATCTTGAGAAAATACAAAAACATTCAAAAAATGTCAAAATCCCAAAAACAAAGTCAAAGTCAATCTTTGTCTGGTCAATCCAATCAGTTTTGTTGGTCAATCTTTGTCTTCTGTCTGAACTACGTTGTCTCTGCGCACTTGCTACGTAGGCAAGATTCATCTTTGAATCCCCGAGACATTAGGTCAGTCCCTTTAGGTTTGTCAAAATAAAATCATAAGTCAAACATGGTTACGTCTTTTAAAACAGTCATTTGAAATGTCAAACTTCAAAATCAAGTCCAAATCAGACAACCTAAGCAAATCAATTACACAGTCAGCATCAGTTAGCTTGCCAAGACATTGGTCAAAATGTCAATCTCGTCACTTTTTAGTCCTCTTCAAGATGTGTCCTTCTTGGATTTGGATCTCGTCAAAGTGGTGTTTGCCTTTTTAGGATGTGTCCTTCCTAACCTCAGGCACCGTCAAACCATCAAAACCATCAAAACTATCAAGATTTCAAACAATTAATCTTTGGCAAACAAACATTGGCAATACAAAGTAAATGATTGTGAATTTTTTGCTATTTTGTCTTATCTTTTTATTGACTTTTCTTTTGGTCATGTTACTAGCTACCTCAAGGATGTCCCTTGAAGAATTTAGAGGTGCGACAATGTCTCATGACCTATTTTATTTTCTTTGACTGTTATCAGTGGATTGTCTTGACAAAAAGACTGGGGCAAATGGGCCTCTAGTATGAGTTAGGACATTCCTTGTCTGCAATTGCCTATCTTGCAATTGGATGACCTTGCACACCTTGGTCTATGTTATACCCTGGTTTTTGTTGTCCATTTGTGTCATTTTTACCACCCAATGATGATTCGAGCAACACGTATTAGCACCCTGGCAAATATTGAAGGATTTTAACATGCATTTCATTTTTCACACTAACTTGCATTTCCTTCTTTCCTAACATTCATCTTTTTCTCTCTACCATTTCTTTTTCTCGTCATATTCTATTCTTCTCATCAATTTCGAGAGCACACTCGTGTTCTTGGAACCCAACTATCCTCTCAAGGGGGCATATCGCTACCTCCTCATCATTCTTCCTTAACTTATTCTGCACTGGGGCATATTCTAGACTTGTTTTTCTTTGCCATAACGCAACAAGCTGCATTATGACAAAGAGGGGCAAATTTAGACACCTAAAAATGACTTAGGCCTGCAAGCAATATTTTATCACCTTTCGTCATAACATGATTATAACATTTGAATTATGTCCCTAACCCACATTCAACTATTAATTAAATAATTCATGATTAATTCATAATCTCCCATTCTTCATGATTATTAAATAATTAAATCTTATTTATTTAATTTAATATGTCACTAATTGTCAAAGTCTTCTAATAATTAAATAAAGTCATCAATTTATTTAATTAATTTGTATCATTAATGTCCTCCTAATTATTAAATTAATATATTTTAATAGATTTATTTAATATGTCACTAATTCCTAAATCCTCTTAATTAAATAGATTTGATTATTTATTTAATTAATTAGCTACTTCTTCTAAATTAAATAATTATTTGTAATTATTTAATTATGGCATGTAACACTTTTATATTTTTAAATAAAACAAATCATTTAAAAATATCTCACATGGTTAACTAATTCTTCATTTAGTAATTAATTTCAAAAATCAATTACTAATTACCTCACAAAATCTTTATTTTGAATTAATTTAATTCAAAAGGGAAATATTCTTCTACAAATCAAGTAATTTCTAAAATTACTAATTTTCTAAAATCTCATCCTCTTGTCTTCTGATTTTTACTAATTTCATCTCAACTATCACATTCAGTCTTGATTTAATTCATTTAATTAAATCTTATTTACACATATGGGTATTTTTCCCTAACCCTAATTGAGAGTTGCCTTATTGAATCTTGACCATTGATTCTAGGGCATTCTTCAAATCTCTCATCTCGTCCGTCCATTCAAGATTGCATTTTCTATAAAATGACAATCTTGATCTTATTTTCGGGATCGATAGTTTACTTAATTTATTTTTATTATTGGCATTCACATATCACATAGGCATATTATTATTACTTGCATAATAGAATTAACTTTCTAGTTTGCATAGGTTTATTTAAAATCCTTCAAAGGCATTTTGCTAAGGCTAGACATATATTAGTTTGTTCACACCAAGGTTGAGGGCATTATTATCATAACAACAAGCTTGAGGAGGTACAATGGAAGTAGTCATGGAGAAGAGAAATGGGTGAGACTATTCTAGTCTCATTCATTTTCTCATGATTTCTCCCTTGCATTTGATTGAATGATTATTTATATTGCATGCATGTTATAATTTAGATCTATTTTGCAAGATTTATATTTTAGATCATTATAGGGCATGGGTTGAGGTTCCTTACCCTAACTTTTTGCGATCCCAGATTGATCTGAAGGGGATCTTATTGCATTCATTATTGAATAGCAATATATTGTTGGTTGTTAGTCCGATTTGGTTGGTGGTCGAGCTTCTTTGTAACCCTAGCTTTGGTTCACATGGGAATGTATCTATAAGTATAGCACTCTGCCTCATTTGTAAAGGTTCAGTTCGGATTGGAAGACTAAGTTAGAAGACTTGTAATTAGTAGATTTAACAATAGAGTAGCATGTTAGAAGATTAAAAGTTAGTTTTTTTACATTTCAAGCAAGTGCTGTAACAGATTGGAATTGTTGCAAATGTGATGATTTAATACAAAGTGTAGACATTGTGTTATGGCTGGTGCCTTCTCTTGCATTGAATAATCTTGCATGGTTTTTGTTCTATCTTTCAAATCGCTTGGAAATGTTTGAATACATCTTAGGTTTAGTTAGTAATGCTTGTGATTTAATGCTTGGAGTGTTGTAGCAATCACTGGTTCATACTTTGGGAAGCTTCTTGATTGTGGGAATGATGTGCAAGGTCAGCCTATACCTCATATTTATGTGCTTGGTTCAACTATAGATATTCATCCAGTCTTATTGAATGAATGCCTATAGCTTGAAAATATTTAATACCTTAGAAGATTGTACTATTTTCTACAAGATTGCAGGTATAGCCTAGGTTGAACAAAAATTATTTTAAGGGATTGGTCCATTCCAAGTATTTAATCATTTGCATGGTTAATCTTAGAAGTAGTGTTAATTTTAGGACTTTTGAAACCATAATCTTTTGCTATTTCTTTTATTATTTGGTTAGAACTAGAAATTAAAGCATCACCATATCTTAAAATCTGATGAGTTTAGAGCTTCCAGCATTTGTGTGTAAGACCCCTTGTGATTACCAGCATTTTCACATTTTATCACTGAGTTTTTTCTACTACATTGTCATGACCTGATACCCTTGAGACCTTGGGGTTATCTCTTTGTTCATAGAGACCAACCTTTCAAGAGAGATGGGATAAATTTTATTCTTTTTGAGTTGTTGCTATGTAGAAACACCAAACAACATGGCTCTATTCATCTTACAGCCTCCACTCGAGAAAGAAACTTGCACATCAACATCATTCAACTCGCTGACCGAAAACAAGTTATGATCCAAACCTGGTATGTGTAGTACATCACCAATCCCTTTGATTCTTCTATCAAGGAATTAGATTTTGACTCTTCCACAACCAACAATCTCCAGAGTTGAATCACTTACTAGGTACACCTTTCCACCATCATACTTTACGTACTTATTGAACCAATCTTTGTGAGATGTCATGTGAAAAAATGCACCTGAGTCAATCAACTAGACATCATCTAATGCCTGAGTCGCCAATGCTGCAATGAAGCTATATGCATCACTCTAAAAAGAGTCATTGTCCAAAGAGTTATTCTTCTTCTTATTTTTCTCCTCCTTATAGTCCTTTCGGATATGACTAGACTACCCGCAATTCGAGAATTTCACCTTGGATATTTTATCAGGAGATTTTAATCTCCCTTCAGATTTGGATTTAGACTTCTTGTCCTTCTTCTTGCCTCTCTCCTTCAATCTACCCCGAACAACAAGAGCCTCCTTGGCCATTTCAGAAGACTTTCTCCGCATTTCTTCTGATAGCAGTGAGGCAACCAAATCTTCCATCTTAAAAATAGTTGTTTTATTTCCAATAGCCATTACTAGATGGTCCCAAGTGTCAGGTAAGGAGCATAACAATAGCATGCAGCGATCCTCCTCCTCTGTCTTCACACCCACAAATGCCAAGTGAGCAAAAATCATATTAAACAAATTCAAATGGTCTATTAGAGATGTACCATCTTCCATCTTCAAGGATTACAACTTCTTCCTCAGGAATAACTTATTCACCAGAGACTTCCCCTATTAAATGTCACCAAGTTTCTTCCATAATGAAGCTGCAGTCTTCTCCTCATGGACGTTCAGGAGTACAGAATCAGCCAGACAAATTCTTATCAACCCTCTATCTTTTCTATCTGGGAGGTCCCAATATTCTTGCTTCATACTTTGTGGCATAGTTCTAGACACAACAATCTAGAGGTCTCTATCCACCAACAAGTCTTCCATTTTGAGTTTCCACAACTAAAAATTGCTGCCATTGAGTTTTTCAATTTCTACTCTACCTGATGTACTTGCCATCTCAAACAATAGACTGAGTAAGTAGTTCTTCCTTTGCAAGACTCCCACTGAAACAATATTAGCACAAAAAACCAGCCCTACTCACAAGGATAACACAACTGGTCAGGCTCTCATACCACTTGAAAGGAAAGAAAATAGTGTGGAAAATACCTTCCTAATGCAAAATCCTCAGAAGAGAAGTACAAAAGAAACCTCACTTAAAAAATTTCATACATTTGAGATGCACATTCACATAACAACAAGAGAGACAAAATAAATCACACACAGTGAGATAACACCAGATATACATGGGAGAACCCTTAAGGGAGAAAAGCCCAACACACCAAGTAAAGTCACTTTGTATTACAGTAAAACAATTACATACAAAGTTACAGACTTCACTCTTAGATGTTAGCTCACAGCAACATTCCCTTGGTTGACCTCCAGTCTCAGATAGTTTTGTTTGTTACATACACTCATTGTTACAATGCTTGTAAAGCATCGATGAATTCTCTCTTACACTCTCCAACAACCATTAGGGTATATTTAATCACTTGCTTCACTAACAAGATTTCTTCATTTTTTGGCTACGCTCACCACCCTAGAGCACACATTGGGCTACCTAGCATTAACATGGCTTACAGAGAATTTATTGTATGTGCACGTTGTTGAAGATACGAATTCAGTTCTGTTATCAAGATATGCATCTAAGATAGTAGTGCGTTAGTGATTTCAATTCAAAATCACAAAAAAGACACAACCAACTATACCATAAAGCAAAAATAGGTACAGTTGATCCCCCATTGATCCTTTGAGAGAAATGGATGCAAGTAAAAAATAGATTTAATACAAATAGATAACCATGAAAGACAAAACAATGAACACACATATATAAGTGAGGAAAACCTTTTCAGGTAAAAAACTCCACCTCCAAAACATTCAGCTCACATGTATTATTTAGTAACAAAAATGGTTACAATACAAAACCAGAGCTATGCTCTTTAGGATATTACATCTTGTCCATCTGGAGATAGAATATAGGCAACACAAACCAAAACCTCACACAGTTACAATGTTATCCAAGTGACATACTATGTAGATTCCCTTCAACTCCTCTCAAATAATTGTCGCATCTAGCCTCATGTCCAACCAAGCCACTAGGCCTCACAGCTTCACATCATACCAGATCTGAGAGTCTAAGTGTTCACTGTAGAATAGTTCGAACACTCTCAGCCTCTCTCTAATATTGCTCTATCCTGTCTCGAACTACACACCAGATTAAATATAATCTTGCACCGTGTGCATACCTATTCAGCCCATGCCTACCAACAATGGTCATCCGGGATAATAACTATCCTACCTGCAAGCTTCGACCATTCCTTGATAAAGTGCACCGCTTTCACCGCAAGCATTGAGCCCTGCAACATTAAATCCGGTCATAGACATGTCCGTCAACCTCCATTCAATAATGCAGCCCAATCGCACTCAAGAAATACCCATATGGCCAATTAGATCATAAAGATCTACCACGTGTCACCATACCAATCATAGTTGCACCTTTGATAGTTAGACCAACTCGGTCAAGCTTGATCCAACTCGGTCAACTGAGCTCCGAGCTCATACCACATTACCGCAGCCCCAGCCAAAACACCTCGTGGTATGGCAATAAGCCAACCGAGCTCGCACCCTGACTCTACCACGCTATCGCACTGAGCTCAAACACCTATCATGGTATGCCAGTGAGCTTGTTCAAGCTCACTCCGTTGATTACTGTACAACCGCGGCCTAGACCATCTTGCCTCACGGTATGGCGGTAAGCCATCCGAGCTCCATTGAGCTTTGGCCCAAGCCACCACCGACCTCAATCATTCCTTTGTCATCGGCCAACCAGAAGCTACCAAACTACCACGTGTCGCCCTACCATTCGCTTGCCTCCATGACACCGAGTCCAACTCGGTCAAACACTGCCCTAAGCTCATCCGAGCTCCTACCGCGCTACTGTAACCCTGTTGGCCTTGCCTCGTGGTATGGTGGTAACTTCCAATGTTGACCGCTAGTGGTCTTACCACAGCCACCATGGAGCCATTCCACTGGTTGCGGTATGGCGATAACCACCAGCCAGGCCGCTTGCGGTCTTACCACAACCACCACGGTCAGCCAGAACGTTGGTCGTGATATGGTGGTAATTGCCAGTCAGGCTACTGGCGGTCTTACAGTGGCCACCACAGTTGGCTAGAATGCTGGCCGTAGTATGGCAGTAACTGCCAGAGCCAACCACCAACGATCTCACTGCAGTACCACGGTGACTGGACCCACCGCCTCCGGTATGGCAGTAACAGCCAAGACCAATGCAGGCGGTCTCACTGCACTACTGTGGTGAGTTGACCTGCCACCTATGGTATGGCCACCATCAAAGCCATACCAAAAGGTTATCATGGCCACCATGGTGAGAATGAAGAATGCACATGGTATGGTGATAACCGCCATATACAAGAAGGAAATGCCAAGGGAAAAGGAGAAACATGCCAGGAAGCTAAGGCAATATCCCAACAATCTCCCACTTGATGCAGGCTTCCAAGCATCCTCCAAAACTTGAACAAGGACCAAAACAATACTTCCATGCTCCAACCAAGACCTCTGCAACGACATCAAAAAATGTCCACCATCTCAAGCACCAGCTCCAAACACAGGAACACACCAAGGTGAATATGCACCTATCTCAGGAACGAAAGTAAAAGGCCCTTTAGGTGGCACAAGCAACAAACAACAAGGCACTAGGCGAACACAGAACAATAGACCATCTCCATAATAAGAAACCAACCAGCTCGAATAACAACCATAAAACTGACTACCCTCATCTAACTGATCAAACCCACATGATTGAAAACTAGCATTCACAGCACATGCTAAACATCCAACCACCCATACCTCAAAGGTATGAAAAACCAGCAGTAGACTCATGCCATCATAAAACTACCCAACTCAGCAGCAACCAAGCACCTTGTGCCAACCAATCAAAAGACCAAACATGACCAGGTACTCTCACTGTAGGGGTACAATCTAGATAGATGCAACCAAAGCACCATCACATATGATCCAGACATACCAAGTCCACCAAACCTCTACAGAAAGAAATGTAACCATGTAGATCCAAGGAATGACCACACTGATCTGCAACACCTGCAACCACCTACTGGAAGGAACATTTCTCTCTACTGTCTTCCACAGTTCTTCCAAACTCCTCCAAAATTGACTGAAGAAAGAAGCACAGGAACCTCTATGTCATCACCCAAGTGACAACACATGACAACAAACTGTGACCAACCCGGCACCACAAAGGTGACCCACATCTAAAGTCAAAGGAACAAACAGTAAGACCAAGACCAGATTAGAGAGAAAAAGAAAATCAAAACATGTAGCCACCTTCTACACACACTTCTAAATGCAAGTTGTGTCAAGAATGATCTTCTTCACATCCCAAAATAGAAAAGCCTTAACAACATCCAACAACACCATGGATGCAAGCATCAAGAAGATCACACTCACCCATATGACCATCTCCTACCAGTTTTGGAGAGAACAAGGAGATACACAATGTTGTCCACCTTTCATTATGAATCCTCCAGAATCTAAACCAACTCAAGATTCATATCCATGAAAGATAAAGCATAAGACACAACTAAAAGATATAATTGGAAAATACCTTTCAAAGTAACACCACTACCGAGCAAACCAAGAAAGAAAAAGAAACATGCTCATCCAAGGCATACAAGCCAAAGTGACTTACCCAAGAGAAATCTCCTTCATGGTCTCTGTTGAACTCACATTCAACCAAGGTGCAAGCTTCTCGGACTTTCAACTATAACAACAACATTCCCATAAGAATTCTAGCCTCACCTTATTCTCCATGCATCCATGAGTATCAACAACCTGTCATCTCATGCTGACTCCAATCTACAATACTGCAACCATGAAGTTCACCAACATATGACCAATGCACTCAAAACATATAGAAACCCACCAGACCATTGTCAAAGCTCCAAACCTAGAACAGGAACTTATCATGACACCATTATCTACACATCTCCATAGGAAATACCATGCTTCAAGTGAAATGTCCATGGTCTTCAAGAGCAAAGCAACATGCCAAAACTCTAATGCACAAGCAAGAGTATACCATGACATAATGCAATGAAACTCTAAACCAACATCACCTGTCAAGCACCACCAGCATCTCAACCAAAGACTACCAAGGTCCTTCATGGCTCCAATATGTTGCACATCTTCAAATAGTGAACATGCAGATGCAAAGGAACACAACAACTGCAACACCAAAGAAGAACACCAGTCAAGGCTAAAGCTCCAACTGCAACGTTACACCGAGCTTTCCAAGCACCATGACTGACCACACCATCACTTGTCAAAAGCTTACACTAAGCCAGTGTAACCAGCTCTCCATGACACCATGATTCACATGCTTTAGATCCCCATTACTGACTATTCAGGTACTCAAATGCCATTCCTTCTCTCATCTCAAACCAACCATGCCAAAGCACAAGTGACCACAGACAAGGTCAGCTAACAAATCTGCACTACATAGTTACAACCTTGTGGATATAGATAGTCCACTTTTGAGTTGTCTCACAACAAACATGTAGGTAAGGAAAGCCCACAACATTGCACAACTTGTGGATGCAACCAAATGTAACCTGTAAATCTATCATTGCACTGAAAACTACAAAACTGAGATAATCAAAGAGGACAACCAAAGCAAACAAGCATGACTCAAACACAGATCACCAACAAATCTAATTTGCTAGTCATGTCCACAACTCAAGCATCATAGTCTAGGAAACCAAAAAGCACACCACAAGAATGTTGAATGAAGAACACATACCAACACTCCCATGCAAATAAGACATCACACCTCCTCAAACCATGTTGAACTATAGTTATATCATCCAGTCACACCCCAGAAACCAGGATCTAGAAAATAGCAGACAACAGCTCCACACAACACAAGTTTTCCTTGACCATGTAAAACCTGCAAAACCACAGTGTTTATAAAACACCCACACACCTCCATATTCACTCCTCATCTGGATGACTCAGAAGTCTGCACACAACCATCATAGTTAACTAGAACAATAAAAAGAAACATGAATATACATCATAAAAAATTTAGGAAAATCTACACAAAACCTGCAAAGCTAAAGACATGAATCTAAAACCATGCAAGTGCAAGACACAGGCACACAAGAACAATAGGTCCATTTCAGACCAGTTCTAACACCACTGTCATGCACAAGCAAAAGGGAGAACCAGGGTATCTAGAAGTTGCAAACCACCAAGGTCACTTCACAACCTCCATGCAATCAGAGCACCAGAGAAAATGCCTTCAATGCTAAGCAAAAAACACTCAGCACAAGCACAACTCTCCATAGATGATCAGCAACACAAGCAAGTCCATACCACCAGGGAGCCTCTCACATAGATGCCCAGCATGAACACCACACTTCGTTGTAGCTCAGCCATGAAAAACATCTCATGCCCTTTGCATCAGGAACTTTGCTATGAGCCAGGAGCCTCAGACCATGTTGCCACAACATGACCAACTCCAGTCATCTCTAGCATCTTTCAAATTGTGTGTTGAATCAATGAAGCACACACTTCCACTCATCGAAGGATCAATCACCAACCAATTTCTCCAAACTTCCTCAAGCTTTCCAAGTTAAGAAATCTTAAGAGGGGAAAATATAGAACTTCAGCAAAACATGCTCTGATACCACTTGTTGGTATCATGAGCAACAAGCTACTAGCTCTGATACCACTTGTTGGGGATACAAATTTGGTTCTGTCATCAAGATATGCATCTAAGACAACAGTGCCTTAGTGATTTCAATTCAAAATCACAACAAAGACACAACCAACTATACCATAAAGTGGAAACAGGTATAGTTGATCCCCCATTGATCCTCTGAGAGAAATAAATGCAAGCAAAAAACAAATTTAACACAAACAAATAACCATGAAAGACCAAAAAATGAACACACAGATATACGTGGGGAAAACCTTTTCAGGTAAAAAACCCCACCTCAAAAACATTTAGCTCACATGTATTATTCAATAATAAAAACGGTTACAATACAAGACCAAAGCAATGCTCTTCAAGATATTACATCTTGTCCATCTGGAGATAGAATACAGGCAACACAAACCAAAACCTCACACAGTTACAATGTCATCCAACTGACATACTATGTAGATTCCCTTCAGCTCCTCTCAAATAATTGTCACATCTAGCCTGATGGCCAGCCTAGCCATTAGGCCTCACAGCTTCACATCATACCAAATCCAAGAGTCTAAGTGTTCACTTTAGAATAGTTTGAACACTCTCAGCTTCTCTCTGATATCGCTCTCTCTTGTCTCAAACTGAACACTAGATTAAATATAATCTTGCACCATGTGTATACCTGTTCAGCCCATACTTGCTAGCAACGGTCATCCAGGATAATAACTAACCTACCTGCAAGCTTCGACCATTCCCTGATAACGTGCATCGCTTTCACCGCAAGCATCAAGCTTTGCAGCATTAAATCATAAAGATCTACCACGTGTCACCATACCAATCATAGTCGCACCTCTGACAGTCAGACCAGCTCGGTCAAGCTCGGTCCAGCTCGATCAACCGAGCTCCGAGCTCATACTGCATTACCGCAGCCCCAGCCAAACCATCTCGTAATATGGCGGTAAGCCAACCGGGCTCACACCCTGACTCCACCACGCTACCGCATCGAGCTCAAACACCTGTCGCGGTATGGTGGTGAGCTCATCCAAGCTCATTTCGCTGATTACCGCACAACCGCAGCCCAGACCGTCTTGCCTCGCGGTATGGAGGTAAGCCATCTGAGCTCCTTCGAGCTCTGGCCCAAGCCACCACTGAGCTCAATCATTCATTTTTCATCGGCCAACTAGAAGTTTCCAAACTACCATGTGTGGCCCTGCCATTCGCTTGCCACCCTAACACCAAGTCCAACTCGGTCAAACATTGCCCCGAGCTCATTTGAGCTCCTACTGCACTACTGTAGCCCTGTTGGCCTTGCCTCATAGTATGGCAGTAACTACAAATGTTGACCACTCGTTGTCTTACCCCAACCACCGTGGTTAGCCATTCCACTGGCCGCGGTGTGGCGGTAATCACCAGCCAGGCTGCTAGCGGTCTTACTACAGCCACCGCAGTTAGCTAGAACGCTAGCCGCGGTATGGTGGTAACCACCAACCAGGCCACTGGCGGTCTTATCGCGGCCACCGTGGTCAGCTAGAATGTTGGCCGCGATATGGCGGTAACCGCCAGAGTGAACTGCGGCAGTCTCACCGTGCTACCGCGGTGAGAGGACCCACCACCTGTGATATGGCAGTAACTGCCAAGACCACCACAAGCGGTCTCACTGTGCTACCGCGGTGAGTGGACCCACTACCTGCGGTATGGCGATAACTGCCAAGACCACCATAGGCAGTCTCTTCGTGCTACCGTAGTGAGTTGACTCGCCGCCTATGGTATGGCGGTAACTACCAAGCAAGGATAACTTTAGTGGCAAATCTTCGGCAATTGGCAAATTCTAGGAATCTGGCAATTTGAATTTGGCAAATCTACCATATTTGTAGGGTGTTCAAATCGCCAGGAATTCACAGACTATCGGTCCAATGTATGTCCATTCACTAACAATTTTTTTTTATGAGGCATGTTTAGGCAATAAATTCTCCATAACAGACTACGCATTTCCAATGCACCGATCAATATTTTCGCCTAGAATCCCGAGGAGCATGTCAAAGTCACCAACATATTCGCCAATACTATTAAAACAACATTATATGAAGACCCATTTCGTCAATTAAAATTTACAAATAGTTGCTTGTGAGGACCCATTTCGCCAATTAAAATTTATAAATAGTTGCTTATGAGGACCTATTTCATCTTAAAAATTTCAAGGTATCATTGTATAAGCACACGGGATTCGCCAAATTTTTAACATACCATTTCAAAATCCCACGGAATTCGCCAAATATGGATTGATATAAATACAATTGAAACTGTTATTTGTTCTTACACATTTTGTTCGGTTTTACACATTTTGTTCAGTTCTAAACTTCTGAGGTTCTACTTCTTGATTCAGAAGTCAGCGAAACCCGAAAACGTAGACTCAAAGGTGAGTGATCATTTCTTCATACTGTTATTAGTTATTAGAGTATTAGTTATAATAATAATATTTCTTTATCTATTTTCCATTCTTGCTTCAGTCTTAAACATAATTTTAAGTAGGGAATGCGATCTATATTCTTTGTTGGTCTGTCCTTCTTAAACAAGAAGACATTTTTTCTAGCTTTTATTTGAAGTGAGATCAATATGTCAAGCAGAAAGGGTAAGACTCCTGAGTAGGCGGGTAATGAAGAGACTGGGAGGCCATCAAAACTCCCAAAATGGGGAGGTACCATACAGTCTTACTTTGGAATTGGCAAAGCTTCTAATCCATCAGATCAAGGTGGAGCTACACCATCAACTTTTCCACTAAATATTATTAAAGATGGAGATACATCATCAACTCTTTTGCCACAAGAAGGTCAAGGTGAGATTGTCATTGTGTTAAATCAAAATGTATCAAATGAGGATGGCAATATCACAGAAGATGTTCCAAGGGATTCCCTGGATAGCCAGAATGAGATAATCGACTTGGATGAGGATGATGTTGGTAGCAAGAAAAGAAAAGGCAAAGAAAAATTGGGGTGCAAGTGGGAAATGACAAGGAATTTTCAAATTGGTTGGTTGTTGAAGTACCCATTCCTTGAACTAGTGGGGGTATCAAATGAAAATGATATTGAAAGGGAAACAAAGGTCAGATGTAATATTTGTAGTTGGAAATGTGGAAGAGACAAGACGATGCAGCTAAAGCTTGACACTATAGAAAAGCATATCGACAAAGTTTACGAAAAAAAAATCATAGATGGAAAGGAACAATCAGTCGTATGATGGAAATCAAAGGAAGAATGTCTTCATGTTAAGTATGTCGCAGATTATGGAGAGCATAACCATAGAATGTCGAAGATTAAAAAATGTGAAGGTACACTTGAGGCTCATTTTGGAAAAGCCATGGTAGCAACAAATCTGTCAAAAACTATTTAGATGAGTGTTGTTTTTCATATATTGTCTAGGGGGCGTCCTATGACAGACTACCCAGAATATTTTGATTTATTATCTTATTTGAGTGTTCCCCACTTTCCCTTCTCACATTGGTCAGTAAACGCTAGATGGGAATTGGCGAATTGTCTTGCTGCAGTGGAAAAGCAAGATTTCAAGGAGAAATTAAAAGAGTCAAATTTCATTGCATTATCTTTAGATGAAGTTACTGCGATAGACAATACTTCTTGGGTTTGTATGCATTTGTATACTGTAGAACAACATGTTCACCAAGCTCATCTTCTTTGTGTTTGTAAAATGAAGGACAATTCAACATCGCAAAATTTTTTTGAACTAGTCAAGAAATCTTTGAATGAAATTGCAGGTTTGGATGAGTTGACAATTGCCAAAAAGTTGGTGTGTGTAGGAGCTGATGGAGCTATAGTGATGCAAGGTCAAAGGAGTGGTCTTTGTACAAAGTTACGAACTACTTGTGCACCATACATGCTTGGCATTCGCTGCATGGCCCATAGAATGAATTTAGCATTTAAAATTGTAAGCAAGTTTCCAAAAGTATCAAAAGTTGAAAATCTAGTTCGCGAGATCCACACATACTTCTGCTGAAGTCCCAAACGTTTCCTTGAATTTCAACATTTTGCTGAGGGAATAACACCTGGAAACAAGCTTCTCAAGGTTGTCGATACCAGATGGATCTCCCTACATGGACTAGTGTAACGAGTTCTTTCAGAATATCAATCCATGATTGGGTTGATGTACGAGCATCGCAGCACAGTAGACAAAGCTCCTGAACTCTTCCATAGGTTAAGCGATATAGAGACACTCTTGACTTTAGCTAGTCTTCTCCCCATGCTGGATGAGATGAACAATCTTGTGAAGAAATCCCAAGATAGAACTATGTATATTTATGAATAAGCCAATCTACGTAAACTTACATGCTTGGCCCTCGATCATCTATATCTAGATCTAACACAAGAAGGCGCAAATTATTTGTTGTGGTGGAAAATTACTAATTTGAATAATCCTGATAATTATTTACAGTTTAATGCAAGCGAGCACTTATGTATTTGTGTACATGGATATGAGATACCAATGTACCATTGTAAGATAGCTAGGCACTCTAGAAAAGAAGTACCTGTTAACGAGGAAGATTTTAACGACATTGTTAAATATGTTAGTGATAATTTGAAGGAAATTACAAAATCTCTTTCCTCAGAGATTCGTGAAAAATTCCGTCGGCATGAAATACTTGAAGCCATGGATATTGTGTATCCTTAATTTTGGGTAAACTGAGATAACCCAAAATATTTTCTTGATCAATTAAAAATCGTGATCAAACAGTTTTTGAAAAAGGTAACATACAATGAGCAGGCAATAGAAGGAATTTTAAATGAAAATAAGCTTAGAAATCAATGTCAGAGTTTTGCAATAGCTATGAGGGACTAGATTGATTCCATGGGCAAGGAGAAGGCCTTTGAACTGGGATCAATAAAAAAGGTTTGGACAAGCTTAGGTCAGAGTGAAATATTGCATGGTTCGATATCAGAATATTTCAAACTTGTTGATTTATGTCAAACAATGATATTGGGGTTGGTGGAGGATTAGAGAGTTTTCAGTACATTTGGGTTTTTGAAATCAAAGTTAAGAAACAAACTGGACAAAAATTTGGAAAATTGTTTGAGGATGAAAGGAATTGCGTATAATGTCAAAAAAATTCCTTTTGAAAGGGCACTCACAATCTAGAGGTCCACATGTGAAAGAAGAGGGGCCGGGTTGTGCAACACAGGCTCTCCAATTCCAAGAGTCGTCGGTACTGGTGGTGGTACTAGTGGCAGTGGCAGTGGGCCTGGGATAGATCAAGATGACAATGATATTCAAAAATTGACACAAATCAAACAATGAATGTTGATCTTGAGACAGAGGCCGAACAAAGTGCAAAGCAGTCTCTAAATCAAGATGACTCTTTTACTTTATCTGAAGATGAGCATCAGTTTGAGGACCCTGACTCCATTTGAGAAATGGAAGAGAATTAGCAGGTTTTAGGTATTTTTACTACACTTCTTGAATCAGTTTCCATTGTTCCAAAGTCCAAACTATAGTTGATGATATTTTAAATTCTATTAAATGAAAATTGTGAATCATTGCACTTCAAGTTCATGATATCTTATAATCTTATTTTAGATTGCACTCAAGCACTGCATGAATCATATTCCAAATATTAGTTGATGATTTTTTATATTGTATTCAAATAAATTGTGAATCATTGCACTTCAAGTTTAGGAATCGAGATATTTTATTTAATAATTTATATTGCACTCCAAGTCTCCATGATATTTTATATTATATTGCACTTCATGAATCATATCAGGATTTTTAGTCAAAACACAATAGAAGCTAACAGACTAACAGTTCAACATCCATAACTTAGAAATGAACAAATTAACCCTTGATCATTTTATTAAAAATAATGATATGTTTATACAATGGAGAGACATGAGTTCGAAATGAGTGATTTCCATTCAAATGCTAGTACTGTCCTGAAACATCAAACTCTAAAGAGTTTAAAACCTACTACAGAATGACTGATGCACTGGCCAGCCACCAAACATCAAGAAACTTGCACCAAAAGTGGCCCAAAACTGTCATCAAGACACAACCAAAATCTGTTATAACTTTGTGGTAAAATAGAATGAAGGAAAATTACTTAATGTCTATCGAATTCAAATCCCAACCGTCGATCCTTCACTTTCATCAAAGCATCGAACGACTACCTTCAAAAAGGCTAATGTAATCTCCATCTCAGTACGACGGGCCCACCACACTATGCATCACCAAAGGAATACACGTGGTGCGATGGCGGGCAACCATTGATCTCCGTCATCGGCAATCATGTTCATTCATAACAGTCACCGTTGTTGAACATAACCGTCGGGCAACTTTTTCATCAAGATTATAACACCTCCATTGATTTTGAGCACGTGCATCTCGCAGCTGCTTTAGTAACCTGCCATATAATGTATATCTTTGGGTTGGGTCTTTTCTGACGTTACCTTTTGAGGGTGGTTTCAAAACAACTTATGTCCCATTAAATCATCTAGGTTAGGCCCCTTTTAATAAAAATGCTAAATATTTCACTTGACCTTTTATTTCTCAAGTTTGGGTCAGACCGTGCCCTATGTTTTAGAATAACTTTGAGCCATCATTTGTCGTTGTCCTAGGTGGTGTCCCCTTCCCCTCTTTTATTTTAAGTAATTGTATTATTTTGCAGGAGTTATTTTTAGTGACCGTTGATCTCCCTATGATTGATCTTGACCATTCCCTGCGATATTGTGATGACATCACCGCTGGTTGCTTGGTGATTGCGATATCACGGGTGGGTGCCATGTGTCCCAAGTTGTCAATGCTGAAAAAGGAGTAAATAAAGTGATTAATATTTGTATCAGACTTTAGTACATTATAGAGTGGGTTACTAAACCAGATGTGAGATGCACGTGCTCAAGATCGACGGCGATGTTTTAACCTTGATGAAAAGTTGCTCGACGGATAGGTTTTGGTGCTATAGCTGCTGCTCACTATTGTGAATGATCATGATCACCGATGGCGGGAATCAACGGTTGCCTGCCATCACGTGATCCTAAAGTGAAGGGTGTTTAGTGATTGTGATATCACGGGCGGACGCCACGTGTATTCCTTTGGCACTATGTATTATGGTGGTCCCTCGATAATGATATGGAGATGTTGTCAGGTTGTCAGCCTTTTGAAGATGGTCATCTGATCATTAATGATCTAATAGGAACAAGAGATTGATGATGAGGATTTAAATTTGCATCAAATACGATTGAAGCCATTGGCGCGGCATGCAAGTGAGCTTTAATGGTGGATGAGACATCTACTGGCCATTTTTCATTGGCTTTAAGTAGTTAATTCCATTATATCTTCACCATAAAGGCATTCAAATGTTTTCGAAGTGGTCCAGAGCCAGAGATTGAGTTTTTCAAGCAATTACAGCGAGGTTTGGTTTTCTGCAAGGCACGAAATCTCATGAGTTATCTTCTATGCCACGGTTTTTGTTTGAATGTGTTTTTTGTGGAGGGTTGTATTGTGTTGGTCAGGGGTCTTGTTGATTAAGACTGTAAGGTTATTGGTTCTTTTGAATTGTTGGAAATTGCAAAGTTCTAGTGTAATTTCATTTTTGGTTGCCCTAGTTTGTTCAAGAATTTGATTTTAGGAGAAGCCGAAGTTGTTCGAAATGGCACCATCAAAGCAACATTCAGGCCATATTGATTATTTGCAAAGGAATTTATATGATGATTTCCTAGATCAATTCTTGCTATCAACGAATGACAAGAAGAGGGGTTTGGTTTTAATGAATGGGAAAGCCTTAGGTGAGGGACTAAGGTGTAAAACCTATAATATTGCAGATGCTAGGATCCAAATGACGGACCTAGAAATGTTTAAGAGATGGTATGGGCAGCGAAATGTGCCTCATCCTTTCTGTAATGGCTGGAAGTATGATATGGGGAGACTAGTTGTACCAAATGTATTTCCTGATATTGACCTACTCAGAGCAGTGGCAGCACGATATGATCCTATTACAAGGATTATTAGGGATAATGATGGTGGGGTTCTACTGAATATAAATGCAGATGAGATTTGACAGGTTTTCAATTTGAGTGAATATAGCCCATTCTTAGTTTGGGTAGATTTTGAGGAAATGAAGCAGGAATATGCCAGGTCAAAGCCTCTTTTCAGATCAAAATTGCTTCCTCCTCATTTAGTTAAGGTAGGTAGTTCAACGATTCACATCAGCCCAACTGATCAGGAGCCTTTCAGGCTGAGTTGTTTTGCTAATCACTTCTTGGCAACATTTAATTCACTTTGCCAGATTTTAGGTTTTAGCCCTAATACCGTGATGCTCATTGCTTATATGTTTATGGGGGCTCAAATTCAGCATCCCAATTTTTTTGTAGTGTACAACTATGAATCTTTTCTTGTTGAAAAGATGCATGAGGGTTTGTTGAAGTTGCATATGGGGGACATTGGTACTCCTTTCTTTTGGTACTCCCTATTAATGCATATATTCCTGTACAAGAATGTCGACTTCTTCTCAAAGAAAATGGTGTTGAGGCAAGAAGTGAATGGAGAAAGATTATCAGTACAGGTTTGGAGTGCAGATTTGTCTTGCAATAGGGGAGGTGCTAGCTTTGTGTAGTTTGATAACTATTTTGCTTCCAAACTTAGAGCTAGATTGGTGGTAAATGTGCCAAGGGTCCCTAAGGATTTGCATGATTTCATCCGACCCAAAGTGAGGAAGCCTGATTTGAAGGTGTGCCACAATTGGGGTGACATCATCTTATACCCCGTAAGCATTGTCCTAAGGGTTTATGGTTTCTAGGGAGCTCCTCACACTCTCCCATATAATGTACCATCAAGGATGGGATTTGCCGAGGTCATGTGGAAACTAGGTTGCATTCATGAGGATAATTTGATAGGGAAAGGAAAAGGGACTTTGTTCCCTGATTATACTGTTGTTTCTAATTTTGTCTTTTCCAAGGGAGGATGGGTCCACTTTGGAAGATTTTTTGATGATTATCATTTGAAGAGTGGATCTAAGAGGCAGCATGACCCCAAGGGATTCTTTGCCCTATTCAAGCAATGAATTAAAGGTGGCAAGTTTGCACATATTTTCAATTTTCCTGAGGATCTAATCAGAAATGAGTTTGATTTGGGCAGGCAGGAATTGAATAAAGAGAAATGGATTGCCTATGAGAAACTGCTAGCTATGGTGCATAAAATGGATCCAAAATATGATCCACTGATGGAGTTCACTCCATTTCACAAAAGAATAGATGTCTTAATGAATAACTTCAAAGATATCATAAACACCTTGAAAACCAAGAAAGTCAATTTGGAACTGGACTTGGGAATTCAGAGACCGGAGGCGAGGCCTAAAGAAACAAGGCCAACTTATCAGCCACCAGAGGATAAGCCTCTATATAAGAGGAAGAGATATGATATTAGTGATGAGGAGGCAGGAGATAAAAGGGGAAAACAAATAATGCAAGCATCATCACAACCGGGTCAAGGGATCAAGAAACCTGGAGGGATAAGGATTCTGGACCTAGATTCACCACCGAGAAATGATCATGTAGAGTTACTATCAGATCCAAGCCTAAAGAGGCAAAGGGTTGAGAAAACACAAGAGGATCTTATGGATGAAATAATTATAACTGATAAAAAAAAATAGGTTGGTATCCCTTCTCCTCCTAGATCAACACAATTGGTGTTAACTGATATGGATATAAAGGGGCTGTGTGTACAGGATGCCAGGATGGAGGCCTGTAAGGCATTCCTAGATGATGATGCCTTCGTGAAGACTCCTATATTCTTCCAGTTAATTTGGAGAATGAAATTAGAGGAATATCAGGATAAATGCAAGAGAAGGAGAGAGTCAAGACTTGATAGGTCTGAACAGGAGAATGATGATGAAGTTAAGGCCAAACTAATGGAGGAATTCAAGAGCATTACTCCTAAGGAAGGAAGGAGACTTTTGACTCAAGCTGGTGTCTTACTTTTGCCTGAATGGGACATAGTTGATGCTATAGCATTCAATGCTATCCTGCAGTCCAAGCATCCTATGCAAAATAGTGAGGAAGAGGTTAAGGCAGCTCTGCAAGACTCTGCTTTTAGTGAGGAATATGAAACTCTGGCCATATGGGCATTGGCACCCCAGGGTAGAAAACCAAATGTGGCTGATATTGGCCCAAGTCTAAGGGGAGGGCTCATCATCAAGAGAGCTTCTGAAACCTCAACAACAGAAGCCACAAGCTTGACATTGAATGTGGCCAAATTGGCCCAAAAGATGGCTGAAAAGGAGGAAGCTGAAAAGAAGAGTCTGATGGAGAAATACAACGTAATAATTGGGGAATATAGTAGAATATAACAGAGGAATGTTGAGCTGTAGTCTAAAGTTGGTAGACTAAAATATGGGCAGGTAGGAGAATCCTCCAGTGCCCCTGGTATTAGAGCACTACCCACTACTTTAGGGTCAGTTCCCCTTAATATCCCATTCATTTCTACACCTGGGTCCCCCATTCAAACACCTGCTCTCAGCCTTGCACCAGAGCCAATTGAAGAGGAAGTTGAGTATTCTGTGGATCCTACCAAGAAGCAAATGTTGAATAAAATCACAGAATTGCAGGTTGCCCTAAAGGCAAGTGAGGATGATGCAATTTCTAAACACAATGAGGTGGTTGACACTATTTTGAGGCATCTAAATGAGAAGGTTGATTGTAGGTTGCTATTTGTACATTCTTTGTATTCTTTATTCTTGGGTGGAATTAAAAACATTAATAGAGATCGGGAAGTAGTTCTACCTTTGGTTGAGAAGTGGATCCCTTGGGCCACTGATTTAGATGTTATGTTTAAGGCTTCTAGGTTTGATGCAAACAACAGGCCTCAGTCATTGAAGCCTGCTCTAAATTTTGTGAAATCATTGAAGGGATTCCAGGCCCTACTTGATGATTTGAGTAGAAAAATTAGAGAACTAGTAAAGAGTTTTGATGACTGGAATGATACTTTTCTGCTAGATATAATAGATGCACAAGGAAATATTAAGACATTGCAGTAGTGGCAAGATAGGGTAGAAGAGGTTATTGATGCACAAATCAAATTGATTTGTGATAGCTCGGACTATGACTTGTTGGTGAGTAGTATTGATAAAATTATTAATACCAACATATTCTTAGTCTTTTGAGAGAGAGGCTAACCAGGTTGCGGTGAAGTACACACCTTATGATACTAGGGTGATCGAGGTAGTGAATTTTAACTGGCCAATGGATGAGGAATACCAGAAATGGGTAGACAACTACTTAACCAAAGAGGAGTAAAACAATGTCTATTACCGACAACTAATAGCTCAGTGGTTATAGTGTAACTGATTATGGTCTATTCATAATTGACCAATGACGTGTAATTTTTGGCCAGATGCTTGTTTGCTCCTTCATTTTCTATAAGAAGGATTTCAACTTTCAAGTCTAGAAATAGGGGTTGGCAAGTTAGATATTTTGAGGTCAAGTCTAGGTATAGTTGTAGAACAGATTATAAGAACCAGTTATTTCAATATTAATACAATTTAGGTTTGGGGTTATTCGGTAATGGGGTTTTAGGTCTATGAAGATTTGATGTTTCGCAACAGTACTAGCATTTGAGTTATGATGTTATATTTCAAGCTCATGTCTCTCCTTTGTATAAACATATCATAATTTTGAATAGTATAATCAAGGATTATGGTGTTCATCTCACTGCTCAGTGCTCTGTGTGTATGTTTTCCATTTTGGCTTTAATTCAAGGAATTAATTAAAATGCTTGGATGGAATCATGGATGGATATGTTTCTAAAGGGATTTAGTAAGAAGTATTGGGTTAGGATATGGTTGACACTATTGTAATGCAATATTGCCAGGGATCTTATATGCTATGTATTTGAAAAATTGAATCTGTTGTTAAATTTTAAATGTTTGTGAATTTGACTCCCCAATAGTATATGGCACTGGTTTAAATTGTACGAGTTTGTGAAGTCATGTGTATGTATGTCTTTACTTAGAGCTTTCTGCTAAATTGCAAATAAAATGACTATCATAAGTTAAGAAATAATGTTGTAAACATCCCATGCCCTTGATTGGAATTGGCAATTTCATATGTAGATTAGGAGACAAACTTGGTTTACATTAAAAAACACCAACAAAACCCACCCACAAAAGGTAACATCTGAATAGATTTTCACCCAAGGTATTACATACGACATTAGGATTTTCATGAAAACCAAAATAAAAACCCCAACCTTAGGTTCTTTCCCAAACAATATGACACATTGACAGACCAGGACAAGGTCAAGACAAAGAGGAATTCAGAGAGCAAAATTAGAAGTTCCATCAAGTTCATCAGTAGTTCAAATGATAAAATAAATAATACAGATAATTGAACATCATCACATTATTGAAGTCTGAATTTGAGCTTTTTAATTGAATTTCACATGAAGGAGTACATATTGGCATTGGCAATGCAAAATCTTGCCAATTCCCAAAGACAAATCTGCACAGAGCTGAGTTGGAACTTGGAAACTCATATTATCAAAGGTTGAAAATAAAAAATCAAGTCACTATATCACCTTTTCTAGCAAATTCCACTCTTCAGGAGGTGGAATTGCCATTTTTTCTAACTGATGTTGTTTGACTTGAAGTTTTGTTAACATTTCATGATTGTAATTAGAAGCGGAACCTGTCTTGAATTCTTCAGTCAATTTTGCATTCAAGGTTATCAGTGTTCTGATTGAATCCAAATTAAAATAGTTCACATTTGGGTTCTGAAGAAACTGGTCCAAATCAATCTTCCTTACACCTTCCATCTTCTTTCTGAAACCATCCTTTCAAATGAATCACTCATTTGTGTCAAAAGCCTCTGGAAAACCAAGCTCTGTGAAGTTCCTTACCTTTTCATCCACCACCTTCATCTTTTCTGCAACCAAATGCAAATATTCCTTTGTTCCAAACATTCTCGAACACTTTTCAATGATAGATGACAACTTCATTGAGGTTTCAATCCGATTAGTAATCCCTTTTGACTTCAGATCATTGTCACTGGCTTTGTAGACTGTTTGTAGAACTTCATTTGTAGATTTCTCTAATTCCAACACCTTTTTGTTGTCCACTAAATATTTGTTGAGCTTCTTATAATGTTTTCTGATAGCATCAATCAATTGAAACATGTCACACAAATGATCAAACCTCTGCATTATTTCATCCCAGATCTTTTGTTTCATATTCCTCACCGTATCTCTACAAAATGTGGATAACTTATTTTGAGAAGACTTAATTTCTTCTTTTGCTTCCGTCAGCTCTTTCTCCAATCTTTCAATTGTTTTTCTCTGTTTCTCCAATTTTTGTTCCCACTATACATTTCCATTCACAATGCTTACTCTTAATTTTTCTGAAGTGGATTTTTCCTCATCATATTTCTTGTTGCTCTCATCTAGCCTTCGCTTCAGGTCATTCACTT
Organism: Sequoiadendron giganteum; assembly: GCA_007115665.2. Taxonomy (NCBI): domain Eukaryota; kingdom Viridiplantae; phylum Streptophyta; class Pinopsida; order Cupressales; family Cupressaceae; genus Sequoiadendron; species Sequoiadendron giganteum. The sequence continues at coordinate 295,747,159 of CM021103.1, read as the reverse complement.
CTCTCTCATTTGATTTATCCTCTTTGCTTATTGATGTAGAGGCAGATTTTATTATTCTTTTTTCTAATTCATTGCTCTTGTTATCTGTTGCTTTCCTCTTTGCTTTCTCACTTGCTAGGTCTTCCTGTAACTTTTCCATTTGGGTCTGCAACCTTTTCTTCTCTCTATCTTGCTTTAGCAATGATGTGTACACCAATTCATTGTTCTTCTTTGATACATTAATTTTGTTAGTATTTTTCAGGCCAGAAAAATCCAATTGAAAATTGGTTACCTAGTATTCAGATCGATCCATCTGATTTGTTGGTTTATTTTGAATTGTGGGAACAACAATTGTGTACTCCACGATTTCTTTATTTGTGTCAAATGTGGGTAATACCATGGTTGTTGCAGTCTCTGAAGTTACAACAGACGCACTCTCCATTAGTTGCTTCTTTTCTTTTTTATTCAAGTTTGATTTCTTTTTAAACTCTTCAATGAAATCATAACCTGGGGAGGCAGGAACAATGGAATGCTTGAGTGGTGAAGGAATAGGAGTACTTGCAGTTGCTAATGATGTCACACCCACACTATCTAGATTTGTGGGAGTTTTTGGAAATAATTCCTTTGTGGTACTGGTGGATCCACTGATAGTGTGACTTGGAGCTATCAAAATCCTTTGCCTCATTTGATTGCCTTGATCACCTGGTGTTTTTGTGGTATCTTTTTTTGTTTTCCTCTTAGTATTGTGTGTAATTTTTCGTTGTAGCACATGTTGACCACTACTAGTACTACTACCCATACCATCGCCACCAATGGCACTCCCAGTTGCACTAAGTTTTCCACCAAGGGCATGCCCTAGTTGTGATTGTATCTGACAATGAGGATGAGGACTAGAAGCTCTAACAAATTGATTTTGTCTTGTATCCCCTTGGTCTACTTTTTCACCTCCAACCCCAAGGCCAGATTTATCGACTATTTTTCTATGCTCAACACTTTGTATTGTCCAAAGGCCTTGTCCTTTGGACCCCAAAGAACCACCTTCATAACCAATTTTTTGAAGTATGGCTGCTCCTAAAGTATATGTTGAAGCATATTCTTTTTTTGTGGCCTCACTTAAACTAGGTTTGTAATTGGCATGGCTTTGTTCTTCTTCTTCCATATCAATATCATCATCAGATTCATCATGTTCATTAGGATGCTCTATATTCCACAATTTACTAAACTCTTCATCTTCTTTGTTATCATCATACTCTGCAAGAGCTCTTTCTTGACCTAGGTCCTTCCCCATAGACCAAAAGGTAGTATTTTTTGATCGTGACCATTTTTTATCTATAACATCCTTCTCTAGAGAACATGGAAATTTTACTCTACTAGATGGTTTATCACTTTTTTCATAAATTTTTTTGTATGTCCTGATTGTCTTTCGGTGCAATACCATAATTTTGCTTGACAATTGTTCAAAAGAAATACCATTCTCAGCAGCACTTTTCTCCATTGCTATTTTGACCTCATCCCAAGAATCCTTGTTTTTCAAGTTTTCAAGCAAGGGTTTACTTTGATGTTGAATTATATTTGCAGCATTCCTATTGGCCAAAATCATTGATTTAAGGATGTCACACGGATCATACTGCCAATGACAGATAGCATCAAAGTTTAAAAAAATCAAAAGATTATGTGCCACACTAAATGCTTTTCTCTTGAATGTGAACCCTCCACATGAAAAAGGTAAAGAAGGAAATGAGGTCTTCTTTTGCTGACTGAGAAAGTGTAGTTCATCAACACTCTGCACTTTCCTTACATATTCCATGCAAAAACCCTTTCTGTCACATGTATTGGAAGTTTGTATGGCTATACTCCCGATCCATAAAATCTTAGCACAGTATATTCTTCCATTAAGTACCAATCAGCCAATTGTATTTCTTTTCCTAGTTGCATGCAGTTTCTACATGACATAGGCAATCTAGGCATTGGATTATTTGTAATTACTTGATGCAATGGAGCCAAAAAGTAGTCTACAAAATAACTGTAGTTCCTTCAAGAATCATGCATCCTTATCTCAGTGGTCCATTCAAATACTAGAGCCATTTTATTTTCCTCTGCATTATTGTAGGGCTGAATCTAAAGCTTGTTGGTTTGAAACATTCCTCTAAATTTGAATAGAAAAAGATAGCACAAGTAGGTTGTGAACCTAAATGTCTTCGTGGAACCTTCTTTAATCATTAAAAATTGTTTATGCATGGATTCTACAATGTGTTGAGTATAATTATATTTGACATGTTCATCAGCATAATGGATATGATATACCATTTCAAGGAGGCTTGCACCCACTTCTAAATTGCTATCCAGACCGAGGAAAAATGCTAGCATGGAAATAGTATCCTGAACCCATGGTTTAAAAAAATCCAAATTATAAGGAGGCTTATGATCACCTTTCAATTTGTTTCTATCCTGAACTATTTTATTTAAGAAATCATTTTTCAGCGTTTCTTCCACTGCTTCATAATCACTAGCAAGCTTTTCTAGGTCAATGTGGTGGTTTCCAAATTCTTTGGTTGTAAACCCCAAGACTTTTCCAAGTTCTTCTGCATTAATGGATAACAATTCTTCTTGGTTATCTTTATTAACAATTTCTTTTTTCTTATCATCACAATTTTCGGCACAAACCATGATAAATTATGGGCAAGGGAAAACTTCATGTAACATCATGCGCCCTAATCTAGTTACCCATGATGCACTGATACTATCAACTTGCTTTTGCTTTGTAGCCTTATTCTGAGATGAAAATCTAAGTTCTGAGGTACACCTACCATAGATTTCAGGATCATAAATATCATGGTACCCATCGGTGAAACTTGGGGTTTTAAGCAATTCTGCATAATGTATTTTTTTATCGTACATTGCTCTAGTGGTACTGGTGGTAGACATGCTTGTACAAATGTGAAGTTGTGAAATTTGAATTCCCTAATAAGTAATACCTATTAGTCCTCCTTAATTTTAATGAATTCTTGAGTCTCTAAAGTCTAAAACCAAACTTCAAACTTTGACAAAATAAGATTTTAAGAAATGTCAAACGATGAAACGTAGCCGCAAGAATTCTTTCACTTACCTAGATTCTGAGTCTCGACACTTGAAAACTAGAATGGCGTTGTTGGAAGTGGAACTGTGGAATCCAAAATAGGGTGGTGCACTGCAATGGCCAATGAGCAATCTGAAGATTGAAGACTTTAAAAATCACTGTACAATTTCAAAGTGCAAAGTGTTTTAAATGCTTTTTTTCTCGTAATTGGAACTTTAAAGTGAATGACACGTCTTAGGAGTTAGGTCTACAAGACTACAAGTTGAAAATTCTTAACCGTTGATCTTTCTAAATCTAACGGTTATAGGGTGATTCCAGAGGTTTAAGTTGGGAAGCCCATCGCTCTGTGCATTTCATTACGGAATGCAACTACAACCATACATCAAATGTTCATCCAACGGTTGAAACTTGAAGTAATTTATGATATTAACTTTAAAGTTTAAAAATAAACATTAATCACTTGACAGTTGACACTTAGCAGTACAAAGTGCTTTAAATGCTTTGTTTCTCGAAATTGGAACATTAAAGTGAATGACACGTCTTACGTCTACAAGTTGCAAATTATTCATCGTTGATCTTTCTAAATCTAACGGTTATAGGGTGATTCTGGAGGTTTAAGTTGGGAAGCCCATCGCTCTGTGCATGTCATTACGGAATGCAACTACAACCATACATCAAATGTTCATCCAATGGTTGAAACTTGAGTAATTTATGATATTAACTTTAAAAATAAACATTAATCACTTGACAGTTGACAGCAGGCCTGGAATTTGATGGTCTATTAAATATTTGACCGTTTTTTCAATTTTAGACCATATATTATAGCTATAAAATTTATTAGACCATATAGTTTGACTTGCTATATTTTTATTAAATAGTAAAAAATTATTATATAGTATTTTAATTTATAATATATATCATTTTATAATTTTTATTATAAAAAGAAAATAGAATATAACTTTTTTGAATATTTTTAATATGAATTAGAAACTTTTGAATTTTTTATAATATTAATAGCTTAATAAAAAAAAATTTCCACAGTCCATGATCATTAGTAATCAAGATTTCTGGATAAAGTGGTGTGCAATTTTTTCATCATCAATTTCTGGATAAAACTGTGTGCAATTTTTTCATCATCACAAAGATGATGAAAAAATTGCACACAGTTTTATCCAGAAATCTTGATTACTAATATTAATAGCTATCATTTTTTATATTAATATATGCGATTTATAATATTATTATAAAAACATATATTAATTTAGAATCTTTTCAAAATAAAACATAATTATTTTTAATTTTTAGAATATATTTAAAAGATTTATTTTTAATATGATTTTAGAAACTTTTGTTAATTGTTAATTATAACAGTAGATTTTTATATTTATCACTAATAATTATCATTGTTTTCTTATTTTTCAAGATATTCCATTTATAAAATATTTTATATAAAAATTCAAAAATTAAACAATTTTTTTGATAGGCATTTAAATGACCAAACTGTCATAAAATTTTCATATTGATTGTTTGCTATTGTCATAATCTTAACCGTTGATCTTTCTAAATCTAACGGTTATAGGTAATTTTGGAGGTTTAAATTGGGAAGGCCATCGCTCTGTTCATTTCATTACGGAATGTAACTACAACCATACATTAAATGTTCATCCAACGGTTGAACTTGAAACTTGAGTAACCATGAATTCTCAAATGCATATTGCATAGAGTATATTACTTAATTTCTCAAAAGAAAAAAAACTGATCTGAATATATTAAATTATTAATAGACACTGAAGTTCTGAACTCAGATAAAAACTTTTTACTCTTAAACATAAATGAATAATGAAGATTCAAGGAATCAAGATTCAAGAATAGCACAAGACAACCATTTATTTTATTGCAACTGAATTTCAATGTCACATTATTACATATCTTTTTACAGACAAGTAGCATTGTAGCTCATGTTTTGTATAAATAACATATGTCAATGTGTCACTTTAGTACTTTACATAGACAAAATTTAATAATTTATTCCAAGTTGTTGCTTGTTACAATGGATTACAAGTTGATTCCAATTTCCAAGCTTTGTTTCTAAAAAATTACTACACATATATCTCTAAAAATAAATTCATGATTCCAAGCTTCTGCTGGTGGATTTTCCAACCATGCTGGGCAAAGGGGGTTCCAATCAGTCTTGAGGAAATGGGAGCCATGAAGATACAAAATGTAATTATCCCCTTTGAGAACCAAAGTCATACAGAAGATGAAATACAAATGTCTCTTTGAAAATAAATGCATGGGGCTTGCTTGGCCAACCATGTTGGGGAAATGGGAGCTATTAGAATACATGAGGAGAAGCAAATCTACTCCCATCTTTAACCTACAGCCTCTATGCATTGGGATAGCAGTTATCTCCATCAAAGCTCCTCATCCTAGTTCAAAACCCGTCTGAAAATTTAGGTTAACCAAATCAACTTCTTTCTAATTTCACCCATTCTGAACTTGAAGGAAATTCGTCTTTTACTGATTACTCTGTAACTACATAATTGTAGGTAGGAAAATTTACAGTATCCTCAATACTGCATCATCTTCTTTGTGTATCCTTATTAACCCTATAAAATAAAAACCCTCATGGCACTATCTACTAATCATTGAATCACTATCCCTATTTATGGGCCACCAGTGCTGCTACCAGCCTATATAATTAAAATTTCTAATTTGATTAGCATCTTCCTATGTGCCAACTTGAACTCTACCTCAAGCTGACAAGCTATCAAAATCACTCATTCAAATGATATGAAGATGTTACAAATCTTGTTTCATTAAAGCTATGAGTTGTCCAAGAAATTGCTTCGGATGTTCATATCACATATGGCATTAATCACTGCCACTGCCTGCACTAGCAGTAAGACAACCACACTTTCTTCAAAAAGAATGAGAATTTAAATTAAATGAAATGTAGAATGTCAAGGCATTGAAAAGACAGAATTAGTGATGAGCGATGAGCCTTGATCTCACCACATGTCTGCATCTAACAGTTTAGTGTTATTCCAGAGGTTTCAAATCGCAACTCTAGTGCTTCAGAGATTTACTTCTGGAATGCAACTACAGTCATCCATCAAAAATTCAACAAATGGCCCCTATGATTTTTTCATTGGCATATCTGTTTATTTCGCCAATAGATTTTTTTACTATTTTGAGATTCTTTTTAAATCACCAATGAAAATATATTTTTTTCTTTGAAAAAAGGTTTTAATCGCCAATGGAAAAATAATTCTGGTTTAAAAAACGATTTTATTCACCAATGAAAAATCTTTTATTCTATTAAAACAATTTGCAATTCGCCAATATTTTCCACAAACTTCCAAGGATTATGAAAGATTCACCAATTGGAATTTTTTTCCCCGTAAAACGAAAAAAATCGCCAATAGAAATAATATTTTTCATCGGGAAGTATACTGGATTCGCCAGGATTTTACACTTGCGCCGAGGGGGGGTTTCTTAAAGTTATCCCTATATAGCATGAGATACTATGCACTAGAGTATGAGGAACCAAGGTCATGTCATATCACATGCATAGGACTGACACAACAAACAAAAAGGTTAGTCCAACATCCCAAAGTTAGGAGGGGCTTTGGTTGGGCCTAATGTTGGAAAACCACAAACACACAAGGATGCCCCAACATAACAGAAGACCACAAGGATCTTGGTAGGTACTACGCACGACAAACAAGAAGACATAAGCAGAAAAAAAGATCAAGATACACCCCTATGTTTACCCGTCAAAGCACACCATGATATGATGGATCGCGGCGACCCTAACGAGGTATAAAGGATTCTCAAATGATTAAAAAAATGTCAAAAGCATCAAAAGATCACAATTTAATTTCAAATGTTTGTTGCCACGGGATCAAAAGGGTGCGTGGGATTTATGTGGTTTGTTAGGAAGGACACGTCCTGTTAAAACCAAAGATGGAAACTAAACTAGATGATCGACATGACGCAGGATATCTGAAACCAATTGAACCTCATGATACTAGAGACCTTTTTTTTATAAGTATCAGCTAAGATAGGGACGTACTTGATGACATGACAAAATGATAAGATGACCAGACAACAAAATGAAAAGATAGACACACTCTAAAGACCTAGGGGCTCAGGGGTTGATCAAAGATCATCCTTGCCTATGTGAAAGCACAGAGCCCTCATAGTTTGACCAAAGACTGATGACTGACCATGGATAAAATTGGAAAGAGGATGATGCAAACCATGATGGATGACAAAGACCAAATGGACAAATGACTCGGGGGCGAATCAAATGATCGACCTTGCCTATGTGAAAGCGTAGGGGCAACATAGTTCGACACAAGGCCAAAGACAAAAAATGGACAAGGGATGATGAGATGACGATGATAAGGAGATACAATGAAGGAGTTGATATGATGATACAAGATAGACCTGATAGATTGGATGATGGGAATGGCATGAAGCTCAGGGATGGGATAGTTATCCAAAGCATCAAAACATTGATTGGTGAGATGATATGATGGATAGAGAAGTGATGAAGAGTGATAGAAGGTTAGAAAGATGTGAGGAATAGATAGGAGTGATAATAGTGAGATGAATGGCATTGGATTGCATGGGGGTAGCCTATAGCTAGATACCAATGACAAGGAATTATCAGATGGAAGGAAAATAGCGATAAATTGATGGACTGATAAAAATGGGGATATAGAAAGATGGTAGGATGAATGGATAGAGGGATAAGGATTGGTAAATATGGAATGGATTACCAAATGGATAAATGTATAGGGAGAGACAAATGAAAATATGAAAAAGGACTAATGGATGGGTGGATAGGGAGATAAGGATGAAAAGATGGAAACGCACTAGTGGATGGGTGGATAGGAAGAGAAGGATTTGGAAGATGGAAGGGATTATTGGGATGGATGGATGGATGGTGTCTCCAAGGACCATGTCACAAAGAACGAGATGCCCCACTCTAGATATGTCATGCATGATGAAGCAAGAGGGATGGCAGATATCAAGATGGGGAGGTAAGGAATGGATATGGATCGTAGCAAGATGTGTGGACAATGGAAGATAGATGGATGTGGATAGGATGCATGGATATGGAAAGTGGATAAAGAGGATAAGGGAAACAATGGGGTATGGATGAGGGGAATGTGTGCAAAGCATGTGCAAAGCATGTATAAATACGTGCCCTTGTCTTAATCAAGATCACAAGGAAGATGGGGGGACTAGATACAAATGGGATATGATGGGTAGGAGGTGGAAGATAGATAGATGTAGGAGACGGAGGAAGGGGATGCATAGATAGAAGTTGCCCCCAATTGTGGAAGTAAAATGGATGGGGGATTTATGCATGACGCTTTTTTTTTCAAGTTTTCATCATGGTACTTATCCAAGGCGCTTGTTTGCCAAGTTTTCACCATTGCACGAATTATTTCTCTTTACTATTTTTTTTTATTTTTGACTTTTTTGACTTTTTTTTTTAGGAATTGTTGGACAGAAATGCGAAAGGACATCGATAAGGATAGGGATTTGGATATGTGGATTTAGAAGATAGTTGAAAAGGAGATGGATGAAGGAATCTAGCATCAAATTCCATACGAGGTAATAAGAGCCCATGTTTGAAGCGACTATTCAAATGTTGGTACAACCTTATTAGAATGGATGGATTATGCAAGAGAATGAATTAAAGGGATT